>CM064539.1:12287980-12384806 GCA_032716605.1 Paralithodes platypus | reverse complement strand
TGGCTAGATTTTATTGGGATGGTTAGACGACTGACTGTTGTTGGTCGACTTTACCCCCTAACTGACATGTCCTGATCTAAATGAGCTTATCTTGTCAGATTCAATGTGGTGGCTGCAAGCTGTTACGCAAGTAGTACAGAGCTTGTCTGGTCGCAGGACTTAGTACCGAAGCAGTTAGCACCGGAGATCTGAGGACCCGTCGGCAAATGCCGGACGGTAAACCTCTTACCATAAACATTCTCAGGTGCTGACGTGCTCGTACCGCCTCCAATAATGCTCTCCGTATATCACCTAAAGATCATACAGGATGTGGTAGTACCATGCGCTGGAATAAGTCTATTGTCTCATTGAGCATCTAATTGGCCTTAGAGTCTACATGTCTCGAGATGGCCTGGGCTGTTTGGCGGTTCAGCAAAAATTGAGCAAACTGTCTACAAGCATTATTTCGCAATTTAAAATCTCTGTCGAGATCGGCTAGAGGGGGAATATTGAACTGTTCCTGAAAGTCTTTCTGTGATAACTGAGGGGACGTCAGGAATTCAAAAATGGAGGGTGGGACACCTCCTGCTTGATGATTCATCAGAGTGAACTTAACTTGGCTAGATTGAGGAACTGGATGGGAGGGTTGTGAAATTACTGTTAAAGCAAATTGCTGCCTCTACGTCCCAGGTCAGCCATGGACCAAAACCAACCTGCCCCAAAATTACACCTGGTCTGTCAGCCGGTTGTCGCGCCGGGGCTGTATTCAACTCCGGTTCTTGTTTAATGTGAGATTGATTACCGTGTAAGCCATGAGGCCGGGCACCATCGAGACAGCACCGTGCAGATAGGGGAGGTGGTACTGACTTTGAAGGCATATATACAAAGTATTCATAATAACACACATCCGGTATAGCTTTGATCGGAACCTGTAACACATTACCCTGTTCATCTTTAGCTCTGAATTCTTTACTCCTGTTGACCTCAATTACCCACTTACTAGGGACCGGAACCTCCCCCGACAAGGTTATGCGTGCAGCGCTTGGGAATTTAGCTTGAACTGGAAACCAGGATTCCGGCTCCGTTACTTTTGTTACTGAGGCAATGGCCTGTAACTGCTGGTCGAGAGAGGGGGTGACAAAGATTGTGGATCCACCACAAATATTGGGAGATTGAAAAGAGGCGGGCACTGGAGTGCCACTCGCCGGACGACCCGTGTATGTGATATATTTAGGGGAACAGGGTGCTTTCGGCAAGACTAGTGTAGAGGACCTATAAGGTCGCACAACTAAACTTGTCGGGGTAGCTTAGGGTGTAGCTATGGGAGTATCTCGAGACTTCTTAGGTACATGACAGTGTTTTAACATCCTATGAAATATGTCATCTAGATCTTTGACCGTGATATATATATTTTGTGATTTTTTCATCGACTTAGGTTTCACCACTGACTTCTCTGGTTTTTACTTGGAGGTACCTCGATTATGTCTCTTCCCTCCGGGGTTTCCGGAACTGCCAATGACTCTGACTTCAGTCTGAGTCTGTGCCTCGGGATTTTATGTTGTCTTTCCGTTCTAGGTTCTACCTGGTTACCATCTAAAGTCCGTCGTTTGGGGGAACTCTGTTGTGGTTCACCCTCTAAAGTCCGTCGCTTGGGGGAACTTTGCTGTGGGTGTGTCTGAGAAACTGGTAGTTGTCGACTTACCTGAAGCTCCCCCACTGTGTCATGGTCATTCGCCGCTTGAACATGGTCAGTAAGTTCGAACACCTTAGGGGACAGTACCACTGTATGACTTGGTAAATTGAGAGAGACTTTAGGAAAGACTAATTGAACCTTTGCGTGGCCTATACCTAAACCTTCAGAACCAATGTCGGGAGGCGAATCTTTCCCGACAGTCCCCGTCCCAGAAGCACCCGCCTCAGGGACCGGCGCTTCAGAGACAGGGACTGTCGGAAGAGGATGCGACCCTGGTGTTAGCCAGTGCCGCGACTCCGCCCCCTCCGAGTCGGTGCTCACATGAATCTCTGCCTTGACACAGTGGGTGATACTCATGTTAACTTTGTTTCTCTTGGGAGAACTAATAGGTAGCTTGGAAGACAGTGGGGACTGTTGATCTGGATCTATTCTGACCCCTTGGCGAAGCAGAACGAGTCCTCTTCTGGTGGTGTTTCCTCCTTAGACTCATCACTACTACTCCAGACTAACTCTTCCGAAAGAAGTCGGGATAACTTAGTATCTAGTTGATCCGATTTAGAGGATGAACAAATAAGAGGGTTTGAATAGAGTAAAATTTGTTGCCAAAGGTCTGAGTCATCACAAACTAAATCTCTATTCGCCGTCCCCTAGCATAGGCGGCGAAGCTGTTCTTAATATCGACCAGTGCCACGAGGCACGCCAGGTCTTGCTTACTAAACCAATCGGCACACAGACCCGAACAAACTGGGCACTTCTGGGAGGTCCAGAGGAACTTTGACTTGTCTAGAAACTCCACGCATTTAATACAGAATTTATGTGCAATTACCGGAGTCAGGAAGCAAGTGGGAGTAGCACAAAAGTTAGCGTAAGGCATGATGGAGTTAACGAACACCCGTTCCACCCACACCCCCCCCGCCGGGTTCTGCTCCGTCGCCTGCCGCTTTGTGCTGCGTCTGATGTGCCATGATCTGGAAATAAAAATGTCCAGGAATCAATGCTCATAAGGATAAACCGAGAGGTAACACATCAAATCCCTCAAATACGCCAGAAGATAAGCTGTAGCCCAACTGCTACTCTGATCTTCCACCGCACCTGAATGAAAACCAACCTTCAATGTGTCTTCATCACCAGAACTGTTTACCTGTGACCGTGTCACCGGCCTCTTTAAACCTTGTTAATTAACTATCGTATCGCCGAGAACAGCCCCGAGGGATAGTTAATTCTCACTGGACTGTGTCGCCGGGCGCTAAAAAGTCAAAAGTTGCGTGAGGAACAACGGTTTTTAGGCAAGTTTGTTCGGCCGGGCGGAGATCACTTCCGAGGAATTTGCATTTCCGCCGGAAGCGTTGTGGTACTGCAAACCACTGTGGGACAAGTTTGATAAAAACCCTTCTCGCCTGCGAAGCGAGGTTCCGGCATCGATAAACAGCAAGATCGCTGGGAGGGAAAACCAACCGAATTTGAGGATCCGGATTTATGTGGGAAAGTCAGAATCCTCAAAACCCCACAACAATCAGGACGTCTCCCGACACCCAGTATACATGTAAAACACTACATGAAAACTAGGAACATCTTAGGGCTAAAAGAGTATAATGATAAGCAATATAATAACACTCCTAGCCAACTAAGACAAAACCCCCATTGAGGCTGGCCACGAGGCTCATAGAAAACATCTTAATGAATCTATTACTCTTACCACTGAAAAAAACAGCAACTAGTGGCTACAGCACCCTCGGAAAAGGGGATAAGCGGACACGAACCCTGGAATGCTTCACACCACGTGTGACAACTCTTAGACCAGAGCGTCTGCTAAAAAACAAAGTAAATGCAACTGCCTCATAGCGATGGCCTGAAGCATTATCCTGCGGAAAAGTAGCCTCCTAACTAACAGTTAAGTAGCAAATACTAAGGCGCAGAAATTAAAAAAAACATAACATGAGGCGCGGGCCCAGTGGGGGCTACAAGGCGCCTGTACAAAAGTACCCTAATTTAACACTCTCCTGCAGGCACACCAATGGGGCTGCCTGTTCTAGCTAGTCTAAGCCTATTCTAGTACAACTCGGATAAATACAAATGAGCAAAAGACTCACTAGAGTTGAGAGAACGAAGAATAAAGCCGAGCCCGGGCAGACACGTCTGGACAAGGTTGACGCAGGGAGAGGAAGGAGGTATGACGACGCTTGGTTCACCGTCTGGGCTAGAATCCTCATAAGACACCCACGATCTGGAAAGCCTTAATATAACAATATTTAAGTTAATTTTTATGTTTTATTTTATACAAAGTTTTTTCGTAGTGAGTACCCAATCATAAAGACGATTCCATAAGAGAATTAGCGTTACACTTATGATGAGGACGCTTTCTCCCTGCTGCGGGGTTTTCAAACACGCTGACCGTGAGTGCTTGAAAGAGGACTATTATACTAATAGGCATATTATCAATGATGGAGGGGCCACTAATAAATACTCTCCACTAAGGTGTTTTTTCTTTCTATTTATTTATGCATGTATTTATATATTTATTATTATTTTTTTTTTTTTAGATATGAGAGTTTGAGTCAGGGTTTTTTCCCTACCTGCAATGAACAGGGTGTAATTGCTAACTCCTCATAATTAAATAGCAGACAAGTCCATTAATATTCTTAGGCAAGAAAATATCATATTTTGAAGTAGTCTGTGTAACTACAAAAACGAAACTGGTTTGTAATATATATATACTGTATAGATTACAAATATGACCAATGATTACAATCCAGTATTGATGTTAATATTGGGCATTGAAAGACCACATCAAAGAAGACATGTTGCTCATCCAACTGTACCGGTATGCAGTTATGATTGTAGGCGAGAGCATGCAAAGGCCTATTGTTTTGCATGACGCGGTACGCGGTAGAAGATAAATTTACACACATGAGTTTAAATTGAACCAGCTGTGCACTAGTGTATGTGGTTAGTATGGCTTTGAATAGATCAATGGCAACATTTCTTTGCAAATGTATCCTAGCCATGGGCTCAAAATGTGTATAAGCTTCCCATTTCTTTATCTATAAAATGCTAAAACTAACGTAATTCAAATATCGAAGTAACAGGTGGTAATCATGTTGACTGTAATTTTCAAGAGTAATCTTAAATCAGTTTTAAGCTTTAGTTAGATTGGTGTGACAACCATGATTGTAAAAAGTCAGATGAACAACATATCTCCCCAAATGAGATCTGTCATTGACCTATTGAATGTAAACACATTAATATAAATCTTGACAAAGTTTAGAAGACACTGAGACGAAGTCCTGACGCTATTATTGATGTACAGTGTGCTGGCTTAATAATTCAAAAGGGTTGATAGCCTCTGAAGTCATATTTTACTAAACTCCAAGCTCCTTCTTCACTCAGTTCGTCTCCCTCTCTCTCTCTCTCTCTCTCTCTCTCTCTCTCTCTCTCTCTCTCTCTCTCTCTCAATCAAGTGTGTGTGTGAGTGTGTATACTGTATAAGTATATACTATTATACTCTTCAACCTCCCTACATTCCTCTATTAATGACATTCTCTCACCAAGATGTTCGAAGCTATCAATACAAGGAACTACCAATATTAACCAAAACGCTTCATATTCTTTACTATATTTCTTATTTTGCCTCGTAGTGTTCTCTTCATGACCTCAAAACACAGTATTGACAACAATAATGATATTCATAAGAGGTCGTTGCTCAAGCATTACACCTTCCTTCTTGAATCCTGATTCATCTCCATTGTATCATGAAATATGAAACTAGCTTTCGATTGCAAGCATTCATGAATTGTGTGCCGTCTCCCCCTCTGTGTCCAGTGTTATGCTCAGTAGTCAAGTAGAGAAGACATTTGTTTAGCTATTTTGTTTTTCATTTACAGTATCCATCACAATGTTAAATCATGAAACCTAGACATTTTACATAAATAATCAGGGATATTGTAAGGTTTGAGGACTTGTCACGGTTTGGGAAAAAGCTAATTTATTATATAATATTGTGTTTTTTAATCCTCAGTTTTACATGCTATAAACCTGTGTTTCACAGTGTGGCTCAGGAATGGCGCGATATGTTTTGGGGGGCAATGGGGGGTAGACAATCACAAACTTAGATGAAATCCTATAAATTAAGTATATTACTATGATGTGATTGTTTTGAATTTACCATCAATGTTAGTGATGACAATATTATTATTATACTATAACAGATGTTGTTCGTTGCCTCACTGGTTATCTTATTATTATACTATAACAGATGTTGTTCGTTGCCTCACTGGTTATCTTATTATTATACTATAACAGATGTTGTTCGTTGCCTCACTGGTTATCTTATTATACTATAACAGATGTTGTTCGTTGCCTCACTGGTTATCTTATTATTATACTATAACAGATGTTGTTCGTTGCCTCACTGGTTATCTTATTATTATACTATAACAGATGTTGTTCGTTGCCTCACTGGTTATCTTATTATTATACTATAACAGATGTTGTTCGTTGCCTCACTGGTTATCTTATTATTATACTATAACAGATGTTGTTCGTTGCCTCACTGGTTATCTTATTATTATACTATAACAGATGTTGTTCGTTGCCTCACTGGTTATCTTATTATTATACTATAACAGATGTTGTTCGTTGCCTCACTGGTTATCTTATTATTATACTATAACAGATGTTGTTCGTTGCCTCACTGGTTATCTTATTATTATACTATAACAGATGTTGTTCGTTGCCTCACTGGTTATCTTATTATTATACTATAACAGATGTTGTTCGTTGCCTCACTGGTTATCTTATTATTATACGATAACAGATGTTGTTCGTTGCCTCACTGGTTATCTTATTATTATACTATAACAGATGTTGTTCGTTGCCTCACTGATTATCTTATTATTATACTATAACAGATGTTGTTCGTTGCCTCACTGGTTATCTTATTATTATACTATAACAGATGTTGTTCGTTGCCTCACTGGTTATCTTATTATTATACTATAACAGATGTTGTTCGTTGCCTCACTGGTTATCTTATTATTATACTATAACAGATGTTGTTCGTTGCCTCACTGGTTATCTTATTATTATACTATAACAGATGTTGTTCGTTGCCTCACTGGTTATCTTATTATTATACTATAACAGATGTTGTTCGTTGCCTCACTGGTTATCTTATTATTATACTATAACAGATGTTGTTCGTTGCCTCACTGGTTATCTTATTATTATACTATAACAGATGTTGTTCGTTGCCTCACTGGTTATCTTATTATTATACTATAACAGATGTTGTTCGTTGCCTCACTGGTTATCTTATTATTATACTATAACAGATGTTGTTCGTTGCCTCACTGGTTATCTTATTATTATACTATAACAGATGTTGTTCGTTGCCTCACTGGTTATCTTATTATTATACTATAACAGATGTTGTTCGTTGCCTCACTGGTTATCTTATTATTATACTATAACAGATGTTGTTCGTTGCCTCACTGGTTATCTTATTATTATACTATAACAGATGTTGTTCGTTTCCTCACTGGTTATCTTATTATTATACTATAACAGATGTTGTTCGTTGCCTCACTGGTTATCTTATTATTATACTATAACAGATGTTGTTCGTTGCCTCACTGGTTATCTTATTCCTACTTAAGCTACATTTCCGGAAGAACACACCTACAGTATATCTGATAATATTTAGTAATTGTAACATTATTTTGTGTGAGCTATTCATTTTGAGGCACTGGTTTTGTGTTGTGCACAATTCACCAAGGGTTTACGTTAATTATGTTTCCTTTAAGAAATAGTTGATAAATGCTTATATAACCTCCATATTTGTTTAATATTTAGGGAAACGACGCTTCAACCCCTCTCCTCTGCCCATAGCACACATTCACTCACCCCCCTGCACACACACACACACACACACACACACACAGAACGAAACATAGCTTAGTCAATTTGTAAAGAGGACTTTCATTATGAACGTTTAAGTTATTTCTATTATGCTTCACATATGATATGGCTGCCATGAAAGACAATGTTCCAAATGTAATCACTGATCAAGCTAGTATGGTTAGTTAGTTAAAATAGGACTTCAGAGGCTATCAACCCTATTGGATTATTTAGCCAGCACACTCTAAGTCAAGAAGAACGTTAAGATTGGAGCCCCTTTTCGAGAACTCCAGTCCCTTGCTAGTATGGGAGGGATATAGCAAGTGGGAACGTCTATCTCATAGAGGATATATATATAGAGTGAGAAAGAGTGATACCACACTTCTGAAAATAGTGATCTGCACGCACGAGAGATGGCAGCACGATCGCAAAAGAAAATGGGACGGTACAGTTCCGAGCACATGAAACAGAGATGCTGCACCAGCCGTCTCCTCGGCTACAGCAAATCACCGGTGTATCCTTTCTGGCTGAAGAGTTACGGTGGGGCAGGAGGGAAGGGATGGAGGTGATGGTGTGGGGGAGGGGTAACAGTTTAATGGGTGGGGGATATAAGTGATAGGAATGGAGGCAGAGGAGGGTGGTTGGGTATCAGACATATGGAGGAAAGAGGAGGAGGTGGGGGGAATAGATGCCAACCATCTTTACCTCGAATGAATGATTTGGGAGTTAAACGTAAAGTGTTCTGTTTTGTATTATCTGATAATCTAGAGCTGTTAAATCTGTAACACAGCATTATCATTAATACTCGGAGGAAATTGTTCAAACAATTGTTTTAAGACTCTCGCGAATTGGTGCTGAGAAGAACATTGTATCCAACTGTACGGGTTTTGGTATTTTGTGGTTGGCAAGATTGGTAACGCCAAGTATCGAAGTGATACCGTAATGATATAATGGGCTATTTTATTATCCATTACCTATAATTATATAATATAACTTTCTTACCACTAATTGTTCAATATAACTTATGAAGTGGACCCAACTGTATTGACTTGTGCCGTTGCTGTCATTGCATAGGGTCGAACGAATTAGCCTGAGATCAGCCAAAATTAAAATTGACTACACCTGCTAACTTAAACTAATATATTTATGCCTTGTATTGGTCATCCTGTGCGTTAATTAGTGCTAAGCTGTTTGTGCGCTTTCTCCTGCTTTCCTCAATAAGTCAATTCATAGACGACATTCAATATAATTAGCCCATCAATGGCAGATGTTTCGATATGTTCAGAATACTATGACCAGTACTAAATCATTAATTATTATTACTCTAAATGTGTATTAGTATAGGCTATTCTTACTAAGATATACAAGTAATAAGGCATCTATAAGTCATCATCAGGATCTAAAGTTGCCAACATAAAATCTCAACACTAACCTTAAGTATTTTAAACATTAAAACTAAGACTCCTATTATGATACCTTATTAGTTAACTTTTCCTTGAAACTTAATACAGTCTAATACACTAGACAATATATTAGATGACAAGTCACTCTGGGAGTATGAACTAACAATTAGCTAAACTAAAAATATAAATATAAATAAAATATAGGAAATTATCTTTCATTTCTCAAATAAAACACCTTCACACTCTTATGTTCTGTTGTCCTTCAACCTTGGGCGTGAAATCGACGCCTCCCTATCACACGATTGCATTCAGTTTATAAAGGGCCTCCAGTAATTAACCCGGGAACTACGGGGAGACTCTTAACCCTCTCACGTTCTTGACGCAATTATGAGCCTATTAGGGATACTTTAAAGCCTTTGTTACCATCAAGGGTAATTAGAAACCTTTAGTTTAGTTACTTCAACCTCTGCAGTTGTCTTTGAGTTCTGTGGGCAGAAAACTAATTTTGGAGAGGTAATTATAAGAGTGATAGAACTTTATTTCTTATTGCTAATCTGGCAACCTCTGCATCATAAAAATGTGAAAGGGTTAAGAGGTTTACTGGGCGACTGCGGGGAGACTCTTAAGGGGACCGGCCGCTTTTTACTCGGAAAAGTGCTCAAAACGGCAATATTGCGCAACCCGATATATGGCATCATCACCCATCCCTCTATCATCAGTTAAAATCCTGAGGCAATATTCCGTCTGGAAGCATATTATTTCTGGGCTAGTTTCAAACTTTCGCGTGTCGCGGGTCGCGCAGACGCGTAGAAAATGCTTTATTGGTTTCGGAACTTCAAAACAAAAATATGAAAAAGATGAATTTTTGGTGAAAATATGACGTTCTTAGATATTTTTCCTAGCAGTATCTGATACTCAACCCTGGTAACAACGAAGGGTGTGGTGGTGGAGGAGGAGAATGAGCAGTGTGCTCCAAGCCGCGAGAGAGGTAGGGTGCGGCTGGCCGGCTGGCTTGCAACAGCTCTCGTGCCTTAATTAGTATCTCACGTAAGAAAGTTCACTTGTCGGCGCATTATCTCCGTAACCAAACATGCTATAACAATGATTCTGGTGTCATTGGATAGGGCATAAAATTCCCTACAATACCTCGTCTCCATTTTTCTTTATTTCTTAACCATTTCAACACAGCAACCCGAGAAATTTGTCACCTAATTTGTACCTAATTGCAAACTCCCTCATTGCAAAATTAGATCAAAAATGGAAAAAAGTAAAGACTAGCCATTGTAACTACACCTATTGTTAGTACCCCCAATGCATTGAAACAATCAAGCAACAACATTTAAATGAGTCTGTGATTTTACAAAAAAACATAAATTTTCACACTAATTCTCACCTAACTCAAAAAATAATTGTCCTAGATAATTAAAATTTATGGAAATCTCTCTTATTTTAGGTGCCCTATATGTATACCAACTCCTATGAAATACAGACGAATTCCATTGACACGTTCTGGAGTAAAAAGCGGCCGGTCCCCTTAACCCTTCTTTGGCGGCGCGCAACTTATGTCGTGTGAAATAAATAGGGACTAAGTGGCGGTTCACAACTTATGGCGTGTGCCATTTTCACAACATAATGTTGCTGAGAGAGAGAGAGATGAGTGGTGGGAAGAGCGTAGCAAGCGTATGACTGCTCCAGACCACCGCGGCGGACCTACTGACATGAATCCTACCCTTCCCTCCCCTCTCACACTCGCTACACAGGGAATTATGTAGGGAAATTACCTAATTATAGGGTTTTTGCACTCGTGTTGCACGATCATTGCAAGAGAAGCAGCGGTCGTACAAGGATGGTTCGGGTGTCATTGGAAAGCTCTGTTTATGCCCTTTCAGGGATAGATACTTGTTTTACGCTCTGGGTGTTATTTAGGCATGAAAATGATCACATAAACAACCCTATTTAGGGTAAACAAAAAATGCTGGGCGCTACGGTCCCCTAGACTGCGTAGCCCGCCAATAAGGTGTTAAGATCCTAGGCCTAAAAAAAAAACATTTAAAACACCCCAGTTGCACTTTAATTTTTTGTTTGTTTGTTTTTTTGTGTTTTTTTTGCCCCTCGGCCATGCCACATATCACTCCTCCACATCCCCCCCTTCCCCCTCCCCCCCCCCCCTTTTCAATTATCACCTATTTTCCCTGTTATTCCCTTATTTTTAGGTATATTTTCGTGCTAACATTAGCGAGTTGCTAGCAGGGCGTGGTCATATGTGTATCTATGCGTGGGCAAGAGAGAGAGATAGAGATAGTGAGCTCAGTGTCTCTCCAGGCCTCGTGAAAGGAGGGTGTGACAGCGGCTGGCTCACACTTGATGAATGAAACTCTCAATTTCAATTTGCGATTTTGACTATCCAACCACTGTTTCCACTTGTTTTATTGTTGTAGCATGTTACTATCTTCATATTAAACTTAAAATAGGTGCATATGGATAAGTATTAATGATATTTATGGTAAAATAGCTATTTTAGTGAGGAAACAGTGTAAATACCTCCACACAGGCAAATGGTGTATACTACCCCCTATGCGCAGCCCAGAGGTTAACAAGCTTCGAACAATCTCAGTTAACCATTTTTACTACCACAGATCCTTCTTAACACCTTACGAGCGGCCTATGCGGTTTATTTATATGTACCGCCCAGCGGGGTGTTTTTAGCCAAAATAGGGCTGTTTACGTGATTATTTTCATGCCTAAATAAGACCCAGAACGTAAAACAAGTACCTATCCCTGAAAGGGCATAAACAGAGCTTTCGAATGACACCATAACGATCCTTTTATGATGGCTAGTTTTCTTGCAATAACCGTGCAACGCGAGTGCAAAAAGCATGTAATTCGGTACTTTCCCCATATAATTCAGTATGTAGCGAGTGAGAGAGGGAGGAGGGAGCTGAGATTCGTGTCAGTAGGTTCGCCGCGGTGGTCTGGAGCAGTCATACGCTCGCTAGTCTCCTGCCACCACTTGTCTCTCTCTCTCAGCAACATTACGTGCTGAAATTGCCACTCGACCTATGTCGAGCGCCGCCACATAGTCCAGCTTTATTTAACTCGACTTATGTGGTGAGCCGCTAATTAAGGGTTAAACTGCACAAAATCCTCTAAATATAGCTAGCATAGTATTAAAAAGTCGTCGCCGGTAAAGAAGGGGTTAACGCTTTATTTTTGTTCTATGTTTATGAAGGAGGCAAGAGGCAAAGCTACCTGCAACAAATGTCACCCCCAAAGTTGAAAGGGTGATATTCGCTATTTTAAACATTTAGTATATGTGTCTGTGTATGTGTGCACTCGTATAGGAAAGTGTGGTGTGCTTGTTTAGTGTAGTGAATTGAATAGTATGAGGAAGTGTTTGTGGGAGCTAGCTGGATTACTCTGTGTAGGTAAGAAGACACACACAGAAACAGTGAGGAAAGCCAGACAAATGAAAAAGGAGTCCCGGCAACTACTTATCATATGCCTATGAGGCTCCTCTGGGTATTGCCCTGCTCGATTAGTGTCTACCATCTCCCCATCGTCAGCTTAAGCTTTTTACTTCATTACTTTTTTTAACTATCCCTTCTATGACTACTAATATTCTAAACTATATGTTAACCCCCTCAGACAGGATATATTAACTTACTGATGGGTTGGCAGACTGCCCGGTATTTCCTCCACAATAGTCTTTCACACACTGAGGGACCGTTAGGAGTCGGAGGAATTTTGGGTTGCCATCAGTCGACAGTTAATGATCTAACTTACTGAGCTCAAAATGATGCAGAAGCGTCATATTACTTATTATTGAGCTATTTCACTAGGCTCATATGACGCGGTAGCGTCATTTGATAGTTTTGGGCAGAACTGTCATATGACGCGGTAGCATCATATGCGACGGAGGGGGTTATTCTAGCTATAGCTTTTTCTGGAGGAAATAGCCGGTAATTAGGCGAGCTGTCCCACGCAAGCGAGGACAGTGTCTCCAAGAAGAGAAGAAGAAGAAGAGCTCCAAATGTTGGCTGAACTCGCTCCTCGGCTTTATTTACTCTAATTTTGGCCTGAATTAATTCCCTCTGTATAATTAATTAAAATAACAAAGAAAAAGAAAATCACGGAAGGAGAGGAGAAGAAGAAAACAGAAGAGAACAAGAAAAAGCAGAACGAAAAAGCAAAGGAAACAAAATCAACAGGGATGAATGCCTCGACTCCATCCCAACCAGCTATGTCAAAGTCAACCACCCGGAAGACGGAAACTAGAAACGGTCGACTCGCCAACTTGGACCAAGACAACCCCGTCACGCTGGGAAAGAAAATCTGCAGGGACAGGACCACAGCAGTCAAGAGAAGAGTCTTGTTTTCACAACCCTTTTGAAAATAATAAATGAAAAACCCGTACAGTACATTTTTTTTTTTTTTTTTTTTTTCTATATTCCAACTTACTTCCTTTCGGGCATAGGCTGAGAGCCTTAACATTCACCGATTTACAACGAACAGTGAAGCCCGTGAGGTCTTGTTCCAGTCTAGGGAGTGAGACATGTGAAGCACGTAGAGTACAACGAGCACCTGCCATCTTGCCTTCACATGAGGCACGGTGCTCACTCATGGCCCGAAACGACCCCATCTCTGAAGCCACCTCGTTCCCGTGCTTCACTGTCTCACCCCCTACACTCGGACTCTCACACTTACACACACACAACGCCACCTGTTGAGCAGATAACTCACCAGGCATTGCACCCCTATAGCATATTTTGAATATGGGAATATTCATACAGTGCTATTTAATCAGGGAACAATGAGGGTATTTTATTGACGTTTCGGTGGGCTTGTGGTAATGCACTGATACCAGGTACAGCACAAATTCCATCCCAATAATATCTTCCCATTGATACATCGGGATTTGAACCCGGGACCTTTGGATTACCAGGCCAGTGGCAAGACCACTCCACCACACCTCCCCTAAAAATTACATATACGGTAAGTAATTAATATTAAGGAAGAAATAAACATTAAGAAATAAAAGCAATTAACAAGAAGAGTGTAATTAATATTAAGGCCACCTGTCACTAAAAAGAGTTATACAATGTAATAAACGCAACCATAACTAAGGATCTCGTAAATTACAAAAGTCCTATCAAACCATCTCCTAGGGATGCTTTCTCAACTTCTATGATAATGATAAAACAACTTTGTACATGCCTTCTTTAACAACTAACAATTCTCTATATTAAAATCAAACAAACCACACAGACTTTCTTCAGAGTTGGTGAGACAACCAACACACATTTTGACCCTTTGCAAATCCTTAGATAAGGAAATGACCACCAGCAGTACCAACCGATACAGTCGAGAGTATAGAAGTCTTAAGTATCAAGTATACTTGAGTCTGCATGAAGATTGACCTATCCAGAATCTCAATATTAAATATATTAAGTATCCCTAACCTAAATAGAGATTGTGAGATGTTTTATGTTCAAACTAAAAGGATTTGTCTGCCAAAAATATTCTCTCTTTTAAATTTGGGAGGAAAGTCACGTGACCTCATGACGCCACACTATAGCCAAGTCCGCATTCAAGATTGTCATTCTCTTAAGTTAATAAGGAGAGGCTGAACCTTTGACCCCCAAGTCAGCCTGTATAAGAGATTGTGTTTCTTGCATTATACCATCTTATTACCAATGGAAATACTAAGACTCGCTGAAAAATCAGCTCTCTATGTGCGCGCGCGCGAGCGCAAAATTTCATTGCACTATTTGTAAAATCATCTAGTCCCTCAAAATTGTTCAAATTTCCCGCAATTTTTGCATGGCGTATCCTACAAGCATCCCCTACAATGTAGCGTTTAAGTTTACCCTTATTGAATAATAGAAGGTGCTGAAAAAAATATATTATATCATTATTTTTGGGGTACAGCTGATTTTGACTTCAAAATGGTCAAAACTCGGATATTTTCGGCAAAACAGCAATTATCTAAACGTACAGGCATTCCTATATACCCCTTATGTAAGTATTTAGAAGGGGAATGCATTTGAGCAATACATACAAATATAGATACACTCGTAAGTGCCAAAATATGATCGTATTCCACTGAAATTCATAGATTTTCATCAGACAAAACCCATTTTGGGGAAGATATAATAGTTAGTCCTCCTTAGCTTCCATTTTCAACCATAGTGCGCACATAGAAGATCAAGTTTTATGACCAACTAAACAACATTTTCGTCAGTGGGAAGCAAAGCAGATTGTATCAGACAATTTTTTACCAAAATCCATGATATTGGGGCCCCCCCCATGTCATATGGGTGTTTATGCCCTCATATGATAATTTCTATTGCTTACAGAAGCTGTTTAGTCTAAAGACACAAAAACAAATTTTGGGTGGCTGAAAGAAAAACAAATTCGTTTTTCGGGGGTCGAGGTCGAACCCCCAGCCCGGGGGGTTATGAATGCGATATGTTTTTTTGTTCCCTCCTATGCTATTCTCCTATGTTGAAAGAAGCATTATAGAACAAGAACAAAAACAAATTGAAATTTTAATTTCTAGGCTCAGCAGAGGAGTCTACCTCCCCTTATGAGACCTGTATAATGAATAATCTTAAGTTAGAAAATAGTATGTCACTCTATCCAAGAAACTAACCTTAAAACATATTCCTTCAAGTCTATTTTAAAGATTTACCAGCCGTATGAAGTATAGAAGAGAAACCTGTAAGCACGGCGAGCCAACCGACTCCCCCCTCGTGACCCCTTGAAATTACCCCTTAACCCGCACCAACAAGTTAAGGATATTATTCAAAATATATGTTTCCTATGTACTATTATTATAAACAAACACTAACAAATGTTCCAGAAATAGAGGAGGAGTGATGTATATAATTTTACTACTCACACTCATAACCACTTTGGTATAAAATTATATAAATCATATCTTCTTTAAATCAGGCAACACTCAGTTTAAAAACAAAAAAAATCGATACCTCTCTGTGCAAACAGTAGCGGCATCCCCGACCTCCAGTGACCCAGAGCTACCAACTTAAGCCTTCTTGCCAGCAAGTTAACAATTTATATAGAAATCTATGTTCCCTATATATTCCTTTTAAAATAATAATGAGCAAGTGTTGCAGAAATAGAGAGCGACTTCCTGCTACACCTTTTATTACCAATTCCCGTACACAGTTCCTTTAGTTATTCTTATGGTAATTATAATACTCTCCCCCACCTATGATTCTCGAGGTAGAAAAACACTGTTTCTTATTGAAAGGTATTTCTGTTTCAACTTGCTACAACTTTAGCAGTAATATATGTTACATTCAAAACAGCAATCCAATATTATGCAATTATAATCCCACATAATGTTCATAACACAAAATTAATTATGTTTTCACAGTAAAGTAATTGGCCACCCACTCCCTCCACCCCCACCTGCTCCCACCTCGCCGCTGGTTCCCCCTCCCACTCCTGCACCCTCCTTCCCCCTCCCTCTACCCCATACCTTGTTCTTGTTTGTTGATTATAGGGCTGTGTGGGCAGGCCCAATTTACCCTGCCGGAGACCATCACAGGTACGCAATCACAGGCGGCCGAGACGACCAGAACGCCGCAGGAAGACTTTGGTGTGCTGGAGCACCTGGACACGGAGGGCCGGGTCCAGTCCACTGCCTCCCAACAGGACGGAGAGGGTAAAGGTGGAGACCCCAGGGAGCGGAGGCTGCAGCGGAGGAGGGTCCTATGGGAATAGAAGCGAGGGCAGTGAAGCAGGAAGTGCTCTACCGTTTCATCCACCGTCCGGCACCACGGGCTGAAAGGGTCAGGCACCAGTCGCTGACGGAATAGGTGAGAGGCCAGTCCAACATGGCCTATGCGGAGACGGACCAGGGCAGTGTCAAGGGGGCGGAGTGGGGATCGGGACCACGGGTGAGGGGAAGAATCTAGCCTGTACTGACCAAGGGCGGTGCGGGAGAGCTCACCTCTGAGGGAGGCATCCCTGAGCGTCCGGCATTGGGCAAAAGCTAGCCTGGCAACTGAGGAGGGAGGGAGAGGGAGGGGTTCAAGGGCAGGGGAGGAGTGGGCAAGGGAAGCCGCAGCATCAACAATGACGTTACCCCGGATACCAACATGGGAGGGAACCCACTGAAAATGGAGGGAAAAACCGGACTGCCCAAGGGAGCAAAGGAGAGAATGGGCCTGAAAGACAAGGTAGCGATGAGACACCGGGTGCTGGGAGCTGAGGAGGGCAAGGGAGGATAGTGAATCTGAGAAAACAACTATTGAGTGTGGGGGGAGGAAATCACAAATGAAAAGTAAAGCTTGAAGGATGGCATACAATTCTGAAGCAAGAACTGAGTGGAAACCGGACAGCCGCCAAGCCCGACAAAGGGAAAGGTGCTCAACATAAATGACGGCAATAGAGGACAGGGGGGAGGAGGTATGGGAGCCATCCGTGTAAATAGGGAAGTGAGTACTATAGCGGAGGGATACAAGGTCGAGGAAAAGGGAGGGGGCACGGGATATATCCTGAATTTTGACGAAGGGAACATGAAGAGCAAGGTGGAACATAGAGGAGAGGTCGGACAAGGGTGGGAAAGGGGAGGCGGAGGGGGTAGGGGAAGGGGGCGGAAGGTGTAAGGAGAGGGAGGATGAGGACAGGAGGGCACGGACGAGGAAAGGGGAACGGGAGCGGAGAGGCCAGGAGGGAGCATGACGCAAGACGGGGGCATGAGAGATGAGGAGGCTATAAGGATGGGCAGGTGAGAATGACAGGGCACGATGGAGGGTGATGACGTTAAGGTGATGACAGTCCATAGCAAGGGGAAGAAGACCTGCCTCCGCGTGGAGAGAGACCGCCGGCGACGAACGGAAGGCCCCCAATGCGATGCGGAGCGCCGTGTGCTGCACCACATCCAGCAGTTTAAGTACCGTGGGGGAGGCCGAGCCGTAGACGGAGCTACCGTACCAAATTTTACTGAGCACGTACACCGAATAAAACCGTAGGAGGACTTCCCGATCCGCGCCCCAACGAACGCCCGCCAAGCTCTTCATGATATCGAGCCGCTTCATACATGACGACCGCAAATACTCGATATAATGCTTCCAGGTTAAGACGGGGCCATCGAGTCGGAGTCCCAAGAAAGTATGCTGCGTACGGAACGGGGCCGGCGTACCCTCGAGGAGGATGGAAGGGAGGGAGGGGAGCTTCCGCTGGAGGGTGAAGCACATCAAGGCGCACTTCTGCGCATTGACGGCAAAACCCCAGTCCGCAAACCACCGGAGCAGTTCATCCACCCCGGCCTGCAGGCCCACCTGCGCCTCTAACAGCGTAGGACTTGAATTGCTGCACCCTCTTTACCCTTCAACTCTTTACCCTGACCATACCAAAACAGTTTCTGTATGTATGTATGTTTGTGTGCATACGTGAGCGTTTGTGTATACGGACATGTGCACACTTACTGCATGTTCTTATGTTCCTATATATGTATGTATATGTATGTGCGCACGTACGTGTATATACGTAGGTTCTGTATATGAGTAAGTAAATAAATGTGTATATGTACTGTATATTACTTACTCTCATGGTTATTTTATGATAATTTGTATTCTGCACATGCATCATTATTGTATTTATTTTTATTTTTTTTAAACTGAGCTTACCATCCTCATATCTGTACATCTCATGTTCATCCACTAAATTGTAAAATGTGTATTTTCAGCTCATGAGGCTGCCATTCTTTAATAAACCGTTTATTATTAGGAGCCGTGCAGACCAAGGAGAGATCATCCGCATATGCCAAAAGAGACATACCAGGGGGACGGGGGAGGTCAGACAGGAGGCGATTAAAAAAAATGGACTAAGGCCCGAGCCCTGGGGGGCCCCACGACGGACAAGACGCGGCGAGGACAGCGCCCCCCCCACCGAGACCGAGGAGGAGCGACCCGACAGAAAGCTGCGCACCCAAGACAATGGAACATTGTCGGGTGCCGACAATGTCGGGTGTCGGGATAGCGGGTGCCCAACCCCGAAAGGGGTTGAAATAGGGGAGCTATCCCCCCGCCAAAGGTGGCTTTCTAGGGCCTTTCCTAGCTGATGCTGAGAGGATTGGTTTCTAGTCATGTGGTGATGGGCTGGTCTATCAGAGTGAGAGCTGAGCAATCTCTGCCATACCCATAGCTTACTCTGACTGTTCCTTTAACTTATATATTTTCTAGATCTCAAGTGACGGCGTCTCTTCCGTGGATTGACCTCCCAATCTACCAAGATTGGAAGCCAAAGCGCACATTTTTCCATTGCCCCTCAACCTTCTCTTCATAATTGCTGAGGGGCACAGGGCCCTGGGTGGGGCTTTGGTTTCCCGGGCGGTTCCGCACCCTCCTCAGCTCCCCGCCATGGAGTGGCTTTGGTCACCCAGGCTTTATTGTGGTCGGCGGGGAGGGTTCTGTCGGGGTGCTCGGTTATGACCTTGGAATTGCTCGGGGCCTTGGGGCTGTTCGGCCAGGCAGCTTGGGGAACAACAACAACAACAACAACAAGACAATGGAACACCCGAGACACCCATACCAGAGAGTTTGTATAAGATGCCCTCATGAGAAGCAGAGTCAAAGGCACCCGCCACATCCACAAAGAGAGCCAGCATGACCCCACGACGTCTATAAGTGTCGTGTACCAGGTGCTCCAGCTGTAGGAGGATGTCCAGCGTACCCCAGCCAGGACGGAAACCACACTGCTCCTCCAACAGCGCACCCCGAGACTCGGCCCACCACTGCAGACGAGCACCAACCAGCCGCTCCATGAGCTTACCCACACATTGCAGGAGCACAATGGGGCGGTAACCAGAGGGGCTGGAGAGATCTTTCCCGGGTTTAGGGAAAGGGAGGAGGATAGACTCCTTCCAAGCACCCGAGAAGACCCCAGCCGCCCAGCTACGATTGAAGAGATCCAACAAGACAGCAGTAGAAGAGGGGGGGAGAGAGCGGAGGAACTCATAAGGGAGCAGGTCAGGCCCGGCAGCTTTACGGGGCGAGAGAGCCGAGAGGGCAGAGGAAAGTTCCTGAGAATTGAAGGGAAGAGAGAGACCAGGGGGGGAAGGAGAAGCCTCCGCCAGGCGAACAGCGGCTGTCAGGCGGGCCGAAGCAGGGAGAGGGACAGGAGTGCTAAGAAGCGAGGAAAAGAAAGAAGCAAGGAAATCGGCCTTGGAAATATCAGACAGGAGAGCCACGTTATCCCGGCGAAGAGGAAAGGAGAAAGAGGAAGCACGACCCTTCATAGAGGACAGGAACTTCCACGTGCGCGTGGCAGAGGAGGAGAAGGAGAGAGAAGAGACAAAGGATGACCAGGCCGAGCGGCACGCGGCTACCAAGGCACGGGTACACTCCGAGTCCAGGCGCCGGTACTGTAGCTTGTTTGCCTCGGAGAGACAGCGACGCCAGGCAGACCATGCCTGACGCCTGGCCTTCACCGCTCCGCGACAAGCATCGGTCCACCAAGGCACCCCGCAACGGGGCACCCCACGATGGTTGGACAGAGAGAAAGCCTGGCGGCCGGCGGAAACCAGCCACGAAGAAAAGGAGCCCGCCGCCACCTCGAGGGGGAGGCCTACCGCCGGGCAAAGGAGGGAGAGAGCCTCCTCAAACACCGGCCAGCCCCCCTCCGAAAAGCGCCACCGAGGGCGAGTAGGACAGGGAAGATTCAAGGAAAGGACTGGAAACCCAACGACAAGAGGCAAGTGATCGCTACCCAGGTAGGTACCAAGAGAATAGGCCGCACCCTGAAAAGGAGCTTCACCCAGGCACAAGTCTAAAACGGAGGCCAAACCAGAGTGAGGATCAAACCGGGTATGGAGACAGGAGGAAGAGAGAAGAGAGAAACGGGCAGAGCTGAGAAGAAACTGAAAGAGGGAAGAGCCAGAGGCATTACGGGAACGAAGCGGAAGATCTGGTTCCCAACATCTATGCCTGGCGTTAAAATCACCCACGACCAGCGCCGGCGAGGGGAGCTGGCCGAAGTAGTGATCAAGTTCAGGAAGAGAGACAGAGAGACAGGGATTATAAACCAACAAAACCGAGGACCAACCTCTCGCCAACTGAAGGCAAAGCACCAAGACCTCCAGTACACCTCCCCTGAACGGCTGCAGGGGGAGGGGTTGACATGGTACGTCTTCACGGACCATGATTGCCAACCCACCCCCAACCCACCTGGGCCGGTCCGCACGAAGGAGGGAGTAACCCCGGAGACGAAAACGCGTGGCAGGGGCAAACCACGTCTCACAAACCCCGACCACGACAGGTCGCAGCCCGTCAAGGAAAACCTTGAAATCCTGAGATTTCCTTAGCAACGAATGGGCATTCCAGAAAACCAAAGAGAGGCTACGAGGAAGAGAGCCAATGAAGAGACCGAGAGACTGAGAAACCGAGGCATGAACTGCTCACATTTATCCTGAGGGGCAACACCAGCGAGATAGGAGGAGATAGCGTCAATAAGTAAGCGGAGGAGAGCCTCCAAGGAGACAGTGGGAGATGGACCAGAAGCACCAGGAGGAGAGGAGGGGCGAGCAGAGGAAGGAAAGGAAGAGCGACAAAGGGGCGGACGACCTGGACGGCGGCGGGGGGAGGCGTCCAACTCCGACTGGATGGAGACGTCGGACAGCGCGTCCGAAATACCCGATCGATCCCGAGCGACGGACCGGCGGGGGTGCGTACTGGGATGGCGAGCGACACGATCACGAGGTGGGGCGGGAAGGCGACGTGCAGCCTGTGAGTACAACCACAGGCGAGACGGTGACCAAAAGCGGCGCGACGGAACCACCACCGACCCTTCCTCATCCGGGGCGGCAAAAGCGGCGAAGAGATTCGTGAGCGAGACATCCGGACGACGGGTAGGGGAGCACCGACGGAGCCGCGGCGGGGGCCCCGCCAAACGCGGACAGGCGCCGAGCCAAGGCGCGACGACGACGGATGAGGCGACGCCGCGGGATCCCGGGGGTCAGCCGCCGAACGACGATACCGGGCCGGAAGCGCGCGCAGGTCGCGGTTGACGTCGAGTACTGAGGCCCCATCCATACGAACCGCATGGTGAAGCTCCACCGCTCTAACATAAACCGGGCACGTACGAGACACGACACGGTGATCGCCGAGGCACAGATAGCAGAAAGGGTCCAGCGCGCACCGCACACCCTCCGCGGAATGGAACCGGTGACCCCCGCTGCACCACGAGCACTTGACCGAGCTCCTGCAGGAATTGGACCCGTGACTGAACTGGTGGCAGTCGTAACACCTAAGCATGGGGAAATTATATTGGGAGACGGGATACGAAACAGAGCCAAATTTGAGACGGACCGGGAGCGGTCCATTAAACATGAGGCGGACAGTGAGGGATTTGGGGGGATCATCAGGGCCCGGGAAGCTAGCAGGAAGGCGATGAACGTCCAGGAGGGAACAGGGGGCCCCTGCCCCCGAGCCCTCAAGGACCCGTAGGCCAGTTAACAATTCCGCCGAGGTAATAACCCGGTCCACAGGCCCAATTGTACCATAGGAGACTGAGGAATCTTGGAGATCGCTGACCCGGGACACCGGACCTCCCACTCACCCAGGGCCGTCAGCGCCTCCATGGAGGGCGATACCTGGGGGACATCGGCCTTCCCGAGACGCACCACCAGCGTCTTCCCACCACCCGTACATTCCACAACCCCCTGCCCATCCCTGCAGAAGCGCCCGAAAGGAGAAGCATCCACGGCCCGGGAAACCTTAGACGGATTGCAAAATGCGGCGACCCCAGATACAGCATTGATAAGAAACGTAAGAAGCGGGGGAGACTCACCTGAGGGGGGGGGGGGGGCCACCGGCACGGCAGAGGCCTTGTGTTGCTTCACCGTACTAACCTGCTCACCACCACAATCCAGCGAGTGATCCCTGGTCCGCTTTTCCCCAGCCGAAGCCGAAGCGTCCATCGGAGAAACAGTAGTAGTGGCCAACTCCCCACCCTCCACAACAGTGGACATGGCTAGAACCTCTATGAGGCCCCAGCCAACCAAGCACACACCCACACACAAAGGAAAAACCGTGACTGGACAGGAAAGAGAGTAGGCACGTCCACACTCTCCAAGAACCACACCGCCATTCCTAACTGCATCTTAACTCTTGACTCTTGGGGCTTTGTTGACTTTCTTCTTCTTCTTCTTCTTTCAGTCTCCTACCTCATACCTTCACCTCCTACCTCCGCATCACTATTACCAGAAAATTTATGTGCACTAATTGTGCTGCCCTCTATTGAGTGTCTTGGGTAGACCAAGGCTGTCTCGGTTTCATCTGTCCACAACTGTACCTCGGCTCTTCTGTCACTGACAATCTCTCCTTAGACACCGAGATTGACAAAAGAATCGGGAAGACAGCTACAACACTCGCTCACCTCACAACTCGAGTATGGACAAATCCCAAGCTTACAGTGAAAACAAAAATGGCAGTATACAACGCTTGTGTCATCAGCACACTGTTGTATGGCAGCGAGGCATGGACTACATATGCCAGACATGAGAGAAGACTCAACACATTCCATCTGAGAAACATCCGTCGTATCCTGGGCATATCTTGGCAAGACAGTGTCAAACGCAGAGGTCCTGTCCCACATTGTCACGTCACCAACTGAAATAAATTAAATAGATGCATTAATTGCTATTTAAGCATTACATTATTGCATTCCATGCAATAATGCACGATAACCATATGGCCTTAGCTGTATATACATATCACGGACAAATAATATTGTCCGTATATTCAATATACTTTATTATTTCATCTTGTTTTTCGATTAATATATATTTCATTCTTCCACTGGACAAAGGTAACGACTACAAATATAATTGATCCATACATAATCAGAGAGGACAACTATCCTACCTTGACCCAAACTAGATTGATTAGGTTCTTCAATTTCCCTACGAATGAATGACACGTGTGGAATATAAACGAAAATCGGTATTCAGGGAAATTACATCACCGACCCTTTCTTCATGATTTCTTATTATTACTGTCGGAATAAGAGGAGGAACATATACGCCTATCCCAATTTTTAAATAGCATAGGCTATGATATGGTTGGTTATGGCTTGCTTATTCAAGTTATTTAAACAATGCTTTCAGACCATGTCAGTGGAAGATTGGAAGATTACTGATTGACTTAGAGCACAAAAAAACACTGGTTTGTCATCCACAAATCCAGTAGCTGTCTCGTGTTGTTATGCAAGCTGATCACTAGTTCGGCTTTTAACATATTCAGGCATTCCTGGAAAAATTAGAAACGATCTATTAATAAATACCACACAATAATTGCATACCATTGAATACATAACCCTTCCTTCTACTCCAACCTTGTATATAAAACTTTGCAATAGAAAGTCAATAATAACAATGGCAAACCCAATTGTCCTTGTCTGCAAAGGACCGGGAATGCAAGTTTGTACTTCGTGTGCCAGAAGCCAATAAGTGGTCAGGAACCAGACTCTTCACATTAAATGCCCTACTAGGGAGAGACAATGGAACAAAAGGCACTAATTAACTATATGTGTATGGATGAACGGAAAAGGAACTCAGTGTCAGATGCTAGAGTACTGTATATAAGGGTTGTCTGACCATTATGTAGTAGTAGCTAAAATTAGGATACAGAAGAAGTGGGTGAAGGGAACTAAGGCACGGCAGGGGGGAGGTGGAGTGGTGAAGAGGGTGGAAAGGTCACAGGAGGGAATCAGGAAATAATTTAAAAGAGTAGTAGAAAGATGACTAGGTAGGTGAGCTTGCTCTAAGGCCTACTAGATGCTAGCACCATCTGTTGTTACTATCAGTCAGAATTTTTCAACAAGTGGTGGGGTTCCCAATACCCAATAATAACAATAACTGGCACTTTCAAGGGGTTGTCTCGAACACACACACACACACACACACACACACACACACCTACACTACCGAGGATTAACCTCCCATTGTAGTACCCGCACCCTCTTTACCTGACTTACCAATACAGTTTCTGTATGTATGTATATTTGTGTGCATACGTGAGCGTTTGTGTATACGGACATGTGCACACTTACTGCATGTTCTTATGTTCCTATATATGTATGTATATGTATGTGCGCACATACGTGTATATACGTATGTTCTGTATATGAGTGAGTAAATAAATATGTATATGTACTGTATATCACTTACTCTCATGGTTATTTTATGATAATTTGTATTCTGCACATGCATCATTATTGTATTTATTTATTTTGTTTGTAAACTAAGCTTACCATCCTCATATCTGTACATCTCATGTTCATCCACTAAATTGTAAAATGTGTATTTTCAGCTCATGAGGCTGCCATTCTTTAATACACCGTTTATTATTATTATTATTATTACACACATGCTTGACTCCTCCTCCTTTAAAACCCCGTATTAACCCGACCCCTTTTATTAAAAGCGATTACATTGCCATCTTTTAAAAGGCAGGCGAACTAACAACATTGCCTCAGACCATGGAAAGAGTTCTGTTGTAGACTGTAACTACAAAATTAAACTCATACTTCCTAACACAACTAGTACACAGTGTTAGTGTATAAATGTTATTGAAACATACTTTATACAACTATTTATTTGATATTTACTATAGAATACTTTTATATTCTGCATCTGATGATTATGTACTAAACAATCCTGAATAGACCAACAAAATAATTCCATTTATTTTTATAGATATTGTATTTATTTTGTTTTATGTTCAAACTCTACCTCCGGTCAGGGGCTAACAGCCTTTAGAATCAACCGCTCAACACAGTAAAGTCAGAGTTCTTATTCAAGATGGCGTGTGAGACATAGAGACAGTTTCAGTGTTGCAACCGACTCCGAGTCGTCCGTGGTCTTACTTTCGTGGCCCATTACAACTTTGACTTCCCAAAGGTTCATCGCCACTGTCTAGCTGTCTTATCTTAAAATTTCGGACACCTATCTCAGTCAAGCGCCACCTCTTGAGCTGTTTACTCACTATACGCTGTTTTATCTCAGTCAAGCGCCACCTCTTGAGCTGTTTACTCACTATACGCTTTTTTATCTCAGTCAAGCGCCACCTCTTGAGCTGTTTACTCACTATATGCTGTTTTATCTCAGTCAAGCGCCACCTCTTGAGCTGTTTACTCACTATACGCTGTTTTATCTCAGTCAAGCGCCACCTCTTGAGCTGTTTACTCACTATACGCTGTTTTATCTCAGTCAAGCGCCACCTCTTGAGCTGTTTACTCACTATACGCTGTTTTATCTCAGTCAAGCGCCACCTCTTGAGCTGTTTACTCACTATACGCTGTTTTATCTCAGTCAAGCGCCACCTCTTGAGCTGTTTACTCACTATACGCTGTTTTATCTCAGTCAAGCGCCACCTCTTGAGCTGTTTACTCACTATACGCTGTTTTTCTCCAGCTGATGGTAATTTGCTAACTCTCTATCCTGATTACTAGCCTATTACTAGGATTATGTAGCGAAATATGTTGCTACTATATAGCAGTATCGTATTTTTCAAGTAAGAATCAAGAAATCAAATGCTAAAGGGTTAAATTTACCATCAGCTGGAAATGAAAAGAGTGTAGGTACTGCTCCCATAGCATATTGTGAATATAGAAATATTCATACAATGCTAATTTATTAAAAACAGCGAGGTTATGTTTATGGCGTGTCGGTGGGCTTTATGGTGGTGCACTGAAACTAAGTACAGCTGGATTTTATCCCGGGTCCTTACGATTACCAATCTAGTAGCGAGACCACTCCACCACACTTCCCTAAATTATTACCAGACTATTCGCTGATCATATCTACAGTACAGCCGAGAGGTAAATGGTGACGGACCCATTTAAACCAACATATATTATTAATTCAAATGGGACTCAGAGGCTCTCAATTCTTCTGGATTATTCACCCCTTCACCACCATTACGTAATGTTCATCATATTCTGGTTAACATTAAACGATTTTCTTTAGTTTGTAATCTACCAATACGACTCAAATGGTTAAATACGATCTCAATATACCCTCTTGGTAACATTGGTCCTTCTTAAACTGCATAGAATAATTTAATGTTATCCAAAATCAAAGGTAAAACGGCATCTTGTTGCTAAAGTGGTTAAGCCAGCACACTGTAAGTCAAGAATAGCTTCCGTCAGGACCGGAACCCCTTTTCGAGTACTCCAGTCCCTTGTCAGCAAAGATTGCAGACGAGTTTATACAATGTTTTATGTTATCACATATTCTTCAGAACTTGGCTTTTACAGTTTAAAGATTGGCATGAGTGTAAGCTATTTAAACCCTTCACCCTCATTGCGGAATGTTCATCATCTGGTTAACATTATACGATTTTCATTAGTTTGAAATCTACCTATACAAATCAAATGGGTAAATGCGATCTGACGAAACCCTTTTAGTAGCATAGGTCCTTCTTAAACTACATAATTATAATCATCACATTTTAGCCAGAATTAAAGGTAAAAAGGCGTCGTGGTGCTGAAGAGGTTAAGGGGAGGTTTGTATTTGCTTGCTCATTTATATTCGTATTTGTTATTTTCTTTAGTTTACTCTCAAGACCTCTATCAAGCTTAAAATAAATACCCCAAGACCACCCTTCGGCCGGGACATTTTTATACCGAAAAATATACAAAGTTATCTTGAAAGGGGGTCTAGGGGCTATTTGTTTAAGCTTGATGGAGGTCTTGTAAGGAAAATAAAAAATATATTATAAATAAATATATAGACCACAAAACAAGCACTACCCCCTTAATGTTGAGGACTGTATAGCTCCATCCGTGTATTACAGGGTAGTGGTGGCGGGGGTGGTGGTGGTGGTGGTGGTTGGAAAGCCTGTGGTGGAGGTGGTTGGAAAGCCTGTGGTGGACTGCCTCATGTTGGACTATTACTGGCCTTCTTGTCTGCCTTCCTCTACTCCGTCTGGTCTCTCATAGTCAAGGTTAGCATAAAACAGTTATAATGCAACATGCGTCAGATCTATATAATTCATACTTTCATTAAAGGTGAACTCCTACGATTTAAACAAATTAAATATAAAATATAATATACAAAACATAAATAAAAAGTTTAATGCAGGGTAATAAATTATGTTATTATATTATATCTTTATTTGATAGTGACGGATAACCTGAACGTAAAGGCGATAGTAGGGTTGGGTGGTGGGGGATAACTACCGTGTTTGATGGAAGAGCAATAATGGTTCGGTAGTTTTCACAGGTACGTCATGGTACCTTTGTCCGTTTCATAGTCATTTAGGTGTGACTTTAACCTCATGACTCAGGGACAAGTGGCTTAATTAATTCTCCACTTTTGGTAATGCAATATATTGACGAAAATTAGGGGACGGTGTGAAACAAGCTCCGGCAAATTATCATACTGAACCAACTGATTGAAAATAAGTTATTCCCGAAAAACGATGCAACACGGCCACTGAAACCCATAGTAGGTACTATTTAAATAATTTATTTAAACTCTGCCCAAGATGTAAGTAAAGGGAATATGAAATACCCGCCACCATTCCTGGCATTAACAAACACTTCAGGACTGGTTGTTTTCTTAGCATTGAACCTATCTTGTAATTTTGTGTTGGGGCACCAGTGAAGAGACAGCCACCACTCTCCTCCATCCGTCTCTATCCTCCACCGCTCTCTGGGATTCTGCAAAGCTCGCATCCGTGTCCACTCCCGAATGTTGTCCTCCCTCCTCTTCCGCATTTTCGGCTTCCTCTTACTGTCCCTTGCAAAAATTTCTTTGCAAGACCTACTGAGTGGGGGATACATGACCATACCACATCATCATCCATTTATTGACGACTGTGAGGACGTCATCATAGGGTCCTATTGCTTGATGGATTTTCCTGCATTACTCCTCATTTGTCCTGTAACATCTCGTTTTGTAGCTCTGCTGTGAGTGTCCAAGTTTCACAGGCATATAGGAAGACTGACAAGGCAAGGGAGCACATCAAGTAGACCTTGTGGTGCATACTGATGTTCTTGTCATTTCAGATGGTTTGGAGCCTTGCTATTATAGTTGTTGTTTTTGAAATCCTTCCTACAATCTCAGGCTATGAGCCTTCGTCTGATATGATGGAGCCAAGATATTTGAAGGACTATACTGTTTCTAAGGCTATCCCGCTGACTTTGGTTATTGAAGTAATGCTTTGGGTGTTGTTGGTCATTAGTTTGTTCTTTTCGGCACTGATCTTCATGCCAGATGCAGAGGCTGCTATATCAAGATATTCAACCAAGCTGGCCAACTTATCCTCTTTCCCTGCAAGGCCATTAATATAATTAGCAAAACACAGGTTGGGGATCGTTCTTCCTCCGATGAAAACTGCGCCTTCATGATCTTCTAACGCATCTTCCATGATCCTCTCTTGGAAGACATTCAAGAGAGTGGGTTATAAGAGGCATCCCTGGCGCACTCCAAGACTGGTGCAGAACCATTCTCCTTTGCTGCCCTTCAGGAAGAAAGCGCTTGTGATCTTGGAAGGTTGGCATTGATGTATTTCCTCATGGTTGCCCACAAGGCAGTATGCCACACTGTATCGAAGGCATTCCTGAAGTCAACAAAACACTTATTTGTTTTTGTCCTATGTGAGTGAGGCAGACAAAAGCAGAACTGACAGGGCCAAAATCAAGGGACGTTAGAGTCAAAATGCCTGGACACACAGAGTTTGAAGCAATTTAAGTCATAGGAGGAGGGAAAGACAGATTCTGGGAGAGAGTTCCAGAGCTCAGCTGTTGAATAGAAGAAAGTCTGAGAGTAACGTTTCACTCTTGGGTTGGAGAGTTGCACAGAGTAGGGATGGGATTGTGTTACAAGACGGGCACCACGTACCCTACATAGAGGAGGTGGTATACACTGGGAGAGCTCTGAGCACTGATTGTTGTGTTGCAAGACGGGTACCACGTACCCAACGTAGAGGAGGTGGTATACACTGGGAGAGCTCTGAGGAGCACTGATTGTTGTAGTAGCGATAGAATAGTGAGAGACAGGTATAGGTGTTGTAGGTATTTTTCACAGAATATTCTCAATTTGGATATATGTTCAATGGTGCTCTGCCCTGCACTGAACCTACTTATTCCTCAGCAATAATGGTCTTTGCTTTTCATCTCAGTCTGTTCAATAAAATGTTCAACATAAACTTGATAGGGTGACTAAAGGTATGATAGTTTTGGTACAACTGTAGGTTTCCTTTCTTGAGCGGGGTGATGATAAGTGACTGAGTCCAGGGAGTTGGCGATATCCCAGTGTTCCAGATCTGGTTACAGATGGTAGAGAGAGTGGTGATCATTGCCTCACCTCCTACTTGAACCAGTTCTGCAGGTATGTGGTCGATTCCTGCTGACTTTCCTTGTTTCAGTGCCTTAACTGCCACTTCAACTTGTTCACGTAAGAAGGGAGGAGAGTCATTTTCTGATCTTCCTTGTGGATACTATAATACTTCTGGATTTCCGTTGAGCTGATGGTTGTATATCTCAGAGAAGTACACTGTCCATCTGTCCAGTACTTCCTATTCCTCATATAAGCATCTCCCTGACTTGCTCTGGATGCTTGTAGGTCTCCACTATATATTTGTGGTGAGGTGTTTTACTACTTGATATGATTTTTTGGTGTTATTGTTTTCCAGGTTTTTAAAAACATTATTTCACATTACAGTTATTCAAATCAATACTCAAGCTCTCCGAAGATCGAACAATCTCCTGAAGGTGTATTGTATCCCGAGAAGTAGCCCCATCCTGCCTACACAGGCATGGATTTGGGGGTTTATCTGTGTTGAAACCTATGAGTGTCAGCTTCTATGGCTTATATCATCTTAATCATATAGTTTTCCACAAGACTGTGGTAAAGGCTAATGCTACTCAGCACAAGATAACAAGATTTGCCGAGTCTCGCTCATCGAAAATCACTACAGATTCCCGCACCTCCCATCCGGGTACTGGCCCACTATTGTATGCTGCGGTGTCAAAGTAAAACAGGTGGTCAGGTGAAGTTATTGAGGGATAACCCTTTCCTTTACAACAGCAACTCGTATTTACTTTTTGTAGAGAGTTTAGAGGGGTGAAGGGAGAGGAAGCGGTTGGAGTGGCTTTGTTGTGTGTGTTATTAGTCTGTATACGTCATCGAGGTGTCCACTGACTGGATGCGAGCATGTAAAATACGCTAGGAAGTACAATCATATCCACAAAATATGTCAGGCCTCAGCTGGAACCCAGGAACTCATGTCAAGCAGATTCACGCGTGAGCGTGCTATCGACACAATTTGGTGGGATGCGTCTGTGGCTGTCATGGTTATAAGTAATGGACATTGTGTGATTGTTACCAGTTATCGCCACATCATTGATTTGGCATAAGTTATGTTTCTTTGTTGCTAGAACGCATGTTTTTAAGTTCTTCAACATCATATGCTTTAAACTACGCAGATCACAATCAACGTTATAGTTTGAATATGTGCTGTCCCTGGAGTTCACCTTTAACACTTAACCCTTTCAGTACCGGGGACGTCTTATTAATTGAATTTCAGCTACATTTAGATGATTATATAAAGCTAAGAAAAGAGTTACGGTAGCTAAAAGGATAAATTGAGTTAGTCTGTAAATCTTTAATTAATTGGTAGACGTGCTTCCTAACTTGGAAAAAGTTGTCTAATAATTGCCAAATATAATGAAAAAGGATGTCACCGATATTGAATTGGATAAAAGTACTGAATCAAGATAGAATTTGGTTTTTTGCTTTTACCTGGACGGATATACATCTATAGATGTATATTTGTTTTTGTGTTTCATGCGAAAGGTGTAAACCGTCCAGCTCGTTGTATGTAATGTGTGAAGTACAGTTCGCTGCACAAGTTCTGTTCGTCTTCGAGATTTCATCTATGTAAGTAAAAATAGTATTATTGAATTAGGGGCGTTTCTTGCTATGCAGTTGAATATTCACCTTCCTATGCAACTGTTAAAGAAGATACTACCATCACAATTGAATTATAGTATGTTTACCTCCATCAATAAAATATCAGAGAGGAACGACACTTGGGCAGGGAACTGTAGATGTTTAATGTTACTGAAGGCTACTGATGGAGTGGCTCAGTTCGTGAGTCTTGTGTGTAAAACAGTGTGCTGTTCCATATGCTGAATAAGTGCAAGCCCTCACATGTTAATAATTACATTTGTCTACTAGTCCCATGATGTCCACCACTGCAGAGGGAGGTTGTAGTTCATGAAGATGAGTGACAAATATGCATGCATCCAGTGATGGCTCCTGCGTACCTGATGACAGAAATATTGAACTTACGAAACACCTATCAGACTTAGCGGCTCTTGAGAGATTAAGAATATTTATCAAAATGCTTTGTATGTATTGTATATGAGCCATTGTTTAGTATACGATGCAATTTCTAATAAATAAATACATTTCAAATTGAAGTATATAATCAGTTATTTTAAGCGGGTTTATGAGTATTTCACCCTTTCATTTCTATGGTTCCCTCTAAATCGGAGTATAAACTTGCTGTAATCTAGACTTTAGCAAGGCGTTCGATACTGTCAACCATCATATATTATTAATATAATTATATGCATATGGCATAAGAGGAATAGCCCATAATTGGTTCAAGAGTTATCTCGGAAATAGACAACAATAATGAATTTTACTCTGTCCTTACTGATAAACCAGCTATTGTGAAAGATATAAGAGTATTGAACAAAGTGAATGATGGAAGTGAATGGTGATATGTCAGGTAGGGTTAAACCTCCAGAAAGAAACAAGCTTGTTGGAAGTAACTAGCCAAACTTATACACACTAAGGTAAAGGACTGAAGAGTTTACCTTAGATATTCAGAATATATATATATAGAAGCAATTGACTCTCCGGCAGGGAATCATAGGCGTACAAGGAAGAGCAATACCAAAGCGTAAAGGAACATCTTTATTTTTCTAGAGTATGTGCGACGTTTCGACACCAACATGTGTAATTTTCAAGCCTAAAAAGGAAAAAAGAACCTAAATTAAAAGTTTGCAATCAAATATACAATTTGTAAAAGTAGGTTAAATTACTATAAAGTTCTCAAGAAACTGGATGAAGGAAGGTAGAAAACAGGGATAAAATACTGAAATTTAAATTAAGAGAATAATAAATGAATAACATATGGACAGAGAAACACAACAAAAACGAAAACAAAAATAAATAAAATATAGAAAAGCTACATTTTAGTGAATAACATACCAATTACTAGAAACAAAGTAAAGGAGAAGAGGACTCGTGGGTGCCTAGGGATGGTGGGTGATGGTGGGTGAGGAGAGACTCAGCTGTTACCCTGGACATGTCGTCTGATGTAGTGAATAATATGGACATTTTTGACTATTTATAGCATGGCCTGAAGATCCACTATGATTTCTGATAGCCGAAAATGAAGGTCTTGATATGGGAAAATGTGTGCGGTATGAAGTCCTTCATTTTCGGCTATCAGAAAAAATAGTGAATCTTCAGGCCATGCTATAAATAGTCAAAAATGTCCATATTATTCACTACATCAGACGACATGTCCAGGGTAACAGCTGAGTCTCTCCTCACCCACCATCACCCACCATCCCTAGGCACCCACGAGTCCTCTTCTCCTTTACTTTGTTTCTAGTAATTGGTATGTTATTCACTAAAATGTAGCTTTTCTATATTTTATTTATTTTTGTTTTCGTTTTTGTTGTGTTTCTCTGTCCATATTTTATTCATTTATTATTCTCTTAATTTAAATTTCAGTATTTTATCCCTGTTTTCTACCTTCCTTCATCCAGTTTCTTGAGAACTTTATAGTAATTTAACCTACTTTTACAAATTGTATATTTGATTGCAAACTTTTAATTTAGGTTCTGTTTTCCTTTTTAGGCTTGAAAATTACAGCACATACTCTAGAAAAATAAAGATGTTCCTTTACGCTTTGGTATTGCTCTTCCTATATATATATACCAGTATATATATATATATATATATATATATATATATATATATATATATATATATATATATATATATATATATATATATATATATATATATATATATATATATATATATATATATATACAGTATATATATATATATATATATATATATATACATATATATATATATATATATATATATATATATATATATATATATATATATATATAAAGTATATATTCAGTATATATATTAATAGTTGGCAAAGTGAAAGGAGACAGTAGAATATATTATTGAAAACTTTAACATAATTATATTAGAAGTTTCAAGTGTAGCAGGGAAAGCAGGCAAGAACACAAGTAGAAAACTTGCAGAAGAGACAAGATGTTAACAGCAGAACTAGGTAATACCATCATTAAGAAACAAACAAACTAAAGATATCCAATACTGTAATATGACCAAAATATAGGAGGCTTTAAGATTTCTGAGAAAGGAGAGGTTGATAGGATGTGTTCCTCTTTTTAATTCAGATAGTCCAATAATTTAGGGAAGTCGGTATATTTAGGGGAGAGATACACACTACAGATATATTTAGTTTGAAAGTTACAGGACATTTTGAGCCAGAGAGTTGAGAATGCCATGGAATCTAAGTTGTGAAAAAAACATGTAAGTTTGTTGTATTGATACAATACATCCACCATAGGTTTTGAAACTAGGATAGAAAAAGTAGGAGGAGACAGAGAAGGGGTTGTTGGCAGATGCTTTAGACACCTGAGTTTCGGTGGGAAAAGGAGATCAGGGATGTTGGAAGAGAGGTGGTGTGGGACAGAGGGTAATAATAGAGGAAAGGCTGCGAATATTACAGTAAATGATAATAGAGTGACTGGCCGTGGTTAAGAGCATTTTCCGGAGTCGACTGGGGAAGGACACGTGAATATGGGAGCATTTATGTCCCCCCTGGGGACTGGTGCTTGGTTATGAGTCGTCCGTTTACTAATTTGTTGGTGTATTGGAAAGATATGTGGTGTGCTTGTTTAGTGTATTGGTAAGGACGAGGTGTGTTGGTAAGAGCTAGCTGGATTACTCTCTGTGTAGTTGAGGCACAAAAACAAATCAGTATGGGAAGCCAAGCGAAAGAAACAGGAGTTCCAGCAATTCCTGATCAAATGCCTATGAAGCCTACCCTAGATATTGCCTTATTCGATCTGTGCCTATATCTTCCCCACATGTAATTATCATGCTGCCACACAGTATGGGGGGGGGGGGCTGGAAAAATTTAAACTGACATATTAATCACTCGAAAAAAATCATAGGAACAATTATGTGTACGTCTAGGTATGTTCACAACAACGAAATACTTAGATTTCTTAAAATTAGACAATTTTAATACTTACTGTAATGTAATACATGTAAACACATTATTGCATATTCATATATAAACTTATATAAAGTAAAAGCATTAAACAACAAAAATTCAATATTTATTAGTGGCCCCTCCATCATTGACGATATGCCTATTAGTATAATAGTCCACTTTCAAGCGCCCGTGGTAGCCAGTTTGAAACCCCTGCTGCGGGAAGAAAGAGTCCTACGTCATAAGTGTAACGCTTATTCTCTTATGGAATCGTCTTATGATTGGGTACTCACTACGAAAAAAAACTTTGTAAAAAAGGAAAAAGAAAAATGAACTTAATACTTGTTATATTAATGGTTTCCATCGCGGTGTATTTCTTGTGCGGATTCTATCCCTGACGTTGCTCATAGCGACGCCATTCCTTATTCCTCTTACAGCGGCCATCCTGTCTGGTAGGGTGCGCCTGTGCTCCTGCCATATTCTTCGTTCTCTCTCTTCTAGTGAGTTCTTACTCATTTGTATCGATCTGAGTTGAATTGAACAGGGTTTTAGACTAGTTAGAGCAGGCTACCCCATTTGTATGTCCGCAGGAAGTGTTAAAATAGGGTACTATTGTACAGGCGCCTACATGTCCCCCAGGATCAGCGCGTTGTGTTTTTTTTTTTTTTTTCTCTGGGCCTTAGTTGTTGCTCTTATCTAATAGTTAGGAGATTACTATATCCGCAGGAATGTGCTTCAGGTTATCACTAAGAGGCTGTTGCATTATTTCTATTTAGCAGGCGTCCTAGTTTAAGGGTTGTCACACGTGGTGTGGAATCTTCTAGGGTTCGAACCTGTGCTTGCCCTCTCACGTGGGCCTCTTCACCAGTGGCTGCTGCTGTGTCTTCAGGAGATAGGTAACCAGCTACAATGATGATTACTATGAGCCTCGTGGCCAGCCTCAGTAGGGGTCTTCTTAGCGCCTAGGGGTACTATATAATTATTTATTAATACAATTATTTTACTATTATAGCCCTAAGTTATCCCTCGTTTTGTGCATGTAGGTTATTTTACATGTAAAACAGAGAGTCAGGAGACGTCCTGATGGTGGTGTGGGTTTTTGGGAGTGTTGACTTTCACATATAAGTCAACACCTCTGAAAATTTTGGTTTGTTTTTCCGGCGGGCCTTCTGAGTATTGCTGCCTTCTTCTCGTCTCGCAGACGAGTAAGAAATTAACCAAATGTCCCGGCGGAAATGCTAATTCCTAAGGGAGTTAATCTCGGCCCGCCCAGTGAACTCGCCCAGACCGACAAGCCTCACGCGACATGACTCCAAACTCCCAGCGTAACAGTCAAGTGTGGAAAATACTATCTATCTAGTCCAATTAGTCAGTGATAGTAAAGGGCTAAGGTGTTATTGGGCCAGTGACACTTTGTCACAGGTAAGCAGTTCTAGGCTTGAAAAACCTAAGTTTTTCACTATCAGGTCCAGCGGAAGGTTAGAGTAGCAGTGGCTATAGCTAATTTTCCGGCGGACTTGAGGTAGGATGTGTTAAACCCTCTCGGATTATCCTTATGAGCATTGAATCGTGGAAATTTTCTATTTCCAGATTTCAACACGTCGGTAGCAGCACAGGCACCAGGTGAGGAGCCGATCATGGCGGGGGGGGGGGGGGGTTCTATAGATCCATCATGCCTCTGTTCACTCTATGCGCTACTCCTACCTGCTCTCTTTTACCAGTTTTCGCACATAAACTATGTATAAGGTGTGTAAAGTGCCTCAATAGATCAAAGGGGCCTCTGGTTGTCTAAGAAATGCGCCGTGTGATCGGAATTACGAGCGACGCTGTTCGACAGGAGAGATCATTCATGCCTCGTGGCGATGAAGGAAATAAAGAACCTATTTAATGCTTACGCTAAAGACGTTGCACATAAGGCCTTGCACTGTGACGACGAAGCCCTTTGGGACCATCTAGTCATAAAATCTCCATCAGTAAAATTAATGCCGTCCAAATCAACTCCCAAAACGAAAGCTAAATCTAAAGTATTATCTAAAGAGCTGGTTAGTAGTAGTGAGAGTAGCGACAGCTCTGAGGCAATCCTCCCCAGCCGGCGAAAACGAGGACGGTCACCTTCACCTAGGTCCAAGTCTAGGTCCAGATCTAGGTCCCCTCGTAGACAGGTCCGTCAGTCTTCCGTCGAGTCGTCTGCGAGGCCTAACAAACGACGGAAGGAGGAGTTAGTTACTTCGACACCAAAATCAGTGACAGGACATAAATGTGCCCGCACGGATGAGGCGCATTCGCGACACCGGCCATCGCCGGGGTCACGGACACTTCCCTCCCCCTCTACCTCCACATTGCTTAACATCCAATCTAGCAGCTCAGAGGAAGGGACGGAGGGACCTGAGTCAAATCCCAGGGATGTGCCTAGGCAATCTTTAAGTGAACCACAGGATTTTACTTTCGCTATACCTAAATTAAACTATGCTGTAACACGTAGGGCTCCCCTGGCGGTGTCACAGAGGGTACTAGCAGAACAGTGCCGGGCCTATTCGACTTGTACACGTCAAAGTGGGGAAAATTCTGAGGTGATACCGGACTCCCAACCACCCGCTGATAAGGGTAGGGGTGTCTGGAGACAGTCAGAGCCCCCTCAGGTATATCCTTTAGTTCAGATTCAGGACACGACTAGGGAAAGTGATAATGTACAAACAATCCCCTCGTCGGTCCCAGATTTAGCTTGGCCAATAAACGATCAGGTGCCAGAACCATGGCAGACGACGCCGGAAATTGTGGAACTAGAGGAGCCGGAGGACGTTGATCTGTCCTCGGCTCAACCTAGAAATAACGAGGAAGTATCGGAAGAGGGTTCTGAGTCGTCCAGAGAGTCCCATAGTAAATGCTTGACGACAGATGACCTCAATGATATCTTGCATAAAGTCATGCGTCAGTATCATATCCCTACCTCCCAAAATCCTTCCACCACTACTTCGGTAGCTCTCCCGACAGAGTCGACGGTACGGCCATTAGAACCGACTGAAGTTAAGCCTCCCAGTAAGTCAATTCCTCCCATTAACGTCAATCCGGCGACTGTTACGGCAAGTGGCACGACAGTGCCTGCCTCTTTGACAACCACAAATGTTCGAGTGATCACGGACATTACTCCTCCCCCTCTCGATAAACTCTCACAGAGGAGAGGCCCTATGCCTCTCCTATACGGGCCAGACTGTTCATGGGTACCGGCTATCGCACTGAACCCGCATAGGCCACAAATGATGGTATTGGGGGAGCTTCCGGTCCCTAGTGACTGGACAATTGAAGTAAGTAAGAGTAAGAAACTGAGAGCCAAAGATGCGCAAGGACAACTTTTGGATGCTACGATTAAGGCCATACCTAATGTATATTCCTCTGACTTTTTTGTTTACTCTGCTACTCCAGCATTACCTCCTGCCTCGGCTGCACGACTTTATGCGGACTGGTCAAAATCTGATGGCGAAAATGAAATAAAGTCACTCAACTCGCTGACACCGGAATTGGATACAATTCCGATGCTTGGTCAGAGTCACAACCCAGTCCTGCAGGTGGGGCAGGTAGGTGTGGGCCGTGGGTAGACTGGGAAGCTGAGGTGCAACAGTTTGCAGCAACCATTACCTCAAAATCCTCCCACCAAATTCCTCAGGAAACCATTCATGGTTCTCATTACCCATTAATAAGGTTGGAGGGGTGTCCCCTGCTTTGTTTGATTACCTAGCACCTCCCAAACTGTCCCTTTATGAATTACAGGAACCGTTTTAAACTCCTCCTCCAGCCCACCTAGACAGAAATTTCAAAATTGCGTAACAAGGCCTTTAGATTGTTCTCACAATTCCTCTTAAAGGTGGTGGTGCATGGGTTGAGGTAAACATGGATAAATAATCGCCAACCTGCATATAATTATCTTGTATTATGCAATGTCACTGAAATCATTATTAACAATGGTATAAAGGATTTTGTGGATCGTCTAAACCAGGCCTGTGACGTCATAGTGACGTCACACCAGTATCTTCATCCTGGACTGGATGGTGGACTTACACTCCTGTGACGTCAGAGGCCCGGTATAGACGATCCACAAAATCCTTTATACCATTGTCAATAATTATTTCAGTGCCATTGCATTTTGCAAGATAATTATGTACAGCTTGGCGATTATCATTCCATGTTTATCTCAACCCATGCACCCCCACCTTTAAGTCACCAAATAGCCCAGTCACTCACGATGACTATCACTGCCATCTCTGATCACAATGTATGGAAGGCCACGGAACTATCCCGGCGGCTTCTATTACAGAATTCAATTCAGTCCATAGGTGATATCAGAATTGCCTTAATGGAGGCTGTTCGTGCACGCCAGGACTTACGAGTGTACATGGTGACACTTTCACCTGTCTTAACTTCCTCTCTGCTAAACATAGACACATGGAGGGCGGTATATAATATGGTAGATAGCTTGAAGACGAGTACCTCCCAGCCGAGGAAAGATTCTTTCAAGAAGCCATACTCTAAGCCAAAAGGTGGAGGCAAGTCTCAAAGCCCCAGTGCTAAGCAGTCCTTTCAGGACTCCAGGTCTCCCCAACAGCAGGGAGGTACTCAGCACAAGCAGAAACAGGGTAAACAATCAGGCAAGTGGAATAACAAAGTTAAGTCACACCACAAGCCTCAGCAAGGATCGACGTCTGCCAAACCTAGTCAGCCGTCTACCTCTGCCCCACCACCACCAAAAAACTAGTCAATCAAACTCTCTCTCTCCCAGGGCCTGCCGCAGGCGAGTTGGATTCGAGATAGTTCTGCCGGACAGGCCCAGTCAAACGACTGGGTCATTCCATGCATGTCACAGGGCCTGGCCCCGGCGGACTTGGGCTCGGACAGTGGTAAGCAAAGGGATCACTTGGCGGTGGCTCCGGCGACCTCGTTTACGTCAAACTCGAGAATTCAATCATGTGACTTTAGAGGGGGAGTCACTAGTCCAAGAAATGATTACCAAGCAAGTCATTGTCCTAGTCAATCCAACTTGCACGTTTTCACTTCCAAACTTTTTCTAGTGCCAAGGAGGGACAGTGTGCAGATGTGACCAGTAGTAGATCTCTCGTGTCTGAACACACACATTCACAATTTACCCTTCAGGATGCTAACTGTGAATCAAATCTGGCTCACACTCCCACCGCAAGGATGGATGTGCTCTCTAGACCTGAAAGACGCCTATTGGCATGTCCCCATAAACAAAAGGTTCCAAAAATTCCTCGCCTTGAGGATCAGGCAAGAGACTTACGTCTTTCAGAGATTGCCATTCGGTTTGAACCTGGCACTGAGAATTTTCACCAAATTAGTCCGGCAGGCCCTTATGCCAATGTTAGCTCAGGGGATCAAGGTGTTATGGTACCTAGACGACTGGCTAGTAGTGGCAGAGTCACAGAGTTTATGTCATATCCTTGTACATCAAGTGATAAATCATGTACAAACCCAAGGATTCAAGGTCAACCTTGCAAAGTCACTCCTTGTTCCCACACAGGTAATTCAGTGGATAGGGCTGGTCTGGGTCACAGCCATTCTTACTCTCAGTCAGAGTGTGGACAACCGCAACAGATTTCGCAGGAAATTGTTTTGGTTTCTCCACAGTCTGAACACGACGAGGAGAACGTGGGAGTCCCTGGTCGGTTGTCTCAACTGGATTCAACTAACTGTGAAGTTGGGCCGGTTGAAAGTAAATAGTTAATCATGGAATGCAGTACACTGCATTCAAAAGCAACGGTCAACGAGGTCTCGGAAGTTACTAGAATTGTCGGAACAGATTTTTGCTCTGGCCGAAAAGCTGAGCATTCATCTACATGCATCTTACCTCCCGGGGTGGCGAACGTCTGGGCGGACGCTCTGTCTCGGAGACAGAGCACCACAGTAGAATGGGCACTCAACATCTTCAACAAGATGATTGCAGAGCCATACCATCCACAAGTGGATCTATTCGCGTCCCAGGGAAACCACAGGCTCCCTCTCTTCCTAACCCGTTGGGAAATGACTTCGGCGGGGGGTCCAAAGGCATTGTTGGAGGACTGGAACAAATGAAATTCCATCTATCTTTTTCCACCTCCAGACGCTTCACTCATGTGTCAAGTAGTTCATAAACTATGAGGTTACCGGGGCGTAGTCTCGATGATCGCGCCACTTTGGCTGGCTCAGGTGTGGTACCACCAATTGAAAACGTGGTGCGAGAACCCGGTGTCACTCCTGATCTCATACTTCCACTTAGAGACAATTGGCAACCTAGAGACCTCGCTGACTTTTGCCTTCTGGACATTCAAAATGCCAAATGGCTAACTCAGTATAGAGAGTGTTACAAATAAATTTCTTAATCAGTATACTATGTCTACCAGGAGACAATACCAATCACATTGGAAAACTTTCACAACCTGGATAGTGGAAACAGCGCAAACAGACTCGTCAGTAGCATTGATCTTTAATTACTTAGACTATTTGTTTGAACACAAGTACTTTTCTGTAGACACTCTAAAAAATCACATATCTGCCATTCGAAACCCCTTTTACGGCCTTACTAGTCTATCCATACCACAGGCAGAGGAGAGGGGTTCATGAGGGCATGTTTCAAACTGCGCCCAACACCACGTAAGCTCATGCCTACCTGGTCGCTGGACAAGCCTTGTCTTTGCTTCATTCGCGCAAGTATAATCATGCGCCAGACTTTGACTCACTTTTAAAGAAGGCCGTGTTCCTTATGGCTTTAGCATCAGGAAACAGGGTATCTGAGCTGGCGGCGATAAGCAACGAACCTAATTGCCTCAAGTTTGGGAGACTGAATGAACACTTACAAATCGCTCTGTCTCCCACTTTCATAGCAAAAAATGAACATTGTGATCATGTTTTTTCGGAATTTACAGTCCCGGCACTGAAACGTGGACATACACATCACATTTTGTGCCCAGTGCAGGCTTTACTTAAGTTTATGAGGGTAGCACAACCTCAACAACCAGGCTTTTTATGGGTCAACAATACAGGTACTCGCGTCACAAGAAGGAAACTAGCCTCTTTACTCATAGACGTCATTAGGGAAAGTAATCCCGGTGTAGTGGGCAGAGCCCATGACATAAGAAAGTGGGCCGTCTCTCTCAGATTTTTACAAAACTATTCAATTGATGACATAGCTAGCACTAAGCTGTGGGCTTCTAATCACACTTTCTTGACACGATACCTGTCTGTGGCTCTGGACAAGCCAAAGCTAACCTGTGTGGCGTTACGGCAGCGGGTCTAGCTAGTCCATGTGCTATTACAAATTAAGTTTAATCTTAAAGGAAAAAAGGAGGGGGAGGGGGTGTCGGAAAAGCCCATAAGACCCCTAGAGCCCCTCCGCCGGATATTGTGATCAGATTACGAGCTGTGATACTTAATAAGTCGAGCTGGTTCTACAGCTCTTAAAATATTTTTATATTTTTGAAGATATCTAAGTTACAACTATATAGTATATATAAACAAAGTGTACAAATTATATAAAATGTACAAATAGTGTTTAAGAACAGAAGATATACTCCACGGAGATATGGGTCTCTATTAATTGAACAGGAACACCAAGTAAGTTCCTAGACAACAAGTTAGTATTATGAATCTCAATGTGAGATTGTATCATTTGTACCAAATCGGTCAAGTATAAGCAGATCTTCTTCGAAGTAACGAACTGCATTCTTTTCAATTTTGTACTGTTATTGTATGTAAACAATAAAGACTTAAATTGTTATATGATTCTTTGTCTCTACCTATATTATTTTGTTAGTGGTTTGATATTGTCACGAATGTCCCCCTCCAGTCTTGAGATATCAGGCATATCGTCAATGATGGAGGGGCCACTAATAAATTATAGGTTTGAGTCCCGGAGGGAAGAATGAAAACCTAATATTTAGTAGTGGCCCCGAAATCATTGACGATGTAGGGCCCTCCCTTCCATCCCCTTCCCATTCGCTTGATGTCTTGAGTTTAGTCTTAATATGTCAGTGAAGAAGGAATGGCGTCGCTATGAGCAACGTCAGAGATAGAATCCGCACAAGAAATACACCGAGATGGAAAGCATTAATATAACAAGTATTAAGTTCATTTTATTTTGTATTTTTTATGATTTTTTTTTTCGTAGTGAGTACCCAATCATAAGACGATTCCATAAGAGAATAAGCGTTACACTTATGACGTAGGACTCTTTCTTCCCGTGGCGGGGGTTTCAAACTGGCTACCGCGGGCGCTTGAAAGTGGACTATTATACTAATAGGCATATCATCAATGATTTCGGGGCCACTACTAAATATTAGGTTTTCATTCTTCCCTCTGGGACTCAAACCTATAATTCTGTTTTAAGGTGTCCCTTATGGTCCACTTATTTCCAATATATATATATATATATATATATATATATATAAAATAGCTGTGGAAGACAAGAAGAAAGCATATAGAGAGTGGTTGGGTAGTAGAAGGAATGAAGATTTGGAGAGACAGAAACGAGCGAGGTACGTGGAGAGAAAGAGAGTGGTGAAGAGAGTAGTGAAGGAAAGTAAGAGAAAAGTAGATGAGGAATTTGGAAGGAATCTGAGTGTAAAATGGAAGGAGTGTAAGAAACTGTTCTGGAAAGAAGTCAAGAAAGTTAGGGAAGGTAGCAAGGGAAACAGTAAGGGTGTGAAAGATAAGATTGGGAGAATGCTAGCTGAGAAGCAAGAGAGAGTCGAAAGATGGAGGGAGTACTTCAACTAGTTGATAAATGTAAGGAATGAAGAGCCAGCAAACATAGTTTGATATGGTATGGGAGGGAGAAGAAGAGAAGTAGTGGAGGAGGAGGTGGGGATCGGGAGGTCAGAAGCGTGGGAAGCCATGAGAAGAGTGAATTTGGGGAAAGCACCAGGAACAGATGGAGTGTGTGGGGAAATGTTGAGGTATGCTGGTGAGACAGTGATCGAATGGGTGTGGAAAATGTGCAAACTAGCATAGAAGGGAAGTGCACCCGATGGCTGGAAGACTGGCATAATAGTCCCCATATATAAGGGCAAAGGGGAAAGAGGAGTGTGTAGTTACCACCGAAGAATATGTCTACTAAGCGTAGTAGGGAGGGTGTACAGTAGGTCAGTGATTGAGAGAGTGAGAGTGAGAACGGAGAAATGGATAGGCGACGAGCAGGGAGGTTTTAGGAAGGGAAGAGGATGTGTAGATCAGATATCTACCCTGAATTGTGTTGTGGAGAAATATCTGGAGAAGCAACAAAAGGTGTATGTTGCCGTTATGGACTTGGAGAAGGACTTATGACACAGTGGATAGAGAAGGTATGTGGAAAGTACTTAGAATATACGGAGTAGATGGCAAGTTGCTGAAAGCAGTGAAGAGCATGTATGAGGGTGCAAAGGCGGCAGTGCGTGTGGAGAATGAGCAGAGCAAGTTTTATTACCTGAACGTTGGGTTGAAACAGGGGTGTGTGATGTCCCCGTGGTTGTTTACTGTTTATATGGATGGAGTCATGAAAGAAATACTAGGAAGAGCAGTGGATGTTGGTGTATTGCTGAAAAGGGAGGGAAATGAGTGGAAGCTGCCTACACTGCTGTTTGCTGATGATACAGTTCTGATGAGCGATAATGAATGGGAGTTGCAGGGTCTGGTAAATGAGTTTGGAACAGTGTGCGAAAAATGGAATTTGAAGGTAAATGCGGGGAAGAGCAAGGTTATAGTCTTCGCAAGGGGTGAAGTCACAGAGTGTGAGGTGAAGTTGAATGGTCAGGCTATGGAGATCGTCAGCTCTTTTAACCCCTAAAAGTCGGGGCGCAACATAAGTCGTATTTAATAAAGCTGGACTATGTGGCGGCGCTCGACATAGGTCGAGTGGCAATTTCAGCACGTAATGTTGCTGAGAGAGAGAGACAAGTGGTGGCAGGAGACTAGCGAGCGTATGACTGCTCCAGACCACCGCGGCGAACCTACTGACACGAATCTCAGCTCCCTCCTCCCTCTCTCACTCGCTACATACTGAATTGTATGGGGAAAGTACCGAATTACATGCTTTTTGCACTCGCGTTGCACGGTTATTGCAAGAAAACTAGCCATCATAAAAGGATCGTTATGGTGTCATTCGAAAGCTCTGTTTATGCCCTTTCAGGGATAGATACTTGTTTTACGTTCTGGGTCTTATTTAGGCATGAAAATGATCACGTAAACAGCCCTATTTTGGCTAAAAACACCCCGCTGGGCGGTACATATAAATAAACCGCATAGGCCGCTCTTAAGGTGTTAAGTATCTGGGCAGTGTGTTGAGTAAAGATGGGACTATGGATGAAGAAGTGCGGGAGAGGGTGCAACTGGGGAAGAGGGTTGTAGGAACGTTGAAAGCAGTACGGTAACAAGAAATAGGGTGATCGGTATGGAAGTGAAGAAGTCCTTGCATGACAGTGTCGTAATCACGACACTAACTTGCGGAAGCGAAGCATGGACGTTCGGGAAGAGACTCAGACCAAGAGTGAGAGCGGTGGAAATTAGTTACTTGAGAAGTGCGTGCAGAGTTACATGGAGGGATAGTCAGACGAATGAGGAAGTAAGAAGGAGGTGTGGTGTGGAGGTAGATGTGCTGGAAAGTGTGAAAAGGAACAACTTGAGATGGTTCGGCCATATGGAACGTATGGAAAGCGAGAGAATGACTAAGAGGGTACGCGTGTACGAGAGCGAGGTGGAAGGACAGAGAGGAAGAGGTGCACCGAAGGAGAAGTGGAAGGATGAAGTGAGGAAGTATATGAATGAAGGCAGTGCTGGTTGGGAGGAGGGATGTCGACTGACTGTGGACAGAGGTGCATGGGGGCAGTTCGTTCGTGGCCACACCTTCGGGATCACGGCGTCATGCAATAGATAGATAGATAGATAGATATATATATATATATATATATATATATACCGGTATATATGTATATGTATATATATATATATATATATATATATATATATATATATATGTATATATATATACAGTATATATATATTTATTTATTTATATCGCATGAATTTGTATGCATTATATTTTGCATAAAATAACACAAATATTGTAAGGTAACGGTGTATTATTATTATTATACAATATTATATGTCTGCTATTATGAAAGTGTAGATTAAAATAAGCACTATTATTTGGTATTGTAGATACATAGCTATATTCTGGTTAACCCCTACTGTACCCTAGGCTACTACCATAAATGTACCCCCCAGTACCAAGCAATGTGGCCAAAATGGCTTCAGAGGCAAGATATAACAACCTCCCACCTTAAAAGTTGATGAAACACTGACCCAGACAGCCTGTGGAAGCTTGCAGCCAACCTAAGAAGTGTTGCCATTTCCTCAGAACACTCTTTAAAAGTTATGGTACCAGCCACTGCCTGATACTGGTAGTTACAAGGACCATATATTACTGAAGGCTTGCAGCCGTCGCTGGGACTAGGGAGTGATTTACCTACCTCAGATTCGCTGATGACATAGTTCTTTTCAGAGACTTAGGGGAAGAGTTGCGACAAATGATGGAAAATATAAACAAAGAAAACCTTAAGGTAAGACTGAAAATTATTAGGATGAAGCCAAAGAATATATTTAATCATATTGTGCAACCAAAACAACTATTGATAGAAGATGAAGTATTAGAAGCAGTTGAATAATACGTATACATAGAGTAAATTAAAAGGCAAACCCAGATCACTCTAGATATATCAAGCGAAGGATATCTGTAGGAGGGAGTGCATTTGGTAAACAGTATTAATGGAAAGTTACTCCTTTCTTTAGAAAACAAATATAAAGCCAATATCCCCTCCTTTATTTATTTATGGATCAAAAACATATTTATGGATAAGAAAACAAACAAGTAGAAAATAATTATTCTTACTGCTATAACAAAAAAATGGTCTTGAGCAGGCCATGATAACAGATGGACTGTTAGAGCAACATAATGAGAACCAAGAGATGGAGCTAGATGAATGGGTAGATAGAGAATCAGATAGAGTGATGTGATCCAAAAGTTTGCTGGGGTGGGATGAAATAGGTTAACTTCTCACCAGTTATAGTGAACACTATTGTGAGAGATATGTTTCCTAAATTGGACTAACTCTGGCTGATGATGATAATATAAATTATTACTATATATTTTTTCAGATGTTGGTGAATGTAAATCTCATAGAAATGATAATGATCCGGATGATGAGTCTGCTGGTGTTGTCGCTGCCTCTGCTAGTGCGTTCTGGTGAAGAAGTGTTCCCCAAAGGCTACCGCTGTGCACTGGTCCTGAGAGGAGTATTTGGAACTACTTCAGTAGTCCTGCAGTACTATGCTGTTTTACACATACCCCTCGCCGATGCCTCAGTCATCATCTTCAGCGGTCCTGTCTTTGTGGTCATTTTTGCAAAGTTATTTCTCAGGGAATCATGTGGTGTTCTTCAGAGTGGAGTGATTGTGGTGTCTGTGTTGGGAGTCTTGCTCATCGCTCGTCCTCCATTCTTGTTTGGTTCGCTGTCAGGAAAATACACCGAGGAGCACTGGTGGGGTATGGCAGCTGCAATATTGAGTACCATAGTTATTGCCATTGCATATGTGATGCTGCGAATGCTAAAGGGCGTACACTACTCCACAGTCCTGTTCACCTCGTCAATAATCCCTTGCTGTTTAATTATGTTTGTTGCATATCTTGGTGGTTATATGTGCATCCCGCTGTGTGGCAAAGATCGGTACCTGGTCGTAATTCTCAATGTCATTGATTTTGTGGACCAAATTTTATTAACTAAGGCATTTCAGCTGGAGGAAGCTGGACCAGTATCAGTGATTTTATCATCAGTTGTTGTTTTCGCCTTCATCTGGCAGGCAGTGTTCTTCCATCATTTACCCGACATACTAGGTCTTCTGGGAGCTCTGATGGTCACAACGGGACTAGTGGTCTTGGGCATGCGTAAGTGGGTACTGTCTCTGCCTGTTGGATCAGTAACCAGACAAAGATTCCGCTATCTTACCTTTTGATCCAACTCATCACCATATTTATATATATTACAATATTAGAGAGCGATGCACTAGTCTGTGAAATTAATAGATACAAGGGACAATGAATAAGAAACCGGGTGATTGGTTTCAGAGGGTACTGCCACATTCAAACTTATGAATCTTGTATTATGTATCTTTCTGCCTAAAATCAAGCAAAACCTACACTTTGATTTACCAAGGTTCATTCATCCATAAATAATGCAATGAACTTTTTAATTTTAGTTTGTTTTCCATCTTTTTCTGGCCTCTAGCCAAAAGGCTCTACATGTTCTATCTATCTATTGCCAGACGCCTTATCCCATGCACCTCTGTCACCTGTCATCCGACGCCCCTCTTTCCAACCAACACCATTTTACTCTTATACTTCTCAACTCTTTTCTTCCACCTCACTCTCGGTCTGCCTCTCCCTCTCTCTCCTTCCTCCTCCCTCTCGTACAATCTCCTAGTCATTCTCTCGCTTCCCATACGTTCCATATGGCCGAACCATCTCAAAGTGTTCCTTTTCACATTACCTAGCACATCCACATCCTCACCTCACTGCTCTCTTATTTCCTCATTCGTCTGTCTATCCCTCCATGCAACTCCACATGCACTTCTCAAATAACTAATTTCCATCCTTCTGACTAAAGAGTTGTGCCTCTCCAACAATATCGCATGTACGTCAATGTCGGGATGACCACACTATCATTCAATGACGTTGTACTTCCATGATGGCCACCATAATCCTTGTTAGCGTTCCTACAACCCTCTTCCCATGTTGTACCCTCTCACTCACTTCATCATCCATACTCCCTTCTTTACTTATCACACTGCCCAAATACCTAAATGAGCTGACATTCTCCATAATCTAACCATTCAAACTCGCCTCACAATCTGTGACTTCACCCCTTTCAATGACCATAACCTTACTCTCCCTCGCAATTACCTTCAGGTTCCATTTCTCACACATGGTTCTAAACATATTTACCAGAAGCCCTTTAGCTCCCACTCATTATCACTCTTCAGAACTGCATCATCAGCAAACAGCGGTACAGGCAACTTCCACTCATTTCCCTCCCTTGTCAGGGGTGCAAAAACATCTACTGCCCATCCTTGAATTTCTTTCATGACTCCATTCATATGAATATTAAACAACCATAGGGACATCACCTACCCATGTTTTAACCCAATATTCAGGTCAAAGAACTCGCTCTGTTCATTCTCCACACACACTGCTGCTTTTGCACCCTCATACATGCTCTTCACTGCTTTCAGCAGCTTACCTGCAGCTACTCCATATATTCTGAATACTTTCCACAGACCTTCTCTATCAACTGGTATAGGCTCTCTCCATGTCCATAAAGGCAGCATGCAACTGTTGACCCTTCTCCAGATATTTCTCAACAACATATTTCCAGGAAAAAATCTTGTCTACTCACCTTCTTCCCTTCCTAACCCCACCCTTCGCCTCGCCTACCAATTTCTCCATTTTCACTCTCTCAATCACTACCCTAATGTACATCTTACCTACTATGCTCATGAGACATATCCCCCTGTGATTACCACACACTCTTTTCTCCCACTCACCCTTACACAGGCGTTTTGTTATTAATGTGAATGAAGGCGGGAAAAAGCAAACCTGCTTGCAACAAGTGTTCCCCCCCCCCCCAGGCCAAAAGAGTGATAGCGATCTAAAAACCAAGGTATGTTAAAAGTAATTTAGGTGTGTTGGAAAGAAGTGTAGTGTACTTGTTAAGTGTAGTGGAATAAATAGGAAGAGGAGTTGTTTTTTAGACTTAGCTGGATTTGTCTCTGTATGGATGAGGCACACAGAGAAACAGTGGGGGAAGCCAGGCAAATTAAACAGGAGTTCCAGCAAATCCTTATCATATGTCTATGTGGCCTCCCCTGTGTACTGCCCTGCTTGAATGGTGTCTATAATCTCCCCAAATGGTAGTGGGACTATTATGCCTGTCTTCCAGTCTTCAGGCACACTTCCCTTCTCCCATGATATTCAACACATTTCCCATACCCATGCAATCACTATCTCACCACCATACCTCAGCATCTCCCCATACACTCCATCTATTCCTAATGTTTTCCCCATCTTCACTCTTTTAAAGACCTCACACACGTCTGACCTCCTGATCCCCACCTTCTCCTCCACTACTTCTCTTCTTCTCCCTCTCATACCTCATCCAACTATGTTTGTCAGTGTTGTATTCCCTGCACTCAAAACATCATTGATGTGCTCCCTCCTCCTCTTGACTCTCTCACTGCTCTGCTAGCATTCGCCCATTCTTATCGTTCACTCCCTTACTACTTCCCTTGCCACCCTCCCTAACTTTCTTGACCCCTTTCCAAAAACTAATTTCTGACAATCCCTCCATTGTATACTTAAATTACTTTCAAATTCCTCATATACTCTTCTCTTACTTTCCCTCACTACTCTCTTCACCACTCTCTTTTTTTCCAAATGCCTTTCCCTTTTCTGTCTCTCAAAATGTTCATTCCCTCTACTACCCAATCAGTCTCTACAGTTATGCTTTCTTTTTTCTGCATCCGCTAGTTTCCCCTCTTTAGCCCACCATGAGTATTTATTTAATTCTTCTACCTCTTCTCCAAACTCCACATACCTCATTTCATGCTGCATACATCTTTTCCTTAAACATTTTGCTCACCTCTTCCACTGTCTCCATTATCTCCACGACAAACCTACTTAGTCATCTTTCTACTACTCTTTTAAATGATTTCCTGATTTCCTCCTCCTGTGACCTTTCCACCCTCTTCACCACTCCACCTCCCCCCTGCCCTGCCTTAGTTCCCTTCACCCACTTCTTCTGTATCCTAATTTTAGCTACTACTACATAATGGTCAGACAACCCCTATATACTCTAGCATCTGACACAGAGTTCCTTTTCCGTTCATCCATACACATATAGTCAATCAGTGCCTTTTGTTCCACTGTCTCTCCCTGTCTACTCCACTCCACTTTCCATGTGTGTCTGCTTCTCATTCTGTGTCGGTAGAAAGTGTTGGCTATCAACAGCCTCTTATTCACACATAGGATATGTCCACAAATACACGGCCATTCCCATCTATTGTACCTCTGACGGTACACCGCGGCCTCCTATCACCCCATCTACATCCGATTCACCCACCTTCCCATTCATATCACCAATCATAAATATTATTTCACTCTTACCAAACTTATACAGGCATGCTCCAGCACTTACCCAAAACTCCTCTTTCACTTTTTCTACACAACCGCCCATGTTTGTATTCCCACTTTCATTCTCATCCACACAATCCTTGCAACCACAGAACCATACTCCCTTACACGCTCCTTCCACTTGTTACGTACAAACAAACTCACACCTTATTTTGCTCTCTCATTCTCGTGCACTCCAGCACACACACACATTTGTTCACACATGTACCCTTCCATTTGGTCTTAGTCATTTTGCATACATCCAGCCTGGCCTTCACTAGTACTTCCAGAACCTCTCTCATTGTGCCATCATAAATTATACAGTATGCCCCTCACATTCCAAGTCGCAATCCGAAAACAGTCCTTGTCCGTCGATGGTCGTCAACAGTAGGTCCATCCGTGTCCGAGGTTATTCTATCATAGTTAGTTGCTGCCTGTTTTACCCGGATGGAGGGTCGCAAGCCCAACCACCCAACTTCTTTAATCGCCCTTTATGATGTGCAGGAGGCACATGGGGCATATTCTAAATCCCTCATTTCATTCTCTGATAACGATGAACTTTTGCATAAATCTTGTCCTTGCATAACTCCAGTACTATCCTTCCTTCTCCACCCCCTCTCCTTTACTAGCTTATACTTAATATCTTACTGTTTTTTGAAATACTGTATATACTTTCAGATATATCTGGGTTTGTTACTACGAATATGTATGGGCCAGATGGTATTCCAGTAGTTGTTTTTAAAACTGTTATTCCGTCTCCCCTTGGCAAACATTTTGCTGGAAGTTTGTTCTTATTCAATTTGTCCCGAAGAAAGGGAACCCCAGCCAGTCATCATTTCTCTGTAAGCAACTGTTGCTACAATATTTCTTAAGCATCTTTCTTCCCTCTATCTACAATTATGGTTTCTGATCATCAGTATTTATTGATTTAAGAGTAGCTCTACTTACACTCTTCCTTCTTACCCTTTTGACCAAACTTCTTTTGAGACTTCGGGGGGCGGGGGGGTGCAATTTCTATTGCATCTAATTAAGCCAGGCACAAAGACTTCATCTAAAAACTATCATCTTACTATGTGCATCTCTCTGTCTGTACCTTTACCTCAAATTTCGTTTTTGACTGCTCCTTAGCTGTTGTTGTGGTCGATTATCGTCCTCTGCCTACCAACTTGCTTCAACGGAGTCCTGTCCTCTCTCCTATCTTCAATAATCGCAGCTGTACTTCAAGCACTTTCCTTTCATATACCAGTTATTCTACCCTGCACTTTTCAAAAAGCTTTTTATTGTGACTCTCCATTCAATCACTTCAAAGCTCGAGCAATAAGATCAATTATCTCAAACTAAGGCAGAAATTAATGTGTTGTATCCAATGTTTCCAAACTTCAATCTCTCCATTCATCTACTGTCAAAAATGTTCACACGATAATTTCTTACTCTTCAGCAGCACAAATCAACTCCTCCCGTTCTTTCATTAAACTGTCGATCGCGTTATATCATGTCCTTCTTTGAATGAACCACAGGACTATGCCCTCTACTACATCTTGCCAAACATTCTATATGATCAACCGACTCATATTTGTCTCTCCCCCACATTATTTTTCTTTGTACTGTTAACATGTATTAGGATAACCACGTATAGAGCACATCTTGAAAGGGTAGTCAAAAGTATTTAAACTCATTAACCCTCTCCCGCATGAGAAGACGCGATCGCGTCCTAAGGCACTTTTGCCCTCGCGCACGTGTGGATGCGATCGCATCCTTAAGCCTTCACGGAATTCAGTAAAACCACACTAAAAACGTGCCCGCGCCCATTTTGGATGAGATCTATCTGGTATACTAGTCTATATGTGGGGGTATCTGGCAACTCTACATTGCTGGGTGAGCTGGCTGAACGGGAACAAAGAACCTCAACTTCCCAGACCGTGTGTCGCCTGTCCATGGAAACTTAAAAATCTTATTGAGACCTGAGAGGGTTAACAACTTTCTTTTACTTACTCTGATCCCTCTCCATACACCTCAGTGTTGCATATCTCTCTCTCTCTCTTTACATCAAGAAGACAGTAATGAATAGCCTACATGGGTAAACAAAAGGTTTTCACAGTAAAGAACTTCAGCTTCATTTTATCCACTTATGGTGGTCATAAGTTTTTCAGAGTATATGTGACTGTCGACGTGTCTCTGCCTCTCGTCTGTGAAAAAAAAAGAAACAATGAAGCTGCCGTGAAGAGACACTGGGTACCATTATTCAAGCACGATTTTATTTTAGTAATTATAATTCTACTTCATATTACCTTTTACGAGCTATTTTATGACGAGTCATCATGATTTTGATTGTTCACAAAACAATTAAGTAGAAACATATTGTTAACAGAATACAGAACTTTGCTTCTCATAGTCTTCTCTTAATATGTTTAAAGAATATAATTTCTATCAATAATTAACGAATGTCATAATTAGTTAAGCATATAATATATTATCCTGGTTACATTTATTATTCTTAGGTTGATTCTTAATTTACTTGTATGTATAGGTACTTAGTGTAATGCTTGCTGTTCATATTAATCTGATTAGATGTGTTGTGAATATCACTATCATTATTTATGTATTACGTATTGTGTCGATATATCCTATTTAAGGTACACTACATTAGAACAAACAATATACAAATCAAATGCACTAACTATCATGTATTAGTGTACACTAATGTATTAGTGTATTAGTGTAATAATATATAATATGTATAACTGTAAATACAGTCTGTTTATTATAACTTGGCCAGAAATTGTGACCTCTAGCCCCATATAACTAACAAACAACTAAAGGGGGAGGTAGTCGCTTTGTCTGCCTCATGTTTAGCTTTGATATTTTATAACGTTCGTTCCATTAGTTTGGCAATTTCAAGATTCTTTACCCCATTTTTTTGTCAATACAAAGACCTTTCGTGCCATTTAGGTGTCGATTTTTTTCCTGGCAAGCGATAGCGAGGCGGTAATTCTAGGAGGAACCGGCCTTTGGCGGGGAAATTTTTCTACCGAAAAATTTACAAATTCATCTTGAAGGGGGATCTAGGGAGTGTTTGTTTAAGCTTGATGGAGATACATCGAGGAATTTAATCAATAAATAAATAAATAGACCAACAAATAACCACTAGCCCCTTAATAAATAGACCAACAAATAACCACTAGCCCCTTAATAAATAGACCAACAAATTACCACTAGCCCCTTAATAAATAGACCAACAAATAACCACTAGCCCCTCAATAAATAGACCAACAAATAACCACTACCCCCTTAATAAATAGACCAACAAATAACCCTACCCCCTTAATAAATAGACCAACAAATAACCACTAGCCCCTTAATAAATAGACCAACAAATAACCACTAGCCCCTTAATAAATAGACCAACAAATAACCACTAGCCCCTTAATAAATAGACCAACAAATAACCACTAGCCCCTTAATAAATAGACCAACAAATAACCACTAGCCCCTTAATCACTCGAGCATTTCCACCACATGAGAAGAATCTTTATAGTTGATACAGGGTAGTGATTAAAGGGGATCACCGGCTGTTATTATCTTTCTTTCCTTTTCTCTCTTTCCCTGGCTTGGTATCGATTCAGCCCCATTCAGCCAACTGTTTTCAGACGTGTTTTTTTTTCTATGTGAATGAGGGAGACAAAAGGAATAACTGGCTGCAGTGAGTGCCTCCCCCAAATTTCAAAGAGTGACAGGACCGAAATCAAGGGACGTTCGAGCTAAAATGCCTGGACACACGGAGTTTGGAACAATTTAAGTCATAGGAAGAGGGAAAGACTGATTCTGGGAGAGAGTTCCAGAGCTCAGCAGTTGGATAGAAGAAAGTCTTAGACTAGCGTTTCACTCTTGGGTTGGAGAGTTGCACAGAGTAGGGGTGGGATTATGTTGCAAGGCGGGTACTACAAACCCTATGTAGAGGAGGTGGTATACACTGGGAAAACTCCGAGGAACACTGATTATTCTAGTAGCGATAGAATAGCGAGAGAGATGCAACATTGTGGCGAAGAGAGAGAGATTGCAGAGAGTTGGTTTGTGGACAGGAGTTAGTGATACGAAAGGCTTTCCTTTCTACTTTGTCTAGGAGTGCGGTGTGAGAGGATCCTCCCCACACATGTGAACAATACTCAATACAAGGACGCACTGTGCCCCTGTACAGAGCAAGAAGCTGAGCAGGGGTAAAGAACCCGTCGAGGCGGTTGAGCACACCCAGCTTCTGGGAGGCTGCCTTAGCGAGACTGGTAATATGGTCTTTCCAAGTGAGAGCAGAAGAAAAAGGGACACCGAGAACATTGAGAGAAGATGAAGGGTTGATTTTTGTATTGTTGAAGAATAAGGGATAGTCCTCTGGAGGTTCCTGACTGGTAGTAAGATTGATACATTGAGTTTCGGAAGCATTAAATACAACAAGGTTTTCTCTACCCCAATTGGAAATAGTAGCTAGATCAGAAGATAAGCGTTTTTTGGTTTCGTTATGATTGTTTGTGAGGGACTGCTGGCTGGGGCGTTTTGGAAAACTAATTGCGTGGTGTAAGGTAGAGTCGTCTGCATATGAATGGATGGGACTGGATGTACAATTGAAAAGATCATTTATGAAAATTAGAAAGAGAATAGGAGATAGGACAGAACCCTGAGGAACACCGGAGTTGATAGGATGAGGAAATGAGCGATTGCTGTCCACAACCGCAGCTATGGAACGGCCAGAATAGAAATTAGAGACAAAGGCACAGATGGAGGGATAGACACCGAAGGAGGGCAGTTTGGAAATTAAAGATTTGTGCCCGACTCTATCGAAGGCCTTCGATATGTCTAGTGCAACAGAAAAAGTCTCACCGAAGTCCCGAAAGATGGATGACCAAGAGTTAGTAAGATATGAAAAAAGATCACCAGTAGAGCAGCCCTAAAGGAAACCATACTGGCGATCTGAGAGCAGATTATGAGAAGAGAAATACTTAAGAAATTTGGAAGCAAGAATAGTTTAAAAAACTTTAGAGATACAAGAGATGAGAGCAATTGGACAATAGTTGGAAGGTTGAGAGCGGTCACCCTTCTTTGGGACAGGTTGAATGAGAGCAAACCGTCCGTAACCTCAGGTGTAGCCACTCGAGAGGGCTCAGATTTGTATGGGAACTGTGTACGTATCCCACGCAGCCGTGCCGATGGTTGAAAACTCTCAAAGTCCACGTGCGTGCGCGTGAGCGCGCAATAACCTGTTTTTTGGGGGAAATTGCCTTAAATTTTTTACTCTTGTAAAATACGTTTTCGGGGGCTCTGTAGGACCATTTTTTAAGCTTTTTGAGCGTTTTTTCGTGGTTTTTCCTTCATTCCTAACCCATTCGCTATTGTTTCTGGAATAAAACCATTTTTTGAAAACGGGCCGGGTTCTTGTGAATAAAAAATAAAAACTAGGCGGGGCTCCACGGGTTAAACGGACCAAATCGTATAAGTATAGTTAGAATAGAATTAAAATGACGTCGCCGGTACAGATAATGTACCTATAATGAATAAACTATATTAAGTTTTACAACTGATGGTAAATTGCCAACTCCCAATCATGAATAACAAAATATAATGAAGATTTGGTAGCGACATAATATTGTTAATTATGAAAACTTGGTATTTATATGATGCCGAGACAAAACAGTTTCATACTTTTCCATTAGATCTCGATAAATCAATTGCTAAGGGATTCAATTTACCATCAGTACAACAAACTATACTAGAGCGAGAAGGGAGATTGTTATAAACTGTTGTTACCAACTCTGTAAATTGCTAACTGAATAAATATTATTATTATTATTATTATTATAATAACATCCCGTGCCTAACATTAATCACTCATTACAAACCCCAATGTCGATATACAGGTGCAGAGGGGACCGGTAGTGTACCAGGTCAAAACTAAGCAAGTATTGAGGGACCTCGTCACACAGAAAACACATACAAAGGAAATTTCTGTCATCATTCCAGCCTGGTCAATTTCATACATCGGGAAGGCACCGCGTCTTGGCAAGTACTCTGGCACGACCTCGCTACAACACCTGCTGTGCTACACTCTAATTAGCTGCGGAGATGTAGAGACCAACCCAGGTCCTAGTTCAACATTGAAGAAGCCTCACCACCAAACAAGTAAGGCAGACACCAACATTTCAATACCGCCTAGCAGTAAAATTTGTTACAACAAGCGGGCACCCCTCAAGCTCACACACACACGGTCCACGGCCGCCGGGCAGCCACCTCCTCAGTGCCACCACCCTACCAACACAACACTATCCTCAACTCGACCCTCACTACCACAGATATCGATGAGCCAAGTAGCTCAACATGCAACCAGAACAACTAAAAAAGCAGCAACACGGACAAGAACAAGGACATCAAACAACAAATACAGGTAGGGGTGGGAGGGAGGCAAGGGGGAGCCACAACCTGTCCCCATCTCACACGCTCACACCCAAGCAGCCGCTCACGGCGCTCAGCTGATCACCACACCGCCAGATGTACGATGAACAGTAACAGGAAAATATGTATAGTGTGCGATATTGGGTTCAACAAAAGGAGTACAACTTCACAATGTAGTAGTTGTAATGAAACAGTACACAATCGATGTACTTACGTTACTAGCAGAAAAGAAGTGGAATGCGATAAATTTAGGGAAGTAGCTATTAAAGATCCTAAAATCATTTGTGAAATATGTGAATCACTCATAACATGAAAACAAAGGATCCTAAACTGTGTTAAGTGTAAAACTGTAGCTCACATAAAGTGCATCTCTAAGAAGACCAACAGTGAAGAACGGGAATTCCTATGCAACATGTGTTCCTTGCATTCATTACCGAATATTAATGTAAATGAACCAATTAGTATTAACAACTCAGAATCCAGCCAGGACACATTCAAAATCAAAGATGAATACAGAGTATTCACCAACAAAGGGCTCCGCCTTATCCACATTAACGCCAGATCAATGTACCATAAATTGTCAGAAATAAACTTGATAGCTAATAAGGCCAAAGCTTCAATAATTGCAATCACAGAAACCTGGCTGGATTCAAGTATAAACGATGGTGAAATAAACATTCAAGGTTTCAATATGGTTAGGAATGATCGCAATAGGCAAGGAGGAGGAGTATGTCTGTTTGTAAAAAAACAACCTCACACACACAACTAGGACCCCTCCACGTAGAAAATCACGAAGCTCTGTGGATCGACCTACACCTGCCGAGGACAAGACCCATCACAATTGGGGTATGCTATAGGCCACCAGCCGACACACAATTCTTGACCAAATTTGAACGAACTTTGTCATCGCTAAACCCTCGGAATTAATCCATGATACTAGGGGATTTTAACCTGTGTTACAAACAACGAAATAATAGGCTTGTACGAGAATATAGGCATATACTGACAATGCACAATCACAAACAACTCATCACAACCCCCACACGTATCTCTGAGAATACTGCCACAATATTAGACCACATAAACTGTAACAGAGAGGACAAAATATCCCAATCAGGGGTTATACAGACTGGGATAAGTGATCACTTCGTCACATATTGCACACGGAAAACCATAAAAATTTCCCAAGAGAATCACAAGGTTATCCAAACAAGGTCACTCAGAAACTACAATAAAGAAACATTTCTGGAAATTTTATGGAATACAGACTGGTCTCCAGTGTTTGGAAGTACAAACGTTAATGACGCATGGGTTGGCTTCAGAACCATCATCACAAACATCCTAGACGAAATAGCTCCTCTGAAAGACATACGAATTAAAGCAAGGTCAGACCCATGGATCAACAATGACATACTACACTATCTGGAACACAGAGACAATCTGTTAAAAAGGCTAGCAAAACATAGACAGGATCAAGGTCTGAAACATGAGTTCAACAGGGCCAGGAATAAACTAAGTAGGAACATAAAATCAGTGAAAACTAAATGTTTTCACAATAAGGCAGAGGAATATCAGAATAACCCAAAGAAACTATGGAGGCACCTAAAAACAACAGGCTACAGCAACAAGACAAGGGATTCATCTAACACTAATATTGCTCTCACCATTAATGATCAGGTTTGCCACGATAAACGACAAATTTCAACCTACTTCAACTCCTTCTTCACCTCCATAGCAAACACACTTGCACAGAACCTACCTCAACCTCTCAATAAATACACGACAACAACCAACAACGGCCACCTTTCGAAATGTCTACAGAGATAAAGACATACACCCGCACACATTTGGATTGCACAATGTTACACCAAAATACACTTTTGACGAGCTGTCTAACCTAAATGTACATAAAAGCACAGGACCAGACAAAATTCCTGCCAAATTTCTACAAGATGGAGCCATTGGTATAGCTGGCCCCCTAACCCACATCATCAACTTGTCAATTAACACCAACACTGTACCTGCTGAACTGAAGGAAGCTATTGTAACCCCTCTATTCAAGAAAGGAAATAAACTAGAAGTTGGCAACTACAGACCAGTTAGCATATTATGTATTGTATCTAAAATCCTTGAAAGAGTGGTATACACCCAAATTGAACACTACCTCAAACAAAATGATCTATTCTATAAGTTTCAATCAGGTTTCCGATGCATGTACTCGACAGACTCCTGTCTCATCCACTTAACCCGGGAACTGCAGGAAGACTCTTAAGAGTTCCCCCGGCGGACTGCGGGAAGACTCTTAAGAGTCAGAGAAAAAAAAAATCAACTTTAAACATCGAAAACAATTTTTTTTTTTGGGGGGGGGGGCCCCTGGGCCATGCAAAATATCACTCCTCTACCTCCCCTCCTTCCCCCACTTTCCTCCCCTCCATCAGTTATCACCTATTTTCCCTGTTATTCCCTTATTCTGAGGTATATTTTCGTGCTAACATTAGCGAGTTGCAAGCAGGGCATTGTCATCAGTGTTAGCAAGCGAGTGCAAGAGAGAGAGAGAGAGAGAATATCGATCGACTGTGTCTCAGTGGCCTTGGGGGAAATTGGCGGGAAAGCAGGTTGCCTCACCCATACATTATATAACTCGCGGCCTATATCTCCGATTTTGACCATCCAAACGCTGTTTTCACTTGTTTTATTGTTGTTTCAGGTTAATACCTTTATAATCAACCCATAATAGGCGCGTATGGATAAGTATTAATGCTATTTATGGTAAAATGAATATTTTAGTGATGGAAACAGCTCAAATACGTCAGCACAGGGGGACGTTTCTAATTACCCCCATGCGCACGTCTTAGGTTAACGGATCACATTCGTAAAGAAATGTCTAAAGGTAACTACACCGGTATGGTTCTTCTTGATCTACAAAAAGCGTTTGACACAGTAGACCATGATATCCTATGTAATAAACTACAAGCAATGGGCATAGGGTCTATGAAATGGTTTAAATCTTATCTTAGTGGTAGAACCCAAAGAGTCAATATTGATGATAATATATCTGATCCTATGCCAATTAACTGTGGGGTCCCGCAGGGAAGCATCCTTGGTCCCATACTCTTTCTCTGTTATGTGAACGACATGGAACTGAGCGTCTCATGTAAATTACTACTGTATGCAGACGACAGCGTGCTTCTGGTTTCAGGAAAAGACCCAATAAGAATTGCCGCTTCACTTTCCAAAGAACTAGAACCATGTAGTGAATGGCTAGTGGACAATAGACTATCTCTTCACCTGGGCAAGACGGAAGCCATCTTATGTGGAACAAAACGCAAACTGAAAGACATTGTGGGCTTCTCAGTCAACTGTAATGATATTCCTATAACAACAGTGTCACAAGTTAAATATCTCGGACTAAAACTGGACGCGAGTTTGTCAGGTGAAACAATTTTGGAATCTATCCTGAGTAAGTGTAGAGCACGTATAAAATACCTGTATAGACAGGTGGGATACTTGCCCGCGGCGACCAAAAAGACCCTCTGCCAAGCGCTTGTTCAATGTCATTTTGACTATTCTGTGTCATCCTGGTTCTCTGCATCATCTAAATCAGCACAGCACAAACTTCAGGTCACTCAAAATAAAATGGTTAGGTTCATGCTGAACCTAGGACCCAGATCACATGTTGGCCAGGAACAACTTCAGTCACTAGGTATGCTCAATGTCTCTGACAGGGCCAAACAAATCAGGCTCACTAATGCCTTCAACATTTTCTATGACAGAGCTCCAGAGTATCTAAAGAATGATTTTGTTAAAGCAAATGAGAGGAGTGGACATAATACAAGAAACAGGATGTTTAATTTTAAGGTCCCGAGAATCCAAGGACAGGGTAAGCAAACATTCTTCTTCACTGCCATCAATGACTGGAACGACCTACCCCAGTCAGTCCGTGAAAAGAGAACACTGTATTCCTTCAGACGTAGCCTGAAGGAACACCTGAACCTGACAGCTGCGAGAAGGGAGCACCAAACTTATGTCTACTACTAAATACGACATAAGAGATAGACAAACCAAACTGAAATGATTACTGATTACGGATTACTGATATTTACTATAGGCTGTAAGGTATCTTAAAATAACCCCCTAGAAATACTTTCTCTAAAGTATCTATTTCTTTATCCTCCCCATTTCCCCAGCTAACCTAATCCCACAAGGACCCCAATGGAAATACGCCTAACGGCCTTATTGGGCTATCCTTCGTTGGAATTATGCAAGGCTGGTACATGTCATATTTGTAACATACTATGTGATACCAACTCTGTAAATTGCTAACTGAATAAATATTATTATTATTATTATTATTATTATAACCATTACACAACCAACACAGTTACCATAATGAGTGGGCTGTGATCAAGTTATTGTACTGTGCTAGAACAGTGTTTCTACAGTGGTGCCTTAACCCCTTCTGTACCAGCGACGTCTTTTTCCCTTTATTCTGGCTACTGTTAGACGACTTTATTTAGATTAAGAAAGGGCCTCCAGCAATTAACAGGCTTCGAACTATCTCACTCAACCATTTTTACTACCACAGATCCTTCTTAAACTGTACAAAATCGTCTGAATATAGCTAGAATATACTTAAAAAGACGTCGCCGGTACAAAAGGCCTTAACAGCTTTTTATTACTTTCCCCGCTTGTTAAGGGGGTGCTTTTTCTAGACTCCATTCTCCCTCAAGTTTAGCCCCATTACTTTTCATATTTAAAGCTATTTGAACTATTGTTTAGGCTATTTCAAGGCCATTTGCCTCAGTTTGTCAATTGTACGGCATTTCGTAGCATTTAGGTGTCATTTTTGTTTTCTAGCAAAGCAACAGTGAGTCTATAATTTAAATTTAGGAGGGAAATTCATTCGGCCAGGGCACATTTCTATGCATAACATGCACAAATATACAGTATATCTAAGAGGGAATTGGGGATATTTGTTCAAGCTTGATGGAGGCCTAGGGAGGCAAGAACAATAACTAGGGCTAATGGCCACACTGTAATATAATGATGTAATATAGAATACAAAGCTTGTAATAAAAGTACTACATATAATTAGTGCTGAATTATTATTGCCAGGTTAAAGAAGCTATACTGGGGGTTCTGAAATTAGATTATGGGAAAACAAATACTTAACAAAATTGAATTACGAATAGATTATATAGTTTAGAATTGCAAGATATCAGAGTAATTGGACGATCATTCAGGACAGGTTGAATGAGAACAAATTTCGAGCGAGAAGGGAAGATAATTGAGGAAAGACAGACGCAAAAGTTTTTCCTAGGCAGGGATTAGCAAAGAAGATAGCTTTTGAGTATAACAAGAGGAACACTATCTGGTCCATACGTCTTATAAGTATAAAGCCCAGAGAGAGCAGAAGTTGCATCCCTGGAAGATATTAAGATATTTGGCATAAGTAAGAGAGAGGTGGGTGGAGAGGGACGAATAGCACTAGAATTATCCCACATACATTGTTTAGCGGAAGTTTAAGCAAAGTGTTCAGATTTGTCATGTGAAAAGTTGAGGGAAAGACGAGGAAGTAAAATGTTGGAGATGTTTTTGTCTAGATTCCAGAAAGTTTGGGAAAAGGCTCAAGGCATTTGTTGTTGATGATAGATGTTATTTTTTGTTTAAGTCGAGGAACAGCTTTGGATTATTTTTTAAGCATAAACATCAATACTATGACATTCTTATGTTTGAAGGCGACGATACAGTTTGAATGCTTCCTCATTATTGTGAACAGCAGTAGAACAAGCGTGAATCAACCCAAAACAAATTGTATTAACTTGAGAGAAAGAAAATTGAATTCATGCCTCCAACTCCATGTCCGAGATGATTACTCCAGTCATGCATTCAGCATACTCCGAGGGCCCTCGGCCTGGGAAGCAAACATGATTCCAAGGAAAATAACATAAATGCTGCCTTAGAGCCTCTCAGTCGGTAGTGTCAAAGTAGCACAAGCGCCAATGGCTGGGAGGATCAGAAGACCGCACAGGAGAGATGGACAGGTAACAGAGACAATTAAGGTTATGGTTGGAGGAGTCCAACAGCGTTTTCTAGGAAAGATTTACAATGCAACCAGAAGGATTAGAGGTTGGAAATATGTCAAGGATATTGCACCGATCGTCAATGCGGTCAGGGGTACGAGTAGGGTGCTGGACTAATGGCTCCAGGTCATTTAGGATAGAAAAGATGTATGTGTCTTCACCAGGTTGGTCAGTGAATTGGTAGGAGAGCCATTGGTGGTAGTGAACATTGAAATCACTTAAGATGGAGATTTTTGAGAAAGGAGAGGTTGATAGGATGTGTTTCACTTTAGAGTTCAATAGTCAAAGCATTTTAGAAAGTCAATAGAGTTAGTGGAGAGATCAACAACACAAATACACTTAGTTTGAGAGTAACAGGAAAGTTAGCGCCAGAGAGTTGAGAATTCGGGGCACTGAATTATCAACGAGAGTGAGTTAATATTATACATACACAAAACATCCAACTTTGTCTTGGAAACTTAAATAGAGAAAGTAGGAGACAGGGGTTACTGTTGCCAGTTGTTTTAGGCACCGGAGTCTCGGTGAAAAGAAGAAGCTCAGGTTTGTTGGAAGTGAAGTGGTATTTAACACAGGGCAAAGTTAAATGAAAGGCCTCAAATATTGCAAAAGTTGATAGAAAGTGTGACAGGGCATTTTGACAAGAGAGAGAGAGAGAGAGCGTGTTTTATGATACATATCACTCTGGTTTCAGCTGTATGAAAAAGCTGGTAAGATTAATTAATATACTATTAACAATTACCTATCTATCTATTGCCTGACGCCGTGATCCCTGAAGGGGTGGCCAAATGCGGATAATTATGGTTAATATGTGTGTCCAACCGAATAACCCTTTATAGCACTTTAAAATTAATTACATAGAACTAACACCTTTCACTTTTTTATGTGTGCATTAATTAATGTAAAACATTCAAAATTTAAACAATCGTAACATCAGATTATTCGTAAACGTTTTCGATTAAGGCCATAAATAGTTAAATGTGTGACATGTTTCATTTATAAAGAATATATATATATATAAATATATATATATATATATATATATATATATATATATATATATATATATATATATATTGAGAATATATCACAAATACACGTGAGCCACTAAATGTTTCTAGTCTCTCAGTGGGGATCGAACCATCGACCATCAGGATGATAGCCGACGCTTTAATCAATTACACCACGGCAGTCTAAAAGACACGGCAAAGCGTCGGCTATCATCCTGATGGTCGATGGTTCGATCCCCACTGAGAGACTAGAAACATTTAGTGGCTCACGTGTATTTGTGATATATTCTCAATATTTGTAACTCTCATGCTTTGTGGGTTAGAATTAAATGAAATCAATTTCTACCCGAGTTGCGTCGGGACACTCAAAAATCCGTGTATGGTATTCTGGAAATATGGATCCTACAACTAGGTTTGAATTGAAATATATTCGCATAGTGGGTTTCCCTTCTCCCTAACATAAATAGGATAGAAGGCTGAGTGTCTTTTAGACTGCCGTGGTGTAATTGATTAAAGCGTCGGCTATCATCCTGATGGTCGATGGTTCGATCCCCACTGAGAGACTAGAAACATTTAGTGGCTCACGTGTATTTGTGATATATTCTCAATATTTGTAACTCTCATGCTTTGTGGGTTAGAATTAAATTAAATCAATGTCTACCCGAGTTGCGTCGGACACTCAAAAATCCGTGTATGGTATTCTGGAAATATGAATCCTACAACTAGGTTTGAATTGAAATATATTCGCCTAGTGGGTTCCCCTTCTCCCTAACATAAATAGGATAGAAGGCTGAGTGTCTTTTAGACTGCCGTGGTGTAATTGATTAAAGCGTCGGCTATCATCCTGATGGTCGATGGTTCGATCCCCACTGAGAGACTAGAAACATATATATATATATATATATATATATATATATATATATATATATATATATATATATATATATATATATACGGTATATATATATATATATATACCGGTACACTATATATATATATATATATATATATATATATATATATATATATATATATATATATATATATATATATATATTGAGATGACAGGGTTGCAAACGAGGGGCAAAGAAAACCCTGCAGAGGTCCTGACAATGCAGGAAAGGGAACAGCCTACCATAGCCAAAAATAGCCGCAATAAAGGAGAGCAGAAGAACAAGGAAGAAAATGCAGCAGAAGATGAAAAGAGAAATCACACAGTTCTCCCGAGTTTCTCATGCTCTAGTACCTACAGCAATGACACAGTCTACCCAGCATGGAAGGCCTACCCATGCTCTAATCCCTGCAGGAATTGGACAGTCTGCCCGCCAAAGGTCACCACATCCGGGACATACCAGGAGTTCAAGCCCCGACCAATCATGGAGATGCCTGTCCAAGTAATGGCAGAGCCGGGGACATACACCTAAGGCAAATACGCAACAACAGTTGGATTTATTATACAACGAGGAAGAATTTATGCAATCACAACATCAAGATCCAAAGCAGTACCTCTACCGATGGGACCAAGAGAATCACCTCTACAGTACCTCACTTGAGGAATGGAAGTAGGAAAAAAAGAATCAAGAGGAACGAAAGCATGGCCTACAAACTAGGAAAAGTCAAGAAGTGTGAATAACCGAAAAACATTTATCATGCAACCTTTTATATAAAGAGTATAATTTGAAGATATCGAGAATAACCTTATACACGTATTATTAAGGTAAGTATATATTTAATAGTGGCCCCTCCATCATTGACGATATTGCCTATTAGTATAATAGTCTCCATTCAACATTCCACGTCAGAATTTTGAATCTACCGCCGCGGAAGTATCATGGAGTACTCATCATATGTGCACGCTTAATTCCCTTATGGGATCGTCATTATGATTGGGTACCCTACAGAAAAAACTCTGTAAAAAAAATATATAAAAATTAACTTAATATTTGTTATCATATGACATTCCATATGTGGATTTCTTGCGTTTTGCTTCCCGACTCCAGGCCCTCTAGCGGCCATCTTCGTCCTTCCTACTTCCGCGGCCATACAAGCCAGTGGGGTGCCGCCGTCACTCCCACTTCATTCGACGTTTCCAGCGCTTCTAGTGAGTCCTAGCTCATTTGTATATACCTGCGTTGTAGTGAACAGGTTTAGATTAGCTAGCAACGGCTGCCCCATTGGTATGTCCGCAGGAAGTGTGTAAATTAGGGTACTATTGTAACAGGAGCCTATGTATCCCAGGATCTTCGTGCCACGTGTGTTATTATGTTGTGTTTGTGTCTTTAGCTTTTGATATCATAGCTAGGAGGCTACCACTCTACAAGATTATGCTTCAGGCCGTCACTAGGAGGCAGTTGCATATCTTAATTATGTTTTTTAGCAGATGCTCTAGTCTAAGGGTGACTGCACGTGGTACTACACCTTCTAGAGTCCGTATTTGCTTGCGGATCCCTGTCGGGGTCCTCCCTCATCTGGTTGCGGTTGCGGGGTCTTCGGAGCGTCGTCTACCTGTGATGTCTCGTCGAGCCACATGGCCAGCCTTGTTAGGGGTCTCCAGTGTAGGCTACAGGTAATTTAGGATTCGGAATTCTCTGTTAATGTTTAAGCCTATGTGTGCCCCTGGTGTTTTTACATGTGTGTTTTGCATGTTATTTGGGGGTTGGGAGACGTCCCTGTTTTTGTGTGTGGGTTTTGGAGAGAGGAGCTGCGCTTTGCCTCCCCTCTCTAAAATTTTGGTTGTTTGTCTCCGGCGGCCCCGTGCAGCAGGGCCCTGGTTACCCATCTTCAAAACGGGTACAAAGGAGTACAAAGGAAATCAAGCAAAAACAGGTCTAGTGACCCTTCTAGGCTGCGGGTCCTCCAAAACACTGAGGATCAAGTGTCCAAACAGTGGTTTAGAGCAGGTAAGGAAACATTGGAAAGGGAACTAATGTCCGTGGCAGGATTAGGAAGTTAGTAGGGGACAGATGGGTTAGTAACTGAGGGGGGGATAAAATAAAGTTATTCTTTTACACATGCAGTCAGTCGCGGGTGTGACGTTAACCACTCCGTTAGAACCGCATGGCTTGTCCTACAGTGACTCGCTAGGATCGCCAGGGCAGTGGATGGGGCTACAGTTTATGTATTAGAGTGTGCTTTATTTCATATGAAAGCTCGTGTCATGGGCAGTCCAGAAAGGCTCTTTGTTTTCACCCATGTCAAGGCTTTATATATTTAATTGTAAAGTATATGTTTTATCATTAACTAGTAATGATGGGATCTGGGAGAGAGAGAGAGAGAGTAGAACAGAGTGAGAGGGAGCGCGCAGTGTTTTTGTCCCGCTCGATGACGTCACGGCTGGCTGCCTCGTGGGGGTTGGTGGAGAGAGGTCCTTACCATGCTGCTAGCTCCCTTGCTAGTGGCTAGAGGACTTGTAACCGCTTTTTTCCCACACGCCTCGAGCTAGTGCGAGTATATATACAGTTCCTCGCCACTCTCTCCCTCAGATCTGGTTTCTAGAACGCATCCATCTTTATCCCTTGCTACCTGTCTCCCGCTTCGCACCTGAGAATATTTTCCTCTGCCTACCTCTCTCTTTTTTCATATCTTTCACCACCTTTTATTAAGACTATATCCCCTCTGGTTAACTCTGCAAAATCAGCTTCATGCTGGCCAGTTGTATTGTGCGTTAAGGTCTGATATAACCTATGTATGTTAGTTGTTAAGATAAGTGGATCACGAAGCATTGGTTGGCGTTCATATTGTTTAGTACTGCTTCCTTTAATTATTAGTGTTCTGCTGGATTAGATAATGCTAGACTAGGAGTCTGATATTATAAGGTATTGTTTCCTATGAGTGCTGGCTTTAGTTAAAAGCTGCACGACATACCTGAGAACTGGAGTTGATTGAGTAAATTCTAGTCTGTGTGCCATTGAGAGTAGAGCATGCACGAATGAGGGCTTTTTGCCTATACCATTCTGCACTGTTCTAGTCTCGATTGTTTGTCTTTGAGGTACGCCAGGAGAACGCTTAATACTTCGGTATTAAGGTTTCTCAAGAGAGCTACCCTTCCCTATAACGTAATATTTGACGCACAGACTTGAGATTTGCACTAGGCTATGCGGCATGCCATGCGCACCAGTATCTCGTATCATTGACTCTAGCTAGACTTTATCAATTATAGTAGACATTAAGTATATTAACCTAATTACTCTTTTTATGCATACCCATTTATGATTACACAAGCATTTCGCAGCCTAGTTTGATGTATGGAGACACAAACGACTTAGGCTCTTTTTGTTGATAGGAATACTGCATTGTCGTGGTGATTATTATTGTTGTAGTGTTTAGGATATTCTTGGCTCCGACGGCATTATATATATTCTGCCGTTTTGTGTGCATAGCCTGCACAAGCATTGTTCCGCTGCCTGCCTTTTTGGGTTCCATTTCCGATACGAGCATCTTTATAGCATCTAACATTTAAAGAAGATTCCTTGTTAGTGTTGAAGGACTTTAGTGCACTTTCTTTCATGCAGGAGTGCCTGACATATATTGATTAAAGTAATGTAAGCTGTAACTTCTCTTACCACTTTACTTTGCATACAATAACCAAGCACCTTCGGATATAGGTAGTAATAGGCTGTTTTCACATAACATTAAGCCTAGAGTAGACGCACATTTATTGAGAGTTTGATAGCCTATTATTGCATATAGAACTCTGTAGAGTATTTGTGTTCTTTGTTCACTGGGAATATACATCAGAGGTTGGAGCTAGCGCTTTCCATTGTAGCATTTATGCCATTACTAGTCCAATGAATAAGAGCCCTGATATATTTAAACCCCAGTCGTAACAAATGGCGACCTTACCTAGGATTTGGTGAACCTACATTTATTAGCAGGGAACATTTGTTGTTTTGGGGAATATTTTGCGGGGATCAGCAAGAATAATTTTTTTTTTTTGCAACATAGTATAGCCCTTGAGTATATCCGAGAATTTTTGTGTGTATATTGAGGTATAAGAGTTTGGGGTACTTCTTTTCTGAATATTGAGGTGGGAAATTTTTGTGAGCATCATGTCTTATACCGGATCAGAGGAAAATGGAGACACAGTACGTAATGTCGAAACTGAGGAACAGCAGTATGATGATATGGTTAATCAGGTGAACTGTGAGGAGGATGCTAGGATATTTTTGCAATGGCCTGTTGCTGCCGAGCGGTTGGAGGGTGTGAATCGGTACGGTCTTCAATGCCTGGCAACAGCTATCGGTCATGCGGGTACTAGCAGCATGACCAAGGATAACTTGATAACGTGTGTACTGGGCAGGGTGACTGGTGAGCGAGATGGGTTGAGTGCTCAGAGCCCTTCGGCCATGCTTCCCCTACACTCGACTCCCAGCCATCCCAGTGGTTTGCCGACCCCGGGTACGCTTCCACAGGTGGGTGGTGACTGGCAGGGTGGGTTGCCCCTGGGGGGCCCACCGGTAATTTCAAACATTGTAGCACCTTCACCTCCTCAAGGGTTAACTCCAGAATTATTGCTTCAGCTCGAATTAGCTAAGATCGAAGAGAGAAAGGCTATCAGGGTATCTGAGCTTCAGATTCAACAGCAACAAAGAGCAGGTGAGCAGCAAATAGAGCTAGCAAAATTCCAAGCTGAGTCGACTAGGTACTGTGCCGACTGGGACGTAGAGAAGTCGCGAGTAGAGACAACGGGACAGCGACTTGGGGCTGGTAACCGTGCTCCTGAGCAATCTCTCTCGCACTTATTGAAACTGGTTCCGGTGTTTGATGAGAGTGGTGTAACAGAATTTTTCACACGCTTTGAGAAGAAGTGCCAGGAACACCAGTGGCCAGAGAATAAATGGGCAGCACTTGTATCCTCTAGATTAATAGGCAAGGGTCTTAAAGCCTACGATGCGTTACCTTTGGAGTTATGTATTGTGTACGAGGATCTCTAGGAGGCTGTCCTGATGGCTTACGAACTGCAACCAGAAACGTACCGTTTGAAGTTCCGGGGTGTAACTAAGGGAAGAGATAGCACCTTTTTGGAACATGCCCGGGACTTGTCCGATGCTATGGGGAACTGGCTCCGATCTAAGAAGGTCACAACATTTGATGAAATTAAGCAGTTAATGATGTTGGAGCAGTTCTTTAAGAGCACGGGCGGTGATCTAACTTTGAACTTGAAGGAGAAAAACCCAAGAACTCTAGTCGAAGCAGCAGAAATGGCTGATCGACGGCTGTCGTTGATTTGGGGTTGCGGGTCCTCACAGAAGTACGATGTAAGTGCTAAGGACCGTTATCCTCCCCCTCCCCGGAACAATGACACATTTAAACAGAAGAGCCATGAAACTAAAACTGAATCCAAACCTTACACCACGCCGTATGTGAAAAGTCAGGGGCCTTTTACATCACAGTATAAGCCGAAACCGAAATTTATGTGTTTTAGTTGCCACCAGGAGGGTCATAAGGCAAATGAGTGCCCTAGTCGACCTCCTCCGGCAGCCGTGTCTTTTGCTCACGGCATTGGAGTGTTCAAGAGGACATCGGAGTTTGTTAGAGGCATTTCTTCCGAGGTAAATACACTGCCAGTGCAGAAGGATCCGGAAGGCTTATTCGGTGTCCGTGATGACTTTACTGACCACAGGGGACTCGGTTGTGTGGAGTGGGGGGGTAGAAGACATGAGGTGAGAATTTTGTGTGACACTGGGGCACCACAAACACTGTTGAGAAATTTCACTGGTAAACCTGTCAATACGACGCGGGTGGTTGTGGTTCAGGGAGTTAATGCGACAAGGTCATACCCGCTTGTAAGAATGAAGGTGGAAGTTGATGGTGTGACTCGGGACCTGGATGTAGGAATTGTGGAGAAGTTACCTGTTGGGGGCGTCGACCTCCTTCTTGGCAACGACTTTGCGGGGCCTACTTCTGAGGCTCCACCCCTAGTCGTTGTCGAGAAGCCGGCCGACGTGAGTAGGGAGGAGCAGGAGTGGGTTGAGAAGTGTCTGGGGCAGCCTATGGCGTGTGTTGTCACCGGAGATTCTGCATCCAGGGAGTCACATTCTGGTCAACAATCTTTAGATCAGCGGAGGAAGGGTACCGAGAAGGGGTTGAAAGTTGATGCGGTTGAGAGTTTAGTATCAACGGCCCTTCTCGGGGACTCAGTAATAGGACCAAATATCGAGTCTGAAGAAGACCCAGTAACTGTTGTGGAAAAGGCAGAGGATGGGCTTAAAAAGACGAAAGAGTTGAAGGAGGACAGTGATGCACAGTCGGGAGATGTGGCAACAAGGTACCCTGATGCGTACCCTATGAGAAATGGGTCGGCGAAGACGGTGGTCCGAAGCTTGCTAGTGTATTTTCCCCGGTATGGTTACCCGCAGGGGATTCAGTCAGTCCAGGGACCCAACTTCACTTCTAGGCTCTTTGTTCAAGCAATGCCGCAGCATGAGATTGTTGGGGTTGTGTCATCTGTGTATCATCCGGAGAGCCAGGGTGTGTTAGAGCGATGGCACTCAGCCTTGAAATCTGTGCTTCGTTGTTGTTGCTTTGAGAGTGGGAAGGATTGGGATCTTGGCCTGACATGTGTTTTGTTTGCTGTACGGGAGGTACCTGGGGAGAGTTTGGGATTCAGCCCTAATGAGCTCGTCTTTGGACACCGTGTCAGAGGGCCTCTCCATATGGTTGAAGAAGTATGGGAGGGCGCAGAAAAACCTTGTTCTATGCTCAAGTGTGTCCTCAACAGTCGAGAACGGATGTTGCGCAGTCTGGAGTTGGCTGGCCGTAATTTGACTAGCTCTCAGGCCCTCAGGAAGGACAGGTACGACCTCAAGGTTGAACTCAGGGAGTTTCACGTGGGTCAGGAGGTGTTAATTCTACTGCCCCTTGTAGGTCACCCCTTATCCGCGAAGTACACTGGTCCTTATAGGGTGGTGGAGGAGCTATCAGACCTGGATTACTTAGTAGCCACTCCAGACAGACGGAAGCGCAATCAGTTATGTCGTGTTAATCCCATGAAGGAGTATGGGAGGCACCCCCCTGAGCCTCTCACTGTGCCTGTGATGACGTTTAGCAGTCAAGGTGGAGAAGGAGAACGGGACAGTCAAGCTCAGGTGGAGGATAACTAGAAGGATAAGAAGTTCAAATGGGCGCCTGAGTGTGAGAAGGTGTTTAGGGAAGTAAAACACCTGTTGTGCACTCACCCGATCCTCAGGGCCCCTGACTTTAGCCTACCTTTCCAACTAGCAACGGAGGCTAGTGGTGTGGGGGCTGGTGCCGTCCTTGTGGAAAAGGACGATGATGGGCTGGAGCATCCTGTTAGTTTCTGCTCGGAGAAGTACAATTCGGCCCAGGGGAGCTGCTCTGTTGTCGAGGAGGAGCTGCTGGCGGTTGTGCTTGCGCTGGGGCATTCGAGGTCTATGTTCCAGCCTATGGTCCGGTCGTTGTAGTTTACCCAGATCATCACCCTCTCAAGTTCTTGGACCAGTATCACAATCGGAATATGAGGCTGACCAGGTGGTCACTAAGGTTACTGGTATATAACCTGGACATACGCCATATTGCCGGTTGTGACAACGTGGTTGCAGATGGTCGTTCAAGGGTATATGATCCTGGGTAGATTGACACACGGGTACCCTCCTGCTTTAGTTTAAATAGTATTTTGCGCTTGGTGCTTGTTGGTTCGCGGTTGTAGCCCAGCGTATTGGGTCGTAAAGCAGGAGTTGAGCGTTTGGTATAGAAGAAAAAACTAGGTTTGCCCCTATAGTGCAGCCGAAATTAACAAATTATAAACATAAAAATCAAATAAAAACTCTTTCTTTGATAGTTGAATTTGTTTAGTATGTTATAGCAGTAATTCTGAGTTGCACTCCTCTCAGAATGCTGGGCTAGAGAAGCTCGCTCTTGAGGAGCATAACTACATATAATTTAACCTATGGTGTTGGGGAGGGTTATAATTTTGAAAAATGTTTTGTTGAATAACTGTGCCAGATATTTTACTGCCGCTGGGTGATGGGAAGTGGAGATATAGCATGGGTTCTAACCATCAGATTTTTGTGAGCCTTGGGGCCTCTGTGAAAAATCTTGGGGGGGTGTGACGTTAACCACTCCGTTAGAACCGCATGGCTTGTCCTACAGTGACTCGCAAGGATCGCCAGGGCAGTGGATGGGGCTACAGTTTATGTATTAGAGTGTGCTTTATTTCATATGAAAGCTTATGTCATGGGCAGTCCAGAAAGGCTCTTTGTTTTCACCCATGTCAAGGCTTTATATATTTAATTGTAAAGTATATGTTTTATCATTAACTAGTAATGATGGGATCTGGGAGAGAGAGAGAGAGTAAAACAGAGTACAAAGGAGTACAAAGGAGTACAAAGGAAATCAAGCAACAACAGATATAGTGACCCTTCTAGGTTGCTTGTCCTCCAAAACACTGAGGATCAAGTGTCCAAACAGTGGTTTAGAGTGGTTTAGTAGGGAACATTGGAAAGGGAATTACTGCCCTGGAACTAATGTCCGTGGCAGGATTAGGAAGTTAGTAGGGGACAGATGGGTTAGTAACTGAGGGGGGGATAAAATAAAGTTATTCATTTACAAACGCAGTCAGTCGCGGGTTTGATGCGAGATTTGTCTAGGCGGAGTTTAAATGAATCAACGGTGATGCAGTCTATAACGTTTCGGGGAAGCCCATTCCACAAGTTGACAACTCGATTGAAGAAGAAATTCTTAGATTCGTGTGAGTTAAAAGATTTACCAATAATTTTGCAACCGTTTCCCCGCGTGTAATTAGATTGGTCAATAGTGAAGTACTTACTACAGTTCATATTGTTGATGCCTTTGATGATTTTGAACACTTGAATTAAGTCACCTCTTAATCTGCGCTGGGTTAAAGGAAATTGATTTAATTCTCTAAGACGCTCTTCGTATGGTTTGTTCTTTAGGCTAGGTATCATTTTGGTAACTCTACGTTGAACTCGTTCTAGCTTGTTTATATCTTTTTGGTAATAAGGGCACCAGGATTGAACGCAGTATTCCAGAAGAGGGCGGACTAATGAATTGTAAAGGGTTAGGATAACTTCTTTGGATTTATGCTCAAATGACCTGCCTATAAAGCCAATTATTTTGTTTGCCTAACAACTTCTGAACATTGTTGACTCGGTTTTAGGTTACTCGATATTGTTACTCCCAGATCGGTTTCTCTGTTTACATTCTTAAGCTGAGTGCCATTCATCGAATAGTTTGCTTTCTCATTTAGGTATCCGATATGTAGTACTTTACATTTATCCGCATTGAAACTCATTTGCCAAATTTGGGCCCAACATGACAATTTATCTAGATTGTGTTGCATATCGTCAACTTGTTCTTTTGAGAGTACGCTATTTGCAATTTTTGTATCGTCAGCAAATTTTGAGATTGTACAGGTGAGACCCTCATCTATGTCGTTGATGTAAATTAGAAAGAGAATTGGTCCTAGTACCGATCCCTGGGGTACCCCGCTACTTACATTGGTCCATTTTGATGCCTTACCGTTTATGACTACTCTTTGCTTTCTGTCGCTGAGCCAATTTTCTATCCATTTCAACACATTTAGGGGAGGTGTGGTGGAGTGGTCATGCCACTGGATTGGTAATCCAATGGACCCGGGTTCAAATCCCGATATGTCAATGGGAAGATATTATTGGGATTGAATTTGTGCTGTACCTAGTATCAGTGCATTACCACAAAGCCCACCGAAATGCCAAAAAAATACCCTCGTTGTTCCCTGATTAAATAACACTGTATGAATATTCCCATATTCAAAATATGTTACAGGGGGACAATGCCTAGTGAGTTCACTGCTCAATAGGTGGCGTTCTGAGAGTGAGGGTCTGAGTCTGGAGGGTGAGACGGTGAAGCACTTGAGCGAAGCAACCGGCCGCTTCAGAGATGGAGCTGCTTCGAGCCATGATGGATGCTTCGCATGTCTCACTCCCCAGACTGGAACAAGACCTCACGGGCTTCACCGTGTTGGGCGGTGGAATGTACAGGCTTTCAGCCTATGCCCGAGAGGGAGTAGTTGGAATATAGTTGGAATATAGAACACCGTCTTGTATTCCATGCGCTTTTAGTTTTAGCAGTAAACGTTTGTGGGGAACTTTGTCAAAGGCCTTTTGAAAATCAAGGTATATAATATCTACAGCTTTACTCTCATCGTAGAGGTTGAGGATATCGTGGAAGAAGTCTAAGAGGTTTGTTAAACAGGAACGTTTTTTACGAAAGCCGTGTTGAGTATCTTTAAGTATGTTATTTTCCTCTAAGAGTGAGAGGGAGCGCGCAGTGTTTTTGTCCCGTTCGATGACGTCACGGCTGGCTGCCTCGTGGGGGTTGGTGGAGAGAGGTCCTTACCATGCTGCTAGCTCCCTTGCTAGTGGCTAGAGGACTTGTAACCGCTTTTTTCCCACGCGCCTCGAGCTAGTGCGAGTATATATACAGTTCCTCGCCACTCGCTCCCTCAGATCTGGTTTTTAGAACGCATCCATCTTTATCCCTTGCTACCTGTCCTCCGCTCCGCACCTGAGAATCTTTTCCTCTGCCTACCTCTCTCTTTTTTCATATCTTTCACCACCTTTTATTAAGACTATATCCCCTCTGGTTAACTCTGCAAAATCAGCTTCATGCTGGCCAGTTGTATTGTGCGTTAAGGTCTGATATAACCTATGTATGATAGTTGTTAAGATAAGTGGATCACGAAGCATTGGTTGGCATTCATATTGTTTAGTACTGCTTCCCTTAATTATTAGTGTTCTGCTGGATTAGATAATGCTAGACTAGGAGTCTGATATTATAAGGTATTGTTTCCTATGAGTGCTGGCTTTAGTTAAAAGCTGCACGACATACTGATTGAGTAAATTCTAGTCTGTGTGCCATTGAGAGTAGAGCATGCACGAATGAGGGCTTTTTGCCTATACCATTCTGCACTGTTCTAGTCTCGATTGTTTGTCTTTGAGGTACGCCAGGAGAACGCTTAATACTTCGGTATTAAGGTTTCTCAAGAGAGCTACCCTTCCCTATAACGTAATATTTGACGCACAGACTTGAGATTTGCACTAGGCTATGCGGCATGCCATGCGCACCAGTATCTCGTATCATTGACTCTAGCTAGACTTTATCAATTATAGTAGACATTAAGTATATTAACCTAATTACTCTTTTTATGCATACCCATTTATGATTACACAAGCATTTCGCAGCCTAATATGATGTATGGAGACACAAACGACTTAGGCTCTTTTTGTTGATAGGAATACTGCATTGTCGTGGCGATTATTATTGTTGTAGTGTTTAGGATATTCTTGGCTCCGACGGCATTATATATATTCTGCCGTTTTGTGTGCATAGCCTGCATGAGCATTGTTCCGCTGCCTGCCTTTTTGGGTTCCATTTCCGATACGAGCATCTTTATAGCATCTAACATTTAACACCTTACGAGCGGCCTATGCGGTTTATTTATATGTACCGCCCAGCGGGGTGTTTTTAGCCAAAATAGGGCTGTTTACGTGATCATTTTCATGCCTAAATAAGACCCAGAACGTAAAACAAGTACCTATCCCTGAAAGGGCATAAACAGAGCTTTCGAATGACACCATAACGATCCTTTTATGATGGCTAGTTTTCTTGCAATACCGTGCAACGCGAGTGCAAAAAGCATGTAATTAGCCACTTTCCCGATATAATTCCTTATATAGCGAGTGAGAGAGGGAGGAGGGAGCTGGGATTCGTGTCAGTATGTTCGCCGCGGTGGTCTGGAGCAGTCATACGCTCGCTACTCTCCTGCCACCACTTGTCTCTCTCTCTCAGCAACATTACGTGCTGAAATTGCCACTCGAGTTATGTCGAGCGCCGCCACATAGTCCAGCTTTATTTAACTCGACTTATGTGGTGAGCCGCTAATTAAGGGTTAAAGAAGATTCCTTGTTAGTGTTGAAGGACTTTAGTGCACTTTCTTTCATGCAGGAGTGCCTGACATTTATTGATTAAAGTAACGTAAGCTGTAACTTCTCTTACCACTTTACTTTGCATACCATAACCAAGCACCTTCGGTTATAGGTAGTAATAGGCTGTTTTCACATAACATTAAGCCTAGAGTAGACGCACATTTATTGAGAGTTTGATAGCCTATTATTGCATATAGAACTCTGTAGAGTATTTGTGTTCTTTGTTCACTGGGAATATACATCAGAGGTTGGAGCTAGCACTTTCCGTTGTAGCATTTATGCCATTACTAGTCCAATGAATAAGAGCCCTGATATATTTAAACCCCAGTCGTAACACGGGCTTGATGCGAGATATTTGTCTACGTGGAGTTTAAATGAATCAATGGTGCTGCAGTCTATAACGTCTCGGGGAAGCCCATTCCACAAGTTGACAACTCGATTGAAGAAGAAATTCTTAGATTCGTGTGAGTTAAAAGATTTACCAATAATTTTGCAACCGTTTCCCCGTGTGTAATTAGATTGGTCGATAGTGAAGTACTTACTGCAGTTCATATTGCCGATGCCTTTGATGATTTTGAACACTTGAATTAAGTCACCTCTTAATCTGCACTGGGTTAAAGGAAATATATTTAATTCTCTAAGACACTCTTCGTATGGTTTGTTCTTTAGGCTAGGTATCATTTTGGCAACTCTACGTTGAACTCGTTCTAGCTTGTTTATTTCTTTTTGGTAATAAGGGCACCAGGATTGAACGCAGTATTCCAGAAGAGGGCGGACTAAGGAATTGTAAAGGGTTAGGATAACTTCTTTGGATTTATGCTCAAATGACCTGCCTATAAAGCCAATTATTTTGTTTGACTTCTTAACAACTTCTGAACATTATTGACTCGGCTTTAGGTTACTCGATATTGTTACTCCCAGATCGGTTTCTCTGTTTACGTTCTTAAGCTGAGTGCCATTCATCGTATAGTTTGCTTTCTCATTTAGGTATCAGATATGTAGTACTTTACATTTATCCGCATTGAAACTCATTTGCCAAATTTGGGCCCAACATGACACTTTATCTAGATTGTGTTGCATATCGTCAACTTGTTCTTTTGAGAGTACGCTATTTGCAATTTTGGTATCGTCAGCAAATTTTGAGATTGTACAGGTGAGACCCTCATCTATGTCGTTGATGTAAATTAGAAAGATAATTGGTCCTAGTACCGATCCCTGGGGTACCCCGCTACTTACATTGGTCCATTTAGATGCCTTACCGTTTATGACTACTCTTTGCTTTCTGTCGCTGAGCCAATTTTCTATCCATTTCAACACACCGTCTTCTATTCCATGCGCTTTTAGTTTTAGCAGTAAACGTTTGTGGAGAACTTTGTCAAAGGCCTTTTGAAAATCAAGCTATATAATTTCTACAGCTTTACTCTCATCGTAGAGGTTGAGGATATTGTGGAAGAAGTCTAAGAGGTTTATTAAACAGGAACTTTTTTTACGAAAGCCGTGTTGAGTATCTTTAAGTATGTCATATTCCTCTAAGTGATTTACGAGTCTGTCTCTTATGAGTGTTTCTAGCATTTTACATACAACTGAGGTTAAGCTAATTGGACGATAGTTACTGGGTAGGGATTTGCTGCCTTTTTTTAATATCGGTGTTACGTTGGCTAGTTTCCACTGATCAGGCATAGTTCCAGACTGCAAGGATTTATTGAATAGCAATGTCAGTGGTTTAGAGAGCTCATCCTTAGCTTCCTTTAAGACTCTAGGTGAGATTGTATCAGGTCCAGACGTTTTATTTACCTTGAGTTTATCTAAACAATTCAATGCTTCTCTCTCTGTAACGGTGATATTGCTTAGAAAATCTGAATAATCAATCTGAATCGGCGATGGTGTAGGGATATCACTGAGGTCTTCTGTGGTAAAAACTGATGCAAATAAGTTTTTGAGGGCATTACTCATTTGTACTTCGTCTTTGGTGTATTCTCCATTTTCATCGACTAACGGTCCAACAGTTGAAGTAATTACTTTTTTCTTTCTGATATAACTATAGAATTCTGTCGGGTTTGTTTTACTTTGATTTGCAACATGTAACTTCAGGGTCTTTTTACTTTGCTTAATTAACTTTTTGGCTTTGCGTCGTAGCTCTACAAATTTCACCCGTTCTTCGTGATTTTGTAAAGATTTTAATCTATCATTAGGTTGAGGATATCGTGGAAGAAGTCTTAAGAGGTTTGTTAAACTGGAACGTTTTTTACGAAAGCCGTGTTGAGTATCTTTAAGTATGTTATTTTCCTCTAAGTGATTTACGAGTCTGTCTCTTATCACCGTTTCTAGCATTTTACATACAGCGGAGGTTCAGCTAATTGGACGATAGTTACTGGGTAAGGATTTGCTGCCGTTTTTTTATTATCGGTGTAACGTTGGCTAGCTTCCACTGATCAGGCATAGTTCCAGACTGCAAGGATTTATTGAATAGTAATGTCAGTGGTTTGGAGAGCTCATCCTTACCTTCCTTTAGAACTCTAGGCGAGATTTTATCAGGTCCAGGCGTTTTATTTACCTTGAGTTTATCTAAACAATTCAATACTTCTCTCTCTGTAACGGTGATATTGCTTAGAACATCTGAATTATCAATCTGAATCGGCGATGGTGTAGGGATATCACTGAGGTCTTCTGTTGTAAAAACTGATGCAAAGAAGGTATTGAGGGCATTACTCATTAATTTTGTACTTCGTCTTTGGTGTATTCTCCATTTTCATCGACTAACGGTCCAACAGTTGAAGTAACTACTTTTTTCTTTCTGATATAACTATAAAATTCTTTCGTGTTTGTTTTTCTTTGATTCGCAATATGTAACTCTAGGGTCTTTTTACTTTGCTTAATTTACTTTTTGGCTTTGCGTCGTAGCTCTACAAATTTCACCCGTTCTTCGTCATTTTGTGAGGATTTTAACCTATCATTAGTAAAAAAATTAGCAAGCAGACAGTTTGAAATATCTTTATTCCACCATTTGGGCTTATTATTATGGCCTGGACGCCGTATTTTCGATGGTATGCAGTCTTGCACTGCTTTTAGGTAAGTGGTTTCGAATAACTTCCAAGATGTATTTATGTCGTTATTGTTAATTAAAATGTTCCAGTCAGTTTCTTTAAACATAGCTCTAAGTTTATGAAAGTTTTCTTTCTTGAAATTAGGGACTTTTTCGATGCTACTATTTGGTTCATTACTAGTAAACTTTAAAGTTAAAGTTATCGTACGATGGTCGCTGTTACTGAATTCATCACCAACATTCAAATTCTCTATTAATTCTTCTTTTGTTGCAAGTACAATGTCAAGAACGTTATTACCACGGGTCGGCGTTCGAACAAATTAATAAAGCGAACTCTCTTGCAAGTTCGTATACAAGTCATGTCCGGTGTGTGAAGTAAGAATATCGCCCCACTTGGTCACAGGTAAATTAAAGTCGCCAAAAATTACGGTATCTTGTGAGTTACTTACATCTGCAATTTGTTCGTAAATTTCTTGGTCAGTTTGCACTGATTGAGCTGGAGGTCTGTATATTAACGCAAGTATTATTTTTGTACCTTTATTATACTTTATTAGCACAAAAGATGTGTCGACGTTCACAATTTGAGGCTTTGACAAGAGGGTAGGGTTAAGACTTTCTTTGATATAAAGTAAAACGCCACCTCCATTTCGATTTATTCGGCTTTTCTCAAACATTACATAACCGGGAAGTGAATACTCTGCTGAAAAGTCTCTATCTTCTGTATTGAGCCAAGATTCTGTTATGCCAATCACATCATAATTTTCTGTAAACACTAGCTCCTCTAAATCTGAAAATTTATATCGTATGCTACGAGTGTTTGCATAGAAAACCTTTAAATTTGTTATTTTAGAACTCACGGAACGTTCTTTAATAATATTTTTGGTTCTTGTCGGATCTACATTTATGTTAATGGCTGTCCTCGGTCCTCGCTGTCTTCGGTCCTTATCGCTGGGGGTCCTCGGTTGCCTCTGTTTTTTGCTTGGCGTTAGATGATTTATGTCACTGCTGGTTCTTCTCGGATGGCGTTTTTAGATCCATGGCTGCGGACTGCTTCGTGTAGGAGACGACCCATGCGTGCTGAATCCACAGGGTTTAGTTGAGTGCCATTCTTGCGGAACAGAGTAGGCTGGTTATAGAAATTATCCCAGAGGTTGATGAATTCAACTTCTTCCTTGAGACACAAATATTTTAGTTGGCCATTTGTGCTGAAGGCCTTGTCGTAGAATTTGTCAGGTGCATCGATCTTGGGGAGAATGCCTGAGATGATGATATTCCTTGACTTGTTTTTGTAGTGCTGGATCTTCTTGCGATATTTCTCCATCAACTCTTCGGATGTGGTGCGCATGACGTCATTTGAACCAGCATGGATGACAAAAAGGGTATTTTCGTTTGCATCCTTAGTGGTATCTTCGAAGGCTTCCACAATGTCGTCCAGTCCAGCTCCTGGGATGCAAAATCTTTTTCGTCGATTTGGGACTCTGTCGCAGAACTCTTCGACCTGTCCTCGTAGGATGGAATCCCAAACGAGCCTGGTCACTTCTGGTTCGTCTTCCATCTCTACCAAGATCTCAAATCTGTTTGACATTGTGACTGGTAGATGAGACTTTTTCTGCATTGGCCGTGCACCGTTCCTCACTGGTGTAAATCCGGAAACCTGTGGTGGCGAGATTCTGCGTACAGGTCGGGGAGAGGAGTGGTTCGAACGGGGGCGAGGGGTTGGTACTATTCGCGCTAGCAGATTTCTTGCACGAGGAGTGGGGGAGAGACTAAGGTGAACAGGGCGGCTGGCCTGGTTTGATGTCGGCTCAGGTTCATCAGAAGCATCTGCTGCAGTGGCTACTGCAGGTGTTGGATTGTTGGCAGATGACACTAGGGCGGTGGTGGATGCTGGAGTTGAAACACTTGGAGTTAGTGATACTCCAACGTTGAGTGTTACAAACTCTTGGAGTGATTCCAGCTTCCTGGTGAGGGCGTTGATCTTGTTGTGGGCTTCATCCAATTTTGCGGTCAAATCCTCTCGTTGTTGGAAGAGTCGGCAGACTTGTGGATCGGGTGGAGCAAACATGGAAGCACCAAACCTACCGGCGCAGTTCGTACAGGCACGAGGCATGGTGACGATCACTTTCTTCAGATCACTCCACTCACTTAAAAATACTTAACTCACTTTAAAAACACTTAACTCACTTTAAAAACACTTTCTCACTTTAAAAAACACTTATCTCACTTTAAAAACATTTCACTCACTTCAAGTTGCTTCACTTACTTAAATAGGCCTATCCAAAAAAAAAAAATGTTGAAATACGCACAAATAGGTTATCAGCGGTGATAGCCTAACCGAAAATTAAAACAAAACAAAATGAAATTTAAATACGCAGTGATAGCCGAACCGAAAACAATTTTATTTGTATTTAAACCGAAATAGGCCACCAGGGTTGATAGCCTATCCTAACCGAAAACAAAAACAACCAAATGTCCCGGCGTGGTAAGCTGAACCACAATCCTTCCGGCGGAAATGCGGATTCCTATGGGAGCTCTGAACTTGGCCCGCCGAGTTAACTCGCCCTGACCACAATTGTCATGCGATAAAGACTTCCTCGCCCTGCGGCTCCCCAGTCATGTGTGCAAGTGTTAAGATACGTCATGCGACGGATATTCATACACTAACGGTCTAATAGTGCCTGTGACTCTAGTCATAGGTAAGCAGTTCCAATCAGCTTAGACGGAAAAGCCCCAGGTTTTTTCACGGCGAGTCCAACTTAAGGTTAGAGTAGTTGTGACTATAGCTAATTTTCCGGCGGACTCAAGGTAGGATGTATTAACACCTCGCAGGTTATCCTTATGAGCATTGATTCCTGGAAATTATATATTTCCAGAATTCCCAGCACCCTAGTGACTACAGGACCGGCTGGTGGTGGCTGCTGATTCCGGTGGGGGGGGGGGGTCCCCTTTATCCATCATGCCTCGGCTTGAGTTATGCGCTACTCCTGACTGTTGACTGTTACCTTTATTCGCTCATAAACTCTGTTTAAAATGTGTCAAGTGTTTAGACCACTCTAGAGGCTTGTGGGTGTCAAAGCGTTGTTCTGTCTGTGCCGACTTGAAAACGCCTTTGTTCACGAAGAAAGACTTGTCGTGCTTGGCAGCTTTGCAAGAAATAAAGGCCATTTTTAACACTTATGCCAAAGACACAGCCCATAAGCCTTTTCACTGTGATGACGAGGCCTTCTGGGAACAATTAATAATAAAGTCGCCTCTGGTCAAATCAGCCTCCCATAAATCTGTTAAGCCTAATCAATCTAAAAACTTTTCCAAAGAGGTAGTGAGTAGCAGCAGTGGCACTGACAGTGAAATTACCGAGGTTGCCCCCACCGACCAACCAAAGAGGAGGCGTTCACCCTCTCCCAAACGTAAGTCGAGGTCGAGGTCGAGGTCTCCCCGAAGACAGTCCCGACACTCTTCGGCTGAATCTTCCCGGTCTCACAAGCGCTGGAAGGAGGACTCTCAGTCTCGTAGTGGTAGCCGGAAAGAGACCCCACAGCCAATGCCCTCTTCCCCCATCTCCGACGCTCCCGACGCTCAAGCCGGCAGCTCGGAAGTGGGGACAGAAGACACGGAGTCCCAACCGGGTCGTGAACAATCTTTGAGTGTACCGCCTGATTTCACCTTTGCTATTCCTAAGTTGAATTATGTGCCACATACTAGCCTCTCAGCCGGACCTAGACAAGTCCTGGCCGAGCACTATAAGGGTTTACCTTCAGGTTCACAACTATTTGATAGCTCCCAAATAATCCATGACTCACAGCCACCCGCGGTGCGGGGGTGCTGGCGTCAATCGGAGCCATCTCATGACAGGGTTAGAGTAAGTAAGGAACCATTGATTGAGAGTATTATTGAAATGTTATCTTCGTCTGTCCCTGATTTGGTGTGGCCACCGGCGGATAAGGCGCCGGAGGCACAACAGGATATTTCTGAGGAGGTTGAGTTAAGTGGAAAGCCGGAGGAAATGCCTTTATCCACGGCCCCACCGGGTCTAACAGGTGAGGAGTCTGAAAATAGCCCTCAATCTTCTAAGGGATTCCAGAGTAAGTGTGTTTCCTCAGATGAAATAAGTGATCTTTTACATAAAGTACTGCAACAGTATAATCTCTTTTTTTTTTTTTTTTTTTTTTTTTTTTTTTTGTTAAAGAGACAATGAACGGAGGAAGGAAAAACACAGATAAAACAAAAAGGTCCATGTGCCTAAAGGCATCCTCCATTCATAAAATGTTTATAACAACTGGATTTAAACTTTTGTAGATTGTAAGTTTGTGGAAAGCAACTCGAGGGAAGTGATTTCCAAAGAGTAGTAGTTCTAGGGATAAATGAATTTTGATAAGCAGAAGTTCTGCATTGTGGAGGAGAAAGTGTAAATTCATGGGCGCTCTCAGCTGCCGTAGTTCTATGGGGAAAGATGTGGAGAGGCGGCACAATTGAAGAAAGTTCCTCAGAACAATTGGTGTGAAAATATCTGTAGAATAATGCAAGGGATGCAACGTTTCTTCGTATGGATAATGTAGGAAGGTCCTGTGTGATTGCAGGGTTATTGTTTAATCTAATAGCTTTATTTTGAATTGTGTCCAACTGCCTGAATGCAACCACTCCACTTCTACTCCACAGAGGTGAACAGTAATCCATCTGAGAACGCACATGACTTTTATATATTACGGCCAACTGCTCGTCAGTGAAGAATTCTCGAACTCTGTACAGGAGTCCCAGTTTTTTAGAGGCATTCTTAGCAATGCTTCTAACATAATGTGTCCAGCTCAAGTTAGTAGTTAATGTTACACCGAGAATGTCAATAATAGGGGAAGTGGGAATATTTACATAATTAAAAAATATATGGGAGTCGGTGAGATTCTGTTGGTTAGAAAATTTAATGTACTCGGTTTTCTGTGCGTTAAAGGAAACTAGATTCTTTTGTCCCCATTCATTAATTCTAGAAAGGTCCTGGTTCAGAGAAATTGCAGTGTTTATTTCTGAATTTTTAAGATCGGGTTGGGTGAAAGAATTGGTAAATGTGAAGGAACTGTGGAGTGTTGAGTCATCTGCGTAGGAATGTATTGGATTATGAGTGGTAGATATGAGATCATTGATATGAATGAGGAACAGAGTTGGGGCCAAAACTGATCCCTGGGGAACACCAGCATTTATTGAGTGAAATTGAGAATAAAGGCCATCTACCATTACACAGATTTTTCTGTTATGAAGATAAGAAGAAATTAGTGGAACTAATGATGCAAGGCCGTAGTGTGACATCTTCGACAATAAGGATTGATGCCAGACTCTATCAAATGCCTTTGATATATCCAGTGCTATTGTATGTGTTTCACCATGTTGGTCTGTAGCTTGGTTGATTTGATGTGTAACAAGGCAAAGAATGTCTGCAGTTGATCGACATCGTCTAAAACCATATTGCCTATCACTGATTAATTTATTATTCTCAAGATGCATAATTATGTGATTATTTAATATAATTTCAAAGACTTTACCAAGAGTGGAAGTTATAGCTATTGGTCTGTAGTTTGATGGATCTGAAGATCCCTACCTCCTCTGACGCCCCTGCCAGTCTACCTGTAGTTTCCACGAGTCACTCCATGATAAGACCTCTACAACCTTCGGGTTTTCTTACACCCCAAGCCTCTGTGCCTCCTATGTCCTTGTCTCCGTCAGTAACCGCGGCTTCCGGCACCACAGTGCCAGCCACACTTACTACCACTAATGTTAGAGTAATCTCGGATATCACTCCCCCTCCCTTAGACAAGTTTCCTCAGAGGAAAGGCCCCATGCCTCTCCTCTATGGACCTGACTGTGCATGGGTTCCGGAAATGCCTCTAAACCCACAATGTTAGCACAACCCACCATTTCGGGAGACCTTCCGGTCCCTAGTGAGTGGACAATTGAGATTAACAAAAACAGAAAGTTCAGGGCTAAGGACGAAGCAGGGAGATTACTGGATGTATCAATCAAAGCTATACCTAGTTCTTTTATTCCAGGTTTCTTTGTTCATACGGCTGTCCCGGCAGTTCCTGCCACCTCATCTGCACGACTTTTTGCGGACTGGTCTAAAGCCAATGGCGTTAATGATGTCAAGGCTTTGAATGCTCTCACGCCGGAACTGGATACAATTCCGGTACTGGATCAGTCGCATACGCCAGTCCTGCAAATGGGGCAGATAAGTGGTGGGTCCCTGACTAGATAGGGAGTTAGAGGCTCAGGTATTTTCATCAGCCATTAAGTCTAAGTCCTCTCATCAAGTTCCACAGGAAAGTCATAATTATTTCTCGTTACATGTAAAGATGGCTGACGGGGTGTCGCCAGATTTGTTTGCCATCTTAGCGGCACCCAACGTAGCCCTCCACACTCTAGTTGAACCCTTTTGCACTCCTCCGGCAGTTCACTTGAAAAGGGATTTTAAATTACGAAACAAAGCCTACCGGATGTTCTCTCAGTATTTAGTCGACCACCAGATTGCTGCCTCTCTTAACAGAACTGTCTCGGCCATTGCTGACCCATATGTTAGGAAGACCACTGAATTGTCACGTAGAATGTTATTGCAAAACTCTATTCAAACCTTAGGAGACATCAGAATAGCGATCATGGAAGCGGTTCGAGCCCGCCAGGATCTAAGAGTGCACCTAGTAAAAAAGTTACCGGATGACATTGGGCGCCGGGTAACTCTTTCGCCGGTACTCACTGCCTCCCTTCTTAACTCAGAAACGTGGAGTGTAGTCTTAAATATGGTCAATGGGTGGAAGCGGATTACCTCCCAAGCTAGGAGAGAACCATTTAACCCACTGAGCCCCAGCTAGTTATAAATAGATGTACCACCAGGAGGTGGAGGCCCTGGTCCAAGAAATGATCTCCAAGGGGGTCATTGTACCAGTAAAACCAACTTGCCCAGTATTCACCTCCAGACTTTTCTTAGTGCCAAAAAGGGACAGTGTGCAAATGCGACCGGTATTGGATCTTACGCATCTGATCACGTTTATCAAGAATTCAAGGATGCTTACAGTCAATCATATCAGGTTCACTCTTCCGCCGCAAGGTTGGATGTGCTCAATAGATCTCAAAGACGCCTATTGGCATGTCCCTATAAACAAAAGGTTCCAGAAATTCCTCGCTCTGAGGGTCAGGCAGGAGATTATGCCTTTCGAAAAATGCCTTTTGGGTTGAACCTGGCACTGAGAATTTTCACAAAATTAGTCCGGCAAACCCTTTTGCCTTTGTTGATCCAGGGCATCAAGGTGTTTTGGTATCTAGACGACTGGCTAGTGATGGCAGAGTCAGAGGAGTTATGTCACATTCATGCAAACCAAGTATTGAATCATGTGCAAAACCTAGGGTTCAAGGTGAACTTGGCGAAGTCTCTCCTTGTTCCCACACGGAATATTCAGTGGATAGGACTGGTCTGGGACACCACCAATACTCACCTTACTCAGAGTGTGGACAATCGGGACAGATTTCGCAGGAAACTGTTTCGTTTTCTCCACAGACTGAATACAACCAGGAAAACGTGGGAGTCCCTGATCGCCTCTCTCAACTGGATCCAATTAACTGTGAAGTTGGGCCGGTTGAAAGTGAAGAGTTTAATCTTGGAGGGCAACAAAGTTTTTCCTCTCTCGCCGGAGAAGAAATTATGGCCAATTCCTCCATTAATCCACAGCTTACTATCGGTCTGGGCCAAGCCCGAGATACTATACTCTATGACAACATGGGTTTCTCCCCCACCTACGGTATGGATAGATACAGACGCTTCCGGAGCACTAGTTTGGGGGTATCCGTCAAATCTAGGCCATCAAGGGCAGGGCACTTGGACCCAAGACAATCATTTTCACATCAACAAGAAAGAGCTTTTAGATCGTCTCTTTTTTCTCCAAGATCACGGCAGGTCTTTGCAAGGGAGATCAATACCGTTCCGTATGGACAACCTAACTGCAGTCCATTGTATTCAGAAACAATGATAGGTGATGTCCCGAGAGTTGCTGAAAGTGTCAGAACAGATCTTTACCCTGGCCGAATCGCGGGGCATTCACCTACATGCAGCATATCTCCCCGGCGTGTCGAACGTCTGGGCAGACGCTCTATCCCGGAGGCGGAGCACCTTAGTAGAATGGGCTATCAATCAAACCGTCTTCGCCAGAATGATTGCGAGGCCTTACCGTCCACAAGTGGATCTGTTCGCATCCAAAGAGAATCACAGACTCCCTCTCTTCCTAACTCGCCAGGGGGTGGCCCCGGTGGGGGGACCAGATGCATTATTGGAGGACTGGAACAAGTGGACTTCAATTTATCTTTTTCCTCCACCAGATTCTGTGCTAATGTGCCGGGTGATTCACAAACTAAGAGGTTACCGGGGCTAAGTCTCGATGATCGCACCGTTATGGCCGGCTCAGGCATGGTACCATCAGTTGCAAGAATGGTGCAGGACCCCGGTGACACTCCCGGTCTCCGCATTCCACTTAGAGACAATTGGCAACCTTCGGACCTCGCTCAGTTTTGCCTTCTGGACATTTACAACGCAAAATGGCTAGCTCAATTTGGGGAAAGTGTCACAAATAAACTTATGAACCAATTAATCATGTCTACCAGGAGAAAATATTAATCACATTGGAAAACGTTTACAGCCTGGATTGTAGAGTCAGGGCAAATGGATGCCTCGGGAGCCTTCATTTTCAAATACCTAGATTATCCATTTGAGCAAAAGCGTTTTTCAGTAGTTACATTAAAAAATCACTTATCTGCCATCAGAACTCCCTTCTTTGATCTCACTGGTCTTTCAGTACCGCAGGCGGGGGAGAAAGGGTTTATGAGGGCGTGTTTCAAGCTGCGCCCTCCACCGCGTCAGCTCATGCCCACCTGGTCACTAGACAAAGCCTAATCATTGCTTCAATCACGTAAATACAATAACTCGCCGGATTTTGATTCACTCTTAAAGAAGGCTGTTTTCCTGATGGCTCTTGCCACGGGGACTAGGGTGTCTGAGCTGGCGGCGATGAGCAACGAACCTAATTGCCTTAGGTTTGGGAGACTGCACGATCATGTGCAAATCGCGCCGTCTCCCACTTTCATAGCAAATAATGAGCATTCTGATCATGTGTTTTCTGAAAGTTCTGTCCCGGCATTGAAACGCGGACACTCTCATCATATTTTATGCCCAGTGCAGGCCTTAACTAAGTTTATGAGGGCTGTGCCTCCTCACCAATCAGGTGCTCTATGGGTGAACCAGGCAGGTAATCGTGTTACGAGAAGAAAGTTAGCTTCTCTGTTAGTAGACGTCATTAAAGAAAGTAACCCCGGCGTGGTGGGCAGGGCTCATGACATCAGGAAATGGGCAGTCTCTCTTCGGTTCTTACAAAAATGTTTCGATAGAAGACGTTGCTAATACTCAATTATGGGCGTCCAATCATACTTTCGTAACACGTTACCTGTCGGTCGCTCTCGATAAACCAAAGCGTACCTGTGTAGCTTTACGACAATGGGTCCAGTAGGTTATGTTCTATTGTGTAAGATTTGTTTTAAGAGAAAAGGGTGGGGGAGGGGGGGGTGCGGAATAGCCCATACCTCACTAAGTCCCCATCCGCCGGAGAACTGTGATAAATCACGAGCTGTGATCGAACTGGTTGTACAGTTCAACAAATTTTATTTTATGTTAATTTTAAGAAGAAATCTAGCATAGTTGCAACTATGTAGTATTATCAGAATGTACAAACATATATTATACTGTACAAATATTGTTAAGGTTAGAACTAAATTCTACAGAGTTATAGTTCTATTTATGGGAACACATGCGTGCCCCCAAAAGTATCATGCATAGATCTTAAGGAAAAGATCTGGTCATGAGTAAGCAGACTTTCTTGATGTCACGCACTGCTTACAATCTTTTATATTTTGTATATATTGTTTGCATACAATAAAACTTTAAAATATTTATACGGATTATTTTGTCCCCTGAGGTTAGGATATTGTCATGAATGTCCCCCTCCAGACTTGGTATTCAGGCAATATCGTCAATAATGGAGGGGCCACTAATAAATTATAGGTTTGATTCCCGGAGGGAAGTAGAGAAAACCTAATATTTAGTAGGGCCCCGTAATTGTTGACGATGAAATGACCCTCCCATCCATCCCACTTCCCATTCGTTGATTTCTAGAATTGTATCTTGGTATATCAGTGAAGGACGAAGATGGCCGCTAGGGGGCCTGGAGTCGGGGAAGCAAAATGCAAGAAATCCACATATGGAAAGTCATAATTATGATAACAAATATTATGTTATATTATTATTTGTTTTTTTACGGAATTTTTTCTGTAGGGTACCCAATCATAATAACGATCCCATAAGGGAATTAAGTTTGCACTTATGATGAGTACTCCATGATACTTCCGCAGCGGTAGATTAAAAATGCTGACGCGGGATGTTGAATGGAGACTATTATACTAATAGGCAATATCGTCAATGATTACGGGGCCCTACTGAATATTAGGATTTCTCTACTTCCCTCTGGGAATCAAACCTATATTTTAGAATAATGATTGCCTTCACAATAAAGAAAAGAATGAAATCCCCATGTCCCTACTATATTGAAATAGGTCAAAATGAATTCAAATTATAACCCAAATATAGCCTGACTGAAATTGAGGGAAGGTATGCAAGTACGGCTCCTACCTTCCACTGATCTAACTTTTAGTGGGTAGAGAATAGTGTTGTAGACTTTCTATAGGACAAGCCTGTCCCTGTAGTAAAGTCCAACTAGGGTGGCGAACGAGAGTGTGTTAGAGGAGCCAGGAGCCACCTTCTCTATTGTCCGTGAGAGAGGCAGCTCCCTTTGATGTCCAGCAGAGGAAGAACTACGAGTACTACGTCGTCCACATTCTCCCTCGTGGAAATTACTTCTCCTCTACCCCGTACCCTAATGCCCCTTTCCCACTGGTGAGACAAGTCACAATTTTCGGTGCCGACACCAATAAATTGGCACATTCGTGACATGTCTCAACACCTCTCATGAACAATCGTTTGACTCTCAAGGCCTCTCAAGGCCTCGCAAGGGCCTTCGCAAATGTTCGCACAGTTTCAAAATTTTGGACGAGGACTCACGAGGATTGGTTACCCTCGCAAGCATCGTCGAGCATCGCCGAAGGCATGTGCGAGGGTATCTGCGATCATCTGCGACATCGGCGAGACATCGCGGAGGGTTTCACATAAAAAAAACTTTGCAACGCTGCATGGATGCTCACCGATGCTCTGCTCGCCGATGCTCTCAGATGTTCCGAGAACATCGACGATGCCAAAGAGCACCTTCGGCGAGGTGGGAGAGAAAGAAAAAAAAACGAGGAGGGAGAGAAAGAAAAACAGCGAGGTGGGCTCAATGTTTACATTACGGCTTAGCCTAATTGAGCCCACCTCGCTGTTTTCTCTTTCACTCCCTCCTCGTTTTTTTTTCTTTCTCTCCCTCTCTCTTTGCCTATAATCCGTTCCACCCCGTTCAGCCTACTGTTTTAAGACGTTTACCCCCATCCAGATTTCAATATTTACCGGGTGAGTGGTAGCGAGCCCACATATATATATTTTTGTTTTTGGGTCGTTTTTCTGGTTCCCTTTCTTCCTCATGGTTAACCCCTTTAGTTTTCATATTTGGGGGATGGCGGGGGGGGGGGGGGGGGAAGGTAGAAGGGTAATTGACTAGTGTTACAAATATGAAGCCGATTGGTGAGGTAGTTTCGCCACCATGGATTTTCCTTTTTTTCCTTTTCTTCGTACGGATACGCTGGAAGTGAGTGGTGGGAGGGAGGTGGGAGTGTGGTGGGGGGACGACAGAAGGGTAGGGGACTTGTCACACAAATATGGAAGCCATTGGTTCAGTCGTTTCGCCGCCACATATTTTCAATTTTGTTCTTTGTGAGGCGACCAATAGTCAGCGAGTGGGTGGGGGAGAGGGTTGCGTTGGTGGTGGCAAGAAGCCAGAATGGTAAGGTACATGTGGTAGAAATATGAAACCCAAAGGTGCAGTAGTATCGCTGCTACGATTTTTTATTCGGCGAGTCCGTATATATACGGACTGGCACTGGGCGTGACAAGACCCTAGTTCGTATATATACGGACCTGGCACTCTGGGGGTTTTAAGACGTTTACCCCATCCAGGTTTCAATACGCCGAACCATCGCTTGAATCGCCGAAGACGTCGCAGAACATACGGCGAGTTTTCTTTCATCCTCGTATGATTTCGCAAGATATTTTTGAAAATGTGATATGCCTCGCAGAGGGCATCGGCGAAACATCGCTCACTTCGCCGATAACGTCGCAGAAGGTCGGCGATTGCATCGCCGACATCGGCGACATCTCCGCTGAGTATAATTTGTCATCTGTTTGTAACGGTCAAAATCGTGAACGTCGCACCTATTCTTGCGAATTTGACAAAACTAAGTTATCGGCGACGAACTTCGTGACTTGTCTCACCAGTGGGAAAGGGGCATAAGTGTCTCTGTGTTTTCTAAGTATTGGGAATTATTGTGAAGGTAATATAAAATATGCGAGTGTTCAATTTTAACTTGTTCGTAGAGTGTTCAATTTAACTTGTTCGTAGAGATCTGCTTCTAGGATTTCCCTTGTCAATTTATTACACGTGTGGATTTATCCAACTTTGATTCGTGCAGTGATTTTATATAAGTACGGTGTATTTTCTATGTAATTTGTGTTCAAGCAGTTAGTCAATCATTTGTAAATACGTTATATAGTCAAGATTACTCAAGTTTCTCAGTGAATGCTCTCAGCTTTTATTCTATTGTGTTATTATTCATTGCGTGTCCAAGACGAAGTGAAGTGTATAACGAGGGCCATTTTCCCTCTAAATAACCTAAACTTAACTCCTAACCTCAGTACCATTTTACGTCCATTTCTAACCTGAGAATAGTTTTAGTATAGATTCGCCACCATTGAAAGTAAAGAACCCGTCCGTTGAGTTAGAATTAGTTTATATTCAAGATTCTTAATTTGTATTATTTCTTGTGAATAATCTAATCATATACGTTACTCGGGCTATGTAATTCTTTCACCACTGATTTAGGAATTCAGATTATACATTCCTTGATTCATCAAGCCTATATGTTTGGCTATTGATATATTACTACTTTGTTTTGTAATTAAATCATTATAACAATTATTAAAGCTATAGTAAAGCGCTACTTAGTTCTGCGTTCCATTCAGCAGTTTGTTAATTTATTCAAACTCCTTCTGATGCCATCATCTTTGGCTATATATTAAATACTACTTTGTTTTGTATCTAAGTTATTATACATCTTATTAACCCTCGTGGCCCAGACAGGCTCTCCTAATGACGGAGCTCGTATCCGGGCGATCTGGTTGAATATCAACAAAAGTAAACTAAGGCTAATCTCACTTAATATATTACCTACATTAATCAAACATATATAGAAATGAGCGCCTTACCTTCCTGCATAGAATGGCGTTGAGTAGAGCTCCCTAGCTCAACTGGTTCCGGAGTGATGGTGATGGAAGTGGAGGTAACTTTTGCCGCGTATTTACCTCGGCGCGTCCGAACACTCAACCGCGGCCCCGGCTACGACGCCCAGTTGCACTCGTCGCTCCACCCGCAATTATGCCAGGATGCGATTTGATAGTGTTTTATTGGTTATTCTGTCATTTATTATAGTTATTATGTTATTTTCACTCAATAAAGTTATTTATATGAACTTATTTGTGTCTCTGTCACTTAGTACTTCGTTTTATTATTATTATGATTATTAGTGTCACTTTCACTGGACTTTGATAATTGGTAGTGTCATTTCCCCTTTTATGTATTGTTAGGTAAGCTAATAATATATATAGTGTCACTGTCACTTATTCATATTGTTATGAAGGCACTTATTATTACTTGTGTCTGTCTCTTTCACTTATACTTAGTTTTATTATTATTATACTGTCACTTTGACTGGCCTAGGCTTATTGAGTGTCATTTTCACTTATTTATTGTTAGAAATATATTTTAGTGTCACTTTCACTTGTTCATATTGTTATTGAAGGCACTTATTATTACTTATGTGTCCTTTTCACTTATCTTAGTTATATTATTATTCTTAGCTACATTTGAGTGTCACTTTCACTGTTGTCACTTCCACTTCAAAAGTTTGTTAGAGTGTGGAAGTCGTTGAAGCAGGTGCCAGCACACAGTCCAACTAGACACTCGAGGCATTCCCAAGTGTTTTTTGTGAGTTTGCGGGGTCTGCGAGTTGTGTGGCTGCACACATGGCACCTCTTCTGACTCCTAGCATTACTACCTGGTGCTTTGAAAGGAAGGGCGCTGAGCTGGTGCTTCCTGAAGAATTCAGCACACCCCGTTCTGTCAAGCTGGCCTGGTCCTTGTATTGGCCTGCCTGGTGTACCCGCATGTTTTAGCCAGGAGCTCAAGTAGCACCTGCTTGTGGAACTTCCGCAGGGACTTGTACTTCATGGCTCCTGGAGTCCTCAGATGGTAGATGTTGTAGGCATTGAGGATCGACATATCTACCGTATGCAGGATAAACTTCTTGTACCACCTGCAAGATGTTCGCAGGCAGTCGATGAAGCCCATCTGCACTGTCGGTCTTGTCAACGAGGCGCATGTTGATGTTATAATCCAGGACAGCATCTGATTTTTGGACGGGGTTCTTGGTTGTTCGGTCCACCTTCCCTGTGGCGACCATCTGGGCCTTGTGGCATGTGGTGAGGAGGTTGACCTTGCGCTGGTCATACCAGTGGATGGAGAGGATGGGGCCACTCTTCTTGTGAAAGATGTCCGCCTCCTTCGTCTTGGGTGGGGGTAGCCTGGCATGGCCCCTTCCTTTTGACCCTTGACTGGTGGCCGACCAGTTCCGTGTCATTGCGGGGGTCATGGACGAGGGGGGGTAGGCTTGGTCAGGAGAGCGAAGGAGGGTGGGCGCACGTGTAATAATTATCTGTGATAGAGGATGTGGTTAGTTATTTTTTTTTTTTTTTTTTGAAAGTGCCTCTCCATCATCTTCTTCACTTACAGGCTGCACACCAACAACCAAATTAGAGGGTCAGTCACAACTTCTCCCAGCCTTTGCAGACGCTGTAGACTATAAAGTCCAGCACATACCCCGTCAAGCAGTCAGCAGAGGACGACAAAGAGCTTGATGCCGATAAAGCTGTCGGGTGCTGCTCTTGGACTAGGGGATCGATACTTTCGGAAGAAAATCGAAGTGCAGCACGTACCTCACGGAAACAGGGAGACCAGAGGAACTCGTCGCGGCACATCTTTCTGGGAAAGGAATCAGGTATGTGGTGAACCGTGATATGATATGTATAATGTCATACAGCTTCCTGACTCTTCCATAATGAGTCGGGAAGGTGGACTGCCAATGGAGGATTCGTTTGCTCACAGGTGAGACGAGGAGATTTAGGTACGAGGATAGTCGAAACAGATAACCTGATCCCTGGGACATGTAGTTTTGTCCAAATGATGTGCGAGGTCGTTATGATGTCGGCCCATGCGTGATCCCAGGACGACAGCCATGCAGGAAATTATGTGCTGTTCCCTTATATGATCGGGTTCCAATCAGTCATTGTGCAAGTGCCAAAGGAAAAGCATATAGTTCTGCCACAGTTGAGGAGTGAGAGGACTCTCCATGCCACTTCATCCTTGGCACTGGTCTTTCCTCCCAAGAATAGTGTGGAAACAGATGTAAAGCTATGGTGAGGTGAGTTTGTCTTCTTTGACGAGGTAT
>CM064539.1:12119352-12287880 GCA_032716605.1 Paralithodes platypus | reverse complement strand
GACACAAACGACTTAGGCTCTTTTTGTTGATAGGAATACTGCATTGTCGTGGCGATTATTATTGTTGTAGTGTTTAGGATATTCTTGGCTCCGACGGCATTATATATTCTGCCGTTTTGTGTGCATAGCCTGCACGAGCATTGTTCCGCTGCCTGCCTTTTTGGGTTCCATTTCCGATACGAGCATCTTTATAGCATCTAACATTTAAAGAAGATTCCTTGTTAGTGTTGAAGGACTTTAGTGCACTTTCTTTCATGCAGGAGTGCCTGACATTTATTGATTAAAGTAACGTAAGCTGTAACTTCTCTTACCACTTTACTTTGCATACCATAACCAAGCACCTTCGGTTATAGGTAGTAATAGGCTGTTTTCACATAACATTAAGCCTAGAGTAGACGCACATTTATTGAGAGTTTGATAGCCTATTATTGCATATAGAACTCTGTAGAGTATTTGTGTTCTTTGTTCACTGGGAATATACATCAGAGGTTGGAGCTAGCGCTTTCCATTGTAGCATTTATGCCATTACTAGTCCAATGAATAAGAGCCCTGATATATTTAAACCCCAGTCGTAACAAATGGCGACCTTACCTAGGATTTGGTGAACCTACATTTATTAGCAGGGAACATTTGTTGTTTTGGGGAATATTTTGCGGGGATCAGCAAGAATAATTTTTTTTTTTTGCAACATAGTATAGCCCTTGAGTATATCCGAGAATTTTTGTGTGTATATTGAGGTATAAGAGTTTGGGGTACTTCTTTTCTGAATATTGAGGTGGGAAATTTTTGTGAGCATCATGTCTTATACCGGATCAGAGGAAAATGGAGACACAGTACGTAATGTCGAAACTGAGGAACAGCAGTATGATGATATGGTTAATCAGGTGAACTGTGAGGAGGATGCTAGGATATTTTTGCAATGGCCTGTTGCTGCCGAGCGGTTGGAGGGTGTGAATCGGTACAGTCTTCAATGCCTGGCAACAGCTATCGGTCATGCGGGTACTAGCAGCATGACCAAGGATAACTTGATAACGTGTGTACTGGGCAGGGTGACTGGTGAGCGAGATGGGTTGAGTGCTCAGAGCCCTTCGGCCATGCTTCCCCTACACTCGACTCCCAGCCATCCCAGTGGTTTGCCGACCCCGGGTACGCTTCCACAGGTGGGTGGTGACTGGCAGGGTGGGTTGCCCCTGGGGGGCCCACCGGTAATTTCAAACATTGTAGCACCTTCACCTCCTCAAGGGTTAACTCCAGAATTATTGCTTCAGCTCGAATTAGCTAAGATCGAAGAGAGAAAGGCTATCAGGGTATCTGAGCTTCAGATTCAACAGCAACAAAGAGCAGGTGAGCAGCAAATAGAGCTAGCAAAATTCCAAGCTGAGTCGACTAGGTACTGTGCCGACTGGGACGTAGAGAAGTCGCGAGTAGAGACAACGGGACAGCGACTTGGGGCTGGTAACCGTGCTCCTGAGCAATCTCTCTCGCACTTATTGAAACTGGTTCCGGTGTTTGATGAGAGTGGTGTAACAGAATTTTTCACACGCTTTGAGAAGAAGTGCCAGGAACACCAGTGGCCAGAGAATAAATGGGCAGCACTTGTATCCTCTAGATTAATAGGCAAGGGTCTTAAAGCCTACGATGCGTTACCTTTGGAGTTATGTATTGTGTACGAGGATCTCTAGGAGGCTGTCCTGATGGCTTACGAACTGCAACCAGAAACGTACCGTTTGAAGTTCCGGGGTGTAACTAAGGGAAGAGATAGCACCTTTTTGGAACATGCCCGGGACTTGTCCGATGCTATGGGGAACTGGCTCCGATCTAAGAAGGTCACAACATTTGATGAAATTAAGCAGTTAATGATGTTGGAGCAGTTCTTTAAGAGCACGGGCGGTGATCTAACTTTGAACTTGAAGGAGAAAAACCCAAGAACTCTAGTCGAAGCAGCAGAAATGGCTGATCGACGGCTGTCGTTGATTCGGGGTTGCGGGTCCTCACAGAAGTACGATGTAAGTGCTAAGGACCGTTATCCTCCCCCTCCCCGGAACAATGACACATTTAAACAGAAGAGCCATGAAACTAAAACTGAATCCAAACCTTACACCACGCCGTATGTGAAAAGTCAGGGGCCTTTTACATCACAGTATAAGCCGAAACCGAAATTTATGTGTTTTAGTTGCCACCAGGAGGGTCATAAGGCAAATGAGTGCCCTAGTCGACCTCCTCCGGCAGCCGTGTCTTTTGCTCACGGCATTGGAGTGTTCAAGAGGACATCGGAGTTTGTTAGAGGCATTTCTTCCGAGGTAAATACACTGCCAGTGCAGAAGGATCCGGAAGGCTTATTCGGTGTCCGTGATGCCTTTAGTGACCACAGGGGACTCGGTTGTGTGGAGTGGGGGGGTAGAAGACATGAGGTGAGAATTTTGTGTGACACTGGGGCACCACAAACACTGTTGAGAAATTTCACTGGTAAACCTGTCAATACGACGCGGGTGGTTGTGGTTCAGGGAGTTAATGCGACAAGGTCATACCCGCTTGTAAGAATGAAGGTGGAAGTTGATGGTGTGACTCGGGACCTGGATGTAGGAATTGTGGAGAAGTTACCTGTTGGGGGCGTCGACCTCCTTCTTGGCAACGACTTTGCGGGGCCTACTTCTGAGGCTCCACCCCTAGTCGTTGTCGAGAAGCCGGCCGACGTGAGTAGGGAGGAGCAGGAGTGGGTTGAGAAGTGTCTGGGGCAGCCTATGGCGTGTGTTGTCACCGGAGATTCTGCATCCAGGGAGTCACATTCTGGTCAACAATCTTTAGATCAGCGGAGGAAGGGTACCGAGAAGGGGTTGAAAGTTGATGCGGTTGAGAGTTTAGTATCAACGGCCCTTCTCGGGGACTCAGTAATAGGACCAAATATCGAGTCTGAAGAAGACCCAGTAACTGTTGTGGAAAAGGCAGAGGATGGGCTTAAAAAGACGAAAGAGTTGAAGGAGGACAGTGATGCACAGTCGGGAGATGTGGCAACAAGGTACCCTGATGCGTACCCTATGAGAAATGGGTCGGCGAAGACGGTGGTCCGAAGCTTGCTAGTGTATTTTCCCCGGTATGGTTACCCGCAGGGGATTCAGTCAGTCCAGGGACCCAACTTCACTTCTAGGCTCTTTGTTCAAGCAATGCCGCAGCATGAGATTGTTGGGGTTGTGTCATCTGTGTATCATCCGGAGAGCCAGGGTGTGTTAGAGCGATGGCACTCAGCCTTGAAATCTGTGCTTCGTTGTTGTTGCTTTGAGAGTGGGAAGGATTGGGATCTTGGCCTGCCATGTGTTTTGTTTGCTGTACGGGAGGTACCTGGGGAGAGTTTGGGATTCAGCCCTAATGAGCTCGTCTTTGGACACCGTGTCAGAGGGCCTCTCCATATGGTTGAAGAAGTATGGGAGGGCGCAGAAAAACCTTGTTCTATGCTCAAGTGTGTCCTCAACAGTCGAGAACGGATGTTGCGCAGTCTGGAGTTGGCTGGCCGTAATTTGACTAGCTCTCAGGCCCTCAGGAAGGACAGGTACGACCTCAAGGTTGAACTCAGGGAGTTTCACGTGGGTCAGGGGGTGTTGATTCTACTGCCCCTTGTAGGTCACCCCTTATCCGCGAAGTACGCTGGTCCTTATAGGGTGGTGGAGGAGCTATCAGACCTGGATTACTTAGTAGCCACTCCAGACAGACGGAAGCGCAATCAGTTATGTCGTGTTAATCCCATGAAGGAGTATGGGAGGCACCCCCCTGAGCCTCTCACTGTGCCTGTGATGACGTTTAGCAGTCAAGGTGGAGAAGGAGAACGGGACAGTCAAGCTCAGGTGGAGGATAACTGGAAGGATAAGAAGTTCAAATGGGCGCCTGAGTGTGAGAAGGTGTTTAGGGAAGTAAAACACCTGTTGTGCACTCACCCGATCCTCAGGGCCCCTGACTTTAGCCTACCTTTCCAACTAGCAACGGAGGCTAGTGGTGTGGGGGCTGGTGCCGTCCTTGTGGAAAAGGACGATGATGGGCTGGAGCATCCTGTTAGTTTCTGCTCGGAGAAGTACAATTCGGCCCAGGGGAGCTGCTCTGTTGTCGAGGAGGAGCTGCTGGCGGTTGTGCTTGCGCTGGGGCATTCGAGGTCTATGTTCCAGCCTATGGTCCGGTCGTTGTAGTTTACCCAGATCATCACCCTCTCAAGTTCTTGGACCAGTATCACAATCGGAATATGAGGCTGACCAGGTGGTCACTAAGGTTACTGGTATATAACCTGGACATACGCCATATTGCCGGTTGTGACAACGTGGTTGCAGATGGTCGTTCAAGGGTATATGATCCTGGGTAGATTGACACACGGGTACCCTCCTGCTTTAGTTTAAATAGTATTTTGTGCTTGGTGCTTGTTGGTTCGCGGTTGTAGCCCAGCGTATTGGGTCGTAAAGCAGGAGTTGAGCGTTTGGTATAGAAGAAAAAACTAGGTTTGCCCCTATAGTGCAGCCGAAATAAACAAATTATAAACATAAAAATCAAATAAAAACTCTTTCTTTGATAGTTGAATTTGTTTAGTATGTTATAGCAGTAATTCTGAGTTGCACTCCTCTCAGAATGCTGGGCTAGAGAAGCTCGCTCTTGAGGAGCATAACTACATATAATTTAACCTATGGTGTTGGGGAGGGTTATAATTTTGAAAAATGTTTTGTTGAATAACTGTGCCAGATATTTTACTGCCGCTGGGTGATGGGAAGTGGAGATATAGCATGGGTTCTAACCATCAGATTTTTGTGAGCCTTGGGGCCTCTGAGAAAAATCTTGGGGGGGGTGTGACGTTAACCACTCCGTTAGAACCGCATGGCTTGTCCTACAGTGACTCGCAAGGATCGCCAGGGCAGTGGATGGGGCTACAGTTTATGTATTAGAGTGTGCTTTATTTCATATGAAAGCTTATGTCATGGGCAGTCCAGAAAGGCTCTTTGTTTTCACCCATGTCAAGGCTTTATATATTTAATTGTAAAGTATATGTTTTATCATTAACTAGTAATGATGGGATCTGGGAGAGAGAGAGAGAGTAAAACAGAGTACAAAGGAGTACAAAGGAGTACAAAGGAAATCAAGCAACAACAGATATAGTGACCCTTCTAGGTTGCTTGTCCTCCAAAACACTGAGGATCAAGTGTCCAAACAGTGGTTTAGAGTGGTTTAGTAGGGAACATTGGAAAGGGAATTACTGCCCTGGAACTAATGTCCGTGGCAGGATTAGGAAGTTAGTAGGGGACAGATGGGTTAGTAACTGAGGGGGGGATAAAATAAAGTTATTCATTTACAAACGCAGTCAGTCGCGGGTTTGATGCGAGATATTTGTCTAGGCGGAGTTTAAATGAATCAACGGTGATGCAGTCTATAACGTTTCGGGGAAGCCCATTCCACAAGTTGACAACTCGATTGAAGAAGAAATTCTTAGATTCGTGTGAGTTAAAAGATTTACCAATAATTTTGCAACCGTTTCCCCGCGTGTAATTAGATTGGTCAATAGTGAAGTACTTACTACAGTTCATATTGTCGATGCCTTTGATGATTTTGAACACTTGAATTAAGTCACCTCTTAATCTGCGCTGGGTTAAAGGAAATTGATTTAATTCTCTAAGACGCTCTTCGTATGGTTTGTTCTTTAGGCTAGGTATCATTTTGGTAACTCTACGTTGAACTCGTTCTAGCTTGTTTATATCTTTTTGGTAATAAGGGCACCAGGATTGAACGCAGTATTCCAGAAGAGGGCGGACTAATGAATTGTAAAGGGTTAGGATAACTTCTTTGGATTTATGCTCAAATGACCTGCCTATAAAGCCAATTATTTTGTTTGCCTTCTTAACAACTTCTGAACATTGTTGACTCGGTTTTAGGTTACTCGATATTGTTACTCCCAGATCGGTTTCTCTGTTTACATTCTTAAGCTGAGTGCCATTCATCGAATAGTTTGCTTTCTCATTTAGGTATCCGATATGTAGTACTTTACATTTATCCGCATTGAAACTCATTTGCCAAATTTGGGCCCAACATGACAATTTATCTAGATTGTGTTGCATATCGTCAACTTGTTCTTTTGAGAGTACGCTATTTGCAATTTTTGTATCGTCAGCAAATTTTGAGATTGTACAGGTGAGACCCTCATCTATGTCGTTGATGTAAATTAGAAAGAGAATTGGTCCTAGTACCGATCCCTGGGGTACCCCGCTACTTACATTGGTCCATTTTGATGCCTTACCGTTTATGACTACTCTTTGCTTTCTGTCGCTGAGCCAATTTTCTATCCATTTCAACACACCGTCTTGTATTCCATGCGCTTTTAGTTTTAGCAGTAAACGTTTGTGGGGAACTTTGTCAAAGGCCTTTTGAAAATCAAGGTATATAATATCTACAGCTTTACTCTCATCGTAGAGGTTGAGGATATCGTGGAAGAAGTCTAAGAGGTTTGTTAAACAGGAACGTTTTTTACGAAAGCCGTGTTGAGTATCTTTAAGTATGTTATTTTCCTCTAAGAGTGAGAGGGAGCGCGCAGTGTTTTTGTCCCGTTCGATGACGTCACGGCTGGCTGCCTCGTGGGGGTTGGTGGAGAGAGGTCCTTACCATGCTGCTAGCTCCCTTGCTAGTGGCTAGAGGACTTGTAACCGCTTTTTTCCCACGCGCCTCGAGCTAGTGCGAGTATATATACAGTTCCTCGCCACTCTCTCCCTCAGATCTGGTTTCTAGAACGCATCCATCTTTATCCCTTGCTACCTGTCCTCCGCTCCGCACCTGAGAATCTTTTCCTCTGCCTACCTCTCTCTTTTTTCATATCTTTCACCACCTTTTATTAAGACTATATCCCCTCTGGTTAACTCTGCAAAATCAGCTTCATGCTGGCCAGTTGTATTGTGCGTTAAGGTCTGATATAACCTATGTATGATAGTTGTTAAGATAAGTGGATCACGAAGCATTGGTTGGCATTCATATTGTTTAGTACTGCTTCCCTTAATTATTAGTGTTCTGCTGGATTAGATAATGCTAGACTAGGAGTCTGATATTATAAGGTATTGTTTCCTATGAGTGCTGGCTTTAGTTAAAAGCTGCACGACATACTGATTGAGTAAATTCTAGTCTGTGTGCCATTGAGAGTAGAGCATGCACGAATGAGGGCTTTTTGCCTATACCATTCTGCACTGTTCTAGTCTCGATTGTTTGTCTTTGAGGTACGCCAGGAGAACGCTTAATACTTCGGTATTAAGGTTTCTCAAGAGAGCTACCCTTCCCTATAACGTAATATTTGACGCACAGACTTGAGATTTGCACTAGGCTATGCGGCATGCCATGCGCACCAGTATCTCGTATCATTGACTCTAGCTAGACTTTATCAATTATAGTAGACATTAAGTATATTAACCTAATTACTCTTTTTATGCATACCCATTTATGATTACACAAGCATTTCGCAGCCTAATATGATATATGGAGACACAAACGACTTAGGCTCTTTTTGTTGATAGGAATACTGCATTGTCGTGGCGATTATTATTGTTGTAGTGTTTAGGATATTCTTGGCTCCGACGGCATTATATATATTCTGCCGTTTTGTGTGCATAGCCTGCATGAGCATTGTTCCGCTGCCTGCCTTTTTGGGTTCCATTTCCGATACGAGCATCTTTATAGCATCTAACATTTAAAGAAGATTCCTTGTTAGTGTTGAAGGACTTTAGTGCACTTTCTTTCATGCAGGAGTGCCTGACATTTATTGATTAAAGTAACGTAAGCTGTAACTTCTCTTACCACTTTACTTTGCATACCATAACCAAGCACCTTCGGTTATAGGTAGTAATAGGCTGTTTTCACATAACATTAAGCCTAGAGTAGACGCACATTTATTGAGAGTTTGATAGCCTATTATTGCATATAGAACTCTGTAGAGTATTTGTGTTCTTTGTTCACTGGGAATATACATCAGAGGTTGGAGCTAGCACTTTCCGTTGTAGCATTTATGCCATTACTAGTCCAATGAATAAGAGCCCTGATATATTTAAACCCCAGTCGTAACACGGGCTTGATGCGAGATATTTGTCTACGTGGAGTTTAAATGAATCAATGGTGCTGCAGTCTATAACGTCTCGGGGAAGCCCATTCCACAAGTTGACAACTCGATTGAAGAAGAAATTCTTAGATTCGTGTGAGTTAAAAGATTTACCAATAATTTTGCAACCGTTTCCCCGTGTGTAATTAGATTGGTCGATAGTGAAGTACTTACTGCAGTTCATATTGCCGATGCCTTTGATGATTTTGAACACTTGAATTAAGTCACCTCTTAATCTGCACTGGGTTAAAGGAAATATATTTAATTCTCTAAGACACTCTTCGTATGGTTTGTTCTTTAGGCTAGGTATCATTTTGGCAACTCTACGTTGAACTCGTTCTAGCTTGTTTATTTCTTTTTGGTAATAAGGGCACCAGGATTGAACGCAGTATTCCAGAAGAGGGCGGACTAAGGAATTGTAAAGGGTTAGGATAACTTCTTTGGATTTATGCTCAAATGACCTGCCTATAAAGCCAATTATTTTGTTTGACTTCTTAACAACTTCTGAACATTATTGACTCGGCTTTAGGTTACTCGATATTGTTACTCCCAGATCGGTTTCTCTGTTTACGTTCTTAAGCTGAGTGCCATTCATCGTATAGTTTGCTTTCTCATTTAGGTATCAGATATGTAGTACTTTACATTTATCCGCATTGAAACTCATTTGCCAAATTTGGGCCCAACATGACACTTTATCTAGATTGTGTTGCATATCGTCAACTTGTTCTTTTGAGAGTACGCTATTTGCAATTTTGGTATCGTCAGCAAATTTTGAGATTGTACAGGTGAGACCCTCATCTATGTCGTTGATGTAAATTAGAAAGATAATTGGTCCTAGTACCGATCCCTGGGGTACCCCGCTACTTACATTGGTCCATTTAGATGCCTTACCGTTTATGACTACTCTTTGCTTTCTGTCGCTGAGCCAATTTTCTATCCATTTCAACACACCGTCTTCTATTCCATGCGCTTTTAGTTTTAGCAGTAAACGTTTGTGGAGAACTTTGTCAAAGGCCTTTTGAAAATCAAGCTATATAATTTCTACAGCTTTACTCTCATCGTAGAGGTTGAGGATATTGTGGAAGAAGTCTAAGAGGTTTGTTAAACAGGAACTTTTTTTACGAAAGCCGTGTTGAGTATCTTTAAGTATGTCATATTCCTCTAAGTGATTTACGAGTCTGTCTCTTATGAGTGTTTCTAGCATTTTACATACAACTGAGGTTAAGCTAATTGGACGATAGTTACTGGGTAGGGATTTGCTGCCTTTTTTTAATATCGGTGTTACGTTGGCTAGTTTCCACTGATCAGGCATAGTTCCAGACTGCAAGGATTTATTGAATAGCAATGTCAGTGGTTTAGAGAGCTCATCCTTAGCTTCCTTTAAGACTCTAGGTGAGATTGTATCAGGTCCAGACGTTTTATTTACCTTGAGTTTATCTAAACAATTCAATGCTTCTCTCTCTGTAACGGTGATATTGCTTAGAAAATCTGAATAATCAATCTGAATCGGCGATGGTGTAGGGATATCACTGAGGTCTTCTGTGGTAAAAACTGATGCAAATAAGTTTTTGAGGGCATTACTCATTTGTACTTCGTCTTTGGTGTATTCTCCATTTTCATCGACTAACGGTCCAACAGTTGAAGTAATTACTTTTTTCTTTCTGATATAACTATAGAATTCTGTCGGGTTTGTTTTACTTTGATTTGCAACATGTAACTTCAGGGTCTTTTTACTTTGCTTAATTAACTTTTTGGCTTTGCGTCGTAGCTCTACAAATTTCACCCGTTCTTCGTGATTTTGTAAAGATTTTAATCTATCATTAGGTTGAGGATATCGTGGAAGAAGTCTTAAGAGGTTTGTTAAACTGGAACGTTTTTTACGAAAGCCGTGTTGAGTATCTTTAAGTATGTTATTTTCCTCTAAGTGATTTACGAGTCTGTCTCTTATCACCGTTTCTAGCATTTTACATACAGCGGAGGTTCAGCTAATTGGACGATAGTTACTGGGTAAGGATTTGCTGCCGTTTTTTTATTATCGGTGTAACGTTGGCTAGCTTCCACTGATCAGGCATAGTTCCAGACTGCAAGGATTTATTGAATAGTAATGTCAGTGGTTTGGAGAGCTCATCCTTACCTTCCTTTAGAACTCTAGGCGAGATTTTATCAGGTCCAGGCGTTTTATTTACCTTGAGTTTATCTAAACAATTCAATACTTCTCTCTCTGTAACGGTGATATTGCTTAGAACATCTGAATTATCAATCTGAATCGGCGATGGTGTAGGGATATCACTGAGGTCTTCTGTTGTAAAAACTGATGCAAAGAAGGTATTGAGGGCATTACTCATTAATTTTGTACTTCGTCTTTGGTGTATTCTCCATTTTCATCGACTAACGGTCCAACAGTTGAAGTAACTACTTTTTTCTTTCTGATATAACTATAAAATTCTTTCGTGTTTGTTTTTCTTTGATTCGCAATATGTAACTCTAGGGTCTTTTTACTTTGCTTAATTTACTTTTTGGCTTTGCGTCGTAGCTCTACAAATTTCACCCGTTCTTCGTCATTTTGTGAGGATTTTAACCTATTATTAGTAAAAAAATTAGCAAGCAGACAGTTTGAAATATCTTTATTCCACCATTTGGGCTTATTATTATGGCCTGGACGCCGTATTTTCGATGGTATGCAGTCTTGCACTGCTTTTAGGTAAGTGGTTTCGAATAACTTCCAAGATGTATTTATGTCGTTATTGTTAATTAAAATGTTCCAGTCAGTTTCTTTAAACATAGCTCTAAGTTTATGAAAGTTTTCTTTCTTGAAATTAGGGACTTTTTCGATGCTACTATTTGGTTCATTACTAGTAAACTTTAAAGTTAAAGTTATCGTACGATGGTCGCTGTTACTGAATTCATCACCAACATTCAAATTCTCTATTAATTCTTCTTTTGTTGCAAGTACAATGTCAAGAACGTTATTACCACGGGTCGGCGTTCGAACAAATTAATAAAGCGAACTCTCTTGCAAGTTCGTATACAAGTCATGTCCGGTGTGTGAAGTAAGAATATCGCCCCACTTGGTCACAGGTAAATTAAAGTCGCCAAAAATTACGGTATCTTGTGAGTTACTTACATCTGCAATTTGTTCGTAAATTTCTTGGTCAGTTTGCACTGATTGAGCTGGAGGTCTGTATATTAACGCAAGTATTATTTTTGTACCTTTATTATACTTTATTAGCACAAAAGATGTGTCGACGTTCACAATTTGAGGCTTTGACAAGAGGGTAGGGTTAAGACTTTCTTTGATATAAAGTAAAACGCCACCTCCATTTCGATTTATTCGGCTTTTCTCAAACATTACATAACCGGGAAGTGAATACTCTGCTGAAAAGTCTCTATCTTCTGTATTGAGCCAAGATTCTGTTATGCCAATCACATCATAATTTTCTGTAAACACTAGCTCCTCTAAATCTGAAAATTTATATCGTATGCTACGAGTGTTTGCATAGAAAACCTTTAAATTTGTTATTTTAGAACTCACGGAACGTTCTTTAATAATATTTTTGGTTCTTGTCGGATCTACATTTATGTTAATGGCTGTCCTCGGTCCTCGCTGTCTTCGGTCCTTATCGCTGGGGGTCCTCGGTTGCCTCTGTTTTTTGCTTGGCGTTAGATGATTTATGTCACTGCTGGTTCTTCTCGGATGGCGTTTTTAGATCCATGGCTGCGGACTGCTTCGTGTAGGAGACGACCCATGCGTGCTGAATCCACAGGGTTTAGTTGAGTGCCATTCTTGCGGAACAGAGTAGGCTGGTTATAGAAATTATCCCAGAGGTTGATGAATTCAACTTCTTCCTTGAGACACAAATATTTTAGTTGGCCATTTGTGCTGAAGGCCTTGTCGTAGAATTTGTCAGGTGCATCGATCTTGGGGAGAATGCCTGAGATGATGATATTCCTTGACTTGTTTTTGTAGTGCTGGATCTTCTTGCGATATTTCTCCATCAACTCTTCGGATGTGGTGCGCATGACGTCATTTGAACCAGCATGGATGACAAAAAGGGTATTTTCGTTTGCATCCTTAGTGGTATCTTCGAAGGCTTCCACAATGTCGTCCAGTCCAGCTCCTGGGATGCAAAATCTTTTTCGTCGATTTGGGACTCTGTCGCAGAACTCTTCGACCTGTCCTCGTAGGATGGAATCCCAAACGAGCCTGGTCACTTCTGGTTCGTCTTCCATCTCTACCAAGATCTCAAATCTGTTTGACCTTGTGACTGGTAGATGAGACTTTTTCTGCATTGGCCGTGCACCGTTCCTCACTGGTGTAAATCCGGAAACCTGTGGTGGCGAGATTCTGCGTACAGGTCGGGGAGAGGAGTGGTTCGAACGGGGGCGAGGGGTTGGTACTATTCGCGCTAGCAGATTTCTTGCACGAGGAGTGGGGGAGAGACTAAGGTGAACAGGGCGGCTGGCCTGGTTTGATGTCGGCTCAGGTTCATCAGAAGCATCTGCTGCAGTGGCTACTGCAGGTGTTGGATTGTTGGCAGATGACACTAGGGCGGTGGTGGATGCTGGAGTTGAAACACTTGGAGTTAGTGATACTCCAACGTTGAGTGTTACAAACTCTTGGAGTGATTCCAGCTTCCTGGTGAGGGCGTTGATCTTGTTGTGGGCTTCATCCAATTTTGCGGTCAAATCCTCTCGTTGTTGGAAGAGTCGGCAGACTTGTGGATCGGGTGGAGCAAACATGGAAGCACCAAACCTACCGGCGCAGTTCGTACAGGCACGAGGCATGGTGACGATCACTTTCTTCAGATCACTCCACTCACTTAAAAATACTTAACTCACTTTAAAAACACTTAACTCACTTTAAAAACACTTTCTCACTTTAAAAAACACTTATCTCACTTTAAAAACATTTCACTCACTTCAAGTTGCTTCACTTACTTAAATAGGCCTATCCAAAAAAAAAAATGTTGAAATACGCACAAATAGGTTATCAGCGGTGATAGCCTAACCGAAAATTAAAACAAAACAAAATTAAATTTAAATACGCAGTGATAGCCGAACCGAAAACAATTTTATTTGTATTTAAACCGAAATAGGCCACCAGGGTTGATAGCCTATCCTAACCGAAAACAAAAACAACCAAATGTCCCGGCGTGGTAAGCTGAACCACAATCCTTCCGGCGGAAATGCGGATTCCTATGGGAGCTCTGAACTTGGCCCGCCGAGTTAACTCGCCCTGACCACAATTGTCATGCGATAAAGACTTCCTCGCCCTGCGGCTCCCCAGTCATGTGTGCAAGTGTTAAGATACGTCATGCGACGGATATTCATACACTAACGGTCTAATAGTGCCTGTGACTCTAGTCATAGGTAAGCAGTTCCAATCAGCTTAGACGGAAAAGCCCCAGGTTTTTTCACGGCGAGTCCAACTTAAGGTTAGAGTAGTTGTGACTATAGCTAATTTTCCGGCGGACTCAAGGTAGGATGTATTAACACCTCGCAGGTTATCCTTATGAGCATTGATTCCTGGAAATTATATATTTCCAGAATTCCCAGCACCCTAGTGACTACAGGACCGGCTGGTGGTGGCTGCTGATTCCGGTGGGGGGGGGGGGGTCCCCTTTATCCATCATGCCTCGGCTTGAGTTATGCGCTACTCCTGACTGTTGACTGTTACCTTTATTCGCTCATAAACTCTGTTTAAAATGTGTCAAGTGTTTAGACCACTCTAGAGGCTTGTGGGTGTCAAAGCGTTGTTCTGTCTGTGCCGACTTGAAAACGCCTTTGTTCACGAAGAAAGACTTGTCGTGCTTGGCAGCTTTGCAAGAAATAAAGGCCATTTTTAACACTTATGCCAAAGACACAGCCCATAAGCCTTTTCACTGTGATGACGAGGCCTTCTGGGAACAATTAATAATATAAAGTCGCCTCTGGTCAAATCAGCCTCCCATAAATCTGTTAAGCCTAATCAATCTAAAAACTTTTCCAAAGAGGTAGTGAGTAGCAGCAGTGGCACTGACAGTGAAATTACCGAGGTTGCCCCCACCGACCAACCAAAGAGGAGGCGTTCACCCTCTCCCAAACGTAAGTCGAGGTCGAGGTCGAGGTCTCCCCGAAGACAGTCCCGACACTCTTCGGCTGAATCTTCCCGGTCTCACAAGCGCTGGAAGGAGGACTCTCAGTCTCGTAGTGGTAGCCGGAAAGAGACCCCACAGCCAATGCCCTCTTCCCCCATCTCCGACGCTCCCGACGCTCAAGCCGGCAGCTCGGAAGTGGGGACAGAAGACACGGAGTCCCAACCGGGTCGTGAACAATCTTTGAGTGTACCGCCTGATTTCACCTTTGCTATTCCTAAGTTGAATTATGTGCCACATACTAGCCTCTCAGCCGGACCTAGACAAGTCCTGGCCGAGCACTATAAGGGTTTACCTTCAGGTTCACAACTATTTGATAGCTCCCAAATAATCCATGACTCACAGCCACCCGCGGTGCGGGGGTGCTGGCGTCAATCGGAGCCATCTCATGACAGGGTTAGAGTAAGTAAGGAACCATTGATTGAGAGTATTATTGAAATGTTATCTTCGTCTGTCCCTGATTTGGTGTGGCCACCGGCGGATAAGGCGCCGGAGGCACAACAGGATATTTCTGAGGAGGTTGAGTTAAGTGGAAAGCCGGAGGAAATGCCTTTATCCACGGCCCCACCGGGTCTAACAGGTGAGGAGTCTGAAAATAGCCCTCAATCTTCTAAGGGATTCCAGAGTAAGTGTGTTTCCTCAGATGAAATAAGTGATCTTTTACATAAAGTACTGCAACAGTATAATCTCTTTTTTTTTTTTTTTTTTTTTTTTTTTTTTTTGTTAAAGAGACAATGAACGGAGGAAGGAAAAACACAGATAAAACAAAAAGGTCCATGTGCCTAAAGGCATCCTCCATTCATAAAATGTTTATAACAACTGGATTTAAACTTTTGTAGATTGTAAGTTTGTGGAAAGCAACTCGAGGGAAGTGATTTCCAAAGAGTAGTAGTTCTAGGGATAAATGAATTTTGATAAGCAGAAGTTCTGCATTGTGGAGGAGAAAGTGTAAATTCATGGGCGCTCTCAGCTGCCGTAGTTCTACGGGGAAAGATGTGGAGAGGCGGCACAATTGAAGAAAGTTCCTCAGAACAATTGGTGTGAAAATATCTGTAGAATAATGCAAGGGATGCAACGTTTCTTCGTATGGATAATGTAGGAAGGTCCTGTGTGATTGCAGGGTTATTGTTTAATCTAATAGCTTTATTTTGAATTGTGTCCAACTGCCTGAATGCAACCACTCCACTTCTACTCCACAGAGGTGAACAGTAATCCATCTGAGAACGCACATGACTTTTATATATTACGGCCAACTGCTCGTCAGTGAAGAATTCTCGAACTCTGTACAGGAGTCCCAGTTTTTTAGAGGCATTCTTAGCAATGCTTCTAACATAATGTGTCCAGCTCAAGTTAGTAGTTAATGTTACACCGAGAATGTCAATACTAGGGGAAGTGGGAATATTTACATAATTAAAAAATATATGGGAGTCGGTGAGATTCTGTTGGTTAGAAAATTTAATGTACTCGGTTTTCTGTGCGTTAAAGGAAACTAGATTCTTTTGTCCCCATTCATTAATTCTAGAAAGGTCCTGGTTCAGAGAAATTGCAGTGTTTATTTCTGAATTTTTAAGATCGGGTTGGGTGAAAGAATTGGTAAATGTGAAGGAACTGTGGAGTGTTGAGTCATCTGCGTAGGAATGTATTGGATTATGAGTGGTAGATATGAGATCATTGATATGAATGAGGAACAGAGTTGGGGCCAAAACTGATCCCTGGGGAACACCAGCATTTATTGAGTGAAATTGAGAATAAAGGCCATCTACCATTACACAGATTTTTCTGTTATGAAGATAAGAAGAAATTAGTGGAACTAATGATGCAAGGCCGTAGTGTGACATCTTCGACAATAAGGATTGATGCCAGACTCTATCAAATGCCTTTGATATATCCAGTGCTATTGTATGTGTTTCACCATGTTGGTCTGTAGCTTGGTTGATTTGATGTGTAACAAGGCAAAGAATGTCTGCAGTTGATCGACATCGTCTAAAACCATATTGCCTATCACTGATTAATTTATTATTCTCAAGATGCATAATTATGTGATTATTTAATATAATTTCAAAGACTTTACCAAGAGTGGAAGTTATAGCTATTGGTCTGTAGTTTGATGGATCTGAAGATCCCTACCTCCTCTGACGCCCCTGCCAGTCTACCTGTAGTTTCCACGAGTCACTCCATGATAAGACCTCTACAACCTTCGGGTTTTCTTACACCCCAAGCCTCTGTGCCTCCTATGTCCTTGTCTCCGTCAGTAACCGCGGCTTCCGGCACCACAGTGCCAGCCACACTTACTACCACTAATGTTAGAGTAATCTCGGATATCACTCCCCCTCCCTTAGACAAGTTTCCTCAGAGGAAAGGCCCCATGCCTCTCCTCTATGGACCTGACTGTGCATGGGTTCCGGAAATGCCTCTAAACCCACAATGTTAGCACAACCCACCATTTCGGGAGACCTTCCGGTCCCTAGTGAGTGGACAATTGAGATTAACAAAAACAGAAAGTTCAGGGCTAAGGACGAAGCAGGGAGATTACTGGATGTATCAATCAAAGCTATACCTAGTTCTTTTATTCCAGGTTTCTTTGTTCATACGGCTGTCCCGGCAGTTCCTGCCACCTCATCTGCACGACTTTTTGCGGACTGGTCTAAAGCCAATGGCGTTAATGATGTCAAGGCTTTGAATGCTCTCACGCCGGAACTGGATACAATTCCGGTACTGGATCAGTCGCATACGCCAGTCCTGCAAATGGGGCAGATAAGTGGTGGGTCCCTGACTAGATAGGGAGTTAGAGGCTCAGGTATTTTCATCAGCCATTAAGTCTAAGTCCTCTCATCAAGTTCCACAGGAAAGTCATAATTATTTCTCGTTACATGTAAAGATGGCTGACGGGGTGTCGCCAGATTTGTTTGCCATCTTAGCGGCACCCAACGTAGCCCTCCACACTCTAGTTGAACCCTTTTGCACTCCTCCGGCAGTTCACTTGAAAAGGGATTTTAAATTACGAAACAAAGCCTACCGGATGTTCTCTCAGTATTTAGTCGACCACCAGATTGCTGCCTCTCTTAACAGAACTGTCTCGGCCATTGCTGACCCATATGTTAGGAAGACCACTGAATTGTCACGTAGAATGTTATTGCAAAACTCTATTCAAACCTTAGGAGACATCAGAATAGCGATCATGGAAGCGGTTCGAGCCCGCCAGGATCTAAGAGTGCACCTAGTAAAAAAGTTACCGGATGACATTGGGCGCCGGGTAACTCTTTCGCCGGTACTCACTGCCTCCCTTCTTAACTCAGAAACGTGGAGTGTAGTCTTAAATATGGTCAATGGGTGGAAGCGGATTACCTCCCAAGCTAGGAGAGAACCATTTAACCCACTGAGCCCCAGCTAGTTATAAATAGATGTACCACCAGGAGGTGGAGGCCCTGGTCCAAGAAATGATCTCCAAGGGGGTCATTGTACCAGTAAAACCAACTTGCCCAGTATTCACCTCCAGACTTTTCTTAGTGCCAAAAAGGGACAGTGTGCAAATGCGACCGGTATTGGATCTTACGCATCTGATCACGTTTATCAAGAATTCAAGGATGCTTACAGTCAATCATATCAGGTTCACTCTTCCGCCGCAAGGTTGGATGTGCTCAATAGATCTCAAAGACGCCTATTGGCATGTCCCTATAAACAAAAGGTTCCAGAAATTCCTCGCTCTGAGGGTCAGGCAGGAGATTATGCCTTTCGAAAAATGCCTTTTGGGTTGAACCTGGCACTGAGAATTTTCACAAAATTAGTCCGGCAAACCCTTTTGCCTTTGTTGATCCAGGGCATCAAGGTGTTTTGGTATCTAGACGACTGGCTAGTGATGGCAGAGTCAGAGGAGTTATGTCACATTCATGCAAACCAAGTATTGAATCATGTGCAAAACCTAGGGTTCAAGGTGAACTTGGCGAAGTCTCTCCTTGTTCCCACACGGAATATTCAGTGGATAGGACTGGTCTGGGACACCACCAATACTCACCTTACTCAGAGTGTGGACAATCGGGACAGATTTCGCAGGAAACTGTTTCGTTTTCTCCACAGACTGAATACAACCAGGAAAACGTGGGAGTCCCTGATCGCCTCTCTCAACTGGATCCAATTAACTGTGAAGTTGGGCCGGTTGAAAGTGAAGAGTTTAATCTTGGAGGGCAACAAAGTTTTTCCTCTCTCGCCGGAGAAGAAATTATGGCCAATTCCTCCATTAATCCACAGCTTACTATCGGTCTGGGCCAAGCCCGAGATACTATACTCTATGACAACATGGGTTTCTCCCCCACCTACGGTATGGATAGATACAGACGCTTCCGGAGCACTAGTTTGGGGGTATCCGTCAAATCTAGGCCATCAAGGGCAGGGCACTTGGACCCAAGACAATCATTTTCACATCAACAAGAAAGAGCTTTTAGATCCTCTCTTTTTTCTCCAAGATCACGGCAGGTCTTTGCAAGGGAGATCAATACCGTTCCGTATGGACAACCTAACTGCAGTCCATTGTATTCAGAAACAATGATAGGTGATGTCCCGAGAGTTGCTGAAAGTGTCAGAACAGATCTTTACCCTGGCCGAATCGCGGGGCATTCACCTACATGCAGCATATCTCCCCGGCGTGTCGAACGTCTGGGCAGACGCTCTATCCCGGAGGCGGAGCACCTTAGTAGAATGGGCTATCAATCAAACCGTCTTCGCCAGAATGATTGCGAGGCCTTACCGTCCACAAGTGGATCTGTTCGCATCCAAAGAGAATCACAGACTCCCTCTCTTCCTAACTCGCCAGGGGGTGGCCCCGGTGGGGGGACCAGATGCATTATTGGAGGACTGGAACAAGTGGACTTCAATTTATCTTTTTCCTCCACCAGATTCTGTGCTAATGTGCCGGGTGATTCACAAACTAAGAGGTTACCGGGGCTAAGTCTCGATGATCGCACCGTTATGGCCGGCTCAGGCATGGTACCATCAGTTGCAAGAATGGTGCAGGACCCCGGTGACACTCCCGGTCTCCGCATTCCACTTAGAGACAATTGGCAACCTTCGGACCTCGCTCAGTTTTGCCTTCTGGACATTTACAACGCAAAATGGCTAGCTCAATTTGGGGAAAGTGTCACAAATAAACTTATGAACCAATTAATCATGTCTACCAGGAGAAAATATTAATCACATTGGAAAACGTTTACAGCCTGGATTGTAGAGTCAGGGCAAATGGATGCCTCGGGAGCCTTCATTTTCAAATACCTAGATTATCCATTTGAGCAAAAGCGTTTTTCAGTAGTTACATTAAAAAATCACTTATCTGCCATCAGAACTCCCTTCTTTGATCTCACTGGTCTTTCAGTACCGCAGGCGGGGGAGAAAGGGTTTATGAGGGCGTGTTTCAAGCTGCGCCCTCCACCGCGTCAGCTCATGCCCACCTGGTCACTAGACAAAGCCTAATCATTGCTTCAATCACGTAAATACAATAACTCGCCGGATTTTGATTCACTCTTAAAGAAGGCTGTTTTCCTGATGGCTCTTGCCACGGGGACTAGGGTGTCTGAGCTGGCGGCGATGAGCAACGAACCTAATTGCCTTAGGTTTGGGAGACTGCACGATCATGTGCAAATCGCGCCGTCTCCCACTTTCATAGCAAATAATGAGCATTCTGATCATGTGTTTTCTGAAAGTTCTGTCCCGGCATTGAAACGCGGACACTCTCATCATATTTTATGCCCAGTGCAGGCCTTAACTAAGTTTATGAGGGCTGTGCCTCCTCACCAATCAGGTGCTCTATGGGTGAACCAGGCAGGTAATCGTGTTACGAGAAGAAAGTTAGCTTCTCTGTTAGTAGACGTCATTAAAGAAAGTAACCCCGGCGTGGTGGGCAGGGCTCATGACATCAGGAAATGGGCAGTCTCTCTTCGGTTCTTACAAAAATGTTTCGATAGAAGACGTTGCTAATACTCAATTATGGGCGTCCAATCATACTTTCGTAACACGTTACCTGTCGGTCGCTCTCGATAAACCAAAGCGTACCTGTGTAGCTTTACGACAATGGGTCCAGTAGGTTATGTTCTATTGTGTAAGATTTGTTTTAAGAGAAAAGGGTGGGGGAGGGGGGGGTGCGGAATAGCCCATACCTCACTAAGTCCCCATCCGCCGGAGAACTGTGATAAATCACGAGCTGTGATCGAACTGGTTGTACAGTTCAACAAATTTTATTTTATGTTAATTTTAAGAAGAAATCTAGCATAGTTGCAACTATGTAGTATTATCAGAATGTACAAACATATATTATACTGTACAAATATTGTTAAGGTTAGAACTAAATTCTACAGAGTTATAGTTCTATTTATGGGAACACATGCGTGCCCCCAAAAGTATCATGCATAGATCTTAAGGAAAAGATCTGGTCATGAGTAAGCAGACTTTCTTGATGTCACGCACTGCTTACAATCTTTTATATTTTGTATATATTGTTTGCATACAATAAAACTTTAAAATATTTATACGGATTATTTTGTCCCCTGAGGTTAGGATATTGTCATGAATGTCCCCCTCCAGACTTGGTATTCAGGCAATATCGTCAATAATGGAGGGGCCACTAATAAATTATAGGTTTGATTCCCGGAGGGAAGTAGAGAAAACCTAATATTTAGTAGGGCCCCGTAATTGTTGACGATGAAATGACCCTCCCATCCATCCCACTTCCCATTCGTTGATTTCTAGAATTGTATCTTGGTATATCAGTGAAGGACGAAGATGGCCGCTAGGGGGCCTGGAGTCGGGGAAGCAAAATGCAAGAAATCCACATATGGAAAGTCATAATTATGATAACAAATATTATGTTATATTATTATTTTTTTTTTTACGGAATTTTTTCTGTAGGGTACCCAATCATAATAACGATCCCATAAGGGAATTAAGTTTGCACTTATGATGAGTACTCCATGATACTTCCGCAGCGGTAGATTAAAAATGCTGACGCGGGATGTTGAATGGAGACTATTATACTAATAGGCAATATCGTCAATGATTACGGGGCCCTACTGAATATTAGGATTTCTCTACTTCCCTCTGGGAATCAAACCTATATTTTAGAATAATGATTGCCTTCACAATAAAGAAAAGAATGAAATCCCCATGTCCCTACTATATTGAAATAGGTCAAAATGAATTCAAATTATAACCCAAATATAGCCTGACTGAAATTGAGGGAAGGTATGCAAGTACGGCTCCTACCTTCCACTGATCTAACTTTTAGTGGGTAGAGAATAGTGTTGTAGACTTTCTATAGGACAAGCCTGTCCCTGTAGTAAAGTCCAACTAGGGTGGCGAACGAGAGTGTGTTAGAGGAGCCAGGAGCCACCTTCTCTATTGTCCGTGAGAGAGGCAGCTCCCTTTGATGTCCAGCAGAGGAAGAACTACGAGTACTACGTCGTCCACATTCTCCCTCGTGGAAATTACTTCTCCTCTACCCCGTACCCTAATGCCCCTTTCCCACTGGTGAGACAAGTCACAATTTTCGGTGCCGACACCAATAAATTGGCACATTCGTGACATGTCTCAACACCTCTCATGAACAATCGTTTGACTCTCAAGGCCTCTCAAGGCCTCGCAAGGGCCTTCGCAAATGTTCGCACAGTTCAAAATTTTGGACGAGGACTCACGAGGATTGGTTACCCTCGCAAGCATCGTCGAGCATCGCCGAAGGCATGTGCGAGGGTATCTGCGATCATCTGCGACATCGGCGAGACATCGCGGAGGGTTTCACATAAAAAAAACTTTGCAACGCTGCATGGATGCTCACCGATGCTCTGCTCGCCGATGCTCTCAGATGTTCCGAGAACATCGACGATGCCAAAGAGCACCTTCGGCGAGGTGGGAGAGAAAGAAAAAAAAACGAGGAGGGAGAGAAAGAAAAAACAGCGAGGTGGGCTCAATGTTTACATTACGGCTTAGCCTAATTGAGCCCACCTCGCTGTTTTCTCTTTCACTCCCTCCTCGTTTTTTTTTCTTTCTCTCCCTCTCTCTTTGCCTATAATCCGTTCCACCCCGTTCAGCCTACTGTTTTAAGACGTTTACCCCCATCCAGATTTCAATATTTACCGGGTGAGTGGTAGCGAGCCCACATATATATATTTTTGTTTTTGGGTCGTTTTTCTGGTTCCCTTTCTTCCTCATGGTTAACCCCTTTAGTTTTCATATTTGGGGGATGGCGGGGGGGGGAGGGGGAAGGTAGAAGGGTAATTGACTAGTGTTACAAATATGAAGCCGATTGGTGAGGTAGTTTCGCCACCATGGATTTTCCTTTTTTTCCTTTTCTTCGTACGGATACGCTGGAAGTGAGTGGTGGGAGGGAGGTGGGAGTGTGGTGGGGGGACGACAGAAGGGTAGGGGACTTGTCACACAAATATGGAAGCCATTGGTTCAGTCGTTTCGCCGCCACATATTTTCAATTTTGTTCTTTGTGAGGCGACCAATAGTCAGCGAGTGGGTGGGGGGAGGGGGTTGCGTTGGTGGTGGCAAGAAGCCAGAATGGTAAGGTACATGTGGTAGAAATATGAAACCCAAAGGTGCAGTAGTATCGCTGCTACGATTTTTTATTCGGCGAGTCCGTATATATACGGACTGGCACTGGGCGTGACAAGACCCTAGTTCGTATATATACGGACCTGGCACTCTGGGGGTTTTAAGACGTTTACCCCCATCCAGGTTTCAATACGCCGAACCATCGCTTGAATCGCCGAAGACGTCGCAGAACATACGGCGAGTTTTCTTTCATCCTCGTATGATTTCGCAAGATATTTTTGAAAATGTGATATGCCTCGCAGAGGGCATCGGCGAAACATCGCTCACTTCGCCGATAACGTCGCAGAAGGTCGGCGATTGCATCGCCGACATCGGCGACATCTCCGCTGAGTATAATTTGTCATCTGTTTGTAACGGTCAAAATCGTGAACGTCGCACCTATTCTTGCGAATTTGACAAAACTAAGTTATCGGCGACGAACTTCGTGACTTGTCTCACCAGTGGGAAAGGGGCATAAGTGTCTCTGTGTTTTCTAAGTATTGGGAATTATTGTGAAGGTAATATAAAATATGCGAGTGTTCAATTTTAACTTGTTCGTAGAGTGTTCAATTTAACTTGTTCGTAGAGATCTGCTTCTAGGATTTCCCTTGTCAATTTATTACACGTGTGGATTTATCCAACTTTGATTCGTGCAGTGATTTTATATAAGTACGGTGTATTTTCTATGTAATTTGTGTTCAAGCAGTTAGTCAATCATTTGTAAATACGTTATATAGTCAAGATTACTCAAGTTTCTCAGTGAATGCTCTCAGCTTTTATTCTATTGTGTTATTATTCATTGCGTGTCCAAGACGAAGTGAAGTGTATAACGAGGGCCATTTTCCCTCTAAATAACCTAAACTTAACTCCTAACCTCAGTACCATTTTACGTCCATTTCTAACCTGAGAATAGTTTTAGTATAGATTCGCCACCATTGAAAGTAAAGAACCCGTCCGTTGAGTTAGAATTAGTTTATATTCAAGATTCTTAATTTGTATTATTTCTTGTGAATAATCTAATCATATACGTTACTCGGGCTATGTAATTCTTTCACCACTGATTTAGGAATTCAGATTATACATTCCTTGATTCATCAAGCCTATATGTTTGGCTATTGATATATTACTACTTTGTTTTGTAATTAAATCATTATAACAATTATTAAAGCTATAGTAAAGCGCTACTTAGTTCTGCGTTCCATTCAGCAGTTTGTTAATTTATTCAAACTCCTTCTGATGCCATCATCTTTGGCTATATATTAAATACTACTTTGTTTTGTATCTAAGTTATTATACATCTTATTAACCCTCCTGGCCCAGACAGGCTCTCCTAATGACGGAGCTCGTATCCGGGCGATCTGGTTGAATATCAACAAAAGTAAACTAAGGCTAATCTCACTTAATATATTACCTACATTAATCAAACATATATAGAAATGAGCGCCTTACCTTCCTGCATAGAATGGCGTTGAGTAGAGCTCCCTAGCTCAACTGGTTCCGGAGTGATGGTGATGGAAGTGGAGGTAACTTTTGCCGCGTATTTACCTCGGCGCGTCCGAACACTCAACCGCGGCCCCGGCTACGACGCCCAGTTGCACTCGTCGCTCCACCCGCAATTATGCCAGGATGCGATTTGATAGTGTTTTATTGGTTATTCTGTCATTTATTATAGTTATTATGTTATTTTCACTCAATAAAGTTATTTATATGAACTTATTTGTGTCTCTGTCACTTATTACTTCGTTTTATTATTATTATTATGATTATTAGTGTCACTTTCACTGGACTTTGATAATTGGTAGTGTCATTTCCCCTTTTATGTATTGTTAGGTAAGCTAATAATATATATAGTGTCACTGTCACTTATTCATATTGTTATGAAGGCACTTATTATTACTTGTGTGTGTCTCTTTCACTTATACTTAGTTTTATTATTATTATACTGTCACTTTGACTGGCCTAGGCTTATTGAGTGTCATTTTCACTTATTTATTGTTAGAAATATATATTTTAGTGTCACTTTCACTTGTTCATATTGTTATTGAAGGCACTTATTATTACTTATGTGTCCTTTTCACTTATACTTAGTTATATTATTATTCTTAGCCTACATTTGAGTGTCACTTTCACTGTTGTCACTTCCACTTCAAAAGTTTGTTAGAGTGTGGAAGTCGTTGAAGCAGGTGCCAGCACACAGTCCAACTAGACACTCGAGGCATTCCCAAGTGTTTTTTGTGAGTTTGCGGGGTCTGCGAGTTGTGTGGCTGCACACATGGCACCTCTTCTGACTCCTAGCATTACTACCTGGTGCTTTGAAAGGAAGGGCGCTGAGCTGGTGCTTCCTGAAGAATTCAGCACACCCCGTTCTGTCAAGCTGGCCTGGTCCTTGTATTGGCCTGCCTGGTGTACCCGCATGTTTAGCCAGGAGCTCAAGTAGCACCTGCTTGTGGAACTTCCGCAGGGACTTGTACTTCATGGCTCCTGGAGTCCTCAGATGGTAGATGTTGTAGGCATTGAGGATCGACATATCTACCGTATGCAGGATAAACTTCTTGTACCACCTGCAAGATGTTCGCAGGCAGTCGATGAAGCCCATCTGCATGTCGGTCTTGTCAACGAGGCGCATGTTGATGTTATAATCCAGGACAGCATCTGATTTTTGGACGGGGTTCTTGGTTGTTCGGTCCACCTTCCCTGTGGCGACCATCTGGGCCTTGTGGCATGTGGTGAGGAGGTTGACCTTGCGCTGGTCATACCAGTGGATGGAGAGGATGGGGCCACTCTTCTTGTGGAAGATGTCCGCCTCCTTCGTCTTGGTTGGGTAGCCTGGCATGCCCTTCCTTTTGCCCTTGACTGTGCCGACAGTTCCGGTCTTGCGGTCATGGAGGTACTTGGTCAGGAGAGGCGACGTGTAATAATTATCTGTGTAGAGGATGTGGTTATTATTGAAGTGCCTCTCCATCATCTTCTTCACTACAGCGCCACCAAAACCAATGAGAGGGTCAGTCACAACTTCTCCAGCCTTGCCGCTGTAGACTATAAAGTCCAGCACATACCCCGTCAAGCAGTCGCAGAGGACGAAGAGCTTGATGCCGAAGCGGTGTCTCTTGGACGGGATATACTGTCGGAAGTGCAGCCTACCACGGAACAGGACCAGAGACTCGTCGAGGCACATCTTCTGGAAAGGAATCAGGTATGTGGTGAACCGATGATGTATCATGTCATACAGCTTCCTGATCTTCCATAATGAGTCGGGAAGGTGGACTGCCATGTTGTTTGTCAGGTGGAGATAGGAGAGGATGTCGAAGTACCTGTCCCTGGACATGTATTTGCCAAATGATGGAGTCGTTATGATGTCGCCAGTGATCCAGTAGTCAGCCAGAACGTGCTTCCTTATATGAGTCATCAGCATTGTGAGTGCCAAGAACACATATAGTTCTGCCACAGTGAGAGCTCTCCATGCCACCATCTTGGCACTGGTCTTCCTCCCAAGAAAGTTGGCACAGATAGCATGGTGGTGATTTGTCTCTTTGACGAGGTATTCCATGACTTCATTGTCATAGAAGCCACAGAAAAGTTCACTGGGGGTAGCATCTGGGCCACAGGGATATGCTGGTGACACCCCAGAACCCATCTGTACCTCGTCAAAGGCAGGACAATCTGGCTCAAAATCAGCTCCATCTGTCCACACAAACAGGTCGGATGCTGATGCTCGAGGTCGTGCTGCAGCAGGCACACGCCCTGGACGCCCTGGCACACGCCCTTGGCCACACGGACGCCCAGGCGGACGCCCTGCACGCCCACGCCCAGGCCCAGGCCCAGGGGCAGCGGCGTCGGCAGGCTGACCACGTCCACGACCTCGCCCTCCCTCGATTTGTCGGCACATCCTCTTCCTCTTCCTGTTCCTGTTCCTCTTCCTCTTCCTCCTCAGGTGACGTCAGGTCATCTGGGGCAATGTTTGGGTCGTCAGCATCCTCTTCAGGAGACAATTCTGGTGAAGAAGTGACCGGGCGTCGGCGGTGTGGGGCGCGGGAGGCTGCGGGAGCTTCAAGAATGGGAGCCGAGGCCTCGGGAGTTGGGCTCCTTTTGCGGCGAGCCGAGGGCTTTTCTTTAGGAAATAATGCTCTGCGGTGTGTTGAGGCCTGCGGCACATCACCAATACCACTTGAAGAGGCCCTTTGGTCATCCTGAACGAGAGATGAAGGCGAGGGCTGTGGGTGACCCACACGGCGTCCCATGTCAAGGCGTCGGGACAATGGAATGCGGGTGGTTGCTAGGCCAGGGTCAGCGTCATTATCGCTATCTTCAGCTTCCCTATGCTTTTCTGCGGCTGCCCTGCGTGCTTTTTTAGCTGCACTTTTGATCAATGATTGTTTGTAGAAATATTTGCCCACTTTCAAGGGCGTACGGGCAGGCAAAGGGGAAGGTCCTGGGGTAGGGCTAGGGCTAGGCCTAGGCTAACCTAGCAAAGATGGTGAGCGGGTAGGCCTAGGTCCTAGCACACTGGGAAGCTCAATGGCACCTTCCTGAAACACTTCCACATCAGGATCATCACTACTGTCTCCCCCCTCAAATAAATCGACATTATCGTCGTCTCCAAACCCCACGAAATCGTCTTCACTTTCACTTATAAATTGTACCTTGTCCACCAAGCTTTCGCCACTGCTCTCTTCATCGCTTTCAAAAAGTTGTCGCTGTATAGCGCTATCACTCAACAAACGCTTAACTTTCTTTTGTTGAGCTCTCTTCTCGGTTGCAACAGGCGTTGAAGTTGCGAGTGGGGTAGCACTGGGGCCTGCGGGAGGTTGCAACGAATCGGACACGTCGGATTTTTTTTTCTTCAGTATTACTCGCTATGGCGGCCACGTACGAACTGATAACACTAGTAGTTGAGGCTTGGTGGCGCTGCGGTCGCTCCTACCATGCCAAAATTGGCCGCGCAAATTTTGAAGCACGCTTTCAAGCACAAGGATTTTAAAATGACACCCGGGTTCCGGCCCTTTTGTTTTGGTGTCATTTTAAAATGACACCCGGGCTGGAAGGGTTAAAGCTATAATAAAGCGCTACTCAATACTGTGTTACTTTCAGCAGTTTGTTAATTTATTCAAACATACTTGTCAATAGCTATTTGTGCCGCTATAATTCATGCACTACATTTACTGTGAATCTGATTTCCTTATTCCGTGTAATATTAGCTCATTAACGATTGAATATATTTGTCGTGTATCGTGTGAGAAATTATTCACAATATGATATTTGATATTAAATTCAGATTTAAATTATCATTCCCCATATAATAAAGCGAAGTTCATGTCTTCTATCCTCGATTTAATGTTGCACTAAATCAAGATTATGTTTAACCTGACCTCAGTTCGTCTGACCTGTATCCCCGAGAGCGCTATCTATGAGTGTACACATGAGCGCGCCACTTTTTGTATTTCACGCCGCGCAGCCTAAGGCGCAGCTGAGTAGTTGACCTCAGTTGCCCTACCTTGTAATTACTATATCTTACGTTATACACTTAACCTTCATAGATATTGTCATTATTATTTATTATTTGTGTATGCATCTTATGTAATTGCGTATTTCCTATTTTTATACTTTGTAAATGACGACCATATTTCATTAGAGAGTAAAACCTTTTCAACTCTTTATCAATCACAGTGTATGAATATTAGAACCCTACTCAATATAGTAGAGATTTTAATGCCCCATCTATGTATCTCTGTTAAAGAATAAATATGAGTGTAATTTATACTGTGTGTTTATTGTGTTCTTGGGAGAGTGATTGAGTAATTTAAAATTAATATTCATGAAGCGAGACATGTTCCTGTTGAGCATTATCCAATTATAAATATCCGAAATCCGGGTGAATAAAGAATACATAACAAAGCGAGTTGGAATACAACCCGGCATAACACTGGCGATAGCGGTGTCTCGATATGGCATATCAGCTTTAGTGTGCGTTTTATTTGTTATTGCTCAATCATCTTCGGACGAAACATTTATTATGGCGACTAAAGCCATACAGAGGAACAGAGGAACATGACATTAACACCTATTTGGAAGTTGTCAAACCAGTCCTGGACATTACGTTCAGGGAAGATGACATGCTCAAGATACATTCTGTGGTTATGAAGTTAGGGAAATACGCAGCTAAGGTATCAGGGTATGTGCGTGACACTCCATGGCTGACCTGGGCACAGTTTGAGAGCTATACCAAGTAAGCTATCAACCCAGTACTAGGTGAAACCATAGCGGATCGTCATTTTCATGAGGTTAAATATACAGGTGATTTGGACACCACAATCAGTCAGTTGAGTCAACTGGCGATTACAGCTTTTCCTGAGGACACAACTGCTCAACGGAAGAAGGTTGTGTTCAAAGCTCTACTGAGAATACTACCCCTGGCAGTAGCAGATCATTTCTCTATCACAGAGCCCACAAACTATGAGGATGATTTGCCAGTGGTTAGGCGCATTATGGCATTAAGAATAACCAGGGAACAGGATAAGATCCCCGTCATCAGTAGGGTCACCACTCACCCGTCAACAGCACCTTCACCTACCCATGCGGCGCCACGACCCAGTGATAAAGTAGAGGAATGGGCCAGAATTCGCCCCTCCGACTGGAAACCATGCAATGGCCAATGTGCTTTGGTGTCTATGAAGCAACAATTCATGGAGTTAACCAAGCGGAGGTCCAGGTTACCTAGTTGGTGGGCTCAGATTCCTTGGATCAAGCCCCGGCGTGTGTTTACTACTATATACGACATAAGAGATAGGCAAAACAAACTGAAATGTTTCCTGAAATATTTTCTCCAGTCCAACTATAGAATGTAAGGTATCTTAATATAACCCTCTAGATATACTTTCTCTAAAATATCTACATTTGTTATCCTCGCCTTTTTTCCCAGCTAACCTAATCCCACAAGAACCCCAATGGAAATACGCCTAATGACTCTTTGGGGCGAATTATGCACAGCAGCATGTCTATTTGTAACATATTATGTGGTACCAACATTGTAAAATGCTAACTGAATAAATATTATTATTATTATTATTATTATTATTATTATTATTATAAACACGGACGATGGAACCGCAGGGATTGAGAACTTTGACGTGGAGGAAAATGTTGAAGAGCCGGAAATGGTAGCGGAAGCTGCAGAAATTCGGGACAACCTGGATTTTTAATCCGCACCTGTTTGCAAACAACGAATGGCGAATGGCGGGGGCTCATGAAGGGACAGACCCGGATAATCTTCCCATCTATAGGAAAATCACTTTAAATGGAGTGAAAGTCCGACTTTCAACTGTCACGGGGGCTTCCCGTTCATGTCTCTTCTTTCCTTTTTTTAAAACAGCACAAAAAACTTTAGGTATTTCTCTATGTGATTGAGGGAGGCAAAAGGCAGAATTGCCTATAGCGAGTGCCTCCCCCATAGTTGAAAGAGTGATAGGGCCAAAATCAAGGGACGATCGAGCCAAAATGCTTGGACACACAGAGTTTGAAGCAATTTAAGTCATAGGAAGAGGGAAAGACTGATTCTGGGAGAGAGTTCCAGAGCTCAGCTGTTGAGTAGAAAAAAGTTTGAGAGTAACGTTTCACTCTTGGGTTAGAGAGTTGCACAGAGTAGGGGTGGGATTGAGTTGCAAGACGGGTACCACGTGCCCTACATAAAGGAGGTGGTATGCACTGGGAAAGCTCTGAGGAACACTGATTATTATAGTAGCGATAGAATAACGAGAGAGATGCAACATTGCGGCGGAGAGAGAGAGATTGCAGAGAATTGGTGAGTGGACGGGAGTTAATGATACGAAAAGCCTTCCTTTCAACTTTGTCTAGGAGAGCGGTGTGAGAGGAACCTCCCCACACATGTGAACAATACTCAATACAAGGACGCACTATGCCCCTGTACAGAGCAAGAAGCTGTGCAGGGGAAAAGAACCCCCTAAGGCGGTTGAGCACACCCAGCTTCTGGGAGGCTACCTTAGCAAGACTGGTAATATGGTCCTTCCAAATGAGAGCAGAAAAAAAAGAGACACCAAGAATATTGAGAGAAGATGAAGGGTTGATTTTTGTATTGTTGAAGAATAAGGGATAGTCCGCTGGGAGATCCTGACGGGTAGATAGATGGAGAAATTGGGTTTTGGAAGCATTAAAGGTAACAAGGTTTTCTCTGCCCCAATTGGAGATAGTATTTAGATCAGAATTTAAGAGTTCTATGGCTTCATTACGTTTGTCGTTAAGGGATTGCTGGCTGGGGCGTTCTGAAAAACTAATGGAGTAGTGTAAGGTTGAGTCGTCTGCGTATGAATGGATGGGAATTAAGGTACAGTTAAGGAGATCATTTATACAAATTAGTGCTAATGATGACATTATTCCTAACTGTGGACAGACACATCCACTATATGTTAGTACCCCGGTCCCTGATCATGGGACAGAACATTCCTTCATGATTTATGATCCCCAAGAGACCAAGTACGATGGATACTCGGGGTCTCGATTTGCTCACTTCTCTGGGCACTTCCATTGATTGCAAAATGAGAACTTTAAAGTTTTCATCCTCACTTCAAACAAGAAAAAAAATAAACTAATCCTCAGATGGGCAAAAAGTCTAATGCCACTCCCATTGCTAAATTGAGTAACGTAACCTCTATCACAAAGTCTATAATCAATCAGGAGAAACAGAATCAACCTATCATTTGTCTCATACAGACATACTCAAGCTGTCACTTCCAAATTAATGACACTTCCCCCTCATCATGAACAATGGGTACCTATCATACCCACATTGCATGGGGATCTAAGTATGACCTCAAACCTCCGAAGCCCTTTTGACAGGGATTGCCTGACCGCTCCAGCCATCATCTCTAATCAATTAAATTGTATCAAAATAGCTAATATCTTCGATCAACCTATCACTTTGACGAAAGGGTTAACTATCGAGGAACTTGAAACGTATGCAGAAGAACTATCTTTACCTTCAGAAGATACCTTTCCACCCTCCTTTCCCCTTCCTGATATTCCTTCTCATTTAACTTCTCAACAACAGACTGACTTACATGACAAAATGACTACTTATCAAGACATCTTAGCCACATCCAGCCGAGACGTCGGGAAAACCAACATACTGCATCATCCTATTCATACTGTAGGACTTCCGATCAAACAGCCGATTTGGAGGAATAATCCAATACAGAGACAGGAAGAGGAATCTCAAGTAAAGGACATGCTAGCAACTGGAGTTGTACACCATTCCACTAGTCCTTGGTCACCTCCGGTCGTACTCGTCTGGAATAAAGATGGATCCAGCCGTTTCTGTATTGATTACCGACAGTTGAACTACGTAACTGTCGTGAATCCTAGCTGGTATATATACCGTAGTTTGAATTTCCCGGGTTCACGACAGCTGGTTCCTTTTTGTTTATACACATTACTTTATTTATCTTTGTGGATAAATATTACTGTTGTTGCACCAATTATATCTTAGTTTATTTTCCCTTATTATTTAATCACGGGAGACAATATAGAACCCTTAAATATATTTATATTGTTACGATAGAAGGTTATCTCAGTACACTTCACACAGAGACTTCGTCCCGTTCACAACAAACACCAGTTGCTGCCACATAACAACAGAACTTCACTGAACTACACCTACCGACATGTCCATCACCTAACCTACACTCTTATCATCATAGCTAAGTTCCTTTAACCCTTAAAAAGCGGCTCACCACTTAAGTCGAGTTAAATAAAGCTGGACTATGTGGCGGCGCTCGACATAACTCGAATGGCAATTTCAGCACGTAATGTGGCTGAGAGAGAGAGACAAGTGGTGGCAGGAGACTAGCGAGCGTATGACTGCTCCAGACCACCGCGGCGAACCTACTGACACAAATCTCAGCTCCCTCCTCCCTCTCTCACTCGCTACATACTCAATTATGTACCGAAAGTACCGAATTACCTGCTTTTTGCACTCGCGTTGCACGGTTATTGCAAGAAAACTATCCATCATACAAGGATCGTTATGGTGTCATTCGAAAGCTCTGTTTATGCCCTTTCAGGGATAGATACTTGTTTTACGTTCTGGGTCTTATTTAGGCATGAAAATGATCACGTAAACAGCCCTATTTTGGCTAAAAACACCCCGCTGGGCGGTACACATAAATAAACAGCATAGGCCGCTCGTAAGGTGTTAATACTAGAAGTACTTCATAGATATTACTGGGACTACCACAGATAACCTACACATACATGTTTACAAGTAAGTCAAACGCTGACCCGGTATCATATTTATAGCCTAGGCCATTTCATCTTCCCAGGTCTAATTATTTACTTTATATCCATTTCTCCTCTACCCCCTAGGAATAATATTCTGGATATAATTGGTGCCGTGACCAGGATGCTTGGCCATCTGTTATATATTGATAGTGATTGTGGGGGTATTAGACCTGACTTGTCTCCCTTTGTGTAGAGCTGGACGATCCAGTGGACAAATGTTGAGGGGCGCATATGTCCGGGATTTTCCGCTGGACCGTCCAGTGCAGTGCCCTGTTTTTTGTTTGTTAAACAGTTCTATAGACCAGGGGCAAGGGTGGACACTGTCAGGCAGACCTCAGCCTGGGTTAGATGCGCCAGGGAGCCGGAAGGTGTTAAATAGGCTACTGAACAGAGCGCATGCCTCCTTTGAGAAGAAGGACAGGGCCGAGGAGGAGCAGTCGACGCAATAGGCTAGATCTCAAGACTAGGACGACGGCTGTGGCTGTTCCTCCTTCAGAGGAGTCTTGATACTTCTTTCTTTTTCTTGTAATTTGTTAAAATTTAATATAGCCTAGTAAAGTAAATATTGTAAAGTAGAGTAATATGACATAGGGTAATTTTCCTTTTCTTTGATCATTTGTGAACTCACAGGGGGCACGCGATCTGCATGCTTCAATTTGCTTGGTTGCTGTCGTCATCAATGTAAGTAGGTTAGCCTAGGCTTAGAATAGATTTTAATAGGTTAGCCTAGCCTAGGCTTAGAATAGATTAGAATAGGTTAGCCTACAGTGACGATTAGTATTATTGTTCCTTAAGCTTTAGTTACCGTAAGCTTTTAAGAATGGATGAGAAAATAAAGTCATTGCGGCGGTTCAGGGCCGCCAAGAAGGGAGGGATTACTAAGCTTACCTCTAATCTGTCTGAATTTATTGAACATGCTGCTACACTGCATGATGTAAGGGGTGTGAAACTCACTTTAGAGAAGGCCCTAGCTGATATAGAGTCATATAACCTAGAGTTGTATAGCTTATATTCAGATGATCAGTTAGAGGATGAGATGGTGAAAAATATGCAGTATGTTAATCAAGTAAACAGTCAGTTAGCTGAGTTAGATAGTGCTCTACAGACAACCACTACTGGTAGATCTCATGATAGTGCAGCAAGTAGGAAGCAGAAGGGTATTAAGCTACCCTCCCTGAAGTTGCCAGTTTTTGATGGGGATCCAACACAGTGGGTGGGTTTCTGGGAGCTCTTTGATTGTAGTGTTCACTCCCAAACAGACTTAACTGACATTCAGAAATTTACGTATCTAAAGGGACAACTTAGTGGTGAGGCTCTACAAATTGTTAGTGGGTTTAGTTTGGTCGCTGCAAGTTATGAACCAGCGGTCACTATACTGAAAAACAGTTATGGTCAAAAGGATCGCATCAAAGCAGCTCACATAGCGAAACTGTGTAATCTCCCGCATCCTAGCCAGGAGGTCAGTGCTCTGAAAGATTTTTCCGCGTCATTTGAGTGTGCGTTAGAATCATTACGCTCTATGGATGTAACAGTAAGTGAAATGTGTGCAGTACTGTTGCATAATAAACTCCCTAATGCACTCTCTGAAATGATTAAGCGTGAATTAAAAGACAACTGGCTGGATGTAGATGAATATGTTCGTGTGTTTAAGACTGAAGTGTGCAATCTAGACATAATCCACTAGAACAGTTTGGGGCGACCACCACAGCAGCATATGCAGTGTATCAGAAACCCGATACCAAGTAGAAGTATGGCTGTAAGTTGTGTTTAAAGACAGGACATTTTTGGGCAAAGTGTGCAAAATACAAGAACAGTCCCGCCAAGGCCAATAGAGCAAGGCAGTTGAAATTGTGCGTCGGGTGTCTGTCGTCAGAACATGGCAGCCAGGGGTGTACTAACCCAAAAATTAGGCCGTGCCGATTCTGCCAACAGAAACATTTTAGTTATTTGTGTCCGACGCCATGCCTTGAACAAACTGGACAACCAGTGGCCCCTGAACCAACAGTGACCATGGGCTGTGGCTTCGGGCCATAATGCAGTGTTGTTGCTTACCATTCAGATTCCCTTGACCAACAGAAACGGTCATACCAGTAGAGTAAGAGCTTTGTTGGACCAATGTTCGCAGCGTACCTTCATCTTGCGCTCTGCTTTATCGCAGCTTGATTATGTTAGGGTCAGTAAGGAACAGCTAAAGCTCCAGGGATTTACTGGCTCACTTGGTAGTACTGAGTATGAAATAGTAGAGTTAACCTATCATCACAGAAGAAGGGTGCGTAATTTGAGAGCCGTTGTGGTGGAGGAGTTACCAGTATACAAGCCAGGGAGGGGATTAGGGATGGAGGTAAATGTTATCAAGGCCTGGGATTACAAATTAGCAGATCCAGGTATCACTGATGGAGATATGATAGGGTTACTGATTGGGGCGGACTTTTATTACCACTTTGTACATTCAGGCTATGTCAGGGAAGGAAGTATAGTTATGTTACCCACAATTTATGGTTACGTACTGAGTGGCACTTATCAGTCAGATATAGAAGAGACCCATGTAGAGTTAGTCACTGTTCTAAGTTAGCAGTAGACCCTTTAGTGGAGATACAGGAAGATATTGGCAGGAATTCTCCAGAATTAAAGGATCTGACAGCTCTATGGGACTTGGACCATATTGGTATAAGTCCTAATGAGACTGGTAAGGGTGGGGAGAAGGTCTTAAATAGATTTTCTGAAACGGTACAGTATTCCGAAGCACAGGGACAGTATATAGTGGAACTGTCGTGGAGAGATAACATAGATAAATTACCTGATAACTTTAAGTTAGCCCTGGGCAGAATGAGAGGCTTGCAGCGTAAGTTTATAAAAGATCCCAACTACTGTCAACAGTATACAAAGGTTCTGGATAATCAGATAGAAAGGGGGTTTATTGAAAGGGTAGAAAACAGGAATCAGGCTGGTCATCCCATTCACTACTTAGCTCACCATGGAATTACCAAGGATAGTGTTACTACGCCTGTACGGATAGTGTTTGACTGTTCGGCTAGGATGGACGAGAAGGCATTCAGTCTGAATGACTGTCTCCATACAGGTCCATTGCTAGTGGCTGACCTCACCCAGGTGCTTCTGCGCTTTAGATGCCATCAATTTGCCTGGGTGAGTGATATTGAGAAAGCATTTCTCATGGTGGGGTTGAGTGAGAGAGATAGGGATGCTACTAGGTTTCTGTGGCCCGTTGATCCCTTGGATGTTGCAAGTCCTTACATTGTCTACCGGTTCCGTGCAGTTCTGTTCAGGGCCACCTGTTCCCAGTTCCTCCTTAATGCTACCATTCAAAAACACCTGTCTATGATACAGGAGAACAGTGAAGTAGTTAATAAGCTCAAAAGGGGGCTGTATATTGATAACTTGCAGGGGACTGGTGATGATGTCGGTGGTTTGCAACAACAATGTTGGGATGCCCGTAGAATATTTTCCAGCGCTAACCTGTCTTTACGTGAGTGGGTCACAAATAATGAGAATTTGCGAGAACTGTTGCACCTGAAGGGTATAGCTTCCGCCAAACAAGACGGGGTTAGGGTGCTTGGCGTTGGGTGGCTAACTAATAAGGATATGTTACAGGTTAATTGCCGCGGAAGTAGCCCTGCATTGGTTACGAAACGCGAGGCTCTAAGTCTAACCGCGAGTGTGTTCGATCCTCTAGGAGTGTTGCTACCGGTAACCATCCGGGCGCGGATGTTCGTACAGGACTTGTGGAGATTAGAGTGTGGGTGGGATGTCCCCATTCCAGATGACATGAGAGCTAACTGGCAGGGTATTTATAACGATATGATAGATAGTACAGGTATCATGTTTCCCCGTCAGGTCACTAATTCTAAGAGGGTTACGCTGCACCTATTTAGTGACGCTAATTCAGTAGCATATGGTGTAGCGGCCTATGCGGTTGGTGATGAGGTGAGTAGGTTAGTAATGGCCAAAGCTAAGGTGGCGCCTATTAAGTCCCTCACCATACCTAAGATGGAGTTGACTGCTGTTCTTCTCGCGGCTCGTCTCGCATGTTATATATGTGAGGCCTATGCGGACGAGCTGATTATAGAGAATGTATACCTTTGGTCGGACAGCCAGATAACCCTATGCTGGTAATATAGTAAAAAGATTTTGCCTATATATGTTCAAAATAGAGTTGATGAGATAAAGTCATTAGTCCCCGGCGCTCATTTTCGTTATGTGTCCACAGAGGACAACCCCAGTGATCTAGTTACCAGAGGGATTTCATATGTGTCCTTAGTTGCTTCTTCGCTTTGGTGGGGAGGGCCCATATGGCTACCTCACCAAATGCTATGGCCTGATCATGGCCCAATAGGGGGCTCAATAGGAGGGGACACCACTGTGGGTTGTAACGTGAGTCAAGAAGGAATCCTGTCATTGCCGGTACTGGTTGCCCCTACTGCCATATTGAATTGGGACCGGTATGGCTCATATATGAAGTCATGGCATGTAATGGCATGGGTCCTTAGGTTTATTAGGACTCTTAAAGAGAAGACACAAGGGAACTATCAGGCAAAACCGGCATACTTGACGGTGCCGGAATTAATAGCAGCAGAGTCAGCCATGATTAAGGTAGCTCAGAGAGAAGCTTACTCTGAGGAACACCACTATTTGTCAAAAGGACAGGGCACACCAAACAATATAGTGAAGCAGTTAGGCCTCTATATGGAGGGAGGCATGATACGCTGTAGAGGTAGGCTACATTTTTCAGCTTTACATGATAGCGCCAAGTACCCTATCCTTATCCCTAATAAACATCGTATAGCCACTCTCCTTACTAATTACTGCCACAAAGTGTTTTTTTTTTTTTTTTTTTTTTTCTATGTGATTGAGGGAGTGTGTAACCATAGTGGTGTTAGTTATGTTGTAAATTACATAAGGCAAAGATGGTGGATCCCCAAGATTAGACAGGTAATAAAGAAAGCCTTAAGGGGATGTATCATAAATTATGCAAGAGATTGCAAGGTACTTCATACCGTGCTATACAGGCCCCTCCGTTGCCGGAGTTTAGGGTTCAGGATGTGAGTCCTTTCCAGGTAATGGGGGTTGACTACACAGGTGCCATGCCAGTAAAAGAGAAGGGGGGTGCTGTAAGTAAACTATATGTAGTCTTATTCACCTGTGCAGTTACTAGAGCGGTCCATGTAGAAACGGTGTCTAACCTCTCCTGCGAATCATTTTTGCATTCGTTCCGTAGGTTTAGTAGCAGGAGGGGTTACCCTGAGATTATGATGAATGATAATGCCACCACATTTGTTAGCGGAGCCAGTACATTATGGGAGTTGATGGGTGATGCAAGGTTAAAAGGTACTCTAGCGGAATTAAAGTGCGAGTGGCGGTTTATACCGGCCAGGGCGCCATGGTTCGGTGCCATATGGGAACGAGTCATTGGTATCCTAAAGGCTGGCTTGAAGAAGGTACTGGGTCGAGCATTGGTTACCACAGAGGAACTGAATACGGTATTACTGGAGCTCGAGGCCACAGTCAATGATCGCCCGCTTGGTTACAGCTACAGTGATCTTGAAGACCCTCTACCCATCACTCCTTCACAACTGGTTCATGGAAGGCGGATCAGAAGCTTTCCAAGGCGGGAAGTCACGGAGGAAGATCTCAAGGACACGACTTGGCATAACAATGATTCCGTCAACCAACGCTTCCAATATGTTACGAAGCTCTCACATGACCTGTGGAAAAGGTGGAGCACTGATTATCTAATATCACTCAGGGAGCAACATCGTCATTTAATGGTAAAGAAAGGGATAGCATCGCCGCAAGTTGGGGACGTCGTTCTAGTATATGATGACGGCCCCCGACTTGTTTGGCGTATAGGTCGGATAATGAAACTACTTCGTGGTCCTGACCACGAATGTAGGGTAGTTCAGGTAAAAACAGGAGCCGGTTTGACCACCAGACCGGTGGTTAAGCTATACCCACTAGAGATAGATTTAGAGGTACTGGATGGCGACAGCAAACCGAACTCTGATAATATCCTTCCTGCTACTGGAGCAGACCGAGGTGATACCCCTCAGAGGCCGTCACGTCTGGCTGCTTTGGGTTCCTCCCAGTTGTGGCGATCCATGATCGGGACGGGACAATTGTAAATACTTTGTATATAACTGGTGGCGGAGTATGTCGTGAATCCTAGCTGGTATATATACTGTAGTTTGAATTTCCCGGGTTCACGACAGCTGGTTCCTTTTTGTTTATACACATTACTTTATTTATCTTTGTGGATAAATATTACTGTGGTTGCACCAATTATATCTTAGTTTATTTTCCCTTATTATTTAATCACGGGAGACAATATAGAACCCTTAAATATATTTATATTGTTACGATAAAAGGGTATCTCAGTAAACTTCACACAGAGTCTTCGTCCCATTCACAACAAACACCAGTTGCTGCCACATAACAACAGAACTTCACTGAACTACACCTACCGACATGATCATCACCTAACCTACACTCTTATCATCACAGCTAAGTTCCTTTAATACTAGAAGTACTTCATAGATATTACTGGGACTACCACAGATAACCTACACATACATGTTTACAAGTAAGTCAAACGCCGACCCGGTATCATATTTATAGCCTAGGCCATTTCATCTTCCCAGGTCTAATTATTTACTTTATATCCGTTTCTCCTCTACCCCCTAGGAATAATATTCAGGATAGTAACTATCAAAGACGCCACACCATTACCTAGAATTGATGACTCTTTAGATTCCCTAGTAGGAGCTAAATGGTTCACCACTCTGGATTTGCAAGCCGAGTATTGGCAAGTACCGGTACTGCCAAAACACCAACAAAAGACAGCTTTTGCCACGAGCCAAGGAAGACTATGTGAGTTCACAGTATTGCCTTTCGGTCTATGCAATGGACCTGCCACCTTTTCCAGGTTGATGGATTCTGTTCTACAAGGATTAATCTGGGAAACTTGTCTGGCATACCTGGATGACATTATTGTGTTTGGGAAGACCTGGGCTGAACATCAACAAAGACTACGTCAAGTATTTCAGAGGATTCGGGAAGCAATCCTGAAACTCAAACGCTCTAAATGATGTACTCTGGCTAAGAAAGAAGTCCAATTTCTAGGCCACCTAGTCTCAGAACAAGGAATTGCCCCAGATCCAGACAAATTACATGCCATCAGTACCATAACTCCTCCCACCAATGTAAAAGGAGTCCGAGCTTTTCTCGGCCTGGCATCATACTATCACCGATTTGTGAACATTTTTGCCAGTATTGCCAAACCACTAAATGACTTAACCAGGAAAGAAAAACCATTCCTGTGGACGGACCAACGTCTAAAAGCCTTTGAGTCCTTAAAAGAGCTGCTCGTAGCATCCCCGGTAGTATCTTTTCCAGACTATACCAAACCATTCCGCCTATATACGAATGTTTCACAATTCGGTATTGGAGCCGTTCTAGGATGAACTAGAGAAGGAAGAGAGCATATTATTGCATGTGCCAGCCGAACCCTGAATCCGGCAGAAATCAACTATCCCGTTACTAATAATAATAATAATAATAATCGTCTGGTTACTTATATAGCGCTCGTTCTCCTCCTTCGAGGATTCACAAGCGCTTGGCTTTCTTTAGTCTACCAGAGACCATTACCCATCCCCTTGTTCATGGGGAGATGGTAACTGCCGGCTATATCCCAGATAAACTTTTCAATCTGAGCGGGGATTGAACGCTAGACCTTCATGATGGGATTCAGGCACGCTATCAACTGAGCCAGCCAGACGGCTAAGCGAGAATGCCTTGGAATAATTTGGGCCCTGCAACATTTTAAGGCTTACCTAGCTGGTGTCAAGTTCACCATCATTACTGTTCACCACTCCCTCCAATGGCTATGCAAATCTGACACCAAAAATGCCTTAACTGTCAGATGGCGAGAATCGCTAGAAGAATTTAATTTTTAAATTGCTTATCGACCGGGAAAACTCCACACCAATGCTGATGCTTTGTCCAGACTTCCAACTACATCAATAACTGACACATCTAGCCAGAAAACTGATCCTCAACCTATCCTAGCCATTCATCATCAAGATTCAATGGATCAAGATCAACAACAATTACTTAAACAGTTTCAGAGACAAGAAAAGACAGATTGAATGCCTAGAAGTATTTTCTCCCAACTCACAAGAAGAGGAGATAATTTGTATACTCCAGAAGGGAAAATTGTGATTACACCCAATTCGGCTCTATCTACTATGCAATCCTTACATGCACACAATGACATTCATTTGGCACAAAGGAAATTAACTACTACTTTCCAACAGGTATACTGGACTGCTTCCCCTTACGTCACAGCAAAAAGAATCACGGAAGCCTGCCGAGCCTGTGCCTTGGGCAAAGATAGGACCCGTACAGCCGGACCTACAGGAAAGTTAATAGCGCCCAAACCATGGCAACTCTTAGCAGTAGATGTAATGGGACCCATTGAAGGTAGTAAAGGATTTAAATACATTATCACCTTTGTGGACACATATTCTAAATATGTAATTGCCTGTCCAGCAAAGGAACACTCAGCGTTAGCAGTAGCTGAGGCAATGATTCAGCATGTTTTCCCCTATTTCGGGTTACTTGAAGCTATTCATTCAGATAATGCCCCTGAGTTCACCGGTCACATGTGGTCAAAACTATCACAGATGTGTGGACTCAAAATTAGCCATTCATCCCCTTATTGGCCTCAAGGGAACTCTAAATGTGAGAGGAGTCACCGCACCATTCCTAACCAAATAAGGACTCGCCTGCAACAGATGAACACCACTGATTGGCCCAGTCAGGCCAAAATAGTGCAGTGGGGTATCAATATCTGCCCCCGTCAAGACGGAATTTCACCCCATGAACGTGTTTTTGGAATGCCACCTCTGCTCCTGCCTCTATGCCACCTGCCTGTATTTTCCGAGCCCTCCTCCATTTTTGACCAATCTTTAGTTCACCTAAAGAACCGCCTTCGACAAGTTCAGTACATCCAAGACCTACAACTGGACGAGACAGCGAAAGTAAGTCCCCACCATGTCGGCGATCTTGTCCTGGTTGCTCAACTGCCAGAACCTTCCAAACTCAAACCCAGATATAAAGGTCCTTTTGAGATATTAACCGTACCAAACTGTTACCAGGTTACCATAAATTACTTTGGAGAGTCACGCACCTACCGAAATAGATATATACGTAGGTTTCAGCCCATAAATGACAATATGACTATGCTTGCTGACCCCAAAGATAATGACACATTGCCTGCAATTGATAACCAAAATTTAGGATCCACAGAACCATTGACACCTCCTATCCTTCCACCCATTCCTCCTGCTCAGGTAGTGGTACAAATACTTGTGCAACCACCTGTGTCAAGAGTATCGAATGCCGAGTTCACCTATCCAAACCCTCCTATCCCTCCTCCATCAAACCCCTATCGCACCAATCTCTTTTTTGATCTTCTACATCCTACTCGCATTGTCTCTGCTCCTCCTAAACTTCTAACACAACCTAACCCTACTGTGACTCAGCTAAGATCTCCTCTTCCTACTACCTAACCTGCCAACAGTCTACCTATTTTTCCTACTTCACCCTTTCCTCTCCCTACCACTCCAGAAATTAATAATATTCCATCTCTAGAAAGGAATGGCCAAACCTCTCCTTCTCTGTCCAACACTTTATCTAATTCATCCACTCAACCAATGATCAACCCAAACAACTTTACCTGTTCAGGAAAACTGTTCAACTACACTTAAATCTAACCTCTCTCCACAACTTCCTATACCTCTGATTCAATCTCCTCAACCTACTACATCTACTAATAAATCTCCTACCCTGACTTCCTCTAATTCTAAATCATCTCAACGCACCTATACCTCCCCCCATCCTCCGTTAATGCAACCTTTGTGTAATCTTACATGTTGCAGATCTGGCCGACGTGTGACTCCACGTAAGCGCTGGGCACCCATCTTCAACCCCACCTACATGAGACAGGCTCCCAGAAAAGACACCTCCTCTTGACCTTCAAAGGTCACCGCCACACCTGTTGCGAGGTCACCTATCCAACCTGTTCCTCTGGCCACTGCGATGTCACCGGACCTAAGGACAGGCCGCAAACCAACAAGCCCCTCCCACCTGGGCCAACTATTCCTACTGACTCCAGTCCAGTCACAACTACACCAGCTTCACAACCAACCACATCTTCCAGTACTGTTCCTCCTACTGCCATCATGAAAATCAGCAGTCTGTTCGTGTCCTCCACCAATGCCACTATCAACATCACCTCTCCAGCTCACTTAATCCATGTGGCTAATTCCTCTACTACTCCCCTCCGGCTGACTCTACAATACGACGCCGATGCCCCTAATGATATCTCCACAATAGTTTGGTGTTTATTTCTGCAGCACCTCACGCCTGATCTCATCACCAGAACTTTCCGAACGCATAACCTTAAGTCTCGCGGCCGAGATTTGTTTTTGGAAGACGGTGGTGAGATGACGGGGTTGCAAATGAGGGTCAAAGTAAACCCTGCAGAGGTCCTGACAATGCAGGAAAGGGAACAGCCTACCATAGCCAAAATAGCCGCAGTAAAGGAGAGCAGAAGAACAAGGAAGAAAATACAGCAGAAGATGAATAGAGAAATCACACAGTTCCCCCGAGTCTCCCATGCTCTAGTACCTACAGCAATGACACAGTCTACCCAGCAGGGAAGGCCTACCCATGCTCTAATCCCTGCAGGAATAGGTCAGTCTGCCCGCCAAAGGTCACCACATCCGGGACATACCAGGAGTTCAAGCCCCGACCAATCACTGGGATACCTGTCCAACCAATGGCAGAGCCGGGGACATACACCTAAGGCAAATACACAATAACAGCTGGATTTATTATACGAGAAGAATTTATGCACATACAACATCACGATCCAGTGCAGTACCTCTACCGATGGGACCAAGAGAATCACCTCTACAGTACCTCACTTGAGGAATGGAAGTAGGAGAACAAAAATCAAGAGGAACGAAAGCATGGCCTGCAATCTAGGAAAAGTCAAGAAGTGTGAATAACAGAAAAATATTGATCATGCAACCATGGAAGCCTTCTATATAAAGAGTATAATTTGAAGATATAGAGAATAACTTTATACATGTATTATTAGGGTAAGTATATTTTTAGAATAATGATTGCCTTCACAATAAAGAAAATAATGAAATCCCCATGTCCCTGCTATATTGAAATAGGTCAAATTGAGTTCAAATTATAACCCAAATATAGCCTGACTGAAATTGAGGGAAGGTATGCAACTACAGCTCCTACCTTCCACTGGTCTAACTTTTAGTGGGTAGAGAATAGTGTTGTAGACTTTCTATAGGACAAGCCTGTCCCTGTAGTAAAGTCCAACTAGGGTGGCGAACAAGAGTGTGTTAGAGGAGCCAGGAGCAACCTTCTCTATTGTCCGTGAGAGAGGCTGCTCCCTTTGACGGTCAGCCAGAGGAAGAACTACGAGTCCTACGTCGTCCAGATTCTCCCTCATGGAAATTACTTCTCCTCTACCCCGTACCCTAAATATCTCTGTGTTTTCTAAGTGTTCGGAATTATTGTGAAGGTAATATATTATGTGAGTGTTCAATTTAACTGTTTGTAGAGATCCGCTTCTAGGATTTCCCTTGTCAATTTATTACACTTGTGGATTTATCCAACTTTGATTCCTGCAGTAATTTTATATAAGTACGGTGTATTTTCTATGTAATTTGTGTTCAAGCAGTCACTGAATCATTTGTACATACGTTATATAGTCAAGATTACACGAGTTTCTCAGTGAATGCTCTCAATTGTATTCTATTGTGTTATTATTCATTGCGTGTCCAAGTCGAAGTGAAGTGTATAACGGGGCTATTTTCCCTATAACTAACCTAAACTTAACTCCTTACCTCAGCACCATTGTACGTCCATTTCTAACCAGAGAATATTTATAGTATAGATTCGCCACCATTGAAAGTAAAGAACCCGTCCGTTGAGTTAGAATTAGTCTATATTCAAGATATTTAATTTGTATTAGTTCTTGTGAATAATCTAATCTTATACGTTACTCGGGCTATGTAATTCTTTCACCATTGATTTAGGAATTCAGATTATACATTCCTTGATTCATCAAGCCTATATGTTTGGCTATTGATATATTACTACTTTGTTTTGTAATTAAATCATTATAACAATTATTAAAGCTATAGTAAAGCGCTACTGAGTTGTGCGTTCCATTCAGCAGTTTGTTAATTTATTCAAACTCCTTCTGATGCCATCATCTTTGGCTATATATTAAATAGTACTTTGTTTTGTATCTAAGTTATTATAGCTCTAATTAAAGCTATAATAAAGCGCTACTCCATTCTGCGTTACTTTCAGCAGTGTGTTAATTTATTCAAACATACTTGTCAATAGCTATTTGTGCCGCTATAATTCATTCACTAAATTTACTGTGAAAATGATTTCCTTATTCCGTGTAATATTAGCTCATTAACGATTGAATTTATTTTTCGTGTATCGTGTGAGAAATTATTCACAATAACCCTATGATAGTTAAATTATTATGTTCCTTCCAACAACCAACCATACTCCTAACATCGATTAATGAAATTTACAAACACATGTGGCAGTCCGTGGACTCGAACCCAGGATGCTCACACCGAAAATCAACACCTTATACATCGCACCACGATGACAGTTAAAGGTTGGTGGACACTGCCTACGATTTATTATGCAGCTTCGAATCCTGCATATCAATCTAAGCATGTACACACATCCCAACTGCAACTCACGTAGGCTATGCATATGTGAATGGAAAGAGCAATTAATGGGGCCTTAACCACTTAGGGAAGTCCTCTCGATAAATTACTCCTGAACCAATATCAATTATTATGTTCCTTCCAACAACCAACCATACTCCTAAAATCGATTAATGAAATTTACAAACACATGTGGCAGTCCGTGGACTCGAACCCAGGATGCTCACACCGAAAATCAACACCTTATACATCGCACCACGAAGACAGTTAAAGGTTGGTGGACACTGCCTACGATTTATTATGCAGCTTCGAATCCTGCATATCAATCTAAGCATGTACACACATCCCAACTGCAACTCACGTAGGCTATGCATATGTGAATGGAAAGAGCAATTAATGGGGCCTTAACCACTTAGGGAAGTCCTCTCGATAAATTACTCCTGAACCAATATCAATTATTATGTTCCTTCCAACAACCAACCATACTCCTAAAATCGATTAATGAAATTTACAAACACATGTGGCAGTCCGTGGACTCGAACCCAGGATGCTCACACCGAAAATCAACACCTTATACATCGCACCACGAAGACAGTTAAAGGTTGGTGGACACTGCCTACGATTTATTATGCAGCTTCGAATCCTGCATATCAATCTAAGCATGTACACACATCCCAACTGCAACTCACGTAGGCTATGCATATGTGAATGGAAAGAGCAATTAATTCAGATTTAAATTATCTTTCTCCATATAATAAAGCGAAGTTCATGTCTTCTATCCTCGATTTAACGTTACACTAAATCAAGATTATATTTAACCTGACCTCAGTTCGTCTGACCTGTACCCCCGAGAGCGCTATCTATGAGTGTACACCTGAGCGCGACACTTTTTGTATTTCACGCCGCGCAGCCTAAGGCGCAGCTGAGTAGTTGACCTCAGTTGCCCTACCTTGTAATTACTTTATCTTACGTTATACACTTAACCCTCATAGATATTGTCATTATTATTTATTATTCGTGTATGCATTTTATGTAATTGCGTATTTCCTATTTTTATGCTTTGTAAGTGACGACCATATTTCATTAGAGAGTAAAACCTTATCAACTCTTTATCAATCACAGTGTATGAATATTAGAACCCTACTCAATATAGTAGAGATTATAATACCCCATCTATGTATCTATGTTAAAGAATAAATATGAGTGTAATTTATACTGTGTGTTTATTGTGTTCTTGGGAGAGTGATTGAGTAATTTAAAATTAATATTCATGAAGCGAGACATGTTCCTGTTGAGCATTATCCAATTCTAAATATCCGAAATCCGGGTGAATAAAGAATACATAACAAAGCGAGTTGGATTACAACCCGGCATAACACTGGCGATAGCGGTGTTTCGATATGGCATATCAGCTATAGTGTGCTTTTTATTTGTTATTGCTCAATCATCTTCGGACGAAACATTTATTATGGAGACTAAAGCCATACAGAGGAACAGAGGAACATGACATTAACACCTATTTGGAAGTTGTCAAACCAGTCCTGGACATTACGTTCAGGGAAGATGACATGTTCAAGATACATACTGTGGTTATGAAGTTAGGGAAATACGCAGCTAAGGTATCAGGGTATGTGCGTGACACTCCATGGCTGACCTGGGCACAGTTTGAGAGCTATACCAAGTTAGTTATCAACCCAGTACTAGGTGAAACCATAGCGGATCATCATTTTCATGAGGTTAAATATACAGGTGATTTGGACACCACAATCAGTCAGTTGAGTCAACTGGCGATAACAGCTTTTCCTGAGGACACAACTGCTCAACGGAAGAAGGTTGTGTTCAAAGCTCTACTGAGAATACTACCCCTGGCAGTAGCAGATCATTTCTCTATCACAGAGCACACAAACTATGAGGATGATTTGCCAGTGGTAAGGCGCATTATGGCATTAAGAATAACCAGGGAACAGGATAAGATCCCCGTCATCAGTAGGGTCACCACTCACCCGTCAACAGCACCTTCACCTACCCCTGCGGCGCCACGACCCAGTGATAAAGTAGAGGAATGGGCCAGAATTCGCCCCTCCGACTGGAAACCATGCAATGGCCAATGTGCTTTGGTGTCTATGAAGCAACAATTCATGGAGTTTACCAAGCGGAGGTCCAGGTTACCTAGTTGGTGGGCTCAGATTCCTTGGATCAAGCCCCGGCGTGTGTTTAATACTATATACGACATAAGAGATAGGCAAAACAAACTGAGATGTTTACTGAAATATGTTGACCAGTCCAACTATAGAATGTAAGGTATCTTAATATAACCCCCTAGAAATACTTTCTCTAAAGTATCTACATTTTTTATCCTCGCCTTTTCTCCCAGCTAACCTAATCCCACAAGAACCCCAATGGAAATACGGCCTTATTGGTGTATTCTTAGTTGGAATTATGCAAAGCTGGTACATGTCATATTTGTAACATATTATGTAGTACCAACATTGTACAATTCTAATTGAATAAATATTATTATTATTAGGGGTTCGTCCCCTACGGGGAACCCCTATTGTAATCATTAAACCTGGAATTTCATCCAAATGTTTCTTACGCGCCGGTTTCGACGTAATAACTCCAGAACCGCTTTTTGGATCGGGATCAAACTTTCACAAGAGGTGCGTTTTTTTATTGGGCAACTTTTTATATGGTAAACATCCGGCATGGTGGCCAAACAGGTCCGTGGCAGCCGATTTCCCGAAAAACTTGACGCTTAAATACCGTCTCTCCCACTCACAGGAAACGACTGGGCTTTGGCATACGCACTCCCCTACTAATGCTCCGCAAATTTTATAGAGAAGGTTTTGCTTTTGCACGTGGGGTTTTTTCCGGCAATCTTGAAAAAACCTCGAATTCCACTTAAAATTCCACATCTTGAAAACTACGCCGATGATCAGAGCCATGCTTGCGTAGTTGGGTGAGGCTCGCGATTCCGAACGTTTTGATACCAAAAAAATATAAATGGGTGGAATAGTTTGGCCGCAGCATTGAAAACTGTCTATTCTTAAATTACTTTAAAACCGAATTCGCTACCACACACAAAGTTTACCGTCTACAGTCTATAGGCTTCCACGCATCCCCCAGTTTTGCTTAATAACATAATCTCTTTATTATTCAGTCCTAACTTTTGTTTTTTTATTTAACTCTCTCAAAACCGTTCGAGTCCCTACGAATTCCAGCAATTATTTAGCCAACCTACCTATACATACCTACCCTACCAAATAATAATTATAAATTCAAATTTATTTTTGGTGAATGACAGAGTATTGGCTAAGGTTTTTAACAATTCCTCCCTTTGCCAAATGCTTAGTTTAATAACAATGATATGGACCTTTAAAGTTTTGGTAATTGCCCGTGTGACTCGTATTTTAACCCTCCTAAAGTGTTACCACGAAATACCGCTAGATCCTTTCTCAAAAGTCGCTAGCATGTTGCTACATAGCCAAACAATGTTAGGATAATGCTGCAATTTCTAAAGAGTTTTGGTTTGTTTGTTTTGCAAATTTTACAATGTAGTATGACTAGAATGTCTGAAATTTTCAAATTATCCCTAGTAAATGTCTCTAGATATAAAAGAAATGGCTGCTAGATTGAAGTAAATAGCTCTACATTTAGCGGTAATATGTAGCTTTACAACTTTTTTTGTTTTATATAAAAACAAAAAAATAGAAGGTCCCACCCCTTTCCCATTCTTAACACCTTACGAGCGGCCTATGCGGTTTATTTATATGTACCGCACAGCGGGGTGTTTTTAGCCAAAATAGGGCTGTTTATGTGATCATTTTCATGCCTAAATAAGACCCAGAACGTAAAACAAGTACCTATCCCTGAAAGGGCATAAACAGAGCTTTCGAATGACACCATAACGATCCTTGTATGATGGATAGTTTTCTTGCAATAACCGTGCAACGCGAGTGCAAAAAGCAGGTAATTCGGTACTTTCGGTATATAATTGAGTATGTAGCGAGTGAGAGAGGGAGGAGGGAGCTGAGATTTGTGTCAGTAGGTTCGCCGCGGTGGTCTGGAGCAGTCATACGCTCGCTAGTCTCCTGCTACCACTTGTCTCTCTCTCTCAGCCACATTACGTGCTGAAATTGCCACTCGACCTATGTCGAGCGCCGCCACATAGTCCAGCTTTATTTAACTCGACTTATGTTGCTCGCCGCTAATTAAGGGTTAAGTAAGCCATTTTAGATTTACAGAAGAGTGACCATTACTTGCATTACTGCATGTCCACAAACATTTCAGTAATGTAAGCATGTTTCCTTCTCTTTTTTTTTCTCTTTTTTTTTTTTTTTTTTTTTTTTTTTTTATTAAGGTGACAGTTACAAAGTGGTGTAAAATCTATCTTATTCTAGTTACATTGTAGTTTATCTTATTGTACCAGTACCTCCCTACAATCAACCTAGTTGTTCCCCAATTCGTCCCTCCGCCACGACCATTTCAAAGTCCAAGTCTCTCACTCTTGTCCTCTGTAGCGGGGAGGACCTTGTACCCCTGAGACATAGGAGTGCAGACCTGAGAAGAGAGGAAGAGAGCCGGCATCTCATCCAAGTTATGACTTGGCTTCTATGCTGGCGCTTTTTCTCCGATATTTGTTCAGCTAATCTGGCATAGAAGACACTTGCAGAAGGTCCCATACCTCCCGACGATGAGAAGACCAGAGGAGTAAAGCTTCCTTGATCCCTGTTCAAAATTCTTTCTTCATAAGCGCTTTCGTTTCTCAAGTATGCCGCCTTGTGTCCTCGCTCACGATATGTTTGTGCTCTTGGGTTGAAGATTCTGATGTCGAAAAAAGCCCGTTGTCCCCTCGTCCAAAAACCTCGAGCACTTACGTCCACTCTTGCTTCATTTGAAGTATTTGCAGTATTGTGGGCCAAGCGCTGTCCGTCCATAGGCAGAAGTTCCGGTTCGATTCTGACATCATGGCACACCTCGTCCAGCATTTGTGCAGTGATGTCTCGTACTTCATCATGCCGGATACAGATGAATCCTCCTTTCTTACAAGTCATACAGTGGTCTGAGTTGTTTATTTCACCACAAGCACATTTCAGCGGCAGGTTCGAAACTGGCCACCCATACCTCAAGGCTACGGCATCATTGAATTCTTGTTTATTTAAGCTGAATCCTTTCTCCTTTATTGGTAATGATGTGAGCCAATTTGAAGCCCCCGTATCTTGTGCCATCTCAACTCTCATTTTCAGTTCTTCCCTACATCTGGTCTTAATTTGTTCTAGGCTATGTTTCTGTCTCTCTTCTCTGCTCTTTGTAATTTCCTGTCTTGCATTTCGTTGTTCCTCTTCGTCCACCTCATCATTTTCATTTTGCTCCCGTATTTTTTCTGTCAGAGACATAGTAAGTTTAAGGGAATTTTGGTTCTCATGTAGTGCCGCCTCCACTGGGTTTATGATCCCCATACCTCCGAACCTTGGCGGAAGAGCTAATAGATCTCTTAGCTCTTGCGTGACGCCTTCCATCTCTGTTAGGGCCGGTATGAATGTTCCTCTGATTACTTCTTCAAGCGGTTGGAGCATCTGTCCAATGCCAGGCACTGTTCTCATAAGAAAGGTCCATCTGTGCTTAACACCATATGTGAAGGCAGTATATGCAGCATGTGGTTCAGATTTCGCAATGTCTGCCAGGGTTTTCACTTCCTTTACCCACTCTGCTACCTTTTTTCGCACATAGTCTCTCTTGCATTCTTCTGTGCCTATTACTGCTCCCAAATGGCGTTGACCCTCCTTTGTAATCTTCACTCCTGTCCCATCAAAAGTCCGCACCGCTTCTTCATACTTGTTTTCTTTCACTATTAGTACAGATTTACTAGCATTCGGATGGTACCCAATGACTTCGCCTACCGATTGTACTCTCCGCCACCATTCTTTGAGATCCCCTATTTTTCCTGCACCTGTGAGGTCATCTGCATACGCCACTTGTTTCACTCGGGTTACCTTATGTGTTTTTTTCTGCTTTAGAATTGATAGTGCCAGTGCGTACATTGCCATTGCCACTGGATCTCCTTGCGTTGTTCCTTCATTTGATTTGAGAATTTTCATTTCTTCCTTCTTTGTGCTTCCAACTATATACAGGTTAGCTGGCTCCTTATAAGTATTTTCTATGTACTTTGCGATGCTCGGGCATTTGATCTTGATGTTGTGAATAGCTGCCTCCCTATTATGGTGTTAAAGGCATTTGTTGCATCTACTAGCAGTACCGCTTCACAATCTTCCTCATGATACACCTTCCCCATTGCATTAATTGCTGCTTCTCCTCCGGCTTGCTGTCCTGCACATACTTGTAAGTTGCCCACTGCTCTTTGTACATCTTTTCCAAATACAGACATGATTGCTTTTCCTATAATCCTTCTAAGAACTTCCCCAACGTCTACTGGTCTAACTCCTGGATTCTTATTTAAAGGTATCAGGCGACATGCTGTCAGAGCTTCTATGTTCACGCATGGTGATGATGCAAGTTTCTTTGCCAGCATTGCTATTGCTTCACAAAGGTCACCCGCGGCTGAACCAAACTTGTTTTGACTTAGGAAGATCCTCCAAGTCTTAGCATCTACTCCTGATGGACCTGCTCCTCCCTGTGTTTTCAGCGCCTTTCTCCATATGAGGTCTCCAGTTATATTCTCATATATCACCGGGTCTGGAGGAACATATTCCCCGTCTAGTTTGGCCTCATCACTCGCTGGTTTTGCTTCTGGGTGTTTCTCCTTCAGCTGGTCCAAGATGCGTCGATTCACTTCGTGCACCCCACTTGAGGCTTCCCCAGTGACCATTCTGACTGCCTGTGCCACTTTACCAATCCTCATGCTATTTCCCACTGATCGTGCCATATCATCTGGCTTCCTCTTTCTTCGTTGTTTTGTTTTCAGTCTTTGCTGGATTGCTCGTACTTGGCTAAGAATTTTGTCTAACTCCCCATTTTTCCACCACTCCATTCTCTGTTTCAGCGCTTTAATGTTCTCATTCAGTTTTCCCTTTGGTCTTTTTCTTTGAAGGAACAACTGAGGAATGAAAGAAGCTATCTTGATTGCCACGTGCGCCAAAGGGGCATCCTGAACATACTTTAGGATCATACGTCTGAGTTCCCCCAGCATGTCTTTTGCGGCTTCACAAATCGGTAGTTCAAACTTATTATGTTGCCATTGTATCACTTCTGTATAGATTTCATTCACTAATGTTGTGAGTCCGTCACCAGAATGTCCCATCCATTCTCCACCATTCATGTTTACGTTACGAGGTCGTTCGTTCTGTTCACGATTTTCGATTATTTCTCTCTCATTATCTTCGTTTAGGCCTACACTATTTTCATTATTTTGTTCCACACCTCTGTTGTCTTGCGAATTATTGATTCCTGCGTTTTCTTCTGCGGGCTGCAGTTGTTGATTGTTATTTTCTGCATTTTCTCTAACAGGGTTTGCTTGTACATCTCCATTAACTTCATTGTCTGTTTCACGGTTCATTTGTACTAAATCTCTCACTGCGTTTTGTCTGTCATCAGGATTATTCCTCGACTGGGACCGAGTTAATATCATCTTGTCTTATTTTCATAATTTCCTACCTATTCCCTAATACTGAGTCTATCTATCATTTCTTCCTAAGGGACGAGCCTCTGCCCGATAAAGGTGAAAATGTAAACATCCTATGAGTAGCGTTAGAGATAGAAAGAGTAAGATAAGTTATTTAACTCACCAAGTATGATGCAAGGCTACAGAAGATCAGGCTATATTACAAGACAGTGGGTGCAAAAGAAAATAGAAAAATAAAGTAAAATAAAAGTAGTGTTTAAAAATACGTACACAGAATAAACACGGGAAAAAAAAAAAAAATAAAAAATATATATATAGGCCTATATACGGTATATATATACCGGGTATATATATATATATATATATATATATATATATATATATATATATATATATATATATAATACAAAACGATTATTGTAGTGAGAAAGGAAATACACTAATTAAGAGAGTAAAATGATTAAAAAGACAAGTGTCACAATAGTGCTAAGGATTAAAGAAGGATGTTAGAAATCTACTATTAGTTTGAGAAAAAGGTCCTGGTTATCAATATGCACATAATATATCAGCGAATTATACCTTATTTTAAATAGTATACTTAGTTACTAGTTCGTTAGAGATAACTCTCACATGAAATATACCACTTCAAGTCTGATTTACTGACTCGGCCATAAATCATATATAACCTTACCTAATATAATCGGCCTGTTTCCTCAAAGCTAAATGACTCTATACAAAGCTAAAGAAACCTTGGCAATTTGAGCCGCTTTACATTCTAAATATGCCTAACTTTAAATGGAAACCAGCCAATTATGTCCTAAGATTTAATTATTTTCAAGTCAAAAATATGTACACAATATTACATCAGGTTACTCATGTAAATTATTAGCATGAGGGACATTGAGGAAAGTGGAAGGAAGAGGGAAGGAGGGAAGAGGGAAGGAGAGGGGAGGGAAGTGAATGTGTGGGTAAGGATGGGGGGGGGGGGAGAGGAGGGAGGGTTGAATACTTGTTGTCACTGTGTTTCTCTCTCTCTATTATACAGTAGCTACTACTACTCTTACATAAACACACATTTATTTTTAAGCTGCATTGCATCAAAAACTAACACTGACATTTTGTTTTCAATATAAATCTCCCCCATGGATTTAGATAAGAACCTTACTTAAATACACTTTTGTTTTGCTTTTATACTGTCAGGTATCATATTACTTTAAGCGAGGGGAGGAGGGGGGAGTGTTGTGGTCAGCGAGGTTTATGGCTCCTTCCTCTATTCCCTTACTCCGCCTTTTCGCCTCTGCTGTACTTCGCTGTCTCTCTCCTGCATACTTCCCCCTGCCGCTGTCTCTCTCCTGCATACTTCCCCCTGCTGCAGTCGTCCTCTCAGCATTAGCGCCATGCAGAATATTTCGGTCCACTTTCACACGACCAGCTTCTCCATGCACTGGCGCGATGACAGATGGGATGTGGGTGGGGAAGGGGGGGGGGGGGGGGGGGCACACCCTAGGGTGAGTGGTGTTGGCTGGAGACAGTCAAGGGTGGAGGGTATTTTGCCTGGCATCGGCTTGCCCCTCGTCCGTTCGCCTCCCTCGCTGCCTGGCACAGCACTCTTCAATATACCGTCTCTTCTTTCACATGTTGTTTGATTTTGGTTAGATAGAACTCCAGAGTTTCACCCAATATCAAATCACCGTAATTTCCCACTCACCCTGTTGTATATTTCACAATTCCATCACCACCCCTTCCCTCACTAACTTGCTGTTCACCACGGAGAGAAAAATCCATACTTCCTCTCCCTTCAAAAGCTCGAAGACACACCTGCTTTACAACTGGCACCACTGCAACCACCACCCAGTATGTCTCCACAAAATACCGCTAGATCCTTTCTCAAAAGTCGCTAGCATGTTGCTACATAGTCAAACAATGTTAGAATAATGCTGCAATTTCTAAAGAGTTTTGGTTTGTTTGTTTTGCAAATTTTACAATGTAATATGACTAGAATGTCTGACATTTTTAAATTATCCCTAGTAAATCTCTCTAGATATGAAAAAATGGCTGCTAATTTGAAGTAAATAGCTCTACATCTAGCGGTAATATCTAGCGATACAACTGGCAACACTGCCTAGCCCTTCCCTCCTCCGTCCCTCCTGCCTCATCTATGTATCAACAACCACTCTAGTGAACTTTCGGTATTTAGTTTATTCAGCTTAATACTATTTATCCACATAAAATAGAAACCTATCACGATTGTTGTCTAATACAACCATAGATAATGCTATTACATATTATTTGAACATGATGTCGACTTTAGCAGTTGTGTTTACCTTGAACAGTAATTGACAGTCTGTGACAGAACCGAAAGCTTCTCTTGCCGTGTAGTACTCAAAGAAAGCAGGGGTACTTAAGCCAAGTCAGAGATGCAGAGGTAACTTTCACAATGCATTATAACCCTAGACAGACACCAATATACCACTAAATCAGACAAATATCACTACAAAAAAGATAGGAAAATATTACATTAATGTCCTAGGTATTTGAAATTATGCAAATGAGTAAAATCCATTATGATATAATGATAATGGGATTGATTAGTATCTGGCAACAGTGTCGCACAAAATGTTCTGAACGTATGTGAACTTCAGAGTATTTATCCCATTAATATACACATCTATCACTATTTAAATGTAATACAACCATACACAGTGCTATTACATATTATTTGAACATAATATAAGATGCTCTTTCCTTTAAACCATTTTCTATATCTATTCAAGAAAAATATAGGCCTAGCCTAGGCAGCGCTACCGGTAGGTACTAATTTATCAGTTCGAACTTTGATTGAGAGTGGGATTAGGCCTAGGCCTAGCCTAGGGCTTAACATGGGATACTGTTTGGGGTTTGGGAATAGACTGAGGCTGCTTTAGGCCTAATTAGGTAAAATTAGTCAAATTGAGACAATTGCATAGCCTAGGCCTATTAAGCAAATATTTTACCAATCTACAATAGGCCTAGTCTATTCGCTGTAAGTAGGCAAGAAATCATGACCTAGGCTATAACCTCTGTAACTAAAAAACAACTAGGCCTAGAGTGATCAAGCTAATATGTGAATTATTATATGTCGACCATTTGGGAAGAGTCAGTCAAGGAATAGCCTAGATGTGGAAATTTGCAGCCAATTTGCTCTAGCCCTATTTGATATACAGAGGTTAGAGGTCATTGTTGAGGCCCCCCCCCCTCATGACATATTGTCATCATCTTATATATTGCCAGCAGGGGGCAAATAGGCCTAACCGAAAAAAATTGCCGTCAAAATAGACGCGAACTTAACCACGGCGATCGACACATGTAAACACGGCGGTGGAGCGGCGACGAAAGCTTGCCATCATGTTCCCGTCCATTTTGAATGCCATTGGATACAATAATATGTTGAGGGGGGAAAATAGGCCTAACCAAACTGCGGCGATCGACCATGTAAACATGACGGCGGCGGCGGCGGTGGACGCTTGCGATCATGTTCCCGTCTATTTTGACTGCCATTGGATACAATAATATGTTGAGGGAAGGGCTTTGCGGCAATTTTGTTGGTTGTTTGCCCCCTACTGGCAATATATATGATGATAACATGACATGGTGGGGTGAGGGGGGGCTTTCAACATATTAGTGTATCGAATGGCATTCAAAATAGACAGGAACATTATCCCAAGCGTCCAACGCCGACACCGCCGCGGCTGCTGAAGAACAAGGAAATTAGCAATAGGTTTCATTGTGAACTGGAGGAAATTAATAGAAATAAAGAAGCTAGGCCTAGCGATGTAAATAGTCAATGGAATTTCCTTAATAATGACAAATATATGTATAGGTATAAAGTAAAAGCAATATATTTTACATAATTTATTGCATATCTTACATATTTAAACAAATATATATTAAAAATAGTTTAACCACACCACTGAGTTCCCCCAAAATACTTTAATAGGGCTGGCCTGAAGAATTAGATCAAGATGGACAACCAATCAACACATGATAGGTAGGGAAGGGCAGGTTAACAACGGCGATCGTCAAATGTAAACATGACGACCGTACACTCGGAAACTACATCCATCCCCATTAGCCTAACCTAACAACCTTACCTAACCTATCCTAGTATTATGGGTGGAGGCTGTCGCCCCCTAGACCCAGTACGTTGGATACAAAACTAACCCTCACGTAACACCTAGTATATGTCCCTAGTACCCAGTACGTGGGATACCAAGCTAACCCTCACATAACACCTAGTATATGTCCCTAGTACCTAGTATTTGGGATACAATACTAACCCTTATATAACACCTAGTATATGTCCCTAGTACCCAGTACGTGGGATACAAAACTAACCTTCACCTAGCATATGTCCCTCACTCAGTACACCATTCACCCTCACTACCGTTCGTGAGTCTTCATACATCTTCATTATCACACGCACCAGCCACTCCTCTACGCCAAATTTTCTCCTAGCCTACTGCACAACTTCTTACTTTCAGTAGCGACGTGATTTTCCGGGCCCGTCTCAAGACCACCGTCTCAACCGAGCCGTCGCAAGATCATCACAGGACAGGAAAAACAACACAGGCTTGCTCCAAGCCAGCACACATCTTACAAATATATAGGCTAGGCTATACAACTTCCATTTCATCGGAATAACATTCACCGCCAATTTAATTATCATAAGGATTATATAAACGAAGTGGCTACGGGACACCACCAGGGGTGTCACGCAGCCCAGCCAGTGAGGCTGGGCTACGGGACACCACCAGTGGTGTCCCGTAGCCCAGCCTCACTGGCTGGGCTGCGTGACACCACCAGTGGTGTCTCGCAGCCCAGCCACACTGGGTAGGCTACGGGACACCACCACAAGTGTTTTCGTATTTATCGCCATATAATTCAGCCAATTAGACTGTTGAATCGAAATTCTTTGGATTATTATTTATATTATCATTAAAAATGTTGGACTTTATTAAATTATAATCCTACTTGTTGTATATACAGACCTATTCCACACTCAACTCCCTACGCCACACACACTCACACATACCTATTTATACATCTAACTAGGCTTATATATAGCCGTTATATATGTGTGTATATTCTTCGTCTTACATATCCATCTTATAAGAACATATGGGAGTCTACAGAAAGTCGATTGGCCCACACAAGGCAGATCCCTCTCACACCCAACCCATCTCGTTCATATGTTTATATAATTTTATTTTGAAACTATCGTTCTTGATTCCACAATGGCGCTAGGTATCCTATTCCACATGTCTATTGCCTACACATCTGTTACCATTATGGTATAATGATCAAACAGAAGTAAAGTCATTCGTACTTGCATAACGTGCTATAAGACACCTTGACGACGTTCACAAGCACAAGTGCGTCAATGTGTGGATAATTAAATGTGTTTGTGTAAATAAATATGTACTGTATTTGCATTACTTTATATTACATAAAGTAATGCAAATACAGTATATGTGCGTAAATAAATGTGTGTTTACGAATGTTATATGGATGTTCAAATGCATGTCTACATGAGTATGTATGTGCGTGTGTAATGGCATGTACGTTTGGGTCATAATTTGGAAGGAACACAATTATATATTTGTGAAAGAAATTGCAAAGTACACTGTAAAGTGATCAGCTCAGTAGCAGTAGGCTTTCAAGAATAAACTGAATAGCTTAATGAATTAATTGGGTGTGAGTTGGATCTGCCTTGCGTAGGCCAGTTTGGGGGGGGGCAGTGCAAGCTTGCTTGCACGAGTAGGAATGTGCATGTACGAGCAGGATAAAGCCTGTACGTTTGTGAGTGGAAATATGTGTTTGTATAATGGATGTACAAAATTAATAATGAATGTACAATATGTTTTGTGTGTGTGAGTGTGTGTGTATGTGTTTGTGTGTGTGTGTGATAGAGAGAGAATGAGAGAGTCATTCACATAACTTGTCTTTGTGAATGTGTGTTTGAGTTTGTGAATAGGAATGCGAATATGTATTTGTGCGTGTGGTTCTGAAAGAACCTTAGAGTGTGGGTGCGATTGTGGGAGGGAATATCAATGTGCGTGCATGTGTATTCTGATTGGAAATGTGAAGGCGAGTGTGTAGTTGTGAATGTATGTTCGAATATATGTGCGTTGTGGAGTGGTAATCTAAAAGTGTGTGTGTGTGTGTGTGTGTGTGTGTGTGTGTGTGTGTGTAGATATATGAATATAAATCACCGAACTTGTTCGTCAAGGTGAATACACGCAATGCGAGTTAATGACATTGTGGGTAGGAATACGAATATGTGTTCCTGAATTATTTTGTGCGTGAAAATGTGAATGTACATGAGTTTGTGTGTGTTTATATAGTAAATCAACATAGAAGATAATAGGTAACATTTCTCAATTGATGATGCATATATTGTCTGGTGATTATTGGCATCCAAATGTGATGTTTGGTTAATTTAGGATAGGGATTGTAATTGGTAAATCTATAGCATTATAAAACATTTATATTGCTACCATGTGAGTGCGGGCGAAGAAGGTTGCGAAAAATAACCCGCTGACCAACCTCTGGATACCAGCGTACCTGGACCCTTTACCTTAAGATCTCAAGCTAATCCAGGTAATCCAGGAAATTAACACCTACTTGTAAATTGTACCTCTCTCTCTCTCTCTCTCTCTCTCTCTCTCTCTCTCTCTCTCTCTCTCTCTCTCTCTCTCTCTCTCTCTCTCTCTCTCTCTATACAATAGATATTGTATTTAGTATCCTACTGTAGCTATATATATCTGTAATTTTAGTTGTTGCTTGCACGATCTTGTAATAACCTTTGACTGATACACTTTTTTATCTAAAAAGAGTAGGCTACTGCTTTACTAGGCTACAGTGACACCAGGTTCATCTGTTGACACAGTATATTAACCCCTTGTGTGCAGTCACACTTTATTTTTATATAATCTCTATTTGGTGAATTGTATATTTAGTTACATATTCTGTTATACATATATTTGTTTAAGGTTAGGTTATCACACCTGGTAGCCTATTTCTGCGAATTTCAATTTTATTATATTCGGTTAGGCTATTCAACGCTGGTAGCCTATTATTGCGTATTTCAATTTAAACAAAAAACTTTTGGTTAGGCTATCGCCCCTGGAAGCCTAATTCTGCGTATCTCAACATTTTTGTTTTCGGTTAGGCTATCACCCCTGATAACCTATTTCTGCGTATTTCAGCATATTTGTTTTCGGTTGAAGTGATTGAAGTGTTTTTAAAGTGAGTGAAGTGTTGTAAAGTGAGTGAATTGTTTTTTAAGTGAGTGAAGTGATCTGAAGAAAGTGACTGTCACCATGCCTCGCGCTTGTGCGAACTGCGCTGGTAGGTTTGGTGAGTCCATGTTTGCTACTATCGATCTTCAAGTCTGCCGGCTCTGCCAGCAACGAGAGAATTTTACAGTGAAATTAGATGAAGCCTACAACAAGATCAACGTCCTCACCATGAAGCTGGAATCACTCCAAGAGTTTGTAACACTCAACGTTGGAGTGCCACAAACTTCAATTGTCACCGCAACTCCAGCAGCCACCAACGCCCCCAACATCAACTGCCAACAATTCAACGCCTACAGTAGCCATTTCAGCTGATGTTTCCGATACTCAAGATACAAATAGCGACTCTCTTCCCCCTCAAGACAACTTCCGTGTCGTGAGGAACAACGTTTGCCCCAAGACCAGGAAACACATACCGATTACCGAGTGTCAAAACCGTTTCCAGATACTCGCAGACTCAGATGACGAAGAGGAAATAGAAGAAGTCCGGCTCGTGGGAGACTCGATGATACGTGGTCAGCTCACAGAGTTTTGCGCCAGGGCACCTAAGACCAGGAAGCGTTTTTGTATCCCTGGTGGTGGTGTGGATGACGTAGTTGCAGCAGTTGACGAAGTATCAAAGCTGGCCCCTGCTAATACAATGTACGTCATCCACGTTGGATCCAACGATGTACAGCGAACCCGGTCGGAAGATTTGCTTTTAAAGTACCAGCAGCTGATCAAGTCGTTTAAGGAGAAGTCATCAAGGATCATCGTCTCAGGAATCGTCCCCCGGCTCGGTGTAGAGAGCCGATTTTACAACATAGCCACCAGCACAAATCGTTGTCTAGCAAACCTCTGCAGGAAGGAGAACGTGGGATTCGTCGACACCTGGGACAATTTCTACTACGATGACTATTTGTTTTCGGACGATGGAGTTCATCTGAACCAGGTGGGAGCAGCGCGTTTTGGGCGTCTTCTCAACGATGCGGTGAAGGATTTTCGGAGAAGAAATCGACTCAGCACAGGACAACCAGGAAGGAGGACCGAAGACAGCGAGGACGGCAATCTACAAAGGAATTAAATACTAATCCGTCAAGAACCGCGAATTTGGATAAAGCTCCACCAACACGACCCAAATTCAAAACCGTCAGGGATAACGACCGAGGACCGAGGACAGCCATGAATGTAAATGTAGATCCGACCAGAACCAAAAATTCGATGAAAGAACTATCTGCGAGTTCTAAAACCGCAACTTTAAAGGTTTTCTATGCAAACGCTCGTAGCATACGCAATCAATTTTCAGATTTAGAGGAACTAGTGTTTACAGAAAATTATGATGTGATTGGCATAACAGAATCTTGGCTCAATACACAAGATAGAGACTTTTTAGCAGAGTATTCACTTCCCGGTTATGTAATGTTTGAGAACAGCCGAATAAATAAAAATGGAGGTGGCGTTTTATTTTATATCAAAGAAAGTCTTAACCCGACCCTCGTGTCAAAACCTCAAATTGTGAACGTCGACACATCTTTTGTGCTAATAAAGAATAATAAAGGTACAAAAATAATACTTGCGTTAATATACAGACCTTCAGCTCAATCAGTGCAAACTGACCGAGAAATTTACGAACAAATTGCAGATGTAAGTAACTCACAAGATACCGTAATTTTTGGCGACTTTAATTTACCTGTGACCAAGTGGGGCGATACTCCTACTTCACACTCCGGACATGACTTGTATACGAACTTGCAAGAGAGTTCGCTTTATCAATTTGTTCGAATGCCGACCCGTGGTAATAACGTTCTTGACATTGTACTTGCAACAAAAGAAGAATTGATAGAGAATTTGAATGTTGGTGATGAATTCAGTAACAGCGACCATCGTACGATAACTTTCACTTTAAAGTTTACTAGTAACGAACCAAATAGTAGCATCGAAAAAGTCCCTAATTTCAAGAAAGCAAACTTCCATAAACTTAGAGCTATGTTTAAAGAAACTGACTGGAGCTTTTTAATTAACAATAACGACATAAATACATCTTGGAAGTTATTCGAAACCACTTACCTAAAAGCAGTGCAAGACTGCATACCATCGAAAATACGGCGTCCAGGCCATAATAATAAGCCCAAATGGTGGAATAAAGATATTTCAAACTGCCTGCTTGCTAAAAAATTTGCTAATGATAGATTAAAATCCTCACAAAATGACGAAGAACGGGTGAAATTTGTAGAGCTACGACGCAAAGCCAAAAAGTTAATTAAGCAAAGTAAAAAGACCTTAGAGTTACATATTGCGAATCAAAGTAAAACAAACCCGAAAGAATTCTATAGTTATATCAGAAAGAAAAAAGTAGTTACTTCAACTGTTGGACCGTTAGTCGATGAAAAAGGAGAATACACCAAAGACGAAGTACAAATGAGTAATGCCCTCAATACCTTCTTTGCATCAGTTTTTACAACAGAAGACCTCAGTGATATCCCTACACCATCGCCGATTCAGATTGATAATTCAGATGTTCTAAGCAATATCACCGTTACAGAGAGAGAAGTATTGAATTGTTTAGATAAACTCAAGGTAAATAAAACGCCAGGACCTGATACAATCTCGCCTAGAGTTCTAAAGGAAGCTAAGAATGAGCTCTCCAAACCACTGACATTACTATTCAATAAATCCTTGCAGTCTGGAACTATGCCTGATCAGTGGAAGCTAGCCAACGTAACACCGATATTCAAAAAAGGCAGCAAATCCCTACCCAGTAACTATCGTCCAATTAGCTTAACCTCAGTTGTATGTAAAATGCTAGAAACGGTCATACGAGACAGACTCGTAAATCACTTAGAGGAAAATAACATACTTAAAGATACTCAACACGGCTTTCGTAAAAAACGTTCCTGTTTAACAAACCTCTTAGACTTCTTCCACGATATCCTCAACCTCTACGATGAGAGTAAAGCTGTAGATATTATATACCTTGATTTTCAAAAGGCCTTTGACAAAGTTCCCCACAAACGTTTACTGCTAAAACTAAAAGCGCATGGAATACAAGACGGTGTGTTGAAATGGATAGAAAATTGGCTCAGCAACAGAAAGCAAAGGGTAGTCATAAACGGTAAGGCATCTAAATGGACCAATGTAAGTAGCGGGGTACCCCAGGGATCGGTACTAGGACCAATTCTCTTTCTAATTTACATCAACGACATAGATGAGGGTCTCACCTGCACAATCTCAAAATTTGCTGACGATACAAAAATTGCAAATAGCGTACTCTCAAAAGAACAAGTTGACGATATGCAACACAATCTAGATAAATTGTCATGTTGGGCCCAAATTTGGCAAATGAGTTTCAATGCGGATAAATGTAAAGTACTACATGTCCGATACCTAAATGAGAAAGCAAACTATTCGATGAATGGCACTCAGCTTAAGAATGTAAACAGAGAAACTGATCTGGGAGTAACAATATCGAGTAACCTAAAACCGAGTCAACAATGTTCAGAAGTTGTTAAGAAGGCAAACAAAATAATTGGCTTTATAGGCAGGTCATTTGAGCATAAATCCAAAGAAGTTATCCTAACCCTTTACAATTCCTTAGTCCGCCCTCTTCTGGAATACTGCGTTCAATCCTGGTGCCCTCATTACCAAAAAGATATAAACAAGCTAGAACGAGTTCAACGTAGAGTTACCAAAATGATACCTAGCCTAAAGAACAAACCATACGAAGAGCGTCTTAGAGAATTAAATCTATTTCCTTTAACCCAGCGCAGATTAAGAGGCGACTTAATTCAAGTGTTCAAAATCATCAAAGGCATCGACAATATGAACTGTAGTAAGTACTTCACTATCGACCAATCTAATTACACGCGGGGAAACGGTTGCAAAATTATTGGTAAATCTTTTAACTCGCACGAATCTAAGAATTTCTTCTTCAATCGAGTTGTCAACTTGTGGAATGGGCTTCCCCGAGACGTTATAGACTGCAGCACCGTTGATTCATTTAAATTCCGCCTAGACAAATATCTCGCATCAAACCCGCGACTGACTGCGTTTGTAAATGAATAACTTTATCCTCCCCTCAGTTACTAACCCATATGTCCCCTACTAACTTCCTAGTCCTGCCACGTTAGTGGCAGGGCAGTAGTTTCCTTTCCAATGTTCCCTTACCCACTCTAAACCACTGTTTGGACACTTGATCCTCAGTGTTTTGGAGGACAAGCAACCTAGAAGGGTCACTAGACCTGTTGTTGCTTGATTTCCTTTGTACTCCTTTGTACTTTGTACTCTCTCTCTCTCTCTCTCTCTCTCTCTCTCTCTCTCTCTCTCTCTCTCTCTCTCTCTCTCTCTCTCTCTCTCTCTCTCTCTCTCTCTCTCTCTCTCTCTCTCTCTCTCTCTCTCTCTCTCTGAGAGAGAGAGAGAGACAACCTTGATGTAGGAATAACTAGCAAAATCAGTAAATTTACAGATGACCCTAAAATGGGAACACTTCAAACAGATTTAGACATATTACACAAATGGGTAGTAAACTGGCAGATGAAGTTCAATGTAAGGTAATGCAGTGTAGTAAAATTGAGTAAATCGATAGGAAATGCAGTATACAATTTCGATAACGTGGATATAACTAACTCAAATAATGAAAAAGACTTGAGAATCATCGTCAACTGTGATTTGAAACCAAGAAATCAATGCATCAGTGTTCGAAATAAGGCAAATAGAGTTCTTGGATGTATATCTAGAAGTGTGAGTAACAGAACAGCAGACGTAATCTTGAACTTTTATCTAGCGTTAGTGAGACTACATATGGATTATGCTGTTCAAAATTGGAGTCCCTATTAGAGAATGAACATAGATTCCTTGGAGAGAGTACAACTGAGAATGACAATAATAATCTGTAATATTAGAAATGTTCCATATGAAGACAGGTTGAAGAAGCTAGGCTTACATTCGTTAGAAAGACGCAGAGTTAGATATGATATGATACGATATGATAGATATGATAGAGGTGTTCAAGTGGGTAAGTGAGATTGGCTAAATACAGGGGATTTGAAAGATGTACTGAAGCTCAGCGATAGCGAGAAAACTAAAACAAATGGTTTCAAATGGGATACATTTTGTTTCAAGAAATATAGGCAAATACTGGTTTAAGAACATAAGAACATAAGAAAATGGGAGTCTGCAGAAAGCCGATTGGCCTAAGCAAGGCAGATCCCTGTCCCACACAACCCCAGTTCAATTACAAAGCCCAATTATAGGCTCAACACTCTAATACCCTGAGGATCATCTTACCAAAACGGTTAGAGATTAACGCAGGATTATGGGGGTATGCAGAGTGCTGATTGGCCCAACCCGGCTGATCCCCCTTCACACCCAACCCTTCTCGTCCATATGCTTATCCAATTTTATCTTAAAGCTCCCTACCGTTTTAGACCCCACTATAGCACTTGGTAGTCCATTCCACCCATCTACAACTCTGTTACCAAACCAATATTTGCCTATATCTTTTCTGAAACGAAATTTATCTAATTTGAAACCATTGGTACGAGTTCTTTCGCTATCACTAATTTCTTCAACCTTTCTTCATACGAAAGATTTCTAATATTATGGATCATTTTTGTCATTCTACGCTGTACTCTCTCCAATGAATATATGTCCATTCTGTAATAAGGACACCAAAATAGGACAGCATAATCCATATGGGGTCTCACTAATGACAAGTAAAGTTTTAAGATAACATCAGCAGTTCTGTTACTCACACTCCTAGAGATGAACCCGAGAATCCTGTTTGCCTTATTACGAACGCTTATACACTGTTTTCTAGGCTTCAAATCATTGCTAACAAACACACCTAGATCTTTCTCACAGTCTGAATTTTCTAATTCTAAATTAGCTAGTTTATATTTAACATTTGTTTGCATCTTCCCTATCTTTAATACCTTGCATTTGTCAATGTTAAACTTCATCTGCCAATTTACTGACCATTCATGTAAGGTATCTAGATCCCTTTGGAGGCACTCTATATCGCTATCTGAATCAATTGATCTCCCCATTTTAGTATCGTCTGCGAATTTACTTATCCTACTAGTTATACCTAAATCTAGGTAATTTATGTATATAAGAAACAACAGGGGACCTAATACCGATCCCTGGGGGACACCACTTTTGACTGCTCCCCACTCTGACTTGGTACCATTTATGCTGACTCTCTGTTTCCTACCAATTAGCCATGACCTAATCGATCCCAACAACGATCCTCCTATTCCATGTGCCTCAACCTTTCTCATCAATCTCTCATGAGGGACTCTGTCGAAAGCTTTACTGAAATCTAAATAAATAATATCATATGACTTGTCACTATCTACTGCTTCATATACCTCTGAGAAAAAGCTAAGCAAATTAGTAAGGCAAGAACGTCCCTGAGTGAATCCATGCTGCGAAGAATTTATTAAGTTAAATTTGTCTAAGTGGCTTCTAATTTTCCTAGCAATAATAGACTCTAGCAACTTTCCTATGATTGATGTGAGACTAATGGGACGGTAATTGGATGCTATCGATTTTTCACCTTTTTTGAAGATCGGAACTACATTTGCAAGCTTCCAAGCTTCTGGAACTAAACCTGTTTCTAATGACTTGTTAAATAAAAATGCTAATGGGCTACTTAACTCATCTCTGCATTCTTTTAATACTCTAGCATATACCTCGTCAGGACCAGGCGATTTTTGAGGTTTCAGTCTGTCAATTTCCTTAAGCACATCATTTCTACTTATACTAACTGTACTTAACATATTTTCTATACTATCACTATATACCATATTGACTTCTGGAATCTGTGCCAAATTTTCATTAGTGAAAACGGAAAGAAACTGACTATTTAATGTACTGCACATTTCTAAATCATTTTCTGTTATTTCTCCTATTGAAGATTTTAGGGGGCCTATTACATCTCTAACTTTAGATTTATATAGTTGGTAAAAAGCTTTAGGGTTATTTTTTGAGTCACTGGCTATCCTTATTTCATAATTTCTTTTTGCTTTCCTGATTTCCTTTTTGACCTGTCTTGATAGAGTCTGATAGTATAATATGTAGATGATTTTCGCCTTTCTTTATTTTTCTATATAATCCTTTCTTTTTTCCTATAAGATCTATTAGCTTATTAGTCATCCATTTTGGTTGGTTCTGCGGCGATCTAAATTTTCTTTTAGGGATATATTTGTTTTGAGCATTGTGGAGTGAAGCAATAAACTGGTTATATGTAGGTGGCAAGTTTAACTCTGGCATATCCTGACTTAATTGCTTAACAATAGGGTCCACCCTTAAGTCTCTTCTTAGCCCACCATAATCGGCTTTTCTGAAATCTGGGATAAGTGTCGTATTTTCTTTAGCATTCCCTGTCCATTGTATATTAAAATAAATAGATTTATGATCGCTATTTCCTAGGTGGTCACCAATCTCTACATCATTTATCATATGTTCATTGTTACTGAAAACTAAATCAAGAATATTAATACCTCTAGTCGGCGTATCTATGAATTGAAATAAAAAACTATCTTGTACTACCTCAATAAACTCTACTGAATCGGAGTCGCCTATTTGGTGCTGCCAATCAATTACACTTACACTTAGTTACACTTAGTTGTATTCCGTCCGTTAGTGACACAGTTGAGCTGGGGCTCCACTGCGACCAGGCAGCTCCCTTTCTTCCACTCTCCATTCCAGAAGTCGGTTGGAGCTGGTGCTGGGGTATCCTGGTGTTGGTGGCCGGTCCGGTATTTTGGCCAGCCAGATGTCCAAGTGTTTCTTGAAGGTGTCTGGAGACACCCCGGTCATGTTCCTGAGAGGGGCTGGTATACAGTTGAACAGTCTGGTTCCATTGTATGTAAAGCTGTGATGGATCAGGGATTTGATTTTTTGTGTTGATCCCGGCGTAGTCCTCACATAGCACAGCCTCCCTCACCTTTGGTGCTGAGTCTCTTGGATGTTTGGATTTGATACCTTTTTTTCCAAAATCTTCCAGACGTAGATGATGTATCTCTCCCTACGTCTTTGAAGTGAGTACAGCTGCAGCTCCTTAAGTCTCTCCCAGTAGTTAAGGTGTTGAAACCCATGGATTTTACTGGTGAATGTCCTCTGGGTGGCTTCAATTTCTGTTATTTCTCCTACTTTTTGGGGAGACCAGAGCTGGGAGCAGTACTCCAGTCGTGGTAGGACCAGTGACTTCCACAGTGTTAGCATACACCTCTCATTTCTTGTGTGGAAGGTTCTCAGGATCCAGCCTGCTATTTGTTTTGCTGTTGTTGTGGCTTTGGTAATATGCTGGGAAAAAGTGGCGTCACTGCTCATATTTACTCCCAAGTCCTTCACTGTGTCCTTGGCGGTAATTTCTTGCTGTCCACTTTTGTAGTTGGTGTCGTTTTGTAGTGCTCTCTTGTTCCCGTACCTTAGAAGCTCGAACTTGTCTCCGTTTAGGGCCATGTTGTTTTCTTCTGCCCACTTCAGGATTTTGTCCAAGTCTTGTTGTAGTAGCTGAGCATCATGTTGTGAGGTGATTTTCTTCATAAGTCTGGTGTCGTCTGCAAACAATGTGGCTGTTGAGTGTTCCAGGTCCCTGTCGATGTCTCCAATCATGATGAGGAATAGGAGAGGTCCCAGTACTGATCCTTGTGGTACTCCGCTGATGACCCCACCTGCATCTGATAGGCTTCCTTGAACCGTGACTCTTTGTTTTCTGTTGGTGATGAAGCTGTGGAGCCATCTTCCAAGGTCTCCCCCTATTCCCAGTGATTTGAGTTTATGTAGAAGGATCCCATGGTCCACCTTGTCAAAAGCTTTGGCGAAATCTAGATATATGACGTCTACATTTTCTCCGTCTTGAATATCCTGTAGGATTTTGTCGTAGTGTGATAGTAGTTGTGAGAGGCAGGAGCGGCCTTTTCTAAAGCCATGTTGCCCCTCGTTGAACGCCTCATTATCTTCCAGGAAGCTGACCATCTTAGCTCTTATTGTTCTTTCTATGATTTTAATAAGATGTGACGTCAGCACCACTGGTCTGTAATTTTTGGCTATGCCTTTACTACCCCCTTTGTGTATTGGTGTGACATTACCTTCTTTTAGGGATTGTGGTACATATCCAGTTTGGAGGGACTTGCTCCACAGCAGTTTTAGAGGCAGGGCTAGCTGATGTTTGCAGTTTTTTAGCAGTTGGGCATGAAAGCCGTCTGGTCCTGCCGCAGAGTTTGGTCCAATCTTGTCGATGGCTGCTATTATGTCCTCTGTTGATACTGTTACCGAGGAGAGTTGATGTGGTGTCTCTGGAGCGTTGCCAAAGAAAGTTGTTGCATTCTCGATTTTCTTGTCTTCATTTGGCGGGCTGAAGACACTTTCATACTGCTGTTTGAGTATCTTGGCCATTTCGGTTGGGTCACTCTCAAGTTCGCCCGTAGGTTTTGCAAGTGGTCCTATTGTTGTGGTGTTCCTGAGTCTCCTTTTTGCGTATGCATAGAAGAATTTGCTATTTACTCGTATGTTTGCAACTGCTTGTAGTTCTTCGCGTGTTCTTTGCTCTTGGTGTGACTGGATGAGTTTACGTTCAACTTCATCGAGCTCTTCTTGTAGTTTGGTGATATTGTGCGCATAGCTGGTCTTCCTTTGCTTGGCTCTCAAGTACGTCCTTTTCTTCATTAGTATTTTTCTATCTCTGGGAATCTGCTTGATCTGCTTCCTGCTTGATTTGGGTGGTATGGTGTTTTTACAGGTCTCCAGGCATTGTTTCTGGAGGATACTGAGAGTTTCGTCGACGTTTTTATCTTCGAATAGTGCCCTCCAATCAGTTCCTGCCAGTTCTGCTCTCAGTCTGTCCCAGTCTATATCTTTGCTGTAGAAGTTGAGATCTTTCAGAGAGGTGCAGGGTATTTGGCTTGATTCCTGTTGACATTTTCTTGGTGGTGTGGCGGCTGGTGTGGGGGTTCTAACTTTGATGAGGCTGTGGTCGGACATTATAGTTTTTACAGTTTCGTACGAGTGTACCAGGTCGAAGTTGTTGCCAAATAGTAAGTCCAGTGTGTTGTTGCCTCTTGTAGGTTCCTCGATGTATTGCTTCATGTATGCAGTGTCCATGATAGTCATTAGCTCCTTGGCTTGCTGTTTTTCATCCCTGGTTCCTCCATCTATTTTCATGGTTGCCCAATTGATGATGGGCAGGTTGAAATCTCCTGTGATGATGACATCTGTAGCGGGAGTTGGAAGATTTTGTAGGAGTGATTGTATTTTCTCTGTGACCTCCTTGAAAATTTCCCCTGTGGTGTTTGGAGGTCGATACAGAATTATGATGAGCATGTCGGTTTGTCTTATGTGTACTGCTAGTAGCTCTGTTGTGCCGTTTGAGAACGCAACTAAAGTTTCGGCATTTGCAGCCATATCATCCCTTAGGTAGAGTGCTACTCCTCCGTGGCTTCTGTCCTCTCTGTCGGCTCTGAATAGAGTGAAATTATGGATATTGATCTCTGCATCCAAAATGTTTTCGTTCAGGTGTGTTTCTGTGAGGGCTAGAAAAATTGAGTTGTCTTCCTCTGCAATTTCTTCCAACATAGGGACTTTATATTGATTGTTTCGTGGGTAAAGTCCTCTGATGTTGCCCACAAAAAAACTAGTTAGTGGTAGTTGCACCTTCCTCTGTGGTTCATGTCTGGCCCCTCGGTTTGGGCTAGGAATCTCTCCATTATCGCTTGAGACCGTTTTTCCACTTCCAGAAGACGTCCCATTACTACCTCTAAAAAAGCACCTTGGTCGGGCATAGCCGTGTGTACCGCTGCTGATCTGACCTTGTGAGTTTGCTGGATGGTTGGCCAGCTTCTGAGGGCATTGCGTTGGCTTTCTATTTTTTCCTCATGTGTTGGTGTGTAAGCAAATTCCCTTTGAATGTGTCCTGTAGCGTGTTCCCTTGGTTTGTTGACGTTGTTTCTGGGCGTCAGTATTTTGGTTCCCTTGATGTGTGGAAGATTGCAGTCTCTCATAGTACATGCCCTTTTGTTGAGTGAGATTCTGCATACATATGGGTGGTAGTCGATGCACTTCCATCCACGCTTGCAACCGATTCTTTCATCCCGCCCGTGCTTCATGAATTTTGCACATATTTTTGGGTGGTCTTGTTTGCATCCCATGCCCACTACTCCATATCGGCATTCATTTCTTAGGTAGAAATTGCATACTTCTATTCTTTTCCTCCTAATGTCGGTGCCCCTGTATTCAGCTCTGGGCCTAGGTCTCCATGAATTTGTATTTACAGCACTAACCTCACCTGTTCTACTGTATGTAGGAGCATTATGGCTGCATCCGTTGCATGTGGGGTGTGTGCTCGTTGGGGTCCCCGACCTCACCTGTCTTGCTGCATTTTGAGGGGGCTCTGCCGTGTCTGCTAGTGTTGCGGGGTGGGGGCTATGGGCATCTGGCATTGTGATGCTAATATTTCCTGGTGTGTTCCCCAGACCTAGATCTAGGCCTATAGCCACGTTTGTTGTGTTACTGGTATGGGGGTTGTCACCGTCACTTTTGCCTAAGGCTACTTCTGGGCTTATGGGTAGGCCTTGGCCTAGGTCAGTGTCCCCAGTTAATTCCTTGGTTGTTGGAGTATTGTCAGCTGGCGTGTTGGTGACAGCTTTGTTGCTCTGGAGATGAACATGGATTTTTCTTACCTTACTTATCGCTCCAGAATTGGTTATTCGTTCCTTGTGTTGGAGAACGGCTGCTTCTGCCTCGGCCACCCACTCACCTTTTGTGTCAAACTTTGTTAGGCAGCATGTTTTGCACATGAATTTCCTTGCCGTTTTTGCATAGTTGAGAATTTGATAGGCAGGTAGTTCTGTGCAGAAATAGTGCAGCCAATCCTGGCAGTAGTCGCATTGGATTGCATTTTTTTCACCTGCGAACTTGATTCCGCAGTCGGGGCACTCTGGGTCGGATTTGTTTTGATCCCCGTCCATTGTTGGCGTCATGTTCTTAGTCACTGTTTTTTTTCTCTTATTTTCACTTCAATCCTTCTGTTTCGGACTTTGTTTCTTGTATGTGTGCACTCACTAAGTGTTTATGTAGGTTATTCTGTCTTTGGTAATCACCGATTGCACTTTCTTTACGAGAAACACTTGATAATGTATGGAGCTACAGTGTGACGTGGCCTTGACCTTGACATGGGCAAGGTCATGGTTAGGAAAATTAAAATCCCCATAATGCACACATTGCTAAACCTTGATGCTATTTTAATTTCCTCCCAGAACGATGTTCCGCCATTTCTACTCATATTAGGCGGTCTATATATAACTCCAATAACTATGGTCTCACTACCTTCGTTAACCTCTACCCAAACACTTTAATTTTCATTATTTAGTCTAATACCTGATTTAATACAGCTTTTTAATGTACTCCTGACAAACACTGTTATACCCCCGCCCCTCCTACTTGTTCGGTTATATTTAAACAAACTATATCCTGGAATATCAAATTCTGCTAAAAAATGCCTAGATTCTGTATTAATCCACGTTTCAGTTAGCGCTATTATGTCTATATTTTCTGTGCTAACGAGTGCTCTAAGTTCGTTCGTTTTGTCACATAAACTCCTACAATTTGTATAATATACCCTCAACCTATTACTTTTATTTGCAACTAATTTTCTATTGTTTTTAGCTAACTTATTATTTCCTGTTGAACTACTAGCTCTAGACGGAAATTCTACTCTATCAGTAATCTCATCTTTACTATCAGTTACATGTGTAGTGTTATCGATACTACTATTACACATCACTATATTCGCACTATCTTGACTGATTATTTCTATTTTACTCACTGGTTTGTCACATGAAGTACCTGCTCCATATGGAGACAGTATTTTACTTACACACCCAGGTTTTTTTAACGAAACCCCGCAACAATCTTGTCCAGTGAGCTGGCCAAGGTCGAAACTCCTAGTCGAGAAAGATGTACTCCATCCTGGGCATACAGTTCATACAGGTTTGGTTAAGAGTTGTATATACCTGTGGAACAGGCTACCTAGCGCCATAGTGCGATCAAGAACGATAGAGAGCTTCAAAATACAATTAGATAGACATATTATGGACAAGATGAGTTGGGTGTAAGAGGGATCTGCCTTGTGTGGGCCAATCGGCTTTATGTGGGCTCCCATTTTCGTATTTTTTCTTCTTTTCTGCGTATGAAGGAGACAACAGGCAGGTTACTAAACTATAATACCATATATATATATATATATATATCTCTCTTATTGATACCTTTCATCCACTTAAAACACCTCTATCACCTTTCATCCACTTAAAACACCTCTATCATTATTTCCTCTACATAATCGTCTTTCTAGCAATATTAACTAATAAGTCAGTCAGTCACAACTAATATTAATTATAATATTTATAACACACACAAACACACACACATTATATATATATATATATATATATATATATATATATATATATATATATATATATATATATATATATATATATATATATATATATATATATATATATATATATATATATATATATATATTATATATATGGGTAGAGCAGGAGGTAATTACAGTAATTAAAAGTAGTTACTAAACTATAACTGTATTGATATTGAAGTTGGACATTATTTAATTTATATATGTACTATGACACATGTTGCTTAGAAGAGGAGTACAAAGGAGGAGAGAGAGAGAGAGAGAGAGAGAGAGAGAGAGAGAGAGAGAGAGAGAGAGAGAGAGAGAGCATAACATAAGAACAACCTAAGATAATGGGAGTCTGCAGAAAGCCAATTGGCCCACACAAGGCAGATCCCTCTCACACCCAACCCATCTTGATTAGAGCAATGCCCATATTCACCTTATTTACTAATACTATTTCAAACTATCTTGGTAATAAATCAAGCACTTGATGTAGGTCCTAGAACAAACTATTACCATATGAATCCATATACTTAGTCTAAAAGAATTCTCTATGGTGTTATCCTAATGCCTATTTAGTATTTATAATGGAGGTTGGGTGTGAGTGGGATCTGCCGGTTGTTGTCCAGTCGGCGCTCTGCAGACCCCCATTTTCCCATGTTGACCTCTGATCGTTTGGGTGAGGTCAGTCCTCATGGTGTTAGTGAGTTGGGCCTATTATTAGGCCTTATAATTAGTGTTGGTTGTGAGAGGGATCTGCCTTATATGAGCCGATCGGCTTTCTGCAGACTCCCGTTTTCTTATGTTCTTATTTTCTTATATGTAATCCTAGGACCTTACACATGATAGAAATCTTCCTTACGTATTCAAGTTCAGTGATAACGAAACCAAACTCGAACAAATGGTTTAAAATTAGATATTTTTCGTTTCAGAAAAGATATAGGCAACTATTGGTTTGGTAATAGAGTTGTAGATAGGTGGAATAAGCTACCAAGTGCTATAGTGGAATCAAGAACGATAGAGAGCATTAAGAAAAAAATAGATTGGCATATGGACGAGATTGGTTGGGTGTGAAGGGGATCTGTCGGGTGTGGGACAATCGGCGCTCGACAGGCCCTGATTGTCTGTCCTCTGACCGTTTTGGTGAGGTCGATCCTCTATGCGCATTACTGTATATCATCTAGGCCTACGTGTATAGTATCATTACAACTCGTACCAGACTGTCAAATCCGGAGAGGACTTCACATTATTGTCCCCTTATACCATGGAGGTATTAACAAAGTATATACAGTATACTTTAGGTATTAAGGCCTTATTACCTCAATGCCTTATAACAAGTCTCTATTTATTCCATTTTGTAAAACTGAGGAACAAGGGGTAAGGAGACTTGTCCCAATGTCTCTTTCCTGGTTGGTATTCGAACCCAGCTCCTCTTAGTTGTAAAGTAAGTATGCCAACCAATACATAACCGAGCACGTTGGTGTATAATCTATATTTTATTATGCCAACTACAACACCAAACACCCACAATGAAATTAATGAGAGAGAGAGAGAGAGAGAGAGAGAGAGAGAGAGAGAGAGAGAGAGAGAGAGAGAGAGAGAGAGAGAGAGAGAGAGAGACCACACCATCAGATAATTATGCTGGCAGGTACAATTTACAAGTAGGTGTTCATTTTCTGGATTACCTGGATTAGCTTGAGATCTTGAGGTAAAGGATCCACGTCCGCTGGTATCCAGAGGCTGGTCAGCGGGGTTTTTTTTTCACAACCCTCTTCGGCCGCACTCATATATGGTAGCTTTTGAAATGTTTCATAATTCTATTATTTTTACCAATTACTTTCCGTAACCTAAATTACCCAAACTTCATATTTGGATTCCAATAATCAGACAAAACATGCATTACAGATTTAGATATATTACCTATTAGCTTTCATGGCTATACAGTATATGCATTATGCAATATATATATATTATACAACACACACACATATTTAATTTACAAGTGGACAAGGATTCACTATTAAAAGCACCTACCCTGCCATGTATAATTCTACTCACAAACATTCAACCACGTGCTCACACACACACTTACACAAACACACCTTTATATTCACAATCACAGAAACATTTCGTACTTTCATTCACAAACCCCTACGTAAATATTTCAATCCACACCGTTATCATTCATTTGCACACACACACACAATTTCCCACAATTTCCCAAGCTTGGAGGAGAAGACGTGTGAGGGGTATATAACAACGATTTACAAAGACTTTTTTTGTGAGGTAACCTGGTAGAATCAAAGGGCACGAGTTTAAACTAAGAAAAAATAGATGGAAATACGATATGAATAAATTTAGCTATACAAATAAGCTTTGTATACGTGGAACACTTGTGGTGGTGTCCCGTAGCCTACTCAGTGTGGCTGGGCTGCGAGACACCACTGATAGTGTCACGCAGCCTAGCCAGTGAGGCTGCGTGACACCCCTGGTGGTGTCCCGTAGCCACTTCGTTATATAAATGCAATTCTGATATGAAAAAACAGTCGGTAAATAGCATAGCCTAGGCCTAGTCAAAGCTGGGGTTTGTTGTTGTTTCGTGGACAAAATTTAGCCAAGCGTACTGTCCCACATTAATTTATTATCAACAATTGGATATACGTTACTGTGGGCTTTTATTACTCTACTTCCTAATAATAGGCAAGTAAATTATAACATAATGTTTGGATAAACAAATATACCAAAATAAATTAGAATGGAGAAACAGAAAGTTGAGTGAGATGTTTCAGCTTGCCGTCAACCCAGCTCCGGAGCTCTTTTGCCGTCGCAAGAGAATATTGGTGTCTCGCTTGCTAAAGGTGGGCTTGCGACGGGACCAGAAAAACAGTTTTTCAGGTAGATCTTGCGACGGTGGTCTTGAGACGGGACCGGAAAAACACCTCTTAGATATCTTTCCTGCAGCTGCCTGACTATGAAGTTATCATACCTTCAAAGACTCTCTCACACTCACAGACCTTCATGACTTGGCCCAGCATTTTCAGGCCTCTTATAGCAGTTGCAAGGGGAGCCTAACTCTGAAATCACTAGATAGTGCCTCCAGAACTATAAAAAAGAGGAGAGGGCTTAATTAACACACTTCCCTGTTGGACTCCGACGCGAACTGAAAACTCATCACTCAGTACCCTCACGTAACACCTAGTATATGTCCCTAGTACCCAGTACTTTGGACACAAAACTAACCTCCACCTAACACCTAGTATATGTCCCTAGTAACCAGTACATGGGATATAAAGCTAACCCTTACCAAATATCTAGTACCGTACTGTATATGTCAATCCAAGGTCCTCCTGCTAACGAAGAAGTTCCTGAGGTTGGCGGGGCATATCCGTCGACTGCGGGGCATGGGTGCCCTCCCCTGAAATCTACGATGTCCCCGTCCTCCCTGTGAAACCTCTCCACCCTGGGGTCCTTTCCGCCCGGATAGGGTGACATAAGCTTCACAGCTTCACTACCCTATATCCTCAACAAGAAGTACTGTATATGTCCCTCACTCAGCTGTACACCTTTTACCCTCACTACCGTTCATGAGTCCTCGTACATCTTCATTATCACATGCACCAGCCACTCCTCAACGCCAAGTTTTCTCCTAGCCTACTGCACAACTTCTCTGGCCACCTTATCAAAGGCCTTCTCCCAGTCTGCAAACACAACATCAGATCCCTATCTTTTAAGTAAATACAGTACATACAGTATCTTTCCCTTATCATACCTTCTAAGACTCTCTCACAGACCTTCATGACTTAGTCAAGCATTTTCAGGACCCTTATAGCAGTTCCCAGGGGAGCCCAACTCTGAAATCACCAGATAGTGCCTCCAGAACCATAAAAAAAAAGAGGAAAGGGCTTCATTAACACAGAGCCCTGGTGGACTCCGACGCGAACTGAAAACTCATCACTCAGTACCGGTACATCTTTCACCCTCACTGCCGTTTGTGAGTCCTCATACATCTTCATTATCACACAAATACCTTCATGACTTGGATTGTGCCGTGTCCTAGCATGAAACCAAACTGCATATCGTCAATATCATACCTTCAAAGACTTTCTCACAGACCTTCATGACTTGATCAAGTATTTTCAGGCCCCTATAATTTTCCCTATCCAATGAGTCCCCTTTGCTCGTATACAGTATATAATATACTTTTGTGCCATTCATCAGAGATTACTTCCTCTCTGATGATGAAGTTAATTAGCTCATTGAACACACCTACTCCTTTCTCACCTGAGGCCTTAATCATCTCGGCTAGAATGCCAGAGCATCCTGCAGCTTTTCTGTCCTTCATTAAGTTATTGCACTGCTTACAAAAGCTGGCACAATCACAGGGAGGGGGGAGTATTGGCTTTTCGTTGCTAAGCTTCTCTATTCCATTCAAATTCCATGTTGAATAATCTTTCGTAGTGTATCACAAACTTATTTTACACTGGAAAATAATGCATGAGGAGGGCTGGGTAGGCCTATTAGTATTTTGTGAAATAACTTAAATTAGGTTAGGCTATAGTATACTTCATTAGGTTATTAGGCCTATGAGAAACCAGGCCTAGGCCTAGCTTAATTTTATTTCACTGCTCAACATATTTTTTTTTTTTTTTGCTTTTGAGCTCTGCATAGGGCTATATTCAGGTAGGCTTGGGTTTTAGTAAAATTGCAATAGGCTATGCTACATATTTGTACTTCTATTGGAAAGAACAGGCCTACACAATAGTACACATGTTAAAGAATTTAACCTAGCCTACCACAATTTAGCCTAGACTGAAAGAACAAACAAAAATAGGCTAGGCTAATTGCAGCTAAATAATTTAGCCTAGCCTCACCAATTTTTAGCCTAGACTGAAAAAACAAAACAAAAATAGGCTAATTGCAGTTTTGGTAAGAGTTGTAGTTGTGGGCATACCAAGAGCTTTGTTTATATAGCCTAGTCGCACGCTCGCAGTTAGGCCTACATTCGCTTCTAATTTAACTGCTGGGGTAAACTTGGTAAAGCCACCCGCAATCCGCCGGCCGGTAACAAAACAATTTACCCAACGCCTGGCCGTGAGATACAATAATGGGTTGAAGGGGCTTTATCCCCCTATGACTTATTGTCATCATCATCTATATCACCAGCAGGGGCAAATAACCACAGTCAAATTAGACGCGAATGTAACTGCTAGCGTGCGACTACGTAAATAAAGGGGACGATAGACCCGCTAACACAACTCTTAACGCATTTTTTCCTAATGTATTAGATTTTTTTATATTTATGACCTCAACAGTTGAAAGATGACAATTTTATGGTTTATTTTAGGCTATACAAAAACATTTGCTTTGTAACTTAGATACTCATATTTATGCTTATAATTGCAGTATGAGTGGGTTTTTTCTTTTTATATGTAGGCCTAGGCTAAACAAATGTTAGTTTTTGTTTGATAGGCTAAACTAGGCTGAATTTATGCTAATAAATATTAATTGGAGGGAGCAAATCTGTCAAGGAATAGCCTAGATGTGGAAATTTACAGCCAATTTGCTCTAGCCCATTTTGAGATACAGAGGTTAGAGATCGTTGGATACAATAATATGTTGAGGGGGTCAATCGCCCCCCATGACATATTGTCATCATCATATATATTGCCAGCAGGGGGCAAATAGCCTTGGCCTAGCCTAACTACAACAAAAATCGCCGTCAAAATAGACGCGAACTTATATTAACTACGGCGATCGACCATTGCCCGCACCGGCCGTCCCCCGGTTATTGTTGAGGTCCTGAGGAACCGTATGACTTTGACGAGCTCTTCCCTCCGCTGTCTCCGCATCCCATGTATCGTCGTACGGTATCCCTTCCCCTCCACATCCTACATCTGGTCGTTCTACATATGCCTCCTAAGCCTCGCCTCGTCCCGTCACTGAGCATGTGGATGGGCGTCCCTTTCTGGCTTCAAAGATGGATTCCTTCCGACAGCTCCTACTGGATTGTCTGGGGTTGGTTGATAAGGGCACCTCGCTTCAAGACATTGCTCTGGCCCTAGTACCGTGGTTTGTAGGTCTCTGGTTCACCACCTGATGACCTGCTATTGGGTTGTTGCCTTTACAGTGTTACGGTTCTACGAATGACCTAGAATGAAAGTGACACGGTGGTGAATTTTAACCTTAACTATAAACTAATTTAATTGTGACATAGGATCTCCGCGACCGCGAACTTATATTAACTACGGCGATTGACCATTGCCCGCACCGGCCGTCCCCCGGTTATTGTTGAGGTCCTGAGGAACCGTATGACTTTGACAAGCTCTTCCCTCCGCAGTCTCCGCATCCCATGTATCGTCGTACGGTACCTCTTCCCCTCCACATCCTACATCTGGTCGTCCTACATATGCCTCTTAAGCCTCGCCTCGTCCCGTCACTGAGCATGTGGATGGGCGTCCCTTTCTGTCTTCAAAGATGGATTCCTTCCGACAGCTCCTACTGGATTGTCTGGGGTTGGTTGATAAGGGCACCTCGCTTCAAGACATTGCTCTGGCCCTAGTACCGTGGTTTGTAGGTCTCTGGTTCACCACCTGATGACCTGCTATTGGGTTGTTGCCATTACAGTGTTACGGTTCTATGAATGACCTAGAATGAAAGTGACACGGTGGTGAATTTTAACCTTAACCCGCTGAGCCCCGGCTAGTTATAATATTTTGTTCACCCCGGTCCCAAGCAATTTTCACTTATTTTTTTTGTTTGCTAAAATGGAAGACAAGGATGAGAAATGAAAAAAAAAAAAAAAAAAATCACCTCTGACATTTTTTTTTGGGCGGGGGGGCGGGGGGGGGTGTGGGGAGGGGGGAGAGCTTCAAAAAAATGTGTTGAGCCAAAATGGAAGAGAATGGTGAGAAATGAACACACAAATAAAAAAAAACTCATTTCGGTCATTTGGGGGGCGGGGGGGGGGGGGGGTTTCAATAGTTCGTCTCCCCCGCATGACCACCCGCCCGGGAGCACTAGGGTAAAAACTGAGTATGGCATTGTACGGCATACATCCTAAGCAGTATCTCACATAAATCTCAAGCCTCTAGCTCCCATACGACCGGAGTAATGAAGGTTCAAAGTGGCAGTAAACTAGGGGTGTAAACTATCCCCACTAAGCCCACCACCACCAGCCGCGCGGCTGTCTCGGCCCGCTCACACCTACTGGCCCGGCTCCCCCACACACTACGGAACCTCCCCCTCCTATTCTCCCGCCATTTCCTACCTTACGAGCCACGTAAGTGTTTTTTATATGTCGGACGCACGTGATGCGTCGCTGGGAGTTGGTGATCAAAGACTGCCGACGCAACACGTGCGACGCTGGGTCTCAACGGGTTAACTATAAACTAATTTAATTGTGACATAGGATCTCCGCGACTACGGTAGGGCCGGAGTGGGCGAGTATTCGCCTGAGGTTGCCCCAAGACAAGACAAGACAAAATTCTAGTGCTGGTTTTACTCAGATTTTGTGAGTTTTAATTTAGCCTAGCCTAGGCCTAAGAGTTCAGAAAATTTGCAAAATGCACCCCATACTAGCCTACCCATAGCCTAATAGGCCTAGTGATTCTTTTTTGGCAGACCACCCACAAATTTTCATATAGCCTAGGCCTAGGCTAGCCTAAGTTCTGGAATGCATGTTGGAATAGCCTTCCTATAAACTGTAGGCTAGGCTACTTCCTTTTAATTTAAGTTTGATTCTTTGGAAAAATCTATTAGGCCTAGACCAGGGCAGGAAAGTAACATTTAAAATGACGTGTAAAAAGTCGCCCATAAACGGCGGGCCGCTATGTTATTGTAATTTGGGAGCTTATTTCGTCTGTTGATTGACTTTGTCCTTAATTGGGGATCCTATGAATTAGCACAGATGATGATGACTTACCGTACATCATAATACGTGACGGGCCGACGTGGGGGTGCAGAGCCGCAGAGACCCCCTCAACATATTTGGTGTCTCACAGTAACTTTTAATGGGATGGATGTAGTTACCGGGTGTACGGTCGTCATGTTTACATAGGGTGATCGTCGCGGTTAACTTCGCGTCTATTTTGACGTAATTTTTTTTCGGCATATTTAATTTTATTCACTTCCTTTTATATTTAGGCTATAATCTAGCTTTGGCACGACAATAACCCTAACCTAGTCTTTCTTAAAGATTCTTCTAATCTTCCAGTAGCCTATAGCCTAATTTAGGTCATTTTTAAAGGCACACAATTATATGGTTGGTATTTTAAACGACACTACTGCAGCATTATGAGAAACAATTTATTAGAGATAATAGGCAACAATAGATTCGCCATATTTTTCTCCATAAGCTATAGTCCGCATGGAGGATTTTCGTTATCGACAAATTGAAAAAATTCCCACTTCACAGACAAAATAGACAAATACACCAAAAATTGGGGTGTGGGGGCAGCAGCCCCCACCCATAATAGCCTACTATAATAGGTTAGGTAAGGTTGTTAGGTTAGACTAGGCTAATATCCTTTCAAAGGGGTATAGGCCTATTAAACACTAGGATAGCCTATACCTGGTCAAGGGTAAGTCCTGCTGTAGTCAACTTGAATTCTACCTTAAATTGTAATATTAGACTAGGCATAGCCTATAGAAAAAATAGCCTAGCCTACTTATTTATTGTAGCCTATAATATAGGCCTAGCCGGGTAGAATGTAGAGTTCGGGCATACCGCCACCATTGTTTACACTGCGTAGAGCGGCGACGGACACTTGCGATAATGTTCCTGTCTATTTTGAATGCCATTGGATACAATAATATGTTGAGGGGAGGGCTTTGCGGCAATTGTTTTGGTTGTTTGCCCCCTACTGGCAATATATATGATGATGACAACACGTCATGGGGGCAAAGCCCCCCCTCAACATATTATTGTATCCAATGGCATTCAAAATAGACAGGAACATTATCGCAAGTGTCCGACGCCGACACCGCCGCCGTAATGTTTACATATGTCGATCACCGTGGTTAAAGGCTGGTTCACACATAGCCGAGTCGGTGCGTGAGTCCAACACGAGTCACACTCGTCGATTATCGCCGTCGCTGGAGGCTGAGTCGGCCGCGAGTAGCAATTGTTCCCGAGTCAAGGAGAGTGTAACACGAGTTAACTCGATTCAATACGAGTCAACACGTGTTCATGCAAGAGTCTGTACGAGTAGCTGAGAGTCAAAACGAGTGTAACACGAACCCAACACGAGTGTCAAAAATTTGAAAAATAATGGCCACATTCCAGGGCACGTAAACAAAAAGTATGGACGAGTCAACGCGATTGTTACACGGATCAACACAATTTTTATACGGATCAACACGAAAGACAACGCGTTGACTCTCGTTGGATCTCTGTTGCACACGTGTTGACTCGTGTTACATCCGTGTAAACTCTCGTTGATTCTTCCTACATTTTTGAAATAACGGTATTTCAAATGACACTTGCTTTTTCGTGTTACACTCGTGTTTTTTTCTCAGTGGATCGTGTTTACTCTTGTTTTCACTTGTGTTTGAATCGTGTAAACTCTGGCATCATGGGGGCACCAAATTTTGGCACTCACATTCGTGCTTTCTACTCTTGTTGATACGTGTTGCATGTGTGTTACATACGTGTTGTAGTGTGTAGACACGTGTTGCTTCGTCAACGTCGAAATGATGACGAAAAGCACGAATCACCAAAGAGTGTTACACGGGTTTACACGAGTCAACACGAGTTAACACGAATAACAAAGTTATTCAGAGTCAAACACGAGTTAACACGTATGTACACGAGTCTACACGTATGTAGGCCACACTCATGGGTACTCGCCACGGGACCCAAAAATGTCATGCATGCATGACATTTTGGGACCCCGTGGCGAGTACCCACAAGTGTGTCGAGTATACACGAGCGTAGCACGAGTCTATACGAGTGTTGAGGAGTATCGACGAGTCATTGCTGAATAGCAAAATTGCATCACTCGTGTTGGACTCGCGCACCGACTCGGCTATGTGTGAACCAGCCTTTAGTTCGCGTCTATTTTGAGGCATTTTTTTCGGTTATTTGCCTCCTGCTGGCAATATATATGATGATGACAATATGTCATGGGGGGGGGGTGACCCCCCTCAACCTATTATTGTATCCAAAAGCAGTCAAATAGACGGGAACATGATGGCCAGCATCCGCCGCCGCTCCGCGTAGTGTAAACAAGGCTGGCGGTACACCCGAACTCTAAATTCTACCCCACTAATTTTCCAACTAGCATAACCGATGATTATCAATGATCAATCCCAGTCAGAAACGTCCATGCTTCCCTCCCATAAGTCAATGTCGGGATTACCACACTGTCATGCAAGGACTTCTTTACTTCCATGCTGATCACCCTATTTCTTCTTATTGCTTTCAGAGTTCCTACAACGCTCTTCCCCTGTTACACTTTCTCCCACACTTCTTCATCCATAGGCCTACTCACATCTTTACTCAACACACTGCCCAAATACTTAAATGAGCTGACATTCTTCATAGCCGTTCAACCTCACTTCACACTCTATGGTTGCACCCCTTTCAATGACCATAATATTGCTCTTCCTAGCATTTACCTCCAGATTCCGTTTTTCACACACTGTTCCAAACATATTTACCTGACCCTCCAACTCCCATTCACTATCGCTCATCAGAACTGTGTTGTCAGCAACAGTAGTGCCGGTACTGTACTGTTGAGGCAACTTCCACTCGTTTCCTTCCCTTATCAGCGGTACACCAACATCCGCTGCTCTTCCTTGTATTTCTTTCATGACTCCATCCATATACTGTACTGGTATATATTGAACAACCATCGGGACATCACATACACCCTTGCTTTAACCCAACATTCAGATTAAAGAACTCGCTCTGTTAATTATCCACACATACTGACACCTTTGCACCCTCATACATGCTCTTAATTGCTTTCAGCAACTTGCCATCTACTCCGTATATTTTCAGTACCGGTACCGGTACTTTCCACATACCTTCTCTATCAATTCTGTCATAGGCCTTCTCCAACTCCATAAATGCAGCATACAACGTTTGTCGCTTCTCCAGATATTTCTCCACAACACATTTCCGGGCAAAAATCTGAGCCTACACATCCTCTTCCCTTCCTAAGATGACTACAGTATGCTAACCGTTTTCCCAGCAATACTGACTGAAAATGCCCAAATATATTGCATGTCCTCTTCAGATTTATCTAAAATATGTAAAATTACACCAAATACCACTACAGTAGCACTGAAATCAATAAAACTCACTAACAGGATAAATAAATGGAAGAAATACTCCAAAAGATTAATATGTTAACCCTTTACCCAGCAATACTGACTGAAAATGCCTAAATAGATTGCATGTGCTCTTCAGATTTATACATACATACGTACATAACATTTTAAGACTGAGTGCTCCACACAGATGTGCAGTTTCAGTCTCTTTTCCTAATGGCGGCGTTCCAGGCAACCCTGTTAAGGGATGCTTTACTTGTCAAGTTTTTGGATTTGAGATCGGCACGTATAGTCCGATCCCAGGTCTTACTCGGTCCACCCCTTGGTGCAGCTCCCTCCACAATCGCAGACCTGCATCTTTTCACCCAATTTTGTTCATCCATTCTCTCCACATGTCCATACCATCCCAGTTTACTTGTACGCATCTCCTCGCTAATACTCTTTATACCTAAACGTCTCTTCAGCTCATCATTTGTTATTCTGTTGACATCCTTTATCTGAAATATGTAAAATTACACCAATTATCAACTACATTATCAACAAATTTAATAAAGTACACTAACAGGATAAAGAAAATGTAAGAAATAGCCCTAAAGATGAATTTATCTATCTATCTATTGACGGACGCCTTGATCCCCGAAGGATTGGCCACGAACGAAACACCCCTATGCACCTCTGTCCCCAGTCAGTCGACGCCCCTCCTCCCATCCAGCACCGCTTTCACGCATATACTTCTTAACTCCATCCTTCCACCTCTCTCTCGGTTTATATCTCCCTCTGTCCTTCCACCTCACTCGTACACGCTCTTAGACATTCTCTCGCTTCCCATACGTTCCACATGGCCGAACCATCTCAAGGTGTTCTTTTTCGCACTTTCCAGTACATTCACACCACACCTCTCTCGTACATCCTCATTCTTCTGTCTATCCCTTCATGTAACTCTGCACACACTTCTCAAGTAACTCATTTCCATCCCTTTCACTCTTGGTTTGAATCTCTCCAACAACGTCCATGCTTCGCTTCCGTAAGTCAGTGTCGGGATTACCACACTGTCATGCAATGGCTTCTTCAGTTCCATGCTGACCACCCTATTTCATGTTACTGCTTTCAGCATTCCTACAACCCTCTTCCCCTGTTGCACCCTCTCCCACACTTCTTCATCCATACTCCCATCTTTACTCTGTACACTGCCAAGATACTTAAATGCGCTGACAATCTCCATAGCCTGACCGTTCAACTTCACCTCACACTCTGTGGCTTCACCCCTTTCGAAGACCATAACCTTGCTCTTCCCCGCATTTACCTTCAGATTCCATTTTTCGCACACTGTTCCAAAAATATTTACCAGACCCTGCAACTCCCATTCATATCATCAGCAAACAGCAGTACACAAACATCCGCTGCTCTTCCTTGTATTTCTTTTATGACTCCATCCATATACTGTATATATAGAACAACCATCTGGACATCACACACCCTTGCTTTACCAAACATTCAGATCAAAGAACTCCCTCTGTTCATTCTTCACACGTACTGATACCTTTGCACTCTCATACATACTCTTCACTGCTTTCAGCAACTTGCCATCTACTCCATATATACTCAGTACAGTACTTTCCACATACCTTCTCTATCAACTCTGTCATTCCACTCGTTGCCTTCCCTTAATAGTGGTACACCAACATCCACTGCTCATCCTTGCATTTCTTTTATGACTCCATCCATATACAGTTCAGTATATATTGAACAACCACGGGGACATCACACACCCTTTCTTTAACCCAAAATTCAGATCAAAGAACTCGCTCTGTTCATTCTCAACACATACTGACACCTTTGCACCCTCATACATGCTTTTCACTGCTTTCAGCAACTTGCTATCTGCTCCGTATATTCCAAGTACTTTCTACATACCGGTACCTTCTCTATCAACTCTGTCATAGGCCTTCTCCAAGTCCATGAAGGCAGCATACAACTTTTGTCCCTTCTCAAGATATTTCTCCACAACATATTTCAGGGCAAAGATATGAGCTACACATCCTATTCCCTTCCTATGATAAATACTGTATTTTAACCGTTTCCCCAGCAATATTAACTGAAAATGCCCAAATATATTGCATGTGCACTTCTGATTTATCTAAAATATGTAAAATTATACCAAATACCAACTACATTAGCACAAAACTCAATCGATCACAGAAACAGGATACAAACATAGAATAAATACCCCAAAAGATGAATACGTTAACCTTTTCCCCAGCAATACTTACTGAACATGCACAAATAAATTGCATGTGCTCTCCAGATTTAGCTGAAATATGTGAAATTACACCAAATACTAACTACATTAGCACAAAAATCAATCAAGCACTTTAACAGGATAAATAAAATGGAAGAAATAGCCCAAAAATGAATTTATCTATAGCCTACCGGTATATATTGCCGGATTGGGTTCTAGTCATGTGGTGATGGGCTGGTCTATCAGAGTGAGAACTGAGCGATCTCTGCCATACCCATAGCTTACTCTGACTGTTCCTTTTACTTATATATTTTCTAGATCTCAAGTGACGGCGTCTCATCCGTGGATTGACCTCCCAATCTACAGTACCAAGATTGGAAGCCAAAGCGTCACATTTTTCCTTTGCCCCTCAACTTTCTCTTCATAATTGCTGAGGGGCACAGGGCCCTGGGTGGGACTTTGGTTTCCCGGGCGTTTCCGCACCCTCCTCAGCTCCCCGCCATGGAGTGGCTTCGGTCACCCAGGCTTTATTGTGGTCGGCAGGGAGGGTTCTGTGGGGGCGCTCGGTTATGGCCTTGGCCTTGCTCGGGGCCTTGGGGCTGTTCGGCCAGGCAGCTTGGGGAACAACAACAACAACAACAATATTGCCGGACACCTTGATCCCCGAAGGGGTGACCATGAACGAAACGCCTGCGTATTTCAAGCTCGCTTGAGTTATCACTCGATCGTCTTTTAGAGCTTTTTGGCCCGGGGTAATTACCACACCATCGCGTCATAAGGAGTTTGAGGGGGTTAAATTGCTAGATACATAGAGGAAGAGGAATGCCAAGTAAAGCTAAACAAAAATATATAAGATATTTTTAACATCTATCTATCATCTATTGCCTGACGCCGTGATCCCCGAAGGGGTGGCCAAGAACGGACCGCCCCCATGCACCTCTGTCCCCAGTCAGTCGATGCCCCTCCCCCCAACCAGCACCGCCTTCGTTCATGTACTTCCTCACTCCATCCTTCCACCTCTCATTCGGTCTATCTCTCCCTCTCTGTCCCTCCACCTCGCTCTCATACACCCTCTTCGTCATTCTCTCGCTTTCCATACATTCCATATGGCCGAACCATCTCAAGTTGTTCCTTTTCACACTTTCCAGCACATCTACCTCCACACCACACCTCCTTCTTACTTCCTCATTAGTCTGTCTATCCCTCCATGTAACTCCGCACGCACTCCTTAAGTAATTCATTTCCACTGCTCTCACTCTTGGTCTGAGTCTCTCAACCAACGTCCATGCTTCGCTTCCGTAAGTCAGTGTCGGGATTACCACACTGTCATGCAAGGACTTCTTCACTTCCATACTGACCACCCTATTTCTTGTTACTGCTTTTAGCGTTCCTACAACCCTCTTCCCCTGTTGTACCCTCTCCCGCACTTCTTCATCCATAGTCCCATCTTTACTCAACACACTGCCCAGATACTTAAAAGAGTTGACGATCTCCATAGCCTGACCATTCAGCTTCACCTCACACTCTGTGACTTCACTCCTTTCGAAGACCATAACCTTGCTCTTCCCCGCATTTACCTTCAAATTCCGTTTTTCACACACTGTTCCAAACTCATTTACCAGACCCTGCAACTCCCATTCATTATCACTCATCAGAACTGTATCATCCACAAACAGCAGTATAGGTAGCTTCCACTCAATTCCCTCCCTTTTCAGCGATACACCAACATCCACTGCTCTTGATAGTATTTCTTTTATGACTCCATCCATATATATAGTAAACAACCACAGGTACATCACACACCCCTGTTTCAAACCAATATTCAGGTCAAAGAACTCGCTCTGCTCAGTCTCCACACGTACTGCCGCCTTTACACCCTCATACATGTTCTTCACTGCTTTCAGCAACTTGCCCTCTACTCTGTATATTCTAAGTACTTTCCACAAACCTTCTCTATCCACTCTGTCATAGGCCTTCTCCAAGTCCATAAAGGCAACATACACATTTTGTTTCTTCTCCAGATACTTCTCCACAACACAATTCAGGGTAAAAATCTGATCTACACATCCTCTTCCCTTCCTAAAAACCTCCCTGCTCGTCGCCTATCCATTTCTCCGTTCTCACTCTCACTCTCTCAATCACTACCGGTACCCTACTGTATACCTTCCCTACTACGCTTAGAAGACATATTCCTCGGTGGTTACCACACACTCCTCTTTCCCCTTTGCCCTTATATAGGGGGACTATTATGCCAGTCTTCCAGTCATCGGGTGCACTCCCCTTCTCCCATGCTAGTTTGCAAATTTTCCATACCCATTCTATCACTATCTCACCACCATACCTCAACATTTCCCCACACACTCCATCTGTTCCTGGTGCTTTCCCCAACTTCACTCTTTTCATGGCTTCCCACACTTCTGACCTCCTGATCCCCACCTCCTCCTCCACTACTTCTTTTCTTCTTCCTCCCATACCATATCCAGCTATGTTTGCTGGCTCTTCATTCCTTACATTTAGCAACTCACTGAAGTACTCCCTCCATCTCGACTCTCTCTTGCTTCTCAGCTAGCATTCTCCCATTCTTATCTTTCACACCCTTACTGTTTCCCTTGCTACCTTCCCTAACTTTCTTGACTTCTTCCCAGAACAGTTTCTTACTCTCCCTCCATTTTACACTAAGGTGCTCGTTTCTGTCTCTCGGAATCTTCATTCCCTCTACTACCCAACCACTCTCTATATGCTTTCTTCTTTTCTTCCACAGCTATTCTTACCTCTTCTGTCCACCATGCTGTACCTTTCACTCCCCTCCCTCTTCTCCTCACTCCACACACCTCCTCACATGCTGCACAGATCTCATCCTTAAACACCTTGCTCATCTCCTCCACTTCCTCCATAACTTCCAGGTCGAACCCACCTAGTCGTCTTTCCACTGCTCTCCTGTACTCCTCCCTGACTTCCTCCTCCTGCAACCTCTCCACCCTGCTCATCATTCCACCCTCCTCTCGCCTCCCTCCAGCTCTCCTCACCCACTTCTTTTGTATCCTAACCTTAGCTACCACTACATAATGATCAGACAGACCCCCTCCAATACCCCTATACACCCTAGCATCCATCACAGATTTCTTCATTCGTTCATCCACACATACATAATCAATCAATGACTTTCGTTCCACCACTGTCTTATCCTTCATCGTCAACATCCGTTTCCACGTGTACCTGTGGATCATTCTGTGTCGGAAGAAGGTGTTGGCTATCCACAGCCTCCTCCCCACACATACGTCCACAAGTGCACTACCATTCCCATTCACCTCTGATGGTACCCCCCACCCTCCCACCACTCCCTCAACTTTCCTATCACCCACCTTACCATTCATATCCCCAATCAGAAATATTCTTTCGTTCTTGTCAAACTTCTCCAGGCACGCCTCCACATTCATCCAGAACTCCTCTTTCTTTCTTTCAAGTATATCCTCTGTCGGGGCATACACGCATGCAATCAATACAATATTTTTAACATGAGGTTGCTTATAATAATTTGTACCTCTGCAGTTTCTCCATGGCTAACGAGAAAGGTCACATTCCTAAGAAGCCCCAACCAAAAAGGCCAAGCTTCTGTACAGAACAAATGCCACACCATTACCCTTATGGTGACCCTATCAAATAATCAAAACAACCACACTTCTTAACCCAATTCCCGTGGGGCCCCTCATATGACGGAGACGATTTTCCGGCTATTTTGTAGCCTGTGAGCCAGGCCAGCTTTTGCAAGCAGCACGGATGGACGTCAGCCAGAGCCTACAGGCCCCGCCACGACACTGAGGTTTGTGTGAGAGAGAGTTCACTTTGGTGCAGCGTCACACATAGCGAAAACAGAAAATATTTGGTAATTATTAGCGATTTCGCTTAGGCCTATCGGATTTGGTAATTTTTAGCAATTTTGCCCTTCGTTTGCAAGATCCTTACAAGAAAACCAGACGTCGTACAGGGATGATTCAGGAGTAATTTGAAAGCTATTACCGTACTTTCACGAATACATAATTGTATTATGCTCTGGCTTTTGCTTATGCATGAAAATGAGCAGGGAATGAAGGCAATTTCGGGCAATTAAGCCTACTCATACAGGAGTCCTTGGAGCGGCTTCGGTCGCGCCGGGAATTTCCACACCTCACACCACACACACACATCACACAGTTTTTCCTACACCGAGAAATGACTCTCCGGCTGTCATTTCTCGAAGACTTCTTCTAGCCGGAGACATTGAGAGCATTGCTTATGCATGAAAATGAGCAGGGAATGAAGGCAATTTCGGGCAATTATGCCTACTCGTACAGGAGTCCTTGGAGCGGCTTCGGTCGCGCCGGGAATTTCCACACCTCACACCACACACACACATCACACAGTTTTTCCTACACCGAGAAATGACTCTCCGGCTGTCATTTCTCGAAGACTTCTTCTAGCCGGAGACATTGAGAGCAACCCAGGACCCACCTACACATACATATGTCCAACTTGCTCAAAACCCATCGCTTCGAGTCGCCACACTAATGGTTCAGTTCTCTGCAATTCATGCAGGAACTGGACCCACTTCACCTGCACAACACTTGCCTCCAAGAAACACTACATGAACACCTGGACCTGTTCCTCATGCCCCTCCCTCTCCCAGTCAAATCCCTCGCCTAAAACCCGCCCACCTCTCCTCCCCAACCCACCTAACCTTCCCATATCATCCACTCCCCCCCCTAAAACCTGTCCACCTCTCCTCCCTAACCCACCTAACCTTCCCATACCATCCACATCCACATCCTCAACTCAACATACTACACCCAATCCTAATCCATTCCAACCCCCATCTGCTCCCCAATCCCCACCCCCACCTCACCCATCCCATCCCCCAGCCCCTCCCCTCCCCCCCCCCCCCCCCCCCCCCCCCCCCCCACCCCATCCTCGTGCAGCAGCACCCAACATACATCGTGCACATAACATTAACATTCTCCAATTGAACATAGATGGCATCAACACAAAGAAACTCTCACACTTCATCAAACAACACAACATACACATTGCCATCTTACAAGAAACAAAACTCCGCACAACACAAAAAACACCCACATTTCATGGTTTCACCACCATCAGACAAGACCGGGCTGTTGGCGGAGGCGGTGGACTCATCACCCTGGTACACAAAGAAATATCATACATAGTTACCAGTGTACAAACCAAATCCCTCCTCCCCCCAAATGATAACACAACAGAAATACAATCAATTAAAATATGCACTGGCAACAACTCCAACATAACCATCATCAACACATACATCCCCTACAGTACCAAATGAATACAGACCACACTTACAACAGATCACAAACACCCCACACATCATCCTGGGTGATGACTTCAACGCCAAGACGTCGGCCTGGTTTGTCGACAACCCCGACACAGACAGAGGGCTGGTACTACAAAACCAAACTGTTAACCTCATCATCCTTAACGACATCCATCAACATACCCATATTCCTCACCAAGCCCTCTATAACCCATCATCTCCAGACATCACCTTTTGCTCCCCAGAACTCACCCCCACAACATCCTGGAGGGTGGTCAGAACCTTAGGCTCTGACCACCTCCCAATCATTATCACCACCAAAACCAGACTCACCCCAGCTAACCACAAACACACATACACCAATTATAAAAGACCTAACTGGGAAGCATTCACATATGAGACAGAACAACACTTCACAACTCTAAACAGTACACCCATCACTAACATCAACAATGCTGTACACATACTCAATAAAACTATCCAAAACACTGACAAGAAACACATTCCAAGAGGTAACAGAAAACACAACGGCAACTTCACACCAGAAATTCAAAACCTCATCAGACAACGCAACATACTGAAACACTCCCCAGCACCCCACACACAAGACATCACACAACAAATCCAAGCACTCAACACCCAAACTAACAACAAAATACAAGAACAACAAAAACTAAATTGGAATAACTTCCTACAAACACTTGATCACAAAACAAACCCCAAAAAACTCTACAAAACACTAAACAGCATCACACTTTCCAACAGCAACACAACACAATCACATGCTGCAATCACAACAACAGACTCTACTCCTTCATGTAAACAACAAGCAAACACTCTCATCAATCACTTCTCACATGTCAGTCACCTAAAACCTCACAAAGACGACCGACGTGTCATCCGACGTAAGAGACAATTCCCCACAGACCCTGACTATACACCCTTCACCAATCACCAGACAAAGCATATCATCAACAATCTCAAGCACTCACCCGCTTGTGGCCTAGACAACATAAGCAACATACACCTCAGACACCTGGGACCACAAGGCATACAAGCACTCACTAACATATCAAACTACAGCTATTCACACAACACAATACCAGACATTTGGAAGCATGGTATCATCACCACATTCCCCAAACCCAACAAAGACCCCACGCTACCCTCCTCGCACCGCCCCATCACACTCCTTTGCTCCCCCTCCAAAGTCATGGAACGCCTAGTGTTACAACTAATTACACCCGACCTACCCCTAGCTCCAACACAACATGGCTTTAGGCCACTGCACTCCACAAACACTCTTCTCACAGACCTTACACAAAGAGCTTTTGACGGCATCAACTCAGCTAGACCACCACACAGATCACTATTAGCCACACTCGACATTAGTAAAGCCTTCGATGCCATCCCCCGCCACAACCTAACAAACAAAATCTACAACACAAACATGCACAACAACACAAAAAGGTGGCTGGCCAACTTCCTAGCAGGCAGATGTGCACACGTATCTTTTGCCGGTCAGTCATCTAAAATCAGAAACTTTCCAAACGGAGTCCCACAAGGATCCGTCCTATCGCCCGCACTCTTCAATCTGTACATGCATGATATAACTACACCCAATACGCCCCAAATAAACTTAGCCTCCTATGCAGATGACATAACACTCACATGCAGACACCATGACCCAAAAAGAGCAACAGATCTCCTTCAACCCTATCTCAACACACTACATGGCTGGTGCACTACAAACAGACTTAATCTACCCCAGCCAAATCCACCGCAATCCTGCTCACAAGCTGGACAGGAGAACACAAATACATCCCTCAACTCACCATAAACAACACACCCCTAACACATACACACACACACAAAATCCTAGGAGTAACATATGATACTCATATGGCATTCAAACAGCACACCACAAACATTAAAAAGAAATGACACCCAGACTTAACGCCCTCAGGTCACTTGCTCACACAAAATTTGGACACAACAAAGAAAATACCACCACAGTATATAAACAATACATAAGATCAGTGATCATGAGAGGCACTCAATTCCTGGCAGTAGCCTCCACGAACCAAGACCACCCACTAAACTACATGGCAACACACCCACAGACACCAAGAAATGTCAAAACAACACCCAGCACACGGTATCACACACAATTACTGTCCTCTCTCCCATCCCAAACCACCTTCCAGAAGCACATCCATACTCATATCTCTCGCCGATCCATCCACTCACTCACAGACAACACGCAGCTGCAAGCACGACCTCCCGAAATCCATCCTTCCGAATCCTCCCTTCCTCGCGAGGACAGAGTCCACCTGGCCAGGCTGAGATGCGGACACCATCCAGCTCTCCTGAGCTATCAGAAGAGACTGGATGACTCCGTTGTCGATGCCTGCCCGGGATGTAACACAGCACCCCATACCATTAAACACATAATAGAAGACTGCATTTCACACAACCACTTACGCCAACAACACAATCTGCACGCAATGAGAGCTCTGTGGGAAAGCCCGATCGTGGCCATGGCCTTCCTCAGGGACTCGGGGCTGTTCGGCCAGGCAGCTTAGGGAACAACAACAACAACAACAACTCGTACAGGATTAATAGCTTTAACCAAAATGGTCACACTCCTTAATGGTCTAAGTGGCCATAGCCAAAATGTCTACACTATATTCCTTCTGTACTTTCTCCATGCCTGATGAGATAAATGATATTTTGATATATATGGCACAGCCCTTGTATCCAACACAATACCCTGCGTGCAACCCCGCTCGAACCCCGCACAACGTTGCTTGCAACTTTAATTATTATTATTATTATTATTACAATCACGGAAGATGGAACCGCAGGGATTGAGAACTTTGACGTGGAGGAAAATGTTGAAGAGCCGGAAATGGTAGCGGAAGCTGCAGAAATTCGGGACAACCTGGATTTTTAATCCGCACCTGTTCGCAAACAACGAATGGCGGGGGCTCATGAGGGGACAGACCCGGATAATCTTCCCATCTATAGGAAAATCACTTTAAATGGAGTGAAAGTCCGACTTTCAATTGTCACGGGGGCTTCCCGGTCATGTCTCTTCTTTCCTTTCTTAAAACAGCACAACAAAACTTTAGATATTATTCAACCTTTTTCAATAGTTTTTTTTTTTTTTTTTTTTTTCTATGTGATTGAAGGAGGCAAAAGGCAGAATTGCCTATAGCGAGTGCCTCCCCCATAGTTGAAAAAGTGACAGGGTCAAAATCAAGGGACGATCGAGCCAAAATGCCTGGACACACAGAGTTTGAAGCAATTTAAGTCATAGGAAGAGGGAAAGACTGATTCTGGGAGAGAGTTCCAGAGCTCAGCTGTTGAGTAGAAGAAAGTTTGAGAGTAACGTTTCACTCTTGGGTTAGAGAGTTGCACAGAGTAGGGGTGGGATTGAGTTGCAAGACGGGTACCACGTGCCCTACGTAAAGGAGGTGGTATGCACTGGGAAAGCTCTGAGGAACACTGATTATTATAGTAGCGATTGAATAACGAGAGAGATGCAACACTGCGGCGGAGAAAGAGAGATTGCAGAGAGTTGGTGAGTGGACGGGAGTTAATGATACGAAAAGCCTTCCTTTCAACTTTGTCTAGGAGAGCGGTGTGAGAGGAACCTACCCACACATGTGAACAATACTCAATACAAGGACGCACTATTCCCCTGTACAGAACAAGAAGCTGTGCAGGGGAAAAGACCCGCCCAGCTTCTGGGAGGCTGCCTTAGCAAGACTGGTAATATGGTCCTTCCAAATGAGAGCAGAAGAAAAAGAGACACCAAGAATATTGAGAGAAGATGAAGGGTTGATTTTTGTATTGTTGAAGAATAAGGGATAGTCCGCTGGGAGATCCTGATGGGTAGATAGATGGAGAAATTGGGTTTTGGAAGCATTAAAGGTAACAAGGTTTTCTCTGCCCCAATTGGAGATAGTATTTAAATCAGAATTTAAGAGTTCTATGGCTTCATTACGTTTGTCGTTAAGGGATTGCTGGCGGGGGCGTTCTGAAAAACTAATGGAGTAGTGTAAGGTTGAGTCGTCTGCGTATGAATGGATGGGAATTAAGGTACAGTTAAGGAGATCATTTATACAAATTAGTGCTAATGATGACATTATTCCTAACTGTGGACAGACACATCCACTATATGTTAGTACCCCTGTCCCTGATCATGGGACAGAACATTCCTTCATGATTTATGATCCCCAAGAGACCAAGTACGATGGATACTCGGGGTCTCGATTTGCTCACTTCTCTGGGCACTTCCATTGATTGCAAAATGAGAACTTTAAAGTTTTCATCCTCACTTCAAACAAGAACAAAAATAAACTAATCCTCAGACGGTCAAAAAGTCTAATGCCACTCCCATTGCTAAATTGAGTAACGTAACCTCTATCACAAAGTCTGTAATCAATCAGGAGAAACAGAATCAACCTATCATTTGTCTCATACAGACAACTCAAGCTGTCACTTCCAAATTAATGACACTTCCCCCTCATCATGAACAATGGGTACCTATCATACCCACATTGCCTGGGGATCTAAGTATGACCCCTAACCTCCGAAGCCCTTTTGACAGGGATTGCCTGACCGCTCCAGCCATCATCTCTAATCAATTAAATTGTATCAAAATAGCTAATATCTTCGATCAACCTATCACTTTGCCGAAAGGGTTAACTATCGAGGAACTAGAAACGCATGCAGAAGAACTATCTTTACCTTCAGAAGATACCTTTCCACCCTCCTTTCCGCTTCCTGATATTCCGTCTCATTTAACTTCTCAACAACAGACTGACTTACATGACTTGATGACTACTTATCAAGACATCTTCGCCACATCCAGCCGAGACGTCAGGAAAACCAACATACTGCATCATCCTATTCATACTGTAGGACTTCCGATCAAACAGCCGATTTGGAGGAATAATCCAATACAGAGACAGGAAGAGGAATCTCAAGTAAAGGACATGCTAGCAACTGGAGTTGTCCACCATTCCCCTAGTCCTTGGTCACCTCCGGTCGTACTCGTCTGGAAGAAAGATGGATCCACCCGTTTCTGTATTGATTACCGACAGTAACTATCAAAGACGCCACACCATTACCTAGAATTGATGACTCTTTAGATTCCCTAGTAGGAGCTAAATGGTTCACCACTGGATTTGCAAGCCGAGTATTGGCAAGTACCGGTACTGCCAAAACACCAACAAAAGGCAGCTTTTGCCACGAGCCAAGGAAGACTATGTGAGTTCACAGTATTACCTTTCGGTCCATGCAATGGACCTGCCACCTTTTCCAGGTTGATGGAATCTGTTCTACAAGGATTAACCTGGGAAACTTGTCTGGCATACCTGGATGACAATATTGTGTTTGGTAAGACCTGGGCTGAACATCTACAAGGACTACGTCAAGTATTTCAGAGGATTCGGGAAGGAATCCTGAAACTCAAACCCTCTAAAATGATGTACTCTGGCTAAGAAAGAAGTCCAATTTCTAGGCCGCCTAGTCTCAGAACAAGGAATTGCCCCAGATCCAGACAAATTACATGCCATCAGTACCATAACTCCTCCCACCAATGTAAAAGGAGTCCGAGCCTTTCTCGGCCTGGCATCATACTATCACCGATTTGTGAACATTTTTGCCAGTATTGCCAAACCACTAAATGACTTAACCAGGAAAGAAAAACCATTCCTGTGGACGGACCAACGTCTAAAAGCCTTTGAGTCCTTAAAAGAGCTGCTCGTAGCATCCCCGGTAATATCTTTTCCAGACTATACCAAACCATTCCGCCTATATACCAATGTTTCACAATTCGGTATTGGAGCCGTTCTAGGATAAACTAGAGAAGGAAGAGAGCATATTATTGCATGTGCCAGCCGAACCCTGAATCCGGCAGAAATCAACTATCCCGTTACTACTACTAATATTAATAATAATCGTCTGGTTACTTATATAGCGCTCGTTCTCCTCCTTCGAGGATTCACAAGCGTTTGGCTTTCTTTAGTCTACCAGAGACCATTACCCATCCCCTTGCTCATGGGGAGATGGTAACAGCCGGCTATATCCCAGATAAACTTTTCAATCTGAGCGGGGATTGAACGCTAGACCTTCAAGATGGGATTCAGGCACGCTATCAACTGAGCCAGCCGGACGGCTAAGCGAGAATGCCTTGGAATAATTTGGGCCCTGCAACATTTTAAGGCTTACCTAGCTGGTGTCAAGTTCACCATCATTACTGTTCACCACGCCCTCCAATGGCTATGCAAATCTGACACCAAAAATGCCTTAACTGTCAGATGGCGAGAATCGCTAGAAGAATTTAATTTTGAAATTGCTTATCGACCGGGAAAACTCCACACCAATGCTGATGCTTTGTCCAGACTTCCAACTACATCAATAACTGACACATCTAGCCAGAAAACTGATCCTCAACCTATCCTAGCCATTGATCATCAAGATTCAATGGATCAAGATCAACAACAATTACTTAAACAGTTTCAGAGACAAGAAAAGCCAGATTGAATGCCTAGAAGTATTTTCTCCCAACTCACAAGAAGAGGAGATAATTTGTATACTCCAGAAGGGAAAATTGTGATTACACCCAATTCGGCTCTATCTACTATGCAATCCTTACATGCACACAATGACATTCATTTGGCACAAAGTAAATTAACTACTACTTTCCAACAGGTATACTGGACTCCTTCCCCTTACATCATAGCAAAAAGAATCACGGACGCCTGCCGAGCCTGTGCCTTGGGCAAAGATAGGACCCGTACAGCCGGACCTACAGGAAAGTTAGTAGCGCCCAAACCATGGCAACTCTTAGCAGTAGATGTAATGGGACCCATTGAAGGTAGTAAAGGATTTAAATACATTATCACCTTTGTGGACACATATTCTAAATATGTAATTGCCTGTCCAGCAAAGGAACACTCAGCGTTAGCAGTAGCTGAGGCAATGATCCAGCATGTCTTCCCCTATTTCGGGTTACTTGAAGCTATTCATTCAGATAATGCCCCTGAGTTCACCGGTCACATCTGGTCAAAACTATTACAGATGTGTGGATTCAAAATTAGCCATTCATCCCCTTATTGGCCTCAAGGGAACTCTAAATGTGAGAGGAGTCACCGCACCATTCCTAACCAAATAAGGACTCGCCTACAACAGATGAACACCACTGATTGGCCCAAACAGGCCAAAATAGTGCAGTGGGGTATCAATACCTGCCCCCGTCAAGACGGAATTTCACCCCATGAACGCATTTTTGGAGTGCCACCTCTGCTCCTGCCTCTATGCCACCTGCCTGTTCCTTCCGAACCCTCCTTCAATTTTGACCAATCTTTAGTTCACCTAAAGAACCGCCTTCGACAACTTCAGTACATCCAAGACCTACAACCGGACGAGACAGCGAAAGTAAGTCCCCACCATGTCGGCGATCTTGTCGTGGTTGCTCAACTGCCAGTACCTTCCAAACTCAAACCCAGATATAAAGGTCCTTTTGAGATATTAACCGTACCAAACTGTTACCAGGTTACCATAAATTACTTTGGAGAGTCACGCACCTACCGAAATAGATATATACGTAGGTTTCAGCCCATAAATGACAATATGACTATGCTTTCTGGCCCCAAAGATAATGACACATTGCCTGCAATTGATAACCAAAATTTAGGATCCACAGAACCATTGACACCTCCTATCCTTCCACCCATTCCTCCTGCTCAGGTTGTGGTACAAATACTTGTGAAACCACCTGTGTCAAGAGTATCGAATGCCGATTTCACCTATCCAGACCCTCCTATCCCTCCTCCATCAAACCCCTATCGCACCAATCTCTTTTATGATCTTCCACATCCTACTCGCATTGTCTCTGCTCCTCCTAAACTTCTAACACAACCTAACCCTACTGTGACTCAGCTAAGATCTCCTCTTCCTACTACCTAACCTGCCAACAGTCTACCTATTTTTCCTACTTCACCCTTTCCTCTCCCTACCACTCCAGAAATTAATAATATTCCATCTCTAGAAAGGAATGGCCAAACCTCTCCTTCTCTGTCCAACACTCCATCTAATTCATCCACTCAACCAATGATCAACCCAACAACTTTACCTGTTCAGGAAAACTGTTCAACTACACTTAAATCTAACCTCTCTCCACAACTTCCTATACCTCTGATTCAATCTCCTCAACCTACTACATCTACTAATAAATCTCCTACCCTGACTTCCTCTAATTCTAAATCATCTCAACGCACCTATACCTCCCCCCATCCTTCGTTAATGCAACCTTTGTGTAATCTTACATGTCGAAGATCTGGCCGGCGTGTGACTCCACGTAAGCGCTGGGCACCCATCTTCAACCCCACGTACATGAGATGGGCTCCCAGAGAAGACACCTCCTCTTGACCTTTAAAGGTCACCGCCACACCTGTTGCGAGGTCACCTATCCAACCTTTTCCACTGGCCACTGCGATGTCACCGGACCTAAGGACAGGCCCCCAAACCAACAAGCCCCTCCCACCTGGGCCAACTATTCCTACTGACTCCAGTCCAGTCACAACTCCACCAGCTTCAAAACCAACCACATCTTCCAGGACTGTTCCTCCTACTGCCATCTTGAAAATCAGCAGTCTGTTCGTGTCCTCCACCAATGCCACTATCAACATCACCTCTCCAGCTCACTTAATCCATGTGGCTAATTCCTCTACTACTCCCCTCCGGCTGACTCTACAATACGACGCCGATGCCCCTAATGATATCTCCACAATAGTTTGGTGTTTATTTCTGCAGCACCTCACGCCTGATCTCATCACCAGAACTATCCGAACGTATAACCTTAAGTCTCACGGCCGAGATTTTTTTTTGGAAGACGGTGGTGAGATGACGGGGTTGCAAACGAGGGGCAAAGCAAACCCTGCAGAGGTCCTGACAATGCAGGAAAGGGAAAAGCCTTCCATAGCCAAAATAGCCGCAGTAAAGGAGAGCAGAAGAACAAGGAAGAAAATACAGCAAAAGATGAAAAGAGAAATCACACAGTTCCCCCGAGTTTCCCATGATCTAGTACCAACAGCAATGACACAATCTACCCAGCAGGGAAGGCCTACCCATGCTCTAATCCCTGCAGGAATAGGTCAGTCTGCCCGCCAAAGGTCACCACATCCGGGACATACCAGGAGTTCAAGCCCCGACCAATCACTGGGATACCTGTCCAACCAATGGCAGAGCCGGAGACATACACCTAAGGCAAATACACAATAACAGCTGGATTTATTATACGAGAAGAATGTATGCACATACATCACGATCCAGTGCAGTACCTCTACCGATGGGACCAAGAGAATCACCTCTACAGTACCTCACTTGAGGAATGGAAGTATGAGAAAAAAAATCAAGAGGAACGAAAGCATGGCCTGCAATCTAGGAAAAGTCAAGAAGTGTGAATAACAGAAAAACATTGATCATGCAACCATGGAAGCCTTTTATATAAAGAGTATAATTTGAAGATATAGAGAATAACCTTATACATGTATTATTAGGGTAAGTATATTTTTAGAATAATGATTGCCTTCACAATAATGAAATCCCCATGTCCCTACTATATTGAAATAGGTCAAATTGAGTTCAAATTATAACCCCAATATAGCCTGACTGAAATTGAGGGAAGGTATGCAACTACAGCTCCTACCTTCCACTGGTCTAACTTTTAGTGGGTAGAGAATAGTGTTGTAGACTTTCTATAGGACAAGCCTGTCCCTGTAGTAAAGTCCAACTAGGGTGGCCAACGAGAGTGTGTTAGAGGAGCCAGGGGCAACCTTCTCTATTGTCCGTGAGAGAGGCAGCTCCCTTTGACGGTCAGCCAGATGAAGAACTACGAGTTCTACGTCGTCCAGATACTCCCTCATGGAAATTACTTCTCCTCTACCCCGTACCCTAAGTGTCTCTGTGTTTTCTAAGTGTTGGGAATTATTGTGAAGGTAATATAAAATATGTGAGTGTTCAATTTAACTGTTTGTAGAGATCCGCTTCTAGGATTTCCCTTGTCAATTTATTACACTTGTGGATTTATCCAACTTTGATTCCTGCAGTGATTGTATATAAGTACGGTGTATTTTCTATGTAATTTGTGTTCAAGCAGTCACTCAATAATTTGTACATACGTCATATAGTCAAGATTACACGAGTTTCTCAGTGAATGCTCTCAATTGTATTCTATTGTTATTATTCATTGCGTGTCCAAGTCGAAGTGAAGTGTATAACGAGGGCTATTTTCCTTCTAACTAACCTAAACTTAACTCCTAACCTCAGCACCATTTTACGTCCATTCCTAACCATACAATACTTATAGCATAGATTCGCCGCTATTGAAAGTAAATAACCCGTCCGTTGAGTTAGAATTAGTCTATATTCAAGATATTTAATTTGTATTAGTTCTTGTGAATAATCTAATCATATTATACATTACTCGGGCTATGTAATTCTTTCACCACTGATTTAGGAATTCAGATTATACATTCCTTGATTCATCAAGCCTATATGTTTGGCTATTGATATATTACTACTTTGTTTTGTAATTAAATCATTATAACAATTATTAAAGCTATAGTAAAGCGCTACTGAGTTCTGCGTTCCATTCAGCAGTTTGTTAATTTATTCAAACTCCTTCTGATGCCATCATCTTTGGCTATATATTAAATACTACTTTGTTTTGTATCTAAGTTATTATAGCTCTAATTAAAGCTATAATAAAGCGCTACTCCATTCTGCGTTACTTTCAGCAGTGTGTTAATTTATTCAAACATACTTGTCAATAGCTATTTGTGCCGCTATAATTCATTCACTAAATTTACTGTGAATCTGATTTCCTAATTCCGTGTAATATTAGCTCATTAACGATTGAATTTATTTTTCGTGTATCGTGTGAGAAATTATTCACAATAACCCTTTGATAGTTAAATTCAGATTTAAATTATCTTTCCCCATATAATAAAGCGAAGTTCATGTCTTCTATCCTCGATTTAACGTTGCACTAAATCAAGATTATATTTAACCTGACCTCAGTTCGTCTGACCTGTACCCCCGAGAGCGCTATCTATGAGTGTACACCTGAACGCGACACTTTTTGTATTTCACGCCGCGCAGCCTAAGGCGCAGCTGAGTAGTTGACCTCAGTTGCCCTACCTTGTAATTACTATATCTTACGTTATACACTTAACCATCATAGATTTTGTCATAATTATTTATTATTCATGTATGCATTTTATGTAATTGCGTATTTCCTATTTTTATACTTTGTAAGCAGGAGTGGAGGTATGGAAGTGGAGGTAAAACAGAGAGTGTGTGAAGGAAGGAAGGTTTTCGGAGCAATGGGAAGTATGTGGAAGACGAGAAATCTCGGAGTGAAAGTAAAAAGTGCACTGTATCAAGGAATTGTTGTGCCAACAGTGATGTATGGGGCTGAGACATGAGCTCTGAAGAAAAAGGAGAAAAGAGGGCTGGATGTGATGGAGATGAGCTGCTTGAGGAGTATGTGTGGAGTTACTCGTAGAGACAGATTGAGGAATGAAGAGATACGTAGGAGAGTGGGGCAGCAAGAACATTTGTCAGCCAGAGTGGACAGAAGGGTGCTGAGCTGGTATGGTCATGTTGAACGAATGGGAGATGAAAGGCTTACAAAGAGAATATGTGAGTCAGGTACAAGGGGAGATAGAAGGGCAGGAAGACCCCCATTGAGATGGAGAGACTGTGTAAGAAAGGCTTTGGATGATAGAGGAATGACTATAGATCAGGCAGGGGAAGTGGTGGTGGACAGGAGTGAATGGAGAATGCTTATGAATAGTTGAGTGAACACGTGGTCATTTGGAGTAAGGGGTCGGGCGCAAGTTGGACTAGATAATAGTCCATCAGGCGCCTGGCCCGGGGAGACGATTAATATGAAGGGTGTGCCTGGAAGTGTGGTGGGAGGGCTTGTGGCTTTGGCTCCGCTGCATGTCTGCCTGACGAGATCGGAACCTCTCCGGGTGGTCAGGGGCCGGGGGAGTGCTGGAGCGACCTTGGTAACCCTGGTCTCTGGGTCTTCTCCTGGGTGACCTGGATGTGTGAGAGTTTGTGTTTTTTATCTGTGTTTATTTTTTGTTTTATGTTGTTTTTGTGTTTTCCCTGTTCTTCCTCTGTCTTGAGTCGGCTACCGCCAAAATGGGGATTGGGCCTGAGCATATAGATAGATAGATAGATACTTTGTAAGTGACGACCATATTTCATTAGAGAGTAAAACCTTCTTAACTCTTTATCAATCACAGTGTATGAATATTAGAACCCTACTCAATATAGTAAAGGTTTTAATACCCCATCTATGTATCTATGTTAAAGAATAAATATGAGTGTAATTTATACTGAGTGTTTATTGTGTTCTTGGGAGAGTGATTGAGTTATTTAAAATTAATATTCATGAAGCGAGACATGTTCCTGTTGAGCATTATCCAATTCTAAATATCCGAAATCCGGGTGAATAAAGAATACATAAGAAAGCGAGTTGGATTACAACCCGGCATAATATATATATATATATATACCGTACATATATATTATATATATATATATATATTGAAATGATGGGGTTGGAAGGAGCAAAATTAGAACCACCCCATATCTGCCCCCACATCATGAAGAACTATCATTGCCAAAATCCAGAATAGTGACAATCAGGGAAAGGAGAAGAGTCAAGAAAAAGGCCTTAGCAGAAAAAGAAATACCGCAGTGTCCCATAGCACAACAAAACCCCCTACCTGTTCTCACAGGATACGCTCCGCTCCCTAGTGACAAACCTGTACGACCGGGCGTCCAACACGGCCACCTCCCCTACACAGGCGAGCGTCCACAACTAGAACCTGATCTAAATTATGATGAGGAATATTTTATGCAACTACTTCATCAGCCATCAGTGTTTCTTAGTAATTGTTTCGACCAGAATAACCACCTCTAGAGCGACGAAAACAGCAAACAACAACAGAAGAAGATGAACCACTGTTAACAAAAACCTTTTATAAAGTATCGCAAATTGACAAAATTCGGCAAAACGATAATATAATTATTATCCCCTCATACAAGCTGTTTAAAAATCAAAGTTTAATATTAATAAATAAAGAATAACATTTCCCATGTATCCCTACAATATGTATATTAAATTTTAAGGCCATTATTAACTACACAGTAATTCAGAAACCAAAATTTTCATGCCTCTCATGTTCCGACATCCATCAGCCAGGTCACCATCTGTAAAGTGTAATACTACCTGAGCGAAATCAAGGAAAGGTAGGCAATAAACTGACAATACTTTCTGCTAGCTTTCGAGCGAAACGGATCGTGTACACCAGTTTAGGAGAATACTTCCGTAGGGGCTAGCCAAAATCCCCTTAAAAAGTATCCCTGGTGCAGTGACCAAGAGATAGTGTGTAGGCGAGCTAGAAGTGACCATTCTAGTTGTTGTGTGTAAGAACGGTGTACCCCTCTGGTGTTAACAGACTGAGGGACTTACGAGTGTTACGTTGACCAGATCTCTCACGGGTCCTACTCTTCCTCCTCACCCCAAATATTCCCTGACTATTAGTCAGGGAATATTATCAGATATTTGGCCAATCTGGGAATAAATTCCTTACCAATACATTTCTTCACCAATGTGTTCATAAAGGTGTCTAATAACACATATTAAAATATTTAAAGTTAACTCCCGTAGGAAAACCCGTGACAGCTGCTGAAAATTGGGGTACCTGGAACCTTGTCGGTGAAAAATTTAAAATTTTTACCCCTGCTTTAAGTAGCTTGTAAGAGGTCAAACTATGTTTTTTTTCAGGATTCTAAATTGATGGTAAATATTTGTTTTGCACCAAAACCACACCTTGGTGGAAAAAACGGCCACGCCCCTCCCCTACATATTTGACCAAAAATTGAGTTACTGTCTTTTTCTTTTGTAGGGTATTACAGTCTAGCAGTATGGAGGAGTATGGAGACGTTAATCCTGCACCTCAGCTCACTTGCTTCATCTGTGAAGGCCCGGAGACGCCAGCTCAGAAGCTTGCGAAGGCAACTGCTGAAGGCTACCCTACTCTGTTGGCATATGCAGAAGCAGTTGAAAATGCTACAATGTTGGAGCGCATGAAAGAGCCAAAGAATGTTGGAAGACTGAGATACCACATAGAGTGTAAATGTGATTTGTACAACAAGTCTGTCCAGGTCACCACTAAGTCAAATCGTGCAGCAGAGGCAGAGAATGAGTCAGCCAAGACAAAGCATTTGCTCTGGGTTTGGTGCATCTACTGCATGCAGTTCTAAGAGTTCACATTCAGTTCGGCTTCAGTACAAGAATGTATGCATTGTTTGCAACCAGCCTGCTCATCTCTTCCTAAAAAATACAGAGACTGCTAGAAAAAGATACAGAAATCCTGACAATTTGACTGCGGATAGACTGAAACCAAGCTTGCTGAAGACAGCACAGGGTCGCAAGGACGATTTGGGCACTGAAATAATTGGCCGTCGAGAAGGGATCAACGACTTAGTAGCAGAGGAAACCCTGTACAGGTGGCCATTATTCTAAGACTAATGATGTGGGAAGGAAAACAGATGAGGAGCAAGAGGCTGTTTTCTATGAACTCTGCGAATGGTTAGACTGGGAACTTGAACATGGGGTGATGACACTTGACCAAGTCCATGAAAAGATGCAGTAGTTTGATCAGTCACCAGATAAGAGCCTCACATATTAAAACCAGTGGTTAAAGAAGAAGCTCCTTGAGAAATACCATGACGCACCAATAGTGGCAGTCTTTGAAGAGAGGTTTAAAGATACTTTCAAAAGACTTGCAGAAGGAGGAAGAACGCCGGCACTCTGGGTGAAGTACCACTACATGGTTGATGTCATCAAGATCTTCATCAAAACTGAAAGGCTTACAGACCACAATGGGCACCTGTCCTGTATTGTTACCAGGATGCTGGACATCTTCTCTGCTACGGAGCATCATCAATACGCCAAGGGCGCATGGCTGTATTGTCAGCTGATGAAACACTCCCAACTTCACCTGGTTACAAGGAGATCTTCGAAAGTTTCACTGGACACGGGAACCACGTTTTCCGTTACTCTTGTCATGATTGGTCTGGCACCGGGTGTGACATCTGTATCGAGCAAACACTGATGAAGGCAGCCAAGTCTGAAGATGGGTTGAGCAGAGGGAGGATGAGAACTTGTGGTTCAAGCCACAAGTGCTGGGTGCAGACCATAAACCACTTCTCCGATGTCAAACAGCGCATGAAGGAAGGTGTCAAGATAGATGGCCCAATTCACAAAGACCTTGCCAAAACACGGATGAAGCGAGATGCTGAAGCGGTTGAACTTGCCCTTAAATGGTTTGAGGAGAACAACCCCTTTGACCATGATCGAGACAAGCAGTTGCTTGTGTCTTTCTCAACGGGATTCACAAACACTGCAGATGATGCAGTCAATGCTGCGAGAGCGGCTGAAGTTGGGAGGCACACGCAGATAAAGCTGGTTGGACAGTCAGTGACATCGACCATGGAGGTGAACTTCAAGGTGCAGGCCCTGTCATCTCTCAGAAAGATTCCCAAGGTCAGTGACAAGAATATTCACCTAAACTCAGTCCAGTTGTTCAACCGACTGATAATCTTTGCTCAACAGGATATGGCACTTGAGACAAGCTTAGAGTAAGAGCTGACTCTCTTCCCATTGTCCTTGTTTAGCAACAGAGATCAGAAAATGAACAAGCTGAACAAAGCAGGCTTTTCCAAGACTAGCCTGAAGAAGCTGACCCAACCGCTGACCTCACTAACCAACCATGCTCAAGTCTTTTTGTTGATGGCGGATGGCTTCTCTACATGGCGAAGAGGGAACAAGGTCAGACATGGCAGGAGATTGCAGACAGTTACCCGAGCTACGTGCAGCGTCTTGGCAGTCACTCTAAGAAGATCTTTGTGATCTTCGATGGCTATAGCAGATCGCCAAAAGATCACGACCACATCCGGTGTACCAATAACTCCTGCTGTGATCTACAGATTCGACCGCATATGATGCATTTGACACCAAGGGCACAGTTCCTGGACAACACTCATAACAAGAGGGAGCTCATCAATCTCCTTTCTTCAACATTCCGGAAGCATCAGATCACTTTAGAGCAGTGTGACAATGATGGTGACACTTGTTACGACCGGCACGAAATAAACAAGGGCACTTAATATTGGACTAGAAGATAGGCTATATCTGCAAAAACGGTATGCTAATTCCAAACCCTCAAACTATTAAGCCTGTGAACAAAACACTTAAACCCTCCAGAGTTAATCTACTGGATAACGGGGTATCAATTAACTGGGTTTAGTGCACTTCTACAAAGGCTTTCCGGTGACGGCAAAGCCTACTCACAACAGGAGTACTTTACGTTAATAAAATGCTCTCAAGTAATAACAATGCTTAAATAAACTATAACAAGATTTAATAAAGGAGTATATGCTTACGTTAACTTTAGTGTGAGTCTGAACTCAACACTAAACTCTTCAATGCTCTATGAAAACACTGGAGGTCTAGTCCTACAGCAAACAGATATGAAATCTTCTGAAAACGTCTGATGCTCTAAGATGCTCGTCGAATATAGAACAGAAATAATGCAGGGGCAGGACACCAAAGCGAGTATCTTAAATACACCAACAAGTAGGATACATATAATTATATAAAACAAGGGAGTGCAACAACTCTGTGACAGCACTAATAATAGCCACTTAAAACAGTACTTCCCTAGCCAACGTAACAGCCAAGCTGGGTTGTGCACTATGCATCAACCTAGGCTAAAATAATGCGTGAATAATTCCTAAAGCATACGCAATTAAAGTTAATAAACACAATGCTGTCTTTCTCACTAATAAAGTCTAGCAGTGGCATAAAGGCCTAGGCAGAGCGCAAGCATGCTCGTAGCCTACTGTCTCCCCTTGAACAGATTTCCCTTATGTTACGTTAAGGGACTAGGAGGCTCTCTTGGTAAGTCCAGATCTCAAGTATCTGGTCTTACCCTGCCACTCCACAAAGGTCAACAAAATGAGGTAGCAAGCATACAAGCAAGAGTAGGCAAAAGCCCTTACACTTGCATGCTGCTACACTCGCAAAGGAAAAATATGCACAAGGGTTACAGGCTACCTAGCTCCGTCGAAGTCGTACAGGCTCTGACTTGCCACATACATAACTCAGACAACGACCAAAGATACCCTCCACTGTCTAGCATTAAATAGTAGGAATGAACAACTCAATAATTAGAAGCACCCAAAACTAGGATACCATGTGACTATGACTCTAATAATCCCTAAAGCTAGTGCAAAACATATATGTGAGAACTAGTGCTGGTAATACGACTGGCCGACTATGGAAGTCGTAGGCAGAACCAGAAGGGATAAGTAATTGAATAAAGACAAGAAGTATGGAAAAGAAGAAGTTCAGAGAGAGAAACAGTAGTAAAGAGGGTTAGATTGGGGACAGATTGCAAGGGACGTCTAGGACCAAGCACAACATACCAAGCCCTGAAGAGACACGCGGGAAGGATGCCCGCACCACCTTACTAAGACAGCGGCCTCCAATCACAGACGACTACGTCATGAAGAGCAGGCGTCATGTGACGCGTCAGGCCCGCCGGCCAATCACGAGCGGGTGGCACAGCCCAAGCGAGGAATGCACACGTACATAAACACGCACACACTACCACCTCGCTGCTCCTTCTCGCTCTCTCTCCTTGCAATTCACTCTACATATTATATACTCTATCAATGATATTAAATACTTCCAAGTGTCACAGACAAGAAAAAAGACCACCACTGATCTGTCTGTGACAACATGAACACTAAGAAAGAAAGAAATTCGTTCTACGATTATTATAGCCCATTTCACTGCCCTGGCGAGCGCTAGCGTGTACGAGTACATTCTGGCAAGCTGGCCAGCGTAACACCCCGCCCAAGATGTGGGACGTTTTAACCTCAGGTGAACGCCACATCTGACCAGACAGAATGCCCACCAACCCCGCATCACCCAGCTACTCCCCCAAGTTGTGAAAACAAGGGACAATCACAAACATAAAACACTTCATTATATAAAAACAAATCTACACAACACTTCCCCAAAATAATAGTATCACTTAACAATATTACACTCAACGAGCAATCTTCACCTAGCCTAGCCTACTAAGACAAAAACTCAAAATGTCTTAGATTCTTGCTGTAACATACTGCACTTATATACTATCAAAAAGAAAGAGTTTTTATGTGAGGTTTTTATACAAAAATTAATAGTGTTTTTGGCGGCTTTGCACTACAGGGGCAAGCCTAATTTTTCTCCACTCAACCCATCACACCTGTGGTGATCTACCCTGGGTCCTCCACCCTAGACAAACAGTCAGCTATCACGTTGTCACAACCGGCAATATGGCAAATGTCTAGGTTATACTCCTGCAACATTAAGGACCATCTGTTTAGCCTCATATTCCGGTTGTGGAACTGATTCAAAAACTTCAAAGGGTGGTGGTCAGTGTAGATCGCCACGACTGGGCCAAAAGCGGGAACATACACCTCAAAGTGCCTGAGCGCCAGCACAATGGCCAGAAGCTCCTTCTCTACCACTGAATAGTTCTTTTGTGTTGAGTTGAACTTCTTGGAAAAGAAACTTACTGGGTGTTCCACACCTTCTGTGTCTGTTTGCAACAAGACGGCACCAGCCCCTGCACCGCTAGCATCTGTCGCTAGCTGAAAAGGTCTTGAGAAGTCTGGGGCCCTGAGTATGGGGTGAGTGCACAAAAGATGCTTCACCAGCGAGAATGCTTTCTCACACTCAGGTGCCCACCCAAACTTTTTCGTCTTTGCAAGTAGGTCAGTCAGAGGAGCCAGCACCGAGGAGTGTCCGCGGATGAATCTGTGATAATACCCAATCATGCCCAAGAACCTCATGATTTGTCTTTTGCTGGTCGGCCTGGGGAACTGGTTAATAGCCTGTATCTTGGTTTGTGGGGTGCACACCTGGCCTAACCCTACCACAAACCCTAAGTACTGCACAGTTGCCCAGATTGACCACCAAATGAGCCTCACTCAGCCTCCTGAACAATGCCCCTATGTGCTCGCAATGGCTTTCAAAGTCATCATCGTAGATTATTACATCATCTAGATAAACGGTGCAGTTAGGGATCTCCGCCACTAACTCATTCATCAGGAGTTGGAAGGTTGCAGGTGCATTCTTCAACCCATACGGCATAACGTTGCAACGGTAAGTGTTCCCATCCACCACAAACCCGCACACCAGCTTCGCCCGCTTAGACAACGGCACCTGCCAGTAGCCTTTGACAAGATCCACCTTGGTCAGGTAACGTGCACACCCGATCTTGTCAACACTGTCATCTACGCAGGGAAGAGGGTAGGCATTGGTGGGGGTTAAGCCGTTCAACCTCCTGAAGTCAATGCAAAACCTGACCTTGCCGTCTGGTTTAGGCTGCAGAGTGATGGGAGATGTCCACCTAACCGCCCCTTTTTCTATCAGCCCCCTCTCCAACATGTAGCCTAATTCCGCTCGGAGAGCCGGAAGTTTAATGGGAGGTACACGATAGGGCACTGGTTTAAAGGGGGGTTGGTCTCCAACGTCTCATCGTGCACCGCATGAGTTGTGAGGCCTGGGCGCTCGGCAAAAACAGTGGGGTATAAACTGAACAGGTGCTGGATCGCTGCACGCTGTTGCTCAGGCAGGTGCTCAAGCGCTTCCACAGCCACCTGACTCGTGTTCCCCGCCCACTGATCCGCCGAGACATGACAATCCCAACTTTCCTCCACCTGTGCCTCACTGCCCCCCTCTCCTTCTCCACCTTGGCCGCTGCAGACCAACACAGGGACAGTAGGCTGCTCAGGTGGGCGCCTCACAAACTCTTTTAACAAGTTCACATGACAGAGCTGATTTTTCTTCCGCCTATCCGGAGTAGCCACAAGGTAATCTAGGTCAGATAACTTCCTCACGACCTTGTAAGGACCGACATACTTGGCAGACAGGGGATGGCCTACTAAGGGCAATAAGACCAAAACCTCCTGTCCTACCACAAACTCCCGGAGCTTTGCTTTTTTTTCATACCGATCCTTCATCAAGGACTGATTACCCACCAAATTTCTCCCTGCCAACTCCAGGCTTTTCAGTATCCTATCTCTACTCTCGAGGACATACTTAATTAGAGAACATGGTGGCACAGTCCCTTCCCAGATCTCTCTCACCATGCTCAGAGGACCTTTAACCTGATGCCCGAAAACTAACTCGTTGGGGCTGAACCCAAGGCTCTCCCAAGGTACCTCTCGTGCCGCAAACAAAACGTACGGTAGCCCCAGGTCCCAATCCTTGCCATTCTCCAAACAGTAGCACCGCAACATGCTTTTCAAAGTGGAATGCCTTCTTCCCAACACCCCTTGACTCTCTGGGTGATAAGCTGAAGAGACAACCGTATTGATCCCATGCTGCTACATGGTCTGTTTAAAGAGAGTGGACGTGGAATTTGACCCTTGGTCCGACTGAATTTCCTGCGGGTACCCGTATCTCGAGCAATACAACAGCAAGTTTCGCACAACAGTTTTAGACTTGCCATTTCTCATAGGGTATGCATCAGGGTAGCGAGTGGAGACGTCCATGAGGGTTAGCAAAAATCTGTTGCTTGCACTAGTGGGAGGTAGAGGGCCTACCATGTCGATGACACCCTTGCTGAAGGGAGGACCAATAGCAGGCACTGGGTGCAACGGAGCCTTAGGTATGCTCTGGTTCGGCTTTCCCACCCTCTGGCAGGTACCACACATCGCCACCCAGGCCGAAACTTGGGATATAATACCTGGCCTCCAGAACAACCTAGATAACGAAGCCAACATTTTACTCACACCCAAGTGACCTGCCAACATCGTGCGCCAACCGCAACAGGCTATCACGGCACTTTTCAGGTACCACCAACTGGTCAACCACTCTTGCCCCACCATTCCAACTACGTCTGGGATCCAAAAAACGGCGATACAGAATTCCCCAACATTAAAAAAATCTCCCGGCTTTGCATCCCCGTCCTCATCGAGTTCTATAGCCCCGTTCCCACAACTCTCAAGCCCAGGATCTTTTATTTGCAACCGACATATATCAGAGGGTGCCAACCTGTCCAAATGATCCTGGAGCAACTTGTGGCCACCCCCAATACTGGGCTGCTCAAGCCTTGCCTGCTTCACCTGGAAACGTTTCTGTTGCGGAGTGCTAACACACCCTACCATGTCACTAAGGGGGACAGGTTCTGGGGCCACTCCGGACCTCAAAATGGGTGCATGTACCGAGTCACCCAGGAGTGTCGCTGGGTCCAAACTCTCAACCCGACCACCAGCCTTGACTTTCTCCTTCCGACCCTTCCTCCGCTGGTCTGAAGCCTGGGTACTAGGCTGTGACACCTGAGCGGACTGAGACCTGGTGACAGCACACGCCATCTGCGGCATCTGGCACCTCTCGATCCACTCTTGCCCCTCCCTACTTGTGTCGGCCGCCCTCTCGGCAACGACTAAGGGTGGAACCTCGGAAATAAGCACCGCAAAGTCGTTACCGAGAAGCAGGTCGACCCCCTCAACTGGCAATTTCTCCACAACACACACATCCAACTCCTGTGTCACACCGTCCACCTCAAGCTCCACTCTGACCAGCAGGTAAGACCGCGTAGCATTGATCCCTTGAACCACCACAACCCGAGCCGCGTTAATAGGCTTGCCAGTGAAGTTCTTAATAAGTGTCTGGGAAGCGCCCGTATCACGCAGTAACTCAAGCCTATGCTCCACACCAGCCCACCTCACAGTGCCGTGCCCCCTATGACCACAAAAAACATCTCGGACGGGTGACGAGCCCTCCTGCTGCTGCTTCTGCACCGGCTGTGACCTCGCAACCGACTGTTTACCCCGGGCAAATGCGGAAGACCTCAAAGACACACCGATGTTCCTCACTAGTGACACCACTGCTGTAGGCGGTGTGCTCGGACATGAGCGCGCAATATGCCCCTTCTTATGACACTTGAAACACTCCACTTCGCTCTTGGACTTCCCCTGAGGTGGGTAAGGGCCCTGGCCTTTCTTTAACGGGAAGGGTTTCGACTTGGGATCAAAATTGGAAACAGTACTCTTAAATTTTTTTTTTTTTTTTTTTTTTTAAGAGACAATGAACGGAGGATGGAAAAACACAGATAAAACAAAAAGGTCCATGTGCCTAAAGGCATCCTCCATTCATAAAATGTTTGTAACAACTGGATTTAAACATTTGTAGATTGTAAGTTTGTGGAAAGCAATTCGAGGGAAGTGAATTCCAAAGAGTAGTAGCTCTGGGGATAAATTAATTCTGATAAGCAGAAGTTCTGCATTGTGGAGGAGAAAGTGTAAATTCATGGGCGCTCTCAGCTGCCCTAGTTCTACGGGGAAAGATGTGGAGAGGCGGCACAATTGAAGCAAGTTCATCGGAACAATTGCTGTGAAAATATCTGTAGAATAATGCAAGGGATGCAACGTTTCTTCGTATGGATAATGTAGGAAGGTCCTGTGTGATTGCAGGGTTATTGATTAATCTAATAGCTTTATTTTGAATTTTGTCCAACTGCCTCAATGCAACCACTCCACTTCCACCCCACAGAGGTGAACAGTAATCCATCTGAGAACGCACATGACTTTTATATATCACGGCCAACTGCTCGTCAGTGAAGAATTCTCGAACTCTGTACAGGAGTCCCAGTTTTTTAGAGGCATTCTTAGCAATGCTTCTAACATAATGTGTCCAGCTCAAGTTAGTAGTTAATGTTACACCGAGAATGTCAATACTAGGGGAAGTGGGAATATTTACATCATTAAAAAATATATGGGAGTCAGTGAGATTCTGTCGGTTAGAAAATTGAATGTACTTGGTTTTCTGTGCATTAAAGGAAACTAGATTCTTTTGTCCCCATCCATTAATTCTAGAAAGGTCCTGGTTCAGAGAAATTGCAGTGTTTATTTTTGAATTTATAAGATCGGTTTGGGTGACAGAATTGGTAAATGTGAAGGAACTGTGGAGTGTTGAGTCATCTGCGTAGGAATGTATTGGATTATGAGTGGTAGATATGAGATCATTGATATGAATGAGGAACAGAATTGGGGCCAAAACTGATCCCTGGGGAACACTAGCATTTACTGAGTGAAATTGAGAATAAAGGCCATCTACCATTACACGTATTTTTCTGTTATGAAGATAAGAAGAAATTAGTGGAACTAATGATGCAAGGCCGTAGTGTGACATCTTCGACAATAAGGATTGATGCCAGACTCTATCAAATGCCTTTGATATATCCAGTGCTATTGTATGTGTTTCACCATGTTGGTCTGTAGCTTGGTTGATTTGATGCGTAAGAAGGCAAAGCATGTCTGCAGTTGATCCACATCGTCTAAAACCATATTGCCTATCACTGATTAATTTATTATTCTCAAGATGCTTAATTATGTGATTATTTAATATAATTTCAAAGACTTTACCAAGAGTGGAAGTTATAGCTATTGGTCTGTAGTTTGATGGATCTGAAGAGGCACCTTTTTTAGGAACTCGATGGATGTTTGCTTCTTTCCAGGGTACTGGGAAGCATGAGGTATGAGTACACAGACGGAAAAATTTTGCCAATACAGGAGCGAGCACCAAGGAGCAATTCTTAAATACTATTGGAGGAATTTCATCTGGACCAGGAGCCTTATCTACCGAGAGATTCTGCAAAATAGTTTTGACATGTCTGGTGTGGATCTTAAGTGAGGGAATTTCAGGCGAATTAAAATTAAGTACAGGGACATCTTGATTTATTTCATCTAAGGTTGAGTTGGTGGAGAAAATATCCGCAAGAAGGTTAGCTTTACCTCGTGGGTCACTTACAAGATTGCCAGTCAGAGATTTTAATGGTGGAATGGATGAAGCAGTAGTGAAGTTGGATTTAAAGGAGTTAAGAGTAGACCAAAATATTTTGTTATCATTTGGATTATTTAGAAGTTTATTTGCCTGCTTGTGGAGAAAGTTTGATTTAGTTAGGTTTAATACAGTTTTGGCATGATTTCTGATGTTTCTAAAGTAATTAAAGGCTTCATGTGTTTTTGATCTTGTGTATGCATTGTAGGCTATTGCTTTTTGTTCAGTTACTCTAGCACAATTATGGTCAAACCATTTAGGTGAATTAGATCTTTTACTGTACTTTTGATGAGGAATAAAAGTTTCCATTCCAATTTTTACAAAATCTTGTATGTGGCTCAAGGTGGAGTGTGCATCATTAGAAAAGAAAGAGGTCCAGGGAATATCAATAAAGAAACCTTGAAGACCCTCCCAGTCTGCCCTATCGTAATGCCATTTAGTCACCAAAACAGGTTCAGAGTGGGAAGGTGTGGTAGGTGATAGACAGGTGGCCTGTATCAGACAGTGATCAGAAGATCCAAGCGGGGACCTCACTGTAACATCATAATTTTCTGAATTGGTTGTTAAAAATAAGTCCAGTAGGTGGGAATTATGATTAGAATTATCTGGTACACGGGTGGGTTGGTTGACTAGTTGAGTGAGATTAAATGAGTCTGCAAATAGCTCACATTGAAGACCAGCATCATCAGTCCTGGCTGAATAAGTGAGCCATTCAACATCATGGACATTAAAATCACCCAACACAGTGATTTCAGAAGAAGCATTTAAGTTGAGGACACTGAGTTGTGAGGACAGAGAATCAAAAAGACTTTGCTCTGGAGGAGTATTTGGGGAATGGTAGATGCAACATATGTATTTAAATTTACCAGCAGAAATTAATTTGTATATAGAATAATCAAAATAGGGACAATTGAAACTAGTAACCTCCTCCAGGGCAATTTCAGATTTTGCGAAGCAACATACACCTCCTTTAGGTCTGAAATTTTGGAGCAGTTGATAACCTGGAAAATTAAATCTAGACGTGTCAGATGTGGATGTTACTTGAGTCTCTGTCAAAAAAAGGAGAGTAGGGGATTCTGCTTGAAGAAATTGGTGTACAGAATTGATGTTAGAGTGAAGTCCCCTTATATTGCTAAAGAAAAAGCTGCACCGACGAGCAGCTTTGGGACGTTGCAATGCTCTTGACACAGTCGCATGATGATGACCGGGAGGGCCCTGTGTCAATGACCCAACCCTGCCGGGGGTGGATATCCGAGGGACCACCAGGTTTGCTCTTAACAATTGTACTGCCATGTTTATTGGGTAAGGTTGTTGTTGTTGTTGTTGTTCCCCAAGCTGCCTGGCCGAACAGCCCCAAGGCCCCGAGCAAGGCCAAGGCCACAACCGAGCACCCCCACAGAACCCTCCCTGCCTACCACAATAAAGCCCGGGTGACCGAAGCCACTCCATGGCGGGGAGCCGAGGAGGGTGCGGAAACGCCCGGGAAAACAAAGCCCCACCCAGGGCCATGTGCCCCTCAGCAATTATGAAGAGAAAGTTGAGGGGCAAAGGAAAAATGTGACGCTTTGGCTTCCAATCTTGGTAGATTGGGAGGTCAATCCACGGAAAAGACGCCGTCACTTGAGATCTAGGAAATACATAAGTAAAAGGAACAGTCGGAGTAAGCTATGGGTATGGCAGAGATCGCTCAGTTCTCACTCTGATAGACCAGCCCATCACCATAAGGTGTATGGTGTTACATGTATGATATGTAGTGGGAAGAGTAGTGTTTTATGGATAGAGGATAGCAATGTAGGGCAAGTCGTGAAGTTGGATGTGTATGTTATATAAAGAGGGTTTTCCTGATACCCCTGATGTGTGAGGCAGAAAGATATGTATCCAGCTACCAAGGCCTGGGAGAGAAAATGGAATTCAGGCTATTCCCTGAGTCTCCCGAAACCTTGGCGGTAGTACTTCGCCCACCCCTACTACCTACAAATGGGTAATTAGTTGTGTCATTAATTCGGGGGGGTGGAGTGGTACGCCCCTTGTTACCTGCCTCAGCTCTCTGTGCAGACCCGCACCCACGAATCAATGACAACCTGAGGTCAGCCACCTCGGCCGCCTCTTGCAGAGTTTTTGGTTGCTTTACTTTCAGGTTAAGAGTCAAGTCACTGCCAGTATATTTGAAAAATTGTTCTAACAACACTAGTTGCTTCACTGCATCAAAAGTAGTTGCCTTCTCCGACCTTAACCAATTCTCAATTGCATCTTACAGGTCTCTATCATGTTCCTGGAAAGTACTTTCCGTTCTCTTAGGAACAGCCCTAAACTTCAGCCTATAGGTCTCTGGCTGTAGCTCATACGCCCTCAGGACAGCCTCTTTCAACTCCTCATATTCAACACAATACTCTAGGGGTAAAGCATCGTACGCCTTGAGTGCTTTCCCCGTCAATCTTGAAGAGACAAGGGCTGCCCACTTCTCCTCTGGCCATTGGTGCTCCCGGCACTTCTTCTCAAAACGGAGAAAGAATTCTGTAACTCCTAACTCATCAAACACTGGAACCAACTTTAGTAGATGCGACAGGGACTGGTCACGGGATTGACCCCCCTGGACGACCCGGTTCCTCGTCACCTCTACACGAGTTTTCTCTAGGTCAATATCGGCACAATACCTTGCAGACTCAAATTTGAGCTCAGCCTCTCGCTGCTTGAGCTCAGCCTCATGCTTTCGCTGCTCAAGTTTGGCGAGCTCGAGCTGAAACAACATCTCGGGAGTCAAACCCTGAGGAGGGGGTGCCACTACCGGGGACCCACCCCGTAAGTCACTTAGAGGCATACCCAACCGCCAGCGGGCATCGGCCTGCGGGAACTTACTCGGCTCCGGACCCCGAGGGGGCGCCATGATAGGAGTTGAGTGGAATGGGGGCTGAGACGAAGGTGCCCCAGCTCCCGCTCCACCCGAACCCCCATGCACCCCACCCAGCACACAGGTAACCAGCTCACTTCTCGAAAAACCGTTAGTACCGGAAAACCCTAAGACCGTGGCTACACACTGCAGTCCGTACCGGTCCAGCCCCGACACCCGGTCCGCCGACACAGGCTCCTCCAAAAAAATCCGAGCATCCTCCTCATTGTTCACCACCCGAACGCCGTTAAACAACTCCACCTTCTCCACCTCCTCGCCTGTCTCTCGCACTGTGCCCTCACTATGCTCAGACCTGTCCAGTGACATGATGGAGTCAACAACAACAAAATTCAAGTCAAGACAAAAGTAGCCAAACTCTCGCGTAGCTTTATTCACCAAAAATATTCAAAGATTTTTTAAGTGCAATGCTAGGTCACCAATAAACTCCAACAAGTTCCATATATCCTCAAAACAATGTCCACTGCCAACACTGCGAGAAATAAATTCAACCCCAAATGGCAATAAGATTTCTCCAAAAAAAAACTGCAATATTCAGTTCACTATATACTGGACTAAGGTCGCCATTTGTTACGACCACCGGCACTACGAAATAAACAAGTGCACTTAACCCTCTCACCACGGATGGGCTCTTAAACACCCATAAAAAAGCATATACCAGGTACCCGGAAGGACTCTTGAACACCCCTGTAGTTGAAAGCCTGTGAGCTCCGTGTGCGAGGCGTCGGTCCGACGCATGTAAACAACAGCCGGCTGGACCGACGCCCCGCATCTCCGGCCACAAGAAGGAGAGCGTCGCTTGTTCGTGTGTGCCTGTATGTTGTTGTTAAGTATCGAAAAGTGGTGTAAAGTGGCTGTTTTGGCCATAAAGTTATCTCCAATGAAATCATCATCACAGCTCAACCAGTTGACTTAGAGAGCTCTACTTAATGCCATTCTACAGGTAAATAACACAGCTACGCTTGGGGATGCGCGGGAATGCGGGAATAAGTCTGATTAACGAATATACGGTAGCCTAGCCTAGACGTTTTTCGGCCAAAACACCCGGGTTTCGAGGAATATATATATAATACATAGCCGGTGCTGGAGGGTTAATATTGGACTAGAAGATAGGCTATATCTGCAACAACGGTACGCTAATTCCAAACCCTCGAACTATTAAGCCGGTGAACAAAACACTTAACCCCTCCAGAGTTAATCTACTGGATAACGGGGTATCAATTAACTGGGTTTAGGGCACTTCTACAAAGGCTTTTCGGTGACGGCAAAGCCTACTCACAACAGGAGTACTTTACGTTAATAAAATGCTCTCAAGTAATAACAATGCTTAAATAAACTATAACAAGATTAAATAAAGGAGTATATGCTTACGTTAACTTTAGTGTGAGTCTGAACTCAACACTCAACTCTCCAATGCTCTATGAAATCACTGGAAGTCTAGTCCTACAGCAAACAGATATGGAATCTTCTGAAAACGTCTGATGCTCTAAGATGCTTGTCGAATATAGAACAGAAATAATGCAGGGGCAGGACACCAAAGTGTGTATCTTAAATACACCAACAAGTAGGATACATAATATGTATATATATTATATATAAAACAAGGGAGTGCAACAACTCTGTGGCAGCACTAATAATAGCGACTTAAAACAGTACTTCCCTAGCCAACGTAACAGCCAAGCTGGGTTGTACACTATGCATCAACCTAGGCTAAAATAATGCGAGAATAATTCCTGAAGCATACGCAATTAAAGTTAATAAACACAATGCTGTCTTTCTCACTAATAAAGTCTAGCAGTGGCATAAAAGGTACAAGGAGCCTAGGCAGAGCGCAAGCATGCTCGTAGCCTACTGTCTCCCCTTGAACAGATTTCCCTTATGTTACGTTAAGTGACTAGGAGGCTCTCTTGGTAAGTCCAGATCTCAAGTATCTGGTCTTACCCTGGCGCTCCACAAAGGTCAACAAAATGAGGTAGCAAGCATACAAGCAAGAGTAGGCAAAAGCCCTTCGCTTGTATGCTGCTACACTCGCAAAGGAAAAATATGCACAAGGGTTACAGGCTACCTAGCTCCGTCGAAGTCGTACAGGCTCTGACTTGCCACATACATAACTCAGACAACGACCAAAGATACCCTCCACTGTCTAGCATTAAATAGTAGGAAAGAACAACTCAATAATTAGAAGCACCCAAAACTATGATACCATGTGACTATGACTCTAATAATCCCTAAAGCTAGTGCAAAACATATATGTGAGATCTGGTGCTGGTAATACGACTGGCTGACTATGAAAGTCTTATGCAGAACTAGAAGGGATAAGTAATTGAATAAAGACAAGAAGTATGGAAAAGAAGAAGTTCAGAGAGAGAAACAGTAGTAAAGAGGGTTAGATTGGGGACAGATTGCAAGGGACGTCTAGGACCAAGCATAACATACCAAGCTCTGAAGAGACACACAGGAAGGATGCCCGCACCACCTTACTAAGACAGCGGCCTCCAATCACAGACAACTACGTCATGAACAGCAGGCGTCATATGACGTGTCAGGCCTGCCGGCCAATCACGAGCAGGTGGCACAGCCCAAGCGAGGAATGCACACGTACATACACACGCACACACTACCACCTCGCTGCTCCTTCTCGCTCTCTCTCCTTGCAATTCACTCTACATCTTTTATACTCTATCAATGATATAAAATACTTCCAAGTGTCACAGACAAGAATAAAGACCACCACTGATCTGTCTGTGACAACATGAACACTAAGAAATATAGAACATCTTTCTACGATTATTATAGCCCATTTCACTGCCCTGGCGAGCGCTAGCGAGTACGAGTACATTCTGGCAAGCTGGCCAGTGTAACACACTTCGATTGTGAGAGCAGCATGGGCTGCTTCTACAGATGACTCTGTTGAGGTCAGTAAAACATTATGTAGCATTGTTATATTCTATCTATCTATCTATATGCTCAGGCCCAATCCCCATTTTGGGGGTAGCCGACTCAAGACAGAGCAAGAACAGGGAAAACACAAAACAACATAAAACAAAAAATAAACAGAGATAAAAAACACAAACTCTCACACATCCAGGTCACCCAGGAGAAGACCCAGAGACCAGGGTTACCAAGGTCGTTCCAGCACTCCCCCGGCCCCTGACCACCCGGAGAGGTTCCGATCTCGGCAGGCAGACATGCAGCGGAGCCAAAGCCACAAGCCCTCCCACCACACTTCCAGGCACACCCTTCATATTAATCGTCTCCCCTGGCCAGGCACCTGATGGACTATTATCTAGTCCAGCTTGCGCCCGACCCCTTACTCCAAATGACCACGTGTTCACTCAACTATTCACAAGCATTCTCCATTCACTCCTGTCCACCACCACTTCCCCTGCCTGATCTATAGTCATTCCTCTATCATCCAAAGCCTTTCTTACACAGTCTCTCCATCTCAATGGGGGTCTTCCTGCCCTTCTATCTCCCCTTGTACCTGACTCACATATTCTCTTTGTGAGCCTTTCATCTCCCATTCGTTCAACATGACCATACCAGCTCAGCACCCTTCTGTCCACTCTGGCTGACAAATGTTCCTGCTGCCCCACTCTCCTACGTATCTCTTCATTCCTCAATCTGTCTCTACGAGTAACTCCACACATACTCCTCAAGCAGCTCATCTCCATCACATCCAGCCCTCTTTTCTCCTTTGTTATATTACTTACATCAATTTCAATTTCTGTGGTTGATATTTTGCTGCGTTGTGCTGTATTTTGATGTCCCACGTTGATATGCAAGGGTACTGATCCTCAGAAAAGAAGAGTATTAGCATTGTTAAATAACTTGAGGATTGCACAGTTGTTTTTTGCACAGTTCAAGACATTTTGCATATATCTTTTTCTGTTTTCAGGTGGAGGCAGAAGACACAGACGTGCTGGTAATGCTGGTGCACCATAGCTCAAGCACCAATCATCCATTCTTCTTAACGACGTCGAGGGGCTAGTACGATGTCAGGAAGATTCAACAAGGTCTGTCATGCCTTCACTAGTTGCGATGATACCGTGTCTGCAAACGGGAGCCATGGGAAATCGACCCTACGAGTATTTGACAGATTTTGTGCAGGATACATTTGATGAACACATGGACATCTTCCTTGATGTACAGGCTACTAAGGACGAGGTGATAAAGGCTGGTATTGCGATTTTCCAGTACATATAGGCCTACCATGCACCAGGTACTACTTTAGGTGCAATTCGATACAACATTTTCTCACGGAAGGCAGGCGGTAGCTGGGTTGATCAAACCAGAAACTCTACCTCCAACAGAGGGTGCAGCTGCACAGCACTCTATCTGTGCCTATCTCCAAACCCGGGACTGGCTGCTTCTGCAGCGCATATCATTGGATCCCAGTGACTATGGATGGATGGTAGAAGTTAATGGGTATGAGTAGGTTCCAACACTGGACCCCTTGGCTCCTGAGGAGCTACTCCTGTTCACAAGCTGCAATTGTACTGGAGATTGCAGTTACCGGCGGTGCAGCTGCATGAAGAATGGAGTAAGGTGTATTTCAGCATGCGGAGGTTGCAAAGGCATTACATGCAAGAAATGTATCCATGATGATGCAGAATCTGGTGAAGACTAAGACCTAGACTCCTGAGACATTTCACATTGTGGAGCAGTATTGTTTCCTAAGTAGTATTTGAGATATTGAAATAACGAATAAAGCTACCTTTAAATTTACATCTAAAAGTGTGTGACCATTTTTCCACCAAGGAGTGGTTTTGGTGCAAACAAAATATTTGCAATCAATTCAGAATCCTGAAAAAAAACCTAGTTTGACCCCTCACAAGCTACTTAAAGCAGGGGTAAACATTTTCAATTTTTCACCGACAAGGTTCTAGGTACCCCAACTTTCAGCAGCTGTCACGGGTTTTCCTACGGGAGTTGACTTTAAATATTTTAGTGTGTTATTAGACACCTTTATGAACACATTGGTGAAGAAATTTCTTGGTAAGGAATTTATTCCCAGATGTTCACAATATTCCCTGACAATAAGTGTTTCTGTGTTACTGTGTGTTGGAATTGTTGTAAAGGTTATATAAGATATGTCAGTGTTCAAATTAGCGTAACTCTAGAGGCCCATAATCGGACTCTCCTTGCCATAACCTTTCCCTCGTGTTGAGAGAACAAATCACACTCTAATTAAGGTTTGCTATATCTATAACACTCTGGATATAACTAATTTATATTCCATACAAATGTTCTATATATAGTATACCTAAGATTTATACCATACACCACACGTAATTACAAGTGAACACTCACAAATCTTATTTCGTTTGTGTTATTATTTGTTGGGTACGAAAGTGTATATTTAAGTGTCCACAGAGAGTGTATTATCTATTTTATTCATTAACACAGTTTCTATCTAATCTCTATCGTCACTAAACTCATTGTATATAATTTAGAGTAATTCTTATTCTCCATTTAACTCCCGTATAATTAAATCTGTACGTCAAATGTTTCAGCCATTCATTCTGGCTTCTTGTAATTTATGCTCAGCTCCATAAAGCTATACCTTTATTTTATAATTCGGTCAGCCACGTTATATGGCTAATACTATTTTATTATCAGTTTCGGGAATTTATATTCAACCTTACTGTGTTCATAGCCCCATTTGGCTAATTTTATTTCACTACTAGTTCTGTGAATTTATTTTATTATATTATTCATTCCGCCACTTATTTTGGCGATTCTTATTTTATTTTTCAGTTCCGGGAATACTAATTCCTTATTACTGTGTCAGTAGCCTCATCTTGCTAATTTTATTTCACTACACGTTCTGTGAATTTAAGTTCCTTAATTTTCGTGCTATTCAGCCATGATTTCGGCTAAGAATTATTTATAATAGCATTGTTGTATATTTATTCACCTTTCGGACTTTATCGTTTGAACTTAATTAATATTTACTTATGCCTAGGATTAACATCAAATTTACGCATAGTTATCCTAGCCTTAATTTTACATATTCATAATATCTATTTAATTACCATCGCAGTAGACTTGACCTACCCCTTCGGCGCGGTATCTTTGGTAGGTGTACTGTATGTATTGTACACCCTGGTGTGCAGGTGTACTGTATCTAATGTACAAGAAGGTGAGCAGGTGTACATACGTATGCACTATATTTGTAAGTGCTTTTATATTTTTAGTCACCTGCATCACAAAAACAGTGATAACTTCGCCCATTCAAATGTAAATAGTGTATATAATATTCTATAAATCAGTATGTAATTAGTACTTTGTAAGTTATGTATGTATAGTGTACATAGGTGCAGTCGCCCGCAATAGTCCCCCATTTAAATTATATCTTAAATAATAGTATTTATTATTAGCTTATTACACATTCATGTGTAGTTATGTTGCTTTATGATATGCACCGTACATATATTATGAGTATATATGTGTAATGTATGTGTGCAAGTGTTTATGATGTATCTTTATTTTCAATTTACTTAATTAATTTATTTGATATTATCTCATTATTATTATTATTATTATTATTATTATTATTATTTTTTTGCGGGGGACATGTGGGAGACAATGTATGTACTTGTGTACCACATTCATCTGTGTTTATGTGCCAATTTAAAGTGTTTACTGAAAAATAAGTGAGTGTACCAAAGCTGAGTGAGTGAGAGAGGGTGAACTATTGTTGTCTGATGTACAGTATAATGTTTTATACTAACTCTCCTCTCATCACATCACACTGGTGGGCCAGCATTATGCTCGAGGCCCACTCAGGAATATTATGTAATTTTATATGTATTTTTCTGAAGATAAATATCATCATCATCATCTTTGGTGTGTGTACCTGCTTGACCCACACCACACATTAACAAAGCCCCCCCCCCCCCTCCCCCTCTTCTACCTGGGGCAGCCAAACCTCTCTGTGTACATTTATATCGGATATATATTGTCATCATATTTAGGTTTTATTTCATGTCTTATTGTCAGTTAATTTGTATACTATATTGTGACGCCATGGTTTATTGAATGAGGATAACACATTATCATTTTATTCTAGTCACTTACTTTAACATTGGAATTAGGGGTCCTGATGTGGCGGCGTCTACGCCGTGGGGCCACCTCCCGAGGCTGCCAACCGCGGATGGCTGCCGACCCTCCACGGCCGAAGACAAAATCAACGACCAGTGGAGGAAAACCGGATGCCGGCCGCGGGGAGCAGTTTCGGGAGCCAAACCGTCACAACCATCCCCTGCCCCCTCCCTGGGGGCACGGGTCCTTGGAGCGGCTTCGGTCGTGCCGGGAATTTCCACACCTCTCACACCACACACATCACACAGTTTTACCTACACCGAGAAATGACTCTCCGGCTGTCATTTCTCGAAGACTTCTTCTAGCCGGAGACATTGAGAGCAACCCAGGACCCACGTACACATACATATGTCCAACTTGCTCAAAACCCATCACTTCGAGTCGCCATACTAAGGGTTCAGTTCTCTGCAATTCATGCGGGAACTGGACCCACTTCACCTGCACAACACTTGCCTCCAAGAAACACTACACAAACACCTGGACCTGTTCCTCATGCCCCTCCCTCTCCCAGTCAAATCCCTCACCTAAAACCCGTCCACCTCTCCTCCCCAGCCCACCTAACCTTCCCATATCATCCACTCCCCCGCCTAAAACCCGTCCACCTCTCCTCCCTAACCCACCTAACCTTCCCATACCATCCACATCCTCAACTCAACACACCACACCCCATCCTAATCCATTCCAACCCCCATCTCCTGCTCCCCAATCCCCACCCCCACCTCACCCATCCCAACCCCCAGCCCCTCCCTCACCCCCACCCCCACCCCATCCTCGTGCAGCAGCACCCAACATACATCGTGCACATAACATTAACATTCTTCAACTGAACATAGATGGCATCAACACAAAGAAACACGAACTCTCACACTTCATCAAACAACACAACATACACATTGCCATCTTACAAGAAACAAAACTCCGCACAACACAAAAAACACCCACATTTCATAATTTCACCACCATCAGACAAGACCGGGCTGTCGGCGGGGGCGGTGGACTCATCACCCTGGTACACAAAGAAATATCATACATAGTAACCAGTGTACAAACCAAATCCCTCCTCCCCCCAAATGATAACACAACAGAAATACAATCAATTAAAATACGCACTGGCAACAACTCCAACATAACCATCATAAACACATACATCCCTCCCCAAACATCCCCTACAGTACCAAATGAATACAGACCACACTTACAACACATCACAAACACCCCACACACCCCACACATCATCCTGGGTGGTGACTTCAACGCCAAGACGTCGGACTGGTTTGTCGACAACCCCGACACAGACAGAGGGCTGGTACTACAAAACCAAACCGATAACCTCATCATCCTTAACGACATCCATCAACATACCCATATTCCTCACCAAGCCCTCTATAACCCATCATCTCCTGACATCACCTTTTGCTCCCCAGAACTCGCCCCCACAACATCCTGGAGGGTGGTCAGAACCTTAGGCTCTGACCACCTCCCGATCATTATCACCACCAAAACCAGACTCACCCCAGCTAGCCACAAACACACATACACCAATTATAAAAGAGCTAACTGGGAAGCATTCACAAATGAGACAGAACAACACTTCACAACTATAAACAGTACACCCATCACTAACATCAACAATGCTGTACACATACTCAATAAAACGATCCAAAACGCTGACAAGAAACACATTCCAAGAGGTAACAGGAAAAGACACAACCCCAACTTCACACCAGAAATTCAAAACCTCATCAGACAATGCGACATACTGAAACACTCCCCAGCACCCCACACACAAGACATCACACAACAAATTCAAGCACTCAACACCCAAACTAACAACAAAATACAAGAACAACAAAACTAAATTGGAATAACTTCCTACAAACACTTGGTCACAAAACAAACCCCAAAAAACTCCACAAAACACTAAACAGCATCACACTTTCCAACAGCAACACAACACAATCACATGCTGCAATCACAACAACAGACTCTACTCCTTCATGTAAACAACAAGCAAACACTCTCATCAATCACTTTTCACATGTCAGCCACCTAAAACCTCACAAAGACGACCGACGTGTCATCCGACGTAAGAGACAATTCCCCACAGACCCTGACTATACACCCTTCACCAATCACCAGACAAAGCATATCATCAACAATCTCAAGTACTCACCCGCCTGTGGCCTAGACAACATAAGCAACATACACTTCAGACACCTGGGACCACAAGGCATACAAGCACTCACTAACATATCAAACTACAGCTATTCACACAACACAATACCAGACATTTGGAAGCATGGTATCATCATCACATTCCCCAAACCCAACAAAGACCCCACGCTACCCTCCTCGCACCGCCCCTTCACACTTCTTTGCTCCCCCTCCAAAGTCATGGAACGCCTAGTATTACAACTAATTACACCTGACCTACCCCTAGCTCCAACACAACATGGCTTTAGGCCACTGCACTCCACAAACACTCTTCTCACAGACCTTACACAAAGAGCTTTCGACGGCATCAACTCAGCTAGACCACCACACAGATCACTATTAGCCACACTCGACATTAGTAAAGCCTTCGATGCCATCCCCCGCCACAACCTAACAAACAAAATCTACAACACAAACATGCACAACAACACAAAAAGGTGGCTGGCCAACTTCCTAGCAGGCAGATGTGCACACGTATCTTTTGCCGGTCAGTCATCTAAAATCAGAAACTTTCCAAACGGAGTCCCACAAGGATCCGTCCTATCGCCCGCACTCTTCAATCTGTACATGCACGATATAACTACACCCAATACGCCCCACATAAACTTAGCCTCCTATGCAGATGACATAACACTCACATGCACACACCATGACCCAAAAAGAGCAACAGATCTCCTTCAACCCTATCTCAACACACTACATGGTTGGTGCACTACAAACAGACTTAATCTAGCCCCAGCCAAATCCACCGCAACCCTGCTCACAAGTTGGACAGGAGAACACGAATACATCCCTCAACTCACCATAAACAACACACCCCTAACACATACACACACACCCAAAATCCTAGGAGTAACATATGATACTCATATGACATTCAAACAGCACACCACAAACATTAAAAAGAAACTGACACCCAGACTTAACGCCCTCAGGTCACTTGCTCACACAAAATTTGGACACAACAAAGAAACTACCACCACAGTATATAAACAATACATAAGATCAGTGATGGAATACGCAAGCCCAGCCTGGGCTTCTAACCTAGCTGAAACACATCATAAGACCTTACAGACTATTCAAAACAAAGCCCTGAAGATCATTACAGGCTGCACAGCTACTTCACCCACAGATCACCTACATCAAGAAACCAAAATTCTCAAAGTCAAAGACCATCTGGACAAGAGAGGCACTCAATTCCTGGCAGCAGCCTCCACGAACCAAGACCACCCACTAAACTACATGGCAACACACCCACAGACACCAAGAAATATCAAAACAACACCCAGCACACGGTATCACACACAATTATTGTCCTCTCTCCCTCCCTGCCCACCCCGAACCAACTTCCAGAAGCACATCCATACTCATATCTCTCACCGATCCATCCACTCACTCACAGACAACACGCAGCTGCATGCATGACCTCCCGAAATCCATCCTTCCGAATCCTCCCTTCCTCGCGAGGACAGAGTCCACCTGGCCAGGCTGAGATGCGGACACCATCCAGCTCTCCTGAGCTATCAGAAGAGACTGGATGACTCCGTTGTCGACGCCTGCCCGGGATGTAACACAGCACCCCATACCATTAAACACATCATAGAAGACTGCATTTCACACAACCACTTATGCCAACAACACAATCTACACTCAATGAGAGCTCTGTGGGAAAGCCCGATCGAGGCCATGGCCTTTCTCAGGGACTCGGGGCTGTTCGGCCAGGCAGCTTAGGGAACAACAACAACAACATTGGAATTAGGTTATTATACCTTAGGGGAGGTGTGGCGGAGTGGTCTTGCCACTGGACTGGTAATCCAATGGACCCGGGTTCGAATCCCAGTATGTCAATGGGAAGATATTATTGGGATGGAATTTGTGCTGTACCTAGTATCAGTGCATTACAACAGCACACCGAAATCACCCCAAAATACCCTCATTGTTCCCTGATTAAATAGCATTGTATGAATATTCCCATATTCATAAATAAGCTACAGGGGGGCAATGCCTAGTGAGTTAAATGCTCAATAGGTGGCGTTCTGAGAGTGAGGGTCCGAGTGTGGGGAGTGAGACTGTGAAGCGCAGAGGCGAGGCGGCTTCAGAGATGGGGTTGCTTCGAGACGTGAAGCTTCGCATGTCTCACTCCCTAGACTGGAGCAAGACCTCACGGGCCTCACCGTGTTCAGCGGTAGAGTGTAAAGGTTATCAGCCTATGCCCGAGAGGGAGTAGTGGAATATAGAAAAAAAAAAAAAAAAAATCCCGGATGTGCATAATATTCTCTACCTAGCTATTAAGGAATACAACTTGTGTACCTAACTTGTGTATTCATTGTGTTTGGTAGAGATTGAGTGAAATAAACTATTTATATCAATGCTAGTTATGTTTGTGTCGAGCATTATTAAGTTCTGAGTTTCCTAAACTAGGAAGAGTACAGACCAATATAAAGCGTGCTGGGTTACAGCGACGCATAACATATATATATATATATATATATATATATATATATGTATGTGTGTGTGTGTGCAAGGGGATGGGGCGAATCTAAATGGACGGAAGTGCCAAAAGTAGTTTTGCCATAATTCACGTTCAAAGTTTGGCAACTTTAAAGAGTGTGCCCTTTCGTTATTATTGCTGATATCGTGATATTTTTTTAGCAGTGTTGTTTAACATGTATATTATAAGATTCTTGTGTTACTTTGATTGTTTTTTACTTTACAGTGATAACTACTGAAAATATCCCATATTGTTAAAAGTTGCATGAAATGTAAAAGCAGTTTGTGGCACAATAAATTAATCAATACCTGACATGGGAATACCATAAATAATGCACTACTGGTGTTTGTTAGAAATGTTCACCATAGTCGAAAAACAAGATAGTAATAGAAACATAGAGTTGATAGATAGTGGTACCATGGAAGATTCATTAACATTTTGAAGATGGGAGGCATGATATTAAGGTTCCTAATATCTACTAGTGGTAGCCATTAAACATTAGTCATTATAACGACAGATAAGAGATAGCTAAATAGATCGATAGATAGATAGATAGATATGATTTCAGAGAGAACGATGTACGGCACAATAAACAAATACAATTAATCAATACCCGGCATGTAAATACTATGAATAATAACTACAATGCCTTACTTCTAGTGCCCTAAGGGATCTAAATCCCCGAGCAAACGTTAGAGGAAGGATCTATACAGTGATATACATTCATATCTCCATTACGGCAGGAGTGTCACTTTAATCCCTTTAGATATCCACCTCTACAATGTACGTCATAAATTATATAATCATTAATTCTTGTGGTGATATACTATCAAATATAATAATATACATACACATCAAGTGACAAGGCCATAGCACACCTATCTCCTAATCTATCAACTATTTCCGATTGGGACAGAGAGAATATTTTTACTTTCAAAGCTTCCAAAACCCAATGTGTCCATCCATCTACCCGTCACAATATTCCACACGACTACAGTATCATTTACTCTTCAACAATACACAAATCAATCCTTAATATTCTCTCAATATTCTCGGTGTTTCTTTTTCTTCTGACCTCTCTTGGAAATAATCTAATTAATTAATTTCACTACCAACACCAAACCCCTCCCAATTAAATTAATTAATGCATGTGCTACTCCCGGGATTCGAACCTGGGATACCACATACATATCTTAAACACGCTAACCATTACACCATCAAGATATATTACCACCCTTGCTAAATCAGCTTCCCAAAAGTTAGGTGTGCTCAACCATCTCTGTGAGTTCCTTACCCTTGCACACCTTCTTGCTCTGTAGAGGGGCACGGTGCACACATGCATCGAGTATTGTTCGCATGTGTGGGGAGGGTCCACCCACACCGCACTTCTCGAAAGGGTAGTCAAAAGCATTTTGACTCATCAACTCACTTCCTCTCTCTCTATTTGCCGCAATATTGGCTCTCTCTCACACTTCTACCGCTATTAGAACAATCAATGTTTTTCAGAGCTTTCACTCTCCTTTACGGAGAGTGGGGGGCACTCGCCTTTCACCACACTCCCACTCGCTTCTGTCCAACTCTCAAACTCAAGAGTGAATCTTTTATCTGCCTCTCCTAGTCAAATTTGGAATTATCTGCCTCAATCTGTCGTTCCCTCTCCCAATGACTTAAATGCTTCAAACTTCGTATGTCCATATCTTCAATTTAGCTATGTGTCACTCTTTCAACTTTGTGGAAGACACTTGTTGTAGGTAGCCTTGATATTTTACTTCATACACATAGAAAAGAAAAATACATATATACCAAGTTTAGAACACTTATTTAGATAAAAATACATATATGCCAAGTTTAGAACACTTATTTAGATAAAAATACATATATACCAAGTTTAGAACACATATTTAGATAAAAATTCACAAATCTTTCTTAATCTATCTATATATCTATTGCCGGACGCCGTGATCCCCGAAGGGGTGGCCACGAACAAAACGGCTCCATGCACCTCTGTCCTCAGTCAGTCAACGCCCCTCCTCCCATCCAGCACCGTACACCTTCTTAGTAATAAGCCCAGAGAGGATGGAAAGTACATCTTTAGAAGAAATTAGGATAATAGGCATAAGTAGGAGAGAGGGGGGTGGAGAGGGAGGAATAGCACTGGAATCACCCAAGGTGGAGTTTTTACCGAAAGTTTGAGCAAAGAGTTCAGCTTTGTCAGAGGAAGAAGTGATGGTTGTGCCATCAGAGTGGAAAAAGGGAGGGAAAGACGAGGAAGATTTTTTTTTTGGAAAGGTTTTGGGCTAGATGCGAGAAAGCTTGCGAAGAGCTAGAGTTGGATAGTTCAGTGCATTTATTATTGATGAAAGAGTGTTTGGCAAGACGAAGAAAAGATTTGGCTTGATTCCGGGCAGATACATATGAAGTATGAGATACCGGTACTTGAGTTTGAAGGCGTCGGTACGGTTTGAATGCTTCTTCCTTATTGTGGACAGACGTAGAACAAGCGTGAGTAAACCAAGATTTGTTTGCATCATCCTGAGAGAAATAAAAGAGAATGTATGCCTTCATGCCCGATGATTACCTCGGTAATGCGTTCAGTTCAGCACTCTCCGAGGGTCCCCGGCCACAAAAGCAAAAAACATTCCATGTGAAATCAAAGAAGAACTGCTGGAAAGCCTCCCAGTCGGCAGCGCCAAAGTGCCACAAGCGCCGCCGGCTAGGAGGATCAGGTGGCCGAAATTGAGAGATAGGACAGGTGACAGAAATAAGTTTATGGTCGGAGGAGCCCAAAGGAGAGAAAGTATTTACAGCATAAGAAGAAGGGTTAGAAGTTAGAACAGAGTCAAGAATGTTGAGCCGATCTTCGAGGCGATCCGGGATACGGGTAGGTTGCTGAACCAACTGATCTAGGTCATTTAGGATAGAAAAGACGTAGGCTTGTTCACTAGGTTGGTCAGTAGAATGAGGGGAGAGCCATTGGCGGTGGTGAACGTTGAAATCTCCTAAGATGGAGATTTCAGAGAAAGGAGAAATGCATAGAATGTGTTCCACTTTAGAGTTTAATTAATTAAAGAATTTGGGAAAGTCGGTAGAGTTAGGGGAAAGATAGTCTATCTATCTATTGCCTGATGCCGTGATCCCCGAAGGGGTGGCCACGAACGAAACGCCCCCATGCACCTCTGTCCCCAGTCAGTCGGCGTCCCTCCTTCCAACCACACCGCCTTCATTCATATACTTCTTCACTCCATCCTTCCACCTCTCTCTCGGTTTACCTCTCCCTTTCTGTCCTTCCACCTCGCTGTCGTACACCCTCTTAGTCATTCTCTTGCTTCCCATACGTTTCATATGGCCAAACCATCTCAAGGTGTTCCTTTTCACACTTTCTAGCACATGTACCTCCACTCCACACCTCCTTCGTACTTCCTTATTCATATGTCTATCTCCCCATGTAATTCTGCACGCACTTCTTAAGTAACTCATTTCCACCCCTCTTACTCTTGGTCCGAGCCTCTCCACCAACATCCATGCTTTGCTTCCATAAGTTAATGTCGAGATTACCACACTGACATGCAAGGATTTCTTCACTTCCATGCTGACCACTCTATTTCTTGTTACTGCTTTCAGCGTTCCTACAACCCTCTTCACCTGTTGCACCCTCTCCCGCACTTCTTCATCCATACTCCCATCTATACTCAGCACATTGCCCAGATACTTAATGAGCTGACAATCTCCATAGCCTGACCATTCAACTTCACCTCACACTCTGTGGCTTCACCCCCTTCGAAAACCATAACCTTGCTCTTCCCCACACAGAACATCACAGAAATATTTAGTATGACAATGACAGGAAAGTTAGAGCCATAAAGTTGAGAATTCAGAGGAGTCGAAATCGGGAACACGAGCATAAGTGACTTTGTTGTGCACGCATACACAACATCCGCCTTTGGCTTTGAAACTAGGATAGAGGAAGTAGGAGGATATAGAGAACGGCCTGCTGGCAGTTGCTTCTGACACCTGAGTTTCACACTCACTAAATATGTCTTCTTTGGCTGGGATCAAATCCAGGTTAATCAGATTCACACGTGAGCGTGCTTGCCGCTCGACCGCCGCGGCTCCAGTGCTGAATGAAATTATCTAGCACTAGCCTCAATAAAATGTATGATTGTAGCCAAAACAATAAGGGTGAACCACGTCGGGAGATTCATGGTCGATGCATGAACTATTAACATGCATTTTATATTTGATTGTTGTTACAGGAATGAATGGAGTAAGTTTGTTAGGAAGAACATATGAAAATATTTGTAACCTTGTAATTGACATCCCCGATGTTGTGAAGAGACTTTGTTGTGCAAGTGTATATCATCTGAGGTGAAGCCAATGATATTGAGGTTTGGTGAATGGATGCTGAGTGTTGTTCCGAATGTTAGAGTACTTGTTTTTGGCAGGTGTTTATCATATTCATTCTCTCCCTGTCATCATTGTTCCCTTTCTAATGTCCCTTGCTAATCCTCCCTACCTATTTAACGGGAATGAACGATTGGCTATTGACTATCTGACTGTATGTTACACTTTTGTGGTAGCATTAGCATGATCAGTGATACTGTCTACATACATGCATACATAAAATGTTAAGACTGAGTGCTCCACACATACGTGCAGTTTCAGTCTCTTGTCTTAATGGTGGTGTTCCAGGTAACACTGTTAGGGGCTGCTTCACTTGTCAAGTTTTCGATTCGAGATCGGCACGTATAGTCCGATCCCAGGTCTTCCTTGTTCCACCCCTTGGTGCAGCTCCCTCCACAATCACAGACCTGCATCTTTTCACCCAATTTTGTTCATCCATTCTCTCCACATACCCATACCATCCTAGTCTACTTGTATGCATCTCCTCGCTAATACTCTTTATACTCAAGCGTCTCCTCATCATTAGTTATTCTATCCTGCAGTTTGGCCCCACACATCCATCTCACCATTCTCATCTCATGACGTTCCATTCTGTTGACATCCTCTACTTTAACAGTCCATGTTTCTGAGGCATACGTCAATGCACATCTAACACATGAGGCATACACCTTTCCCTTCAGGGGGAGAAGAATTATTTTCATGGTCAGAATTGGCAGCAGTTCTCTGAACTTCCCCCAGCCACATCTAATTCTAGCGACAGTGGCAGCCTCGGCCCCACCACCGGTAGAGATGGTATCTCCTAGGTAACAAAACTTGTCCACCAGCTCCAATGACTAATTTCCAAAATTCACAGCCACATGATCATCATTTAACACAAGCTCGCCCTTGCACACTACGCACTCAAATTTCTTGATTTCTGACTCATCCTTTGGCAGGGGTTCTGTTATTCTACTACAGCGCTTACTCCCATGGTGCACTCAACATCGACAGACTGTTCCAGCTGATTGACTTGTGCGACTGTGATTATTTAAACCTTTAGGAATTAATAATTACTAAAAGACGAGACATTGAACATGGTCGCATGAGCCAATCAGCTAGAATGATTGACATTTAGGTGAGCCGTTCTCACCTCAGCGTCGCTGAAATAGAGTATAGTGATCCAGCAGCCCACATAGTGGACACCTTAACAATACCGAACAGGGTTTTACAAACTAATGGTCCTCCAGATATTATCTACCATCACTCACAGTGCACTCGGTTTATGAATACGCATATAGATAATAATGATTATATAAGGTGACAGTCTCTTATTAAACATGCGTTTTTCTCCACATAATATATAATTACCCTTGTATAGATTTAATCATGTAATATTTAACATTAACTTAGTAATATCGGCATTTAAACCGCACACACATATGCAGCTGCCACGCGGATGAGGTTGCGGCCATCCCCTTTATACCGAGTAGTGATATAATTATGGTCTCTTCAGGCCTAGCATAGTTGCAAAAATTCAGTATATCTTAAATAATTCCTACGGATGTTTTTTCTCTTCCAGACGCCAATAGGTATAAGTCATTACATGATTGGTTGTCAAAATATCAGTGGATAAATCCTGTAACGCGCCGAGTTAGTTGCGAAAGATAATAATTGGTAGAAAGTGCGGTCCCTCTGACTCCTGAGAGAGAGAGAGAGAGAGAGAGTGAGATGGCTATAGCCATAGCATATACTGATATGCGCAAGCATACAATGAAACATCAGTGTTTATCGAAACACATGTGTGTGTGTGTGTGTGTGTATATGTGTGTGTGTGTGTGTGTGTGAGAGAGAGAAAGACCATATTAGTATTCTTGATTAAAAAGTTTCCCAGAGTAATAAATATTGTAATATGGGAAACCATACTATTCAGTTTTTAGTAAAGAAGGAAGAGAAGGAGAAATTAACAAATATTCCATGTTCCTCCTAAATTCATGAAAGTGCGATACCGCTAATTTGTTCATGGTACTGAGTTAGATGTATTGTGAAGAAAGTTTAATGGTAAGGATAGACATAGGTGCTATAAGTTTTGGAGTGATGAATATTTTATGGGACTCGGGCAAACCTCATATCCTTAGGTATGAAACAGAGAGGTATGAAGAGCCCCCAAAATTGGTGCGAATCGACAATACGGGCCAGCCCGGGACCTCAATAAAACATTAAGAGACCAACATTAACCCCAAGAAGAGCAAATGCACATCAGCTAAGGAAAATACTAATCTATAATGTAGATATATATTGATAGATAGATAGATATATAGTTAAATTCATAGATAGATATATATATATATAGATAGATAGATAGATAGATATACATAGATAAATAGATAGATAGATCGATAGATAGTGCGAGTGAAAGAGTGAACACAAGCTATCTTACTAAATAGACAGTGAATCTAGCCATCCCTACAAATTAGTTTGCAAACAATAATATAACAAATATAATGGTAACCATAAACCTGTTGAAATAATTCATGTAACCTCTCCTACACGATACCTCCTCCCCCCCCCCCCCCCCACCCCCCAACCCCCACCCACACCCACACACACACTTACTCCCTGTAGCAACGAGGCTGAACACCATGAGGGGTAACCTAGCAAAATGAGTGATACCTGAGTGTACGATAACTTTCGTACTTTTGTTGTTGTTGTTGTTGTTGTTGTCGGGCTCACGCCTCGTCCATACGCTGGATGGCGTTAGTGTCGATCTGCATCGTCTGCATGTCACCAGCTTAGCTATATAATTAGGCAATGCATAACGTTTGAGCTTTAAATGCACACACATAAGTTTGGATTCCCAATTAAGATAACTATCGTAATAATATAAATAAATTATGTTCAGAGACGAATAAAATAATGTTGACAAATAATAACCATCAACCATTCATTTCAGCACCAGCAGACGCCAGACGGACTCACGGAGGTAGGGCTGGTGTTGATGTTAAGTTAATATTTTCTATATCTCTCCTGAAAGAGGTATTTATGCTGGTCCTTATATCTCACCGAAAACCAAGGCCCTCTCTTAGATGTATATATGAGGAAAGAAACGACCCAATAATTATAGTTTCCCTACAGAAAGTGAAAGGTAGATTTTGCTGAAGGCAGGCAATATAAACATTAGGCATATCGTGAAATACTCAGGGTGGCGTATATCTCGATCAGTCATTTGTCTTATATCTCGCTGCTATGTATTAACATTATCCATGTTACCCAATACTTTATTGTTTGTATCCACAGATCGGTGTAACTTGTGGATTTGTGCCAGCGTTCAGCTGAGGAATCCATACATCATATATCTATAACCTAATCTAAATAAACAGAACAATAATTATGTATTATGTGTTATTATCCTTTACCATGTTATAATAGGGATCCGACATGAAACTACTTTTAATGATGTGTTAAAAAAGTTATGAATATATTAGTGCCACTTTATTCATAAAACGTGAATTATAAGTAAATGTGTTTGAAATTAGTGGTTTATTCACACAAATATGCACTCAGTAATATATTCCGTTCCATAAACACACTTAAAAAATAATTAATATTCAATAATAACCGAATAATGTAAAAAATAATAGACTTGGTGATCCACTCACACTCTGGGCCTGTCAGCCTGCCTGGCTAAAAACGCCCCAAACGCCCGAATTCACCACGCCCAAAATTAACGCTACACCTTTCTAACCTACACCAATCGATTTACCGCATCATTTTAACCTTATATATCTACTTTAAACTTTGTTGTATTTTTCGAAAGTTATGAATACATTAGTTACCCATTATTCACAAAACGTGAATTATAAGTGAATGTGGTTGAAGTAAATTGCTCTTTAACACAATTATACACTCCCTTATATATTCCGTTCTATATGAACACTTAAAAACGAAAGAAAATCCAATATTAACAGAGTAATCAAGGTATTCAAGTACTTATTGATCGGCTAGCTCAGTCTGTCTGCCTGACCACTTTCCAGCCAAAAACGCCCGAATTCACCAAGCCGAAACTAACGTTACACCTTTCTAACCTATTCCAATCGATTTACCGCATAATTTTACCCATTCGTTACTCAAATTCTTTCTTGGACTTATGTCAAATTCTCCATTTTCACCTTCAGTGAGCCAAACAATCGAAATTTTCAGTAACAAATTTGAAAGTCCATTAACTTTTTGTTTGTAGTTTTTAAGTTACAAGGCTGAAACTTTGATAATACGTAGTAGAATATGAATAAATTAACGCAACATTTCCCCAAAGCTATTTGTAACTAAGTACCGGTAATTGGTAACATTATTTTGTATTTACGCAATGTGCTACATATTATGCATTCTGTCTCAGATTAATCTATAACAAACGAAAAACGTAGTATAACAAAAGAAGTTAGTATTTAACCCGTCCAGCCCCGGCTAGTTTTGTAATGTTTGTTCACCAGAACCCGGCCGGTTTTCAAAAAATTGTTTTATTCCAGAAACAATAGCGAATGGGTTAGGAATGAAGGAAAAACCACGAAAAACCGCTCAAAAAGCTTAAAGAATGGTCCAACAGAGCCCCCGAAAACGTATTTTACAAGAGTAAAAAATTGAAGGCAATTACCCCAAAAAAACAGGTTATTGCGCGCTCACGCGCACGCACGTGGACTTTGAGAGTTTTCAACCATCGGCACGGTTGCGTGGGATACGTACACAGTTCCCATACTAATCTGAGCCCTCTTGAGTGGCTACACCTGAGGTTATGGTCGGCGCAATTAGGGTGACGCGCCAGGCGCGTCTCTGGGGCTGTGCGTTACATACATCGCCGACGCGTCAGGCGCGTCCCTGGGGCTGTACGGGTTAAGAAGGCTACTGACTATCCACGCACTCTAAACCTTGAATTTGTAACTTAATATCTGTAATTATATATTTATTATTACATATTTCTACTTGTTTGTACACTCCGTTTCAGATGACACATATATATATAGATCCGATTATGCATTTCTTTTCAGTTTTCTGGCTAATATTATACGATTTTATTCAGATTACAAAGGGTTTATGGAAATCAGAAGGTTGATATAGTCTTTACCCTAATAATTCCAACAGATCCTTCCTAAGCTGTAGGCTATACAATCGTCTAATGATAGCCAGAACAACTGCTAAAATGCGTCATCATTTTCAAAGGGTAAAATTCTATTTAGCCTTAAGCCGGTATCACACGAACACTTTTTCACTCAACATTTATCCTCAACACTGGTCTGGCAGCTTAGGTGGTCAACATTTACAATATTTCGGTCACCTAAATTCATCTACCAACAATCTAATTTCCAATGCCGTTGCAAAATATTCCAGAAATGTTGCCAGCAAAATGTTGATCTTCGAATGTTGACTATAAAAGCTCTCGTATGATACCGGCTTTATAGGGATCCATAACTTACCTTGGGTTAGTTGTGGTAGTGGTTGTGGTTGTTGTTGTTGTGATAGTTGTGGTAGTGGTGGTGGAGATGTTCTGCTGGTAGTTGTGGTAGAGATGGTGGTAGTGGTGATAGAGATCGTGGTAGTTGTTGTGGTAGAGATCGTGGTAGTTGTTGTGGTAGAGATCGTGGTAGTGGTGGTGGTAGTGGGGGGCAAGGTATTCTGCTGGTAGTTGTGGTAGTGGTGGTTATTGTGGTACTGGTGGTAGAGATCGTACAAGTAGTAATAGTGGTAGTAGTTGGGGTCGAGATGTTCTGCTGGTAGTGGTGGTTGTGGTGGTTATTGTGGTACTGGTGGTAGAGATCGTACAAGTAGTAATAGTGGTAGTAGTTGGGGTCGAGATGTTCTGCTGGTAGTGGTGGTTGTGGTGGTGGTAGTTATTGTGGTAGTGGTGGTAGATATAGTACAAGTAGTAGTAGTGGTGGTAGTTGGGGTTGATATGTTCTGCTGGTAGTTGTGGTAGAGATGGTGGTTGGGGTAGAGATGATTCTGTAATTGTGGTAAAGATGGCACTGGTACTAGTTTTGGTGGAGATGTTTATGTCATTTGATTTTTGTTTTCCTCTTAACTGTAGTGGTATTATCCATGGTATTAATGGTGGTAGTCACCGAGGTAGTAGAAGTAGTTGTGGTAGCTGTGATGGTGGTAATAATGGTAGCCGTGGTGGTAATGGTAGCCGTGGTGGTATTGATAGCCATGGTAGTAGTAGTAGCTGTGGTGGTAGTTGTGGTGGTAGCCATGATCATTGTCGTGGTTGTTATAGTAATGGTGGTTATAGTGGTAAACATTTTGGTGGTGGTAGTAGTTGTGGTGGTTATAATGGTATTGGCGGTAATTATGGTAGCCGTAGTTATATACATAGGGGTGGTAGTAGTAGTAGTGATGGTAGTCGTGGTAGCTGTGGTTGTAGTCGTGGTAGCTGTGGTGGTGGGATGGTGGTAGTTGTGGTACCCTAGGTAGTATCGTGGTACCCGTGGTTAGAGATCCTTTAGTTACTATAGGAACTCTACCCGTGGTGGTGGTAGAGTAGTGTTGGTGGTGGTCTTTAGGCTGTTCCTCTTAGGTGTCGCTCCATCTCACCTTGTCCCCTGCATCTTCCTCCGTCACAGCAACCACCCACATGTCCTCCCTCACTGCATCCATCAACCTCCTCTTTGGCTTTCCTCTTTTAGTTTTGCCTGGTAGCTCCATCCCAAGCACCCTTTTCCCAACATACCCCACATCCCTCCTCTGCACATGTCCAAACACAAGAAGATGGGAGTCTGCAGAAAGCCGATTGGCCCACACAAGGCAGATCCCTCTAACCACCTCAATCTCTCCTCTCTCGCTTTGTCCCGGAGCCGTCGTACATGCGCTGTCTCTCTAATATACTGATTTATAATTCAGTCCATCCTTATCACTCCCAACGAAATTCGCATCATCTTCAACTCTGCACCCAGTCTTTTTGCCAATGCCATACCGTACAACATTGCTTACGTTTACGTGGTGTTGCCAATTTCTACTTTTCCGCTAGGTCTAGAGGTATTTACTTCGATCTAGAGGACAATTCTTACAGCTAGCGACATGAATTCCAGCGATATTTTGTAGATTTGAGTCATTTACAGCAATAGTGTAGATATGTTGCCATTATTTTAGCGATTTCGGCATGTATTTACTATCTAGGGGACTTGCTTTGGTAGCCTATCTCTGCGTTTACGTAAGTTGGTCTCTCTACCGTCTTGCTTATGTTCTGGGTGTGGTGTCCCGAGTTGGAATCACGGGAGGACCATATGCTTTCATTAGTTTATTCAAGTGCATTGGGGTTTGTAACTGATGATTAATGTTAGGAACGGGGTGTTACTTAATACTTTCCCTTTCACTCTTGCAAAACCAAGTCTATATCAGATCACTCCTGTTACCCTTCTGCACCCACTCCACCCGGCCTGCACCTTAGTGTTGGTAGCCGTGATAGTAGTCGTAGTAGTTGTGTTGGTAGTCGTGGTGGTGGTAGTGGTGTTGACAGTAGTAGTAGTAGTTGCGGTGGTAGTTGTAGTAGCGGTGTTGGCAGTAGTTGTGGTAATAACGGTGTTGGCATTAGTTGTGGTAGCTGTGTTGGTAGTCGTGGTGGTGGTAGTTGTGGTGGTAGTGGTGTTGACAGTAGTAGTAGTAGTTGTGGTGGTAGTTGTAGTAGCGGTGTTGGCAGTAGTTGTGGTAATAACGGTGTTGGCATTAGTTGTGGTAGCTGTGTTGGTAGTCGTGGTGGTGGTAGTTGTGTTGACAGTAGTAGTAGTAGTAGTTGCGGTGGTAGTTGTAGTAGCGGTGTTGGCAGTAGTTGTGGTAATAACGGTGTTGGCATTAGTTGTGGTAGCTGTGTTGGTAGTCGTGGTGGTGGTAGTTGTGTTGACAGTAGTAGTAGTAGTTGTGGTGGTAGTTGTAGTAGCGGTGTTGGCAGTAGTTGTGGTAATAACGGTGTTGGCATTAGTTGTGGTAGCTGTGTTGGTAGTCGTGGTGGTGGTAGTTGTGGTGGTAGTGGTGTTGACAGTAGTAGTAGTAGTTGTGGTGGTAGTTGTAGTAGTGGTGTTGGCAGTAGTTGTGGTAATAACGGTGTTGGCATTAGTTGTGGTAGCTGTGTTGGTAGTCGTGGTGGTGGTAGTTGTGTTGACAGTAGTAGTAGTAGTTGCGGTGGTAGTTGTAGTAGCGGTGTTGGCAGTAGTTGTGGTAATAACGGTGTTGGCATTAGTTGTGGTAGCTGTGTTGGTAGTCGTGGTGGTGGTAGTTGTGTTGACAGTAGTAGTAGTAGTAGTTGTGGTGGTAGTTGTAGTAGCGGTGTTGGCAGTAGTTGTGGTAATAACGGTGTGGGCATTAGTTGTGGTAGCTGTGTTGGTAGTCGTGGTGGTGGTAGTTGTGGTAGTTGTCGTGGTAAATGGTAGTAATGGTAGCCGTGGTAGTAGTCATTGTAGCTGTGGTGGTAGCCGTGGTACCCGTGGTGGGAGGCTTGGTGTTGGTGGGAAGTGGTAGTCATGGTAGTAGTTGTAGTAGCTGTGGTAGTTGTAGTTGTGGTACTCGTGGTAGTAGTCGTGATAAGTGGTAGTAATGGTAGTCGTGGTAGTAATTGTGGTAGCAGTGGTGGTAGTGTTGGCAGTTAACACGTAAGCACCAAAACCCACACATTCTGGAATGAAGAATTATAATCATTAGTAATATAGTCAGAATTATAATCATTAGTAATATAGTCAGAATTATAATCATTAGTATTATAGTCAGAATTATAATCAATAGTAATATAGTCAGAATTATAATCATTAGTAATATAGTCAGAATTATAATCATTAGTAATATAGTCAGAATTATAATCATTAGTAATATAGTCAGAATTATAATCATTAGTAATATAGTCAGAATTTTAATCATTAGTAATATAGTCAGAATTATAATCATTAGTAATATAGTCAGAATTATAATCATTAGTAATACTGTATAGTCAGAATTATAATCATTAGTAATATAGTCAGAATTATAATCATTAGTAATATAGTCAGAATTATAATCATTAGTAATATAGTCAGAATTATAATCATTAGTAATATAGTCAGAATTATAATCATTAGTAATATAGACAGAATTATAATCATTAGTAATATAGTCAGAATTATAATCATTAGTAATATAGACAGAATTATAATCATTAGTAATATAGTCAGAATTATAATCATTAGTAATATAGTCAGAATTATAATCATTAGTAATATAGACAGAATTATAATCATTAGTAATATAGTCAGAATTATAATCATTAGTAATATAGTCAGAATTATAATCATTAGTAATATAGTCAGAATTATAATCATTAGTAATATAGTCAGAATTATAATCATTAGTAATATAGTCAGAATTATAATCATTAGTAATATAGACAGAATTATAATCATTAGTAATATAGTCAGAATTATAATCATTAGTAATATAGTCAGAATTATAATCATTAGTAATATAGTCAGATTTCTAATACCGGTAAAATTAAAATGCGTTAAGGGGAGATGGGTCGTTTTTCTGGTCCCCTTCTCCCTCATGTTTAGCCTCATTAGTATTCAGATTGCATGACGTTCAGCCCATTACATACATACATACATACATACATACATACATACATACATACATACATGCACCTCTTCCATACCCTTGATTATTTAACCCTTTGAAGATTGTGACGCATTTTGACAGTTTATTCTGGCTACCAATAGACGATTTTATACAGTTTAGGAAGTATCTGTGGGAATCATGAGGGTAAAGACTGTCTCAAGTAACCCTCTGGCTTCCATATACCCTTCCTAAGCTGAATAATATCGTCTAATAATAGCCAGCAAACAGACAAATGCGTCATGGTATCGTCTAAGAGTTAAGGGGAGATTTCCACTTGAGGGAGTTTTTTCTTGACTCCTTTCTCCCTCATGTTTAGCCCCATTGCTTTTCTAATTTTAAGACGTTCGCCTCATTATTTTGACGATTTTAAGAATTTTCAACCCATTTCTGTCAATTTTAAGACCTTTCGTGCCATTTAGGTGTCGATTTTATCCTGGCGAGCGATAGCGAGCCTGTAATTTAAGAGGAACCGGCTTTAAGCCGGGACATTTTTCTACCGAAAAATGTGCACATTTATCTTGAAAGGGGCTCAAGGGGGTGTAATCTTAAGCTTGATGGATATCTAGAGACCAAACTAAAACTCTCCCCTTAAGAGTGTACCGGTATAACAATAAAGTGATAAAGTCTACGGACCCTACACATACACAACCCCTATCATTGTTGGTGGTAGTTACTAGAGATATATCGTATTCCTAGCCAGTTAATATGGTATGCTATTAGTTGTAAGAGCAATGAGAAGTACTGTACTATAGTTCATTCAGTAAAAGTTGGCCAGAAATCCTGACCACTAACCTCCAGAACTCAAAAGGGTTAAGTGTGAGAGGGATCTGCCTTGTTTGGGCCAATCGGCTTTTTGCAGACTCCCATTTATGTTTGTATGTTAAAACCCACTAAAGTAATCGAGCTAATATTTCTACCATTTGGGAAGAGCCAGCCGAGGAATAGGTGAGGACATTTACAACCCATTTGCTCTTGCCATGTTTGAGTTACAGACGCTAGGAGTTATTATTTATCGCCTTACTTATAATGAACAGAATATAACACATTATTATAGCACTACCATTGTTATTAACTCTTTCACGCATTTATGACGCAGAGGGTCCCAGATTAGCAATAAGAAATAGAGTTCTCTCACTCTTATAATTACCTCTCCAAAATTCGTTTTCTGCCCACAGCTAACTCAAAAGACAACTGCAGAGGTTGAAGTAACTAAACTAAAGAGTAATTAAACTAAAGGGTTCTAAATACCCCTGATGGTAACAAAGGCTTTAAAGTATCCCCAATATGCTCAAAATCGCGTCATATGTCGGAGAGGGTTAAAACATTTAGTAGAATAGAATACAAAATCACAGAAGCTTCATATTTTCCATTAAGTATTGAGGGAGGGAGGGTGGAGGGAGGGATGGGTGGAGGGAGGGATGGGGTGAATGGGAGGGTGAGGGATGGATGTAGTGGGAGGGATGGTGGTGAATGCAGAGGGGAGGGGAGAGAGGAAGGAAGGGGTGAATGTAGAGGGGAGGGAGGAAGGAAGGAGTGAATGCAGTGGGGAGGGAGGGATGAGAATGAATGCAGTGGGGAGGGAAGGTGATGAATGAAGTGGGGAGGTAGGGAGGAAGGGGGTGAAAGCAGCAGGGAGGGAAGGAGAATGAATGCAGTGGGGAGGGAAGGGGATGAATGCAGTGAGGAGGGAGGAAGGGGTGAATGTAGTGGTGAGGGAGGAAGGAGGTGAATGCAGTGGGGAGGGAGGGGGAAGGGGAGGGATGTAGTGGGGAATCAAGGAGGTGAATGCAGTGGGGAGGGAGGGAGGAAGGGGAGGGGTGTAGTGAGGAGGGAAGGAGGAAGGAAGGAAGTGAATGCAGTCGGGAGGGAGGGAGGAAGGGGGTGAATGCAGTGGGGAGGGAGGGAGGAAGGGGAGGGATGTAGTGGGGAGGGAAGGAGGAAGGGGAGGAATGCAGTGGGGAGGGATGGAGGAAGGGGAGGGAGGGATGGAGGGGGATAAATGTAGTGAGGAGGGAGCGAGGAAGGGTGGTGAATGTAGTGGGAAGGAGGGAGGATGGGGCATGAATGTAGTGGGGTGATGAAGAGGGAGGGAGGGTCGGGGATAGAATACAATAAATAAAAGGGTATTGAAAGAGTACAAAAAGGCAACAAGTCACTCTGGCCCATAGTTCTTCTGGCCCATAACTGTACTGACCCTTGTTATTTTGGTCAAAACGATCACATCTCCCACGTTTTTATGGACTGGCGCACTCTTGATTTTTTGTTAACTAGGATCTCCAGTCATTCTATCCCTAATCCTGATCCTGTCACTGACCATTAACCCCCATGCACAACCCCTGTACATTATGCCGCCCGAGAGAGGTCCTCTGCAAGTCCCACAACGTAAACGTAGGCAGCGGGTGGCTTCCCCCTACCCTTCCTAGCTGTTTAGGCTGAGGGTTTGGGAAGCCCACCAGGTGAGATCATATGATCAGAAACAACAACACCTAATAATTTATTATTCTAGGCTACTCTTGGTTTTCAAGCACCAAGTGGTTTGAAGCCAAGTTATTTACTTCAGAACAACACCCATTACAAAATTGCCTTTTGATCATGGCTGCCTCTGTGTGTGACAGACTGACAGTGTGTGTGGTGTTGGGAGGAGTAGGTTGCTAGGGTGACGGGTCATATGAATAATGATGGTTGCTAGGGATGTGTGGGTTGTAAGGGACATGTTGGTTGGTTGCTAGGACTGCGTGGGAGACCTGTGCACTGTGTGCGGGAGGAGTCGAGGTGTTGGTCGGTGTCATCGCTCTGGTCCGAGATGCCCCCATGCCGTGCTGTCCCCTTGCCTTGGGAGGAGCAGAACACCGCCTGTTTCAAGGGGGGTCTGGATACGCTGTTAACCCTTTCAGTATCCGAGGAAACTGTTCACTTTATTGTGGCTAACATCAACCGATTGTATTCGTTTTAGAAGGCCCTCAGAATATCAAAGGAGTTAATTAAGACTGTCAGCCACATTCTTAGACGTATGGGGTGTGTGCCATCCAGCCCATAATGAACGAAGACATTGGCCAATAACCTAGTGCTAATTAATGAAAAACAACTTGAAATCTACCAACTTTTAAAAGCTAACTATTATCTCGTTTGTTTATTTCGTTCATTAACCCCTTCATTACCGGGGCCGTCCTTTTACCATGATTCTGGCTACTATTAGACGATTTAGTTCAGTTTTACAAGGGCCTCCAGCAACTCTCCCTACCAGGAATTCACCGGAGACCTCTGGTGGACGCTTCCGAAGTAGCGCCAGAGCTACGTTTGTCGACATAAACAATACTCAACACCTAGGCTATGCAAAGTTTATCACGATTTCTTACGATTCTGCATGTTTTTACTATATACTAGATGGCTACACTAAGTGCTTATATAGTATGGTAGTTGTGGGGGTAATGTGTCAGCTATAGAAAGTACGACATATAGCTTATAATCAAGAATGATTGATGGAGAGGGAGGGTGAAGAACTGCGGGATATCGCTATTTAAAGGGCCCAGGTCGCTTACTGTACAAAACAACGGGTCTATATACAGGAGACGCAACCATATAGGTAGCAAATTTCTAGTGGTAGTTTTGGGTTCCTATCATCATATGCTTCATTTCTATATACTTTTTATCCCCGGGAAAAAAAAATAAAAAATCTTGGGTTTTGTAATTTTTTTCTTGGATTTTGTTTTATATTTTTTATTTACCTAACCAAAAAAACCTAACCTAACCTAACCTAAATGTATTTGGGGGCTATTAGGCTAGGTTAGGTTAGGTTTTTTGGTTAGGTTAATGACCCAAAACAAAACATCCCAAGAAAAAAAATAAAAAATCCCAAGATTTTTTTATTTTGTTTTCCTGGGCATAAAAAGTATATAAAAATGAAGCATATGATGATAGGAACCCAAAACTACCATAACAAATGTGCTACCTATATTGTTGCGTCTCCTGTATATTAACCAAACAACGTGTCTGGCGCGGCAACTCTAAGAATTTCTGATAGGGAGAATTAACAGGCTTCGAACTATCCCACTTAACCATTTTTACTACCACAGATCCTTCTTAAACTGCACAACATCGTTCAAATACACAGTAGCTAGAATAAACTTTAACACCTTACGAGCGGCCTATGCGGTTTATTTATGTGTACCGCACAGCGGGGTGTTTTTAGCCAAAATAGGGCTGTGCTCGCCGCTAAATAAGGGTTAAAAGACGTTGCCGGTACATAAGGGGTTAAGGAGAAGAGTTTAACGGTGGGAAGACTTTATATTGTCTTTGTCCCAGTTTTTTTTTGTTTAGTTTGCAAGTTTTACATTTTAATTACCAAATTATTTAGCTATAACTACTTTTTGCCTTGAGAATACAGGACGGGCAGCCTCACTCCCATAACTTATTGAAATCAACATCTATTTTGCCAGTAGGGGGCCTAATTAAGGGGGGATGGTTCATTTTGCCAGTAGGGGGCCTAATTAAGGAGGGATGGTTCATTTTCCAGTAGGGGGCGTAATTAAGGTGGATGGTTCATTTTGCCAGTAGGAGGCCTAATTAAGGGGGGAAGGTTCATTTTGCCAGTAGGGGGCCTAATTAAGGGGGGATGGTTCATTTTGCCAGTAGGGGGCCTAATTAAGGGGGGATGGTTCATTTTGCCAGTAGGGGGCCTAATTAAGGGGGGATGGTTCATTTTGCCAGTAGGGGGCCTAATTAAGGGGGCATGGTTCATTTTGCCAGTAGGGGGCCTAATTAAGGGGGGATGGTTCATTTTGCCCGTAGGGGGCCTAATTAAGGGGGGGATGGTTCATTTGCCAGGAGGGTACCTAATTAAGGGGGGATGGTTCATTTTGCCAGTAGGGGGCCTAATTAAGGGGGGATGGTTAATTTTTAGGTCGATTTTTTCATTTTTGTTTCTAGTTTCCTCCCTAGACCTCGATCAAACTTTTAAAAAAACACACATCTATTAGAACCCCTTTTCAGATAAACCACACACATCTATTAGAACCCCTTTTCAGATAAACCACACACATCTATTAGAACCCCTTTTCAGATAAACCACACACATCTATTAGAACCCCTTTTCAGATAAACCATACACATCTATTAGAACCCCTTTTCAGATAAACCACACATATATTAGAACCCCTTTTCAGATAAACACACACACATCTATTAGAACCCCTTTTCAGATAAACACACACACATCTATTAGAACCCCTTTTCAGATAAACCACACACATCTATTAGAACCCCTTTTCAGAAAAACACACACACACATATATTAGAACCCATTTTCAGATAAACACACACATCTATTAAAACCCCTTTTCAGATAAACACACACACATCTATTAGAACCCCTTTTCAGATAAACACACACACATCTATTAGAACCCCTTTTCAGATAAACACACACACATCTATTAGAACCCCTTTTCAGATAAACACACACACATCTATTAGAACCCCTTTTCAGATAAACACACACATCTATTAACACCACTTTTCAGATAAACCACACACATCTATTAGAACCCCTTTTCAGATAAACACACACACACACATCTATTAGAACCCCTTTTCAGATAAACACACACACATCTATTAGAACCCCTTTTCAGATAAACCATACACATCTATTAGAACCCCTTTTCAGATAAACCACACACATCTATTAGAACCCCTTTTCAGAAAAAACACACACATCTAGTAGAACCCCTTTTCAGATTAATTTGTAAAAAAAATCGCTAGAAAAATGTCCCGGCCGAAGGCCGTTTCTTCCAAAATTACAGGACAAACATTGACACCTAAATAAGACGAAAGGTCTTAATATTGACATATAAATGGGGCGAAAGGTCTTAAAATCGCCAAACTAATGGGCCGAACGTCTTATAATCTGAAAACTAATGGGGCTAAGCTTGAGGGAGAAGAGGGGCCAGAAAAGCGGACCATCTCCCCTTAAGAGTTCTACCACCGTCGATAGGGAGACTTATAGGGAGATTTTTTTTGATTTTTTTTTGCAGTGCTTTATATAGTGTTCATTTACTTAATTTCTGATGGGCGAAACAAATATTTATAAGAACTTTGCAATATCCTTATTCTATAATAGCCTTCAAGTATTGTAGACATAAATAAGAACCGCGAGAGTGTGTGCAAGTGTGTGTGAGAGAGATGGGGGGTGGGGGGGGGGGGGGATGCTATGAAGATTACTTTATAGGGCAGCATCTACAGTAAATCAGCATAGATTACTTTATAGGGCAGCATCTACAGTAAATCAGCATAGATTACTTTATAGGGCAGCATCTACAGTAAATCAGCATAGATTACTTTAGGGCAGCATCTACAGTAAATCAGCATAGATTACTTTATAGGGCAGCATCTACAGTAAATCAGCATAGATTACTTTATAGGGCAGCATCTACAGTAAATCAGCATAGATTACTGTATAGGGCAGCATCTACAGTAAATCAGCATAGATTACTTTATAGGGCAGCATCTACAGTAAATCAGCATAGATTACTTTATAGGGCAGCATCTACAGTAAATCAGCATAGATTACTTTATAGGGCAGCATCTACAGTAAATCAGCATAGATTACTGTATAGGGCAGCATCTACAGTAAATCAGCATAGATTACTTTATAGGGCAGCATCTACAGTAAATCAGCATAGATTACTTTATAGGGCAGCATCTACAGTAAATCAGCATAGATTACTTTATAGGGCAGCATCTACAGTAAATCAGCATAGATTACTTTATAGGGAAGCATCTACAGTAAATCAGCATAGATTACTGTATAGGGCAGCATCTACAGTAAATCAGCATAGATTACTTTATAGGGCAGCATCTACAGTAAATCAGCATAGATTACTGTATAGGGCAGCATCTACAGTAAATCAGCATAGATTACTTTATAGGGAAGCATCTACAGTAAATCAGCATAGATTACTGTATAGGGCAGCATCTACAGTAAATCAGCATAGATTACTTTATAGGGAAGCATCTACAGTAAATCAGCATAGATTACTTTATAGGGCAGCATCTACAGTAAATCAGCATAGACCTAAGCTAATTATAAATACAAATACAATTCATATACTGTACATATACCAAACATACAATACAAATACAATTCATATACTGTACATATACCAAACATACAATACAAATACAATTCATATACTGTACATATACCAAACATACAATACAAATACAATTCATATACTGTACATATACCAAACATACAATACAAATACAATTCATATACTGTACATATACCAAACATACAATACAAATACAATTCATATACTGTACATATACCAAACATACAATACAAATACAATTCATATACTGTACATATACCAAACATACAATACAAATACAATTCATATACTGTACATATACCAAACATACAATACAAATACAATTCATATACTGTACATATACCAAACATACAATACAAATACAATTCATATACTGTACATATACCAAACATACAATACAAATACAATTCATATACTGTACATATACCAAACATACAATACAAATACAATTCATATACTGTACATATACCAAACATACAATACAAATACAATTCATATACTGTACATATACCAAACATACAATACAAATACAATTCATATACTGTACATATACCAAACATACAATACAAATACAATTCATATACTGTACATATACCAAACATACAATACAAATACAATTCATATACTGTACATATACCAAACATACAATACAAATACAATTCATATACTGTACATATACCAAACATACAATACAAATACAATTCATATACTGTACATATACCAAACATACAATACAAATACAATTCATATACTGTACATATACCAAACATACAATACAAATACAATTCATATACTGTACATATACCAAACATACAATACAAATACAATTCATATACTGTACATATACCAAACATACAATACAAATACAATTCATATACTGTACATATACCAAACATACAATACAAATACAATTCATATACTGTACATATACCAAACATACAATACAAATACAACAAATACAATTCATATACTGTACATATACCAAACATCCTATATTGAAAACGCGTGGTGATGTGGGAAGGCGAGGGAAACTGGGGGTGGGGGGGGGGGAGGGGTGGATAGGGAGGAGGAGTGGGTAGTTGAGGGAGGAGAGGACGGGCAGGGTGTCAGGAAGAGGAGAGGAGAGAGGGGGGGGGAACAGAAGAAAGAGGAGGAAGAGGAGAGGAGGAGGAGGAGGAGGAGAGGATTGAGGGAGGGTAGGGAGGTGGGGGGGGGCAAGGATGAGCATTGGCAAGATGGGGAGGGGGAGAAGGAGGGGGAGGGGTGGGGTGGCCAACAGCGATGTCACCTCGTTTGCTAGTTCGGGACAAACTGGATTTTAGGTCACGCATGGGATATAATGTTTTAAATGTATACTATAGCTTTGTATTAGAGTATTAGTCACCACAATATATGTCTTTACCGCTGCATATTACATTATTTTTCCTTAGACTTTGTGGGTTAAATAAGGGTGATGGCGGCCATCTTGGATCAGCTGAGAACTAATATTTTTAATTTGTTTACCGTAGTTTTAGTATTTTGTCATATTCTATATCAATACTAACCCCGGGTCTGGGGGCGGCAGCCCCCAGGTTTGGTTAGGTTGTTAGGTTAGGGTAATGACAAAATATGGTTTTAGGGGGCATGATTTAATATTGCAAAATAATGGGTAAATATGAATTTCCAGAAGGAAAAACACCTTAAAACACACTAATCAATGAAGAAACTGATGAGAAAAAGATTATAATACATACAACACATACGTGACCTAAAATCCAATTTGACCCTAGTGTGTACATTAAATTACGAGTTAAGGGGAGATTTCCACTTGAGGGATTTTTTTCTGGATCCCTTTCTCCCTCATGTTAACCCCATTGATATTGAGATTTTAAGAGGTCCGCCCCATCAGTTTGACGATTTTAAGAACTTTCGCCCCATTTATGTCACTTTTAAGATCTTTCGTGCCATTTAGGTGTCGATTTTGGTAACATTCAAGGAGACTACATCAGGACTCTTCTTCTTACCTCTGACCAGGTATAGGCTATCCTAGTGTTTACTAGCCCATACCCCTTTGAAAGGACATTAACCTAACCTTACAACCTTACCTAACCTATCCTAGTATTATGGGTGGGGGCTGCCGCCCCCACACCCCCGCTATTTGACATCTTTGACAGATTTTTGGTTAATTTTTCTTTGAAATCGGGTTTTTTCAAGTTATCGATAATGAAAATCCGGTTTAATGTTATTTTAATACCACGAATTTTGTTGATATATTTGAAGATAAATATTGAATCTATATGCTCTAAAGATCATAAGAACATTTGTTTTAACCCTCGGCAAAACTTAATAACAAAGCATGGTACTAAAATGTCTTTTTGGTAATAAGGTTATCAATACGGTACTTCCAGTTATCGATAGCTCTAAAGATCATATGAAAATGTGTTAAACACTCGGAAAACCCTAATAACAAAGTATGGTACTAAAATTTAAGTTTCGTAACAAGGTTGTCAATACGGTACTTTCCCGTTATCAATGTACATTGTACATTGTACAATCAAAGCTGACGATTGCAGAATAAACACCGTAGACTTCATCGACTTTCTTTCACCTTCGTATAATCGACAGCCAATTTTTTTTTTTTTTTTACCAAGGGATTAGTACTCAACCAGCGGGGGTGTGGGGGCAGCAGCCCCCACCCATAATACTAAGTTAGGTTTGGTAAGGTTGTTAGGTTAGGCTAATGTCTTTTCAAATCACTATCGGGGCGTGTCTCAACATCGATCAATAGGCCTAATGGGGAAAATAGGTTTTCCCGAGATTTCTAATTAATTACAAACACTATATATTGATGCAAATGAACAATTTCTTTTATAAAAAAAACACTGAAAATTCGTGGTATTAAAATAGAAAAATCCGAAAATCCTCCATGCGGACTATAATGAGAAAAATATGTCGATTCTATTGGTCGCTATTTTCCCTAATAAATTGTTTCTAATAAGGCGGATGTAGTGTCCTTGACTATTATCTCGATTTTTTCCTGGCGAGCGATAGCGATCCTGTAATTTAAGAGGAACCGGCTTTAGGCCAGTACATTTTTCTACCGAAAAATGTACAAATTTGTCTTGAAAGAGGGTCAAGGGGGTATAATTTCAAGCTTGATGACAGTCTAGGAAACGCACTAAAAACCTCCCCTTAACGACCCCCTCTATATTCACACACCTCACCAACGCAATGTACGCACACCGAATAGTTTGTTATTATCTAAATGTCTAAGAGGTCAACGATTTTAGCGTAATTACTAGTTGTTAGAATATATGCAGACGAGACGGCATGCGCGAACCGGCTCAAACAGTCATAAGTTCACAATTTTCTTATATTACCCTTATGAATTACATGTACGGCCGCCTGAACATTAATAGAATATCAATACACATGCCATATATACATGAACAATCCCCATACACACCTTAAAGACGGGAACATACGAAGAGCCCACGTCGGAACGTCCTTCCTCTTCCAGTCGACTGTCAGCACTGAATAATGACGTCACATTCAACCTCGCTCTTCCCCCCGATCCACGAGTCTTGTTCGAATTTTAAGATGGTTAATTAATCAACTTCCGCATTACCTTCAGGCTTAGGACGTACACAGCACATAGTCTATTTTATCTTAGGTATTTGGAAGTTGATGTTAGCTGCATATATGACTTGTGATGCAGGATTATTTGTGTTTTTAAATCGTAACACTGGCATCGATATCAACCTGGCCATAAAACAGATGAAGTGAGACATCTATGGGAGTAAAATTATATATTGTATATTATTATGTAAAGTTGACCATATTAATTTGTACACCCTTCGTGATTTTATGAATGGAAAGAAAATTAGTATGATTAAATTAGCAGTGTATAGTTTCTTGTGGGGTACTTCATAAATTACTTCGGTATTGCAGAACGCATGCATACATTTATATTCTGGCTAATATTAGACAATTTTATTCAGCTTAGGAAGGGCATCTACCCATTAAAGAGGCTACCGACTCTCTCAATTAATCCTTTTAGCTACCACACACCCTTCCTAAGCTTCGTGGATCGTCTAAATGTAGCTGAAATCCAATACAAAAGACGTCACCGGTACAAAAGGGGTTAACCTCTCCGCGGCGCACTGGGGGTTTTCTACAGGGTAAGACTGTGCGCACCTATGATGATTTTGGGACCCATTGCCAATTTCGATAAAAAGTACATCATCGTGTAGGGAATGTTTGCGTGCATCGGCCCATATATATTTGACCCCCCAAAAAATGTCTGGGGGGGTGGGGGAACGGTCAGTAGTTGAAAAATGTGGAGCGAATGGCACCGCGCGGCTAGATTGTCATCGAGCGGCGAGATTTCCCTGCCGAATTTTCACGCGCCCAGGGGATAGAAGGAGAGGGAGGAGGGGGTGGGTTACCGTGTATCATCACGTATATCTCCTTTTTTGAGCCCTTTTAGGCTATGTAGAGTATGTATACGTGTGTAGGCCACCCATATAACAATGAATATGCCTCATAGTGACCAAAAATTGCAATATATAAGGGAATTATAAGAGAATTTTTAGGCGGGAATGAAGATGTGTTGGAGGTTTGGCGGCAATTTATGAGCTGAGAGTGTGGTTTACGCCATACATATCACTTATATCTTGTACGTAGAGCACTGTCATGCTATAATACAGACTTGTATGTATGTATACGTGCCATATATCAAAATATATACCGCATATAGATCAATTCATGCGATATTTACGCACATTATCAATGAGTTTCTATGCGTGAACCAAGGTGTGAGTGAGTTGTGCTGGGAATGAAAGGGGGAGAGGGTGTGTTACGCCATAAATATCACGTAAATCTTGTATTTAGAGCACTGTTATTCTATAATAAAGACGTGTACGTATGTAGGCGTCCCATATAACAAGGAATATACCGCTTTTAACCCAATTGATGCGATATTTACGCAAATTGTGAATGTGTTTCTAGCAGACGGAAGCCTGAAAGGGTGGGTGGGGGTGGCTGGGTAGGAGGGAGGCTAGCAGGGAGGGATTGAGTGAGTGAGTGAGTGAGTCGTGGAGAGAAGGAAGGCAGGCAGATCTCTAGATAGATAGCCAGCTGTGTGACAATTGTGGAGGCGCCCGAGGCGTATTGATGTCTTGGGATTTTGAACCTTATGTCTACCAGGTGTCTGGTGTTTGTTGCCACCAAGAGTTTTACAATAACATGAGTCAGGAATGGAGAGAGAGAGAGAGAGAGAGAGACTGAGACATGCGTATGTCGTATGTATAAATGGACTTCAGAATTGCATTTTTATGCAAGCAGACATTGCATTTTAGACACATGTGAAGTACCACAGAAACATGTAGGCCATTGACTGTAAATAAAGTACTATATTATAGACCACCAGCGACGGTGGTCAGTAAACACAGGCAGATTGCCTTTTGTGATAGAGGGCTAAATATAGACTGGTGTCTCCTTACACTTGCGAAAGGGTAGATTGCCACCAGAGAAACTTATACTTATTTATTTCCAAGTAATATGCAATATAAATGTATATTCGAGACCTACTGCAATGTTTTGTATGAAAGTCATGACTATGTATAATCCAATATACGCGCGTAGGCGAGACATAAGAAAGCTGGTTGAGCAATTTTCGAAACCCACACAGTTATTATTAATTTTTATTTACAATATTATACAATACAAATGTATTTGTGAAGAGTATTTTATCCATTATTGTATTTATACAAATTTTGTTCCCAGACAGAGCTGCTGTTGCTGGTGTAGCTGGGGCATAAAGGTGCGGCAAGGGTCACCGCTTGACCGTGTGAAAATGAGTGGAGTCACACTGAGAGGGGCAATTTTCCTGAGTGTTTGGGCAATTTTTGACAGAATAAAGTTATATAATTACTAATTCTTGACAGAGACAAACTTTTATAAACCTTGGCATGATATAATTGATAATCCCATCAATTTACAAACGTAAATTGGTGGGATAATTCATTTTTTGTGTATATTGTCATTTCGATTGTAGACACGAAGTTTTGAGTGATATTTGGTATGAGCTCCTGTGGCATGGTTGGTAAGGTCGCGGACTGGAAAACTCAAAGTGTGGTAGGGTAGTGGGATCGAATCCAGGAGGGGGTTATGGGGAAGGTTTTATATTGTCTAGAACATTTTTGATAAAAACATTTTTTTACAAGATCATGCCATTGTATTCAAACAATATGAAATATTCATAGAATATCATATTGTAAGAATACAATGACATGACCTTGTTTTTTTTTTTTTTTTTATTGTTTTTTTTTATTATCTTAGTAGGTTTGACAGGATTTATTGAAACATATTTATTTTTGTACAAAATAATTATATACAACTTTGGCTAATAACAAACATATATATTGATATACTAAAAAAATAAGGCATATTACATGTAAATCTTTGAAACTTATAAACTAAATAATGAAACATACAATTATATAATGTAAAAGCTATATCACAGGGACATCTTTGGAACTTATACATTATATAATATATATGTTACATTATGAGGTAGCGTGATCAATTAGGTCAGGTCAGGTAAGGTAGGGGCGCGAGTCCAGGACAGGGCGGGGCAGGGGGCGAGTCCAGGGCAGGGCACGGGGCGAGTCCAGGGCAGGGCACGGGGCGAGTCCAGGGCAGGGCACAGGGTGAGTCCAGGGCAGGGCAGGGCAGGGCGACACTCAATAATTCTTGAAGGTGTGGTAGTCCCTGAAGCAGTCACCCAGGCAGAGTGGAACTTTGCACTCGGCGCACATTGAGGTGACTCGTTTGGTGACATGGGGTTTCCTGACACTGGTGCTTCAGACGGTGCACTGCGCCTGCCTGCGACGAGTGCCAAGCATCTCAGTGTTGATTGGGTAGTGTCTTTCGACACCCAGCTGGATGCGGTCAGGAACATGATCCCCACGCCATGCCGTACGTCTGTGAGTGGTGGTGCCATACTTCTCCAGGAGTTGGTAGGAGACGTTGTAGACGAACTCCCGGAATTTCAGCTTCTGGTTTGGGGCCATATCCTTTTTCACCAACCACAAGTTGTAGGCGTTCAGCATCGTGATATCAACTAGGTGGAGGAAGAGCTTGTGATACCACTTCACAGTCTTCCTCAGACACTCAATGCCTAACAGCTGACAGTCAGACTTGTCCACCAGGCGCATGTTCTTGGTATAGTCCACTACCATGTCGGGCTTGTAGATGGTCTTCCTGGTTCGGTAGTGGATTTTGCCAGAATCCACCTGGGCACCTGTGTGGACGGTGGAAAGCAGGTGGACGTCTTGCTTATCCTTCCACTTCAGGGCTATCAGTTTCCCACACTTCTCGAGCTGCTTGAATTTCTGCCCCTTTCGTCGCCTTCTTCGCACATGCCTCTCGCGGTATTCCTGGACCAGGTCGTCTTCTGAAGGTGTGTCACTGGAGGAGGCATCTGTGAGAGGAATGACATCACCTGTGAACTTTGGCATAAACTTTCTTGTCTTTCTGACAGTCCCACATGACCCCGTTTGGTTGTCATGAAGAAACTGGCAGAGAGCAGGAGAAGTATACCAGTTGTCAGTGTAGATGATGTGGCCTTTGCCCAGGTAAGGTGCCAACATTTTCCTGATGATGGCACCTGACATGCCCATGGGGTCATTGGCAGCGGCTTTCGGTATGTCAATGTCAGTGCCTGTGTACACGATCATGTCAAGCACTATTCCAGTTTTGCAGTCACACAAAACGAAGAGCTTGATTCCGAACCTATGCCTTTTCAAGGGGATATACAGCTTGAAAACAAGACGTCCTTTGAAGAGCACGAGCGACTCATCAATCACCAAATTGAGGAAGGGGTAAAAGTATTTCCTATACCTCTCCAACAACATGGTGAACACATCCCGAACTTTCCATATCCTGTCAATCCTGTTAGGATTTTCGTTGTCTGCAAAGTGCATAAATCTTAGCAGCAACAAAAATCTGTCACGAGTCATGAACTTATTGAAAGTTGGGGTGGCGATGAGAGGGTCGTGCTTCCAATAGTGTTGCAACACATGCTTCTTGATCAGAGGCATGAGGAACAACAAGGCAAAGAACGTCATAAATTCTTCCACAGTCGTATCCCCCAGCCTCGTATTCTCGCTTTTGGAGAAAGGACGTCCAATCTGCCAAACACCCACCTGTAGTAGGCGTTTGTTTGGGCAACGATGTACGTCATTACCTCCATATCGAAAAAAGCGAGGAAGAAGTCGCTTTCGTTCGCTTGATCGTCACAGGGCCAGTCGTCAGTTGTTCTTGACGTCCCAGGATTGAACTGGGGCACGTCAGGTACAAAATTGACCCCGTCAGACCACTCGAACGAAAGCAGCACCGGGATCGGAATGTCGTCTGCGTCGCCTTCATCGTCTGAAATATCGCTTCCATGGTCGCGATACAGCACTTCATCATCATCACCCTCCTCTTCACTTGACAGACGATGCCCTTCCTCATTCTCGTCACCGACGTCGGACTCACTCCCACTGTCCACTCCCCCACCCTTGGTCCCGTGCTAGGGCTTCGTCGTCGAAACCCGGGCTGCCAATGTCCTGCGAATCACCATCAAACAGCAGGGCGGCATACTTTGATGGTGTCAGAGTTTTCCGGGTCACTTTTGCATGTGCGGGAGTCTAATGGACAGGGACAGCAGAGGCGGTGGCAGGGGCCGGCGGCAGGGGCAGCAGTGGTGCGTGGCCTTGATGGCAAGATGATGGTGGTGCCTGTCGCCCTTCTCTCTGTTCCTTGGGCAGGGCGGCAGGGGTGGCAGGGGCAGCAGGGGCAACAGGGGCAGCAGGGGCAACAGGGGCAGCAGGGCCGGCAGGGACACCAGGGCCAGCAGGGCCAGCAGTCGCTTTCCCTCTCCCTTTCCCCTTCCCCTTCCCCTTCCCTGTTCCTTGGGCAGGGGCGGCAGGGGCAGCAGGTGGCGGCAGGGGCAGCAGGGGCAGCAGGGGCAGCAGGGGCAGCCGGGCCAGGGGCGGCTGGTGGTGGTGGTGGTAGGGGCACTGTGGCTGGCGTATGGGTTCTCTTCCCTACGCCCGTGCCTTTAACTTTTCCTGCCCCCGCAGGTTGTGCAGCCCTAGGGCGGCCTCCTGCGTCACTGGTACCGGTGGCAGGGGTGGCAGTGGTGGCAGTGGTGGTGGTAGTGGTTGTTGCAGTGGCCTGGGGTCGTGGTGGCCAGTGTCCCGAAACACCAATGACCTCTGTACCTTTGTCGTGCTTGCACGTGTTTTTCGTGCTTTGGGTGCAGGTGTTTCGTCCTCCGAGCTGTAGGGCGTGTCGTACTGGTAGGTAGGATCTTTAGCAGCCACCCTCTGCCTTCCACGGCGGATAACACCACCAGAAGGAAGGCTGGTTGTGTCATCAGGGAGCGAGCGTGAGGGACGTGTGGGCTCCATGACTAGTGCGTGGTTACTGGCCGGGTGGTGCTTGCACGAGTGCGGGGCGAGCGTTTGGCGGGGTGGTGTCGAGAGTTGACATGTAGTACTATACCAACACCAATTTTCAGCCGCCTGGCTATAAACGCGCAGTTTTGGTACGCGTTCAAAAGCTCTGCTCTTAAGAGTCTCCCTGCAGTCCGCCGGGGGAACTCTTAAGAGTCTCCCCGCAGCTCCCGGGTTGGGAGCCCACCTCGCTTTTTTTATCTTTCTCTCCCTCTCTCTTTGGTTTGTATCCATTCGGCCCCATTCAGCCTACTTTTTAAAGACGTTTACCCACATCCAGGTGTCAATATTTTCCTGGCGAGTGGTAGCGAGTCAGCATATAAATATATTTGTTTTGACAGCAAGCTAAATTTGTACATATTTCGATAGAAAAATGTCTACGTATTTCACATGCTCGCACCCAGTCGGGGGACACCTCTACGACGTATACAGACTAATAACACACGTACCAAAGCCACTCCAACAGCTTCCTCTCTCTCCAACACCCCTTCTCCTCTCTTATACGCTCTTCAGAAAATAGGAAAGTAGAGAGTAGCTACGAGGTGCCGTTGTCAAGGCTTATCCCTCAATACCTTCACCTTACCTGACCTGCCTTGCCTTACCTATCTTCCATACAGTTGTGAACATGTATAACGTTACACCATTTTGAATCTATGAACCTTTAAGGGAGGATGGTTCACTTTTTGGCCGATTTTTGCATGTATTCATTATTTTTCTAGTTTCCTCCCGAGACCTCCATCAAATTAAAAAAAAAAAAACATTAGATCCCCCTTCTAGATTAATGTGTACATTTTTCGGTAGAAAAATGTACCGGCCGAAGGTTGGTTCTTCCAACATTACAGGCTTACTATCGTTCGCCAAGTTAGCTGAACTTGTCTATTGGTAAATACCAATAGACAAGTTCAGCTAACTGGCCATCATGAAACCATAATATTAACACATGTTTTAGTTATCCAATAGATATGCTTTGAACTTTCAGTACGTTGTAAAGTTAATACTGAGCATTGATGATCAATTATTTCTGAAAATCAATTCCAAATATGTATTCCTTTATGCCTAAATGTTCTATATACCATTGATGTTCTGCCTATTGGTACATGAATTTGTGTTCTCTGGCTTGTCATATTTGATGAATTTCTTCGCTTGCATTGAACATATTCAAATCTGCAGGGCAACATCCTCTTCATGAATTGGAACATATTTTTTAGTTATACAGTATTCATATAATTTTGAAAAAGGCAATATTCTCAATGATATAAAAGTCGGTGCAGTATGGTCCCTACTTCTTTTAGATGCTAACATTTTAATGACTCGTTTTTGAAGGATAGTGATAGTCTTCATGTAACAGTCACTTGCTGAACCCCAGACTTCTATGCCAGGGAAAGAGAGAAATGGCGAGAAAGAAAAGAAAAACGGTGACCCCCATAAAGACAAATTCTGAAGCATTTATTATAGTCCATTCGTTATAGGTAGGCTAGACATCGTCATTAAGGGCTAGAGCAAACTGGTTGTAAAATTTTTGCACCTTTTCCCCGGACTCTTCCCAACTCTGGCTTGTATCCAATCGGCCCAAGTCAGCCAAACTGTTTTAAGACGTTTATCCCCATCCAGGGTGTCGAATTCTTCCTGGCAAGCGATAACGAGCCAGCATTGTATGGAGAAATCTGGCTTCGCCGGAGATATTTTTCTATCGAAAAATGTACAAATTTATCTTGCTGTCAAAACAAAAATACATATATGCTGGCTCGCTACCGCTCGCCAGGAAAATATTGACACCTTATGGGGGTAAAAGTCTTAAAACGTAGTCTGATTGGGGCCGAATGGATACAAGCCAAAGAGAGCGGGAGAGAAAGATAAAACAAAAAAGCGAGGTGGGCCCCCTTAAATGACATCATTTAGAAACCCTCCCGTGACACCATAACAATTTCCTACACTAAAGCCGGTATCACACGAGAGCTCTTATAGTAAATATGTCTATGAATCAACAATTTTCTGACAACATCTGTGGAGGATTTTGCACTGGTATCGGAAACTAGACGGATGGGAGATTAATTTAGGTGAACCGAGATATTTTAAATGTTGACCTCAGAAGCTGCCAGACCAGTGTTGAGGATACATGTTGAGGGAAACAGCACCGCTCGTGTGATGCTGGCTTAACCCATTCAATGCCAGGGACGTCCTTTTCATCAGATTCTGGCAAATATTAGACTATTTTATTCAGCTTAGGAAGGACCTCTAGCAATAATAAGGCTTCTAACAATCTCAACCAATCCTTTTAACTACCACAGATCCTTCCTAAGTAGCACAATATCGTCTAAATATAGCTAGATTAAAATATAACACGTCGCTGGTACTAACAGGCTTAAGGGGAGATTTCCACCTGGAGGATCTTTTTTTTCTGGACCTCTTTCTCCCTCATGTTTAACCCCACTGCTTTTGAGATTATATGACGACACTTGCCCCAATAGTTTGTCAATTTTAAGAACTTTTGCACCATTTCTGTCAATTTTAAGACCTTTCGTGCCATTTAGGTGTCTATTTTTTTTCCTGGCGAGCGATAGCGAGCCTGTAATGTGAAAAGGAACCGGCCTTCGGCCGGGAAATGTTTCTACCGAAAAATGTATACATTTATCTTGAAGGGGGTCTAGGGGGTGTAATCGTAAGTTTGAAGGAAATCTAGGGAACAAACTAAAAACCACCCCTTAACCACCACAGAATACTTCAAGTGCAATATTGTATTATTTCTCCTACAGTTATATTATCGGGCCACACCCCCCCCCCCCCCCCTCCTCGCCCCCTAAAGTTATAAATATATTCATCTACAATCTAAATCCTTTCCCCCCCAAATAAAAATATGATAAATACAATCTGTTCCTCTTCAATAAAAAATCTATTAATAGCAATCTGATTCCCTGCAATAACAAATATATTCAATACAATCTAGATTCCCTTCAATACAAGCATATATTAAATACAATCTATTCCTCTCTTCAATGCAAATATCATTAGATACAATCTAGTTCCCTTCAATACAATATATAATACAATTGATCCCTCGTTCAATAAATAATGATATTAATACAATCTATTCACCGTCATAAAATATATATTACTACAATCATTACTACTTCCAATACAAATATATTAATACAATCTAAACTGTCCCTTCAATACAATATATATTAATACAATCTATTTCCCTTCAATACAAATATATTAATACAAATCTTTTATTCCCTTCAATACAAAGATATTTAATACAATCTAATTCCAGTCAATACAAATATAATTAATACAATCTCATTCCTTCTGGATACAAATACTATAATTACAATCTATTCCCTTCAATACAAATATATTAATAGAATCTATTCCCTTCACTCCCTATATTATACCAATCTGAATTCCCTTCAATACCAAATATATTAATACTAATCTATTCACTTCAATGCACTAAATATATTAATACAATCTATTCCCTTCAATACAAATATATTCATATCAATCTATTCCCTTCAATACAATATATATTAATACAATCCTATTCCCTTCAAATACAAAGATATTAATACAATCTAGTTCCCGTCAAATACAGAATAGCATTAATACAATCTGGAATGCCCCTTCAAATACAAATATATTAATACAATCTATTCCCTATCAATACAAATATATTAATACAATCTATTCCCATTACAATACAAATATATTATTACAATCTTATTCCCTTGCAATACAAATATAGATTACAATCGGATCCCTTCAATACAAATATATTTAATACAACCTATTTCCTTCAATACAAATATATTAATACAATCTATTCCCGTCAATACCAATATCTTATTACAATCTATTCCCTTCAATACATATATATTAATACAATCTATTCCCTTCAATACAAATATATTAATACAATCTCATTCCCTTCAATACCACATGATTAATACATCCTATTCCATTCAATGACAAATATATTAATACAATCTATTCCCTTCATATAAAACAAATCTTAATACAATCTATTCCCTTCCCATACAAATATATTAAATCAATCTATTCCCTTCAATACAAATATATTATTACAATCTGGATCCCTTCAATATGAATATATTATTACAATCTATTCCCCTTCCCAAGAGGTTTCCAACTTTCACACAATATAAATTTTTAGTCTAGTGGATAAAATCAAAGTTATGCAAAATAGAGATCCATAGTCATTCAAGGAGGGTCCACCGGATGTTTTAAACTCTTTCTCTCATTTTCTTCTGGGCTTGTAATCCCATTCGACCCCAGTCAGCCAACGTTGTTTGAGTTTTTTAAGACGTTTATCCCCATCCCTTTGTCAATTTTCTTCAGTGTATGGAGAAATCCCGGCTGCGCCGGGCGTAATTTTTTTATCGAAAAATTTACAAATTTAGCTTGCTGTCCAAACCAAAAATATATATATGCCTGCTCGCTACCACTCTGCCTTGAAAAAGTGACACCTGGATGGGGGTAAACGTCGTTAACACTGGTATGCTGAATGGGGCCGAATGGACACAAGCCAAAGAGAGAGGGAACGAAAGAGAAAACAAGCGAGGTGGGCTCCCTTAACAAATGCTGTGACACACCCTTGAACCATGTAAGGCCTTGCAGGTAAAGTGTGAATTTTCCTAGTCACACATGCTTTTTCAGTTCCGTTCATTGAGAAATATAGACCATAAATATTGCTCCTTCTTGGCTAAGGCCGAGAATACACACCCTATCCATTACTCTCCCTATAACTTAAGGAGGGTGCCCTGCTTTTTGTTCCTCAACTCCTTTTATCGGGCTTGTATCCATTCGGCCCCATTCAGCCTACTGTGTTTAAGACGTTAATCCCCATCCAGGCGATCAATTTTTTGACAGCAGGCTAGAGAATGTGTAATTTTTGTCGGTAGAAAATTGTCTCCGGCGAAGCCGGATTTTCTTTCTTCATATAATGCTGGTTCGCTATCGCTCGCCATGAAGAACTCGAACGACACCTAGATGGGGATAAACGTCTTAAAACCGTAGGTCTAAATGGGACTAAATTGGATAACACCCAGAGAAAGAGAGAAAAGGAGAGAAATAACCAAAACAGGTCAATGGTTTAACCCCTTCTGTACCGGCGACGTCCTTTTAGTTTTTGTTTTTGCTAGCTATATTTAGAACGGTTTTGTGCAGTTTCAGAAGGCCCTGTGGCAGTAAAAAGGGTTAAATGGGAATATTAGGAAGCCCTGTTAATTGATGCAGGTCCTTTTTAAAATGAATAATATCGTCTATATATTAGCCGGAATAAAGTTAATAGGACGGCACCCGGGGTACAGAACGTGTTAAGGAAAGGGTTTTGTTTGTTCTCTAAACCTCCTATCAAACATTAAAAATCACCCACAGAGACCCCCCCTTTCAATATAAATTGTGTACAATTTTCGGTAGGAAAAATTTCCCGGCCGTGGCCGATTCCGCTTCAAATACATGTTTCGCTATCGCTCGCCAAATGGCAGGAAAGGTCTGTATATCGGCAAGTAAATGGTCCAAAATGTCCTGAAAATTCGCAAAACTAATGGGGCGAATGTCTTGAAATCTCACAACTAATAGGTATAAACATGAGGAAGGAGGAGGACTCGAAAAAACAACTGCCTCCCCTTAAATGCCCAGCTATATCTTTCGCCTAAGGCCTACTTTATAGACTCTAACGCCATCTGTTGTTGTTTATCCGTCAGAAATACGAAAACACGTGGTGTGGTCCCAATTGACTACTTGCGAGTTTTAAAAGGCTATAAGGAAGTTGGATCTGTACACCTCGATATTTAACATAATTTACCAGCTCATAAATACAGTTATAAAAAGTAAAAAAAAAACTACTAGCAGGGGTCCCCGGCGTTGCCCGGGTAATCACCATAATCACCCATCAATACTACCACCACTAACTACTACCATCATCACCATCATCATCCACTACTACCACAATCATCACAATACTACTACTACCATAATCCCCGGCTCGCCCTCCCTGTGTCCTCAAGTAAAACGGCGACCTCGATTTCTGTTGTTTTTTCGGCCGCTAAATGACCGCCCGATTTTGGATCTGACCTCATCCGTACACCCCTTTTGGGAGACTGCGAACAACTTTCGTTACATACCCCTTTTCGATCGGAGGCC
>CM064539.1:12048344-12119252 GCA_032716605.1 Paralithodes platypus | reverse complement strand
TACCATCCCCACCAACCACAACTACCATCACCACCACCACAACAACCATCACCACCACCACAACTACCACACCTAACACCACCACCACAACTAACACCACTGTGTTGACAGAAATTGTGGAGGCATATATATACAGTAGGCTATATATATATAATTATACATACATAATAGGGGGAAGGCGGGGGGAGGTGGGGTATAGGGAAAAAAAATAAAATAAAACAAAATATATATATATATATATAGGCTCCCCCCAAAAAAAAAAAAAAAAAAAAATATATATATATATATATATGCTGGGCCTACCCCTAATAAAAAAGAAAAAAAAAGAAAAAAAAAAAATATATATATAATTATATATATATATATATATATATATATATATATATATATATATATTATATAGAATAAGAGTTTGTGGTGGGGGACATTTATGTTGGGTATAATAATAAATAATAATAAATAATAAATAATAAATAATAAATAAATAATAAATAATAATAAATAATAATAAATAATAATAATAATAATAATAATAAATTATAATATAATAAAGCAAAAATATAAATTAAATACCAATATAAATACTTTTTATGGGTGATCCCATACACAGGAATAACAGGTATAATAATAAATAATAATAATACAAATAATAAAATAATAAAATAATAAAATGGTGGTGGTGGTGGAGATGGTGGTGGTGGTGGTGGAGATGGTGGTAGTGTTGACACAAATAGGGTTGAGTTCATTTTCTGACCTGACCCACGCACAGAAAGGGACCCCTACTCTTTTGGTCCCAACACCACCACCATCCCCACCCCCACCACCATCATCACCACCACCATCATGACCATCACCACCACCACCACCCCGACCATCATCACCACCACCACCACCACCACGACCACCACCATCACCACCACCACGACCATCACCACCACGACCACCACCACCATCATCACCACCACCACCATCATGACCATCACCACCACCACCACCCCGACCATCATCACCACCACCACCACCACCACCACGACCACCACCACCACCACCACGATTAACACCACCACGACCACCACCACCACCATCACACCATCACCACCACCACCACCACCACCACCACCACCACCATCACGTCCACCGCCACCACCACCAAAAATGTTGACTGTACTTACTCACACTGCTGAGATTCCCTCGTGGCCACCAAGCCGTATATGTAGAGTGCTTTTGCCAATAAAAAACTTACCTCCCAAGCACTTTCCACCAATAAATTATCGAGCAAAAATGCAAGCACTTTCCACCACTAAATTTTCGAGCAAAAATGCACAGGGCTGAGGGAGCATGGCGACATATGCTCGACCAGTAATGAAAGTTTTTTCCACTAAGAAACACTAATACAAGGTAAGATACACTACTTGAACGGATAAATAGCAATATAAATGACTGATATTTATATGAAAGTGTTCCACAAACAAGCAAAACGTTTGGCAAAAAGCATGGCCCCTCGTGGGCTCCTCCACCTTGGTCACGTAACACCAGAGAATGCTCGACCAGTAATGAAAGTTTTTTCACTATGAAACACTATTACAAGGTAAGATACACTACTTGAACAGATAAATAACAATATAATTGACTGATATTTATATGAAAGTGATCCACAAACAAGCAAAACGTATAGGCAAAAAGCATGGCCCCTCGTGGGCCACCTTGGTCACGTAGCCTACACCATAGAATGCTCAACCAGTAATAAAAGTGTTTTCACTACGAAATACTTATACAAGTAAGATACACTACTTCATGTGATAAATAGCAATATAATTGACTCGATATGGTATGAAAGTGATCCACAAACAAGCGAAACCATGGCCCCCTCGTGGAGCCCACCTTGGTCACGTACACCAGACTAGCAAAACACATCACTAACATGGTTATTTTACCCTAAATAAGAATAACACAATAATCCATCGATAACCCAATGATATAGCACTTCGTTTGGGTTATATTAGGGCGGTAATACCAGCCAGGGCTGGGCAAAATGGAGGCCCCTTGGTTTAAAGGGCCGCGCACACCCACCTACTAGGCTGACTGAAGGGAAGAGACTGGCTCTCTCTACCACCGCGGGGCCCTCACAGGGACGCTAGGGGGTTGCTAGATGTGTCCACATGTACATCTAACTTATCGGACTTACCAGCCAAAAGACCGGCTCAATTGCGTCATAAACTTATATTCTAGCAATAAAATAAGTCCATATGACGCGATCGCGTCATATGAGTTATTGGTTCACTCTGCCATATGACGCGATCGCGTCATATATGTCTGAGAGAGTTAATAGCTAGATACAAAGCGGGGCACATTAGGTACTTAGCTATAGAGCGTAAGACCAATTGCTATAGTAGGTGACTCAGTGACTGGGAATAAGTTGAATATGTTTTACTTATTCATGAATAATGGCGTCACTAACAAAGCATCAGAATCAACATAATACATAATACATAAAAGAATGATGACAATATCTCAAATATAATTATTAAGCATGCATAGAGAGGAATCACGTAGCGAAAATATGGGCAACTGGTATCGCGGAGACAAACAGGTGAGGTAGAGCGTGGTTGGTGGCTTATGGTTACGTGACCAGGTAGGACTAAGGTCAAAGTAACCGCGGTTGGGTCTAGAATAAAGTTACTGCGACGTATACTTGGAAATCTTAACAATATGGAATATTTAGTCTAGGATGAATAAATACAAATGTTACGTTAGTCCTAGAGAGAGGACAATTTAATTTACAAATATATAATCAAGAAAAATGGGTGAATAATTATACACCTGGTCTAAGAAAAATAATTTAAGTCAGTAAAGGTGACTTAACGAACAATACTAAGGAATTTCAATTTCACAAAACGTGTAGCGAATAAAATGTAACCTAAAAGGTTATGAACACAGCCACAGCGGGTCTAAATTAATAATCAACGCACTGGAAAATAGAATTGAAACACCACAAAGTGGGTGAAATGAATTTATGTAATATAAACTGATATCACAAAACAAGTAGTGAATCGAAAAGCAGCCAGAAGTATAGGCGATGAACACAGTTGGGTATAAATAGAAATTCCCAATATAAGTTCGAATATTATTCACCGCATAACGCGGTGGACCGAATTATTCACAAGTTTAAATATAAAATAAATTATTCAGAATAAATGAATAAGGTGCTCGAACGTACTGATCTAATAATTAACAAGGGGAATGAATCTCTGATTGTTTGTAATTATATCTTGAATGGACCTAGAGATGTCCGTAACTTAGAATGATATTAATTAAGGGATAGATATAAGTATTACGCTCTCTTTCAACACTTCACTACGCACTTATATACACACTGACAATACACAAATTAATAACATCTATAAGTGTTCATAACAGGTTTATGCGTGTGTCGTTTTATATATATCTTAGGTCGAACCTATATATATATAATATTATATGGAACATAAAGGATTTATATCCAGAGTATTATATATATTTATCACGATAAAGACGTATATAAGGTTTTCACAAATATGAGGTATAAGATAATGAAATGAGAGACCAAAGGGGTCTCGATAATTTACTATGACTTGAACACTAATATATCTTATATAACCTTCACAACAATTCCAAAACTCAAGAACACATAGAAACACTTAAACTGGGGGGAGATGATCCTTTAGAGAGATCTGGTCTGCGGTTAGCTCATACGTTTTTAAACCTCTCTTATTTAATAATAGAGAGACGATGTTTTCACACAGAATTAGAATAATCACTTCTATTATTTTCTATGCATCTAAAACTTTCACTTCTAGTGCTTAGCTACTATTTTAGAGCTTTTCACTTCTAGAGCCTCTCCTGCACAACTAGAATTTTCACTTCTAACTCACCTACACCTTACTAGAAGAGACACTTCTAGGTACTCTACACTTTACTAGAACGGGCACTTTCCAGTGTTACGAGGTGGCTGAATATAGGGACGATTGGCTTAACGCTAACAGTAGCGACTCTGACATTGGATCCACATTCTAGTTTGCCGTTGGTTTATAGACGGGTTCGACAATGTTTGCCTAATAATCCTAAATTTCAGTGAGAGGATGTTCAGATTTTAAATTGGATCATGGTTTATTGGTTTCGGAATATTAGGGGCATTTGGATTCTGGTTTTATAATTATGGTGAAGTTAATAATGGTTAAAAATACAATACATATAGCGATACATGGGAATGTTATTCTTTAGTTCTTAAAATTAAACTCATATTTTAGAAAGCATGCATGGTTGTATGATAATTGTTTTGCATTAACTCGGACTTTTCTCTATTATCACTGGTGTAAAACTTTCTTTACTCTCTGTTGATCTGTTATTGTTGACATTTTTGGCCTTCCGCACTGTAGAGAGGGTTATTCTGATCCCATCTGTCATAGTAATACATTGGATATTGATGAGGAATTTGCATAAACTCTTCTTCGTTGTAGTTCAAATCTGGTCCTTGGGTTGGATACACCTCTATTCTGTATATCTGACCTTGTAATTGGTCCGGAAGAGGCCCAGGTGATTTGCCCAGCATCAGGTCATCCTTGATGAGTGGCCTTGTAGTTCTCGTGGGTATTGGTAGAGGGTGTTGTTTTAATATGGTAGACTGTGTTGTTTCTTGATACAATAGAGGACTAGAGGACGTTGATTTGTGATGATAGACTGTGTTGTTTCTTTTTCTGTCTGTGCTTGTGTCCTGTTCTTCTTCTTCGATCTTCTCTTCTCTCGGAGGCTGGCTATTTTGGCTTGTGGTTGGATCATTTCCTCCTGGAATGTTGGTAGACAGGTTGGGGTCCTCGTGTCTCTTTTAAACCGTGTGTCTTCTGGGTATATGGGTAGACCTGGTAGGGGTTTCGTTGCATTTATTTTTGAACCCGTTATTACAATACTTTTTATTTGACTGGAATACCACTACCTATATTCCATACCTCTAATTGATAAACTATTTTGTGCATTTTTATTACCCCTTTCATATCTTCTTAAAACCGATTATTTTCGACAATAAACAACTCCCTATGGAATATCGCGATTTGTCAGCTGAAAATCGAAAAGGTGCAATGCAAATTGTTATTGTTATTGCTGTATGTAACATAATCATCGTATATCTAGAGGGTTGGATTTATTCGGCAGTTAATCATGTACTCTGACTTTATTTCATAATCAGGATTGCAGAATATACTACCCTTCCTTGGAATTTGATATTCCCCTAACGAATTGTCACTACGAGCCCTATTCAAGGTTTGACTTATTCAAAAACCGAATTTTAGGTCGCACATAGTATCTACTCAAATGAAACTGAATGAAGAGTAACTAAGGTACTGTTACTCAATAAATAATGAAAATAATTTACGATTAGTTAGCATGCTAAGCATTCGTAATATATATTAATGTAATAACTAGCTCACAACTAAGTTAATCTATAAGCAAAATTATCCTTCTTTCCCACTATAATTTGGCGAAACTGTAACTATTTCTCGTGTTTCCCATTGATTACATACATACATACAGTACATACATATAAGTTTAAAGACCGTTTTGTCCACAGAGAATGTGGTTAAAGTCTCGCATCCTAAATGGCAGCTTTCCAGGCGGGCCTGTCAAGGGCTGCCTCTGTTGCCAAGTTCTTTATTTCGAGATCGGACCGGAGTATCCAAGCCCACGTCATTCTAGGTCCACCCCTACGTGCAGCTCCCCCCGCGTTCACAGTCCGGCATTTCTTCACCCATTTCTGATCATCCATTCTCTCCACATGTCCAAACCAACCAAGTCGGCTTGTGCGCATCACTTCACTGACACTCCTAATGCCCAGACGCCTTCTCAATTCCTCGCTCGATACCCTGTCCCTAAGATTAACCCCACTTATCCATCTCACCATTCTCTTCTCATTCCGTTCCATTCTATTGACATCCTCTGCTTTAACCGGCCACGTCTCCGAGGCATAGGTCATCGTGCTCCTAACACACGAGGTATACACCTTCCCTTTACCCGTAAGGTGGGGTGGGAGCCCTCTCATGGTCAGGAGTGGCAACAGCACTCTAAACTTTCCCCAGCCACTTCTGACTCTAGCAATGGAGTTCAGCGCCACCTCCGGCGGAAACCGTATCACCCAGGTAGCAGAACTTATTCACACACTCCAGTGTTATACTGTCGAAATCAACACTGACAGGCAGGTCATATAATACAATATCTCCCTTGCACACTGCACATTCAAAGTCTATGATTCTTGTCAAAGGTCCTCTAGCTCTACTACATCTCTTGTGTACCGAGTCACTACAGATGCAACATTGAATTGAATTACTTCCCACCCCCTTTCCACATACTGCGCATGGATAGTCGCCGCTTCTTTCCATAGTTCCACTAATCATTACCTTTGTTTTATCTATGTTAACTCTTAAGACCCTTATTTGCCATACCTTCCCTCCATCTTTTGAACTTCGCCTCTGCTTCCTACGCATTATCTGCGATAAGAACTAGTTCATCTGCACATAACATCGCCCATATGAGTCCTGTCCTAAATTCCCTTGACAGAGCCTACAGGACTAAAACAAACAGTAATGGGCTCAGAACTGAACCTTGGTGAACTCCAACCTTCACTGGGAACTCTTCGCTCAGGACCCCATTAACTCTAACTGCTGCCCGTGACCCCTCATACATTCTCATTATCACACGCACCAGCCACTCTTCTACTCAAGAGTTTTCTCATAGCCCAATGCACTACCTCCCTGGGCACCCGGTCAAAAGCCTTCTCCAGATCAACAAAAACTAGGTATAACTCCCTGTTTTTCTCTAAGTACCTCTCTTGCATTTGCCTAAGAGTGATAGTAGCATCAGTTGTGCCACGTCCTGACATAAATCCAAACTGCATGTCGCTGATAGCAACACTTGTTCTGATCATGCATTCAAAGACCCTTTCGCTGACTTTCATGACTTGATCGAGCATTTTAAATCCCCGATAAGGAGTCACCCTTGCCTTTGTATATATTTACAATAACACCTTTCTGTATGCATCGGGAATTGTTTTCTCCTCTATGATAGCATTAATGAGTTCTGTGACCAATTTTACCCCCAATATCTCCAGCTGATTTTAGCATCTCAGCAACAATGCCGGAGCTCCCAGCGGCTTTTCCTGACTTCATTTTATCTATAGCACTTTTAACAGCATTGTACCCTATCAAAAGTGGAGGGCCTTTTACTGGGACTACAGTGCTGAGCTATTCCCTGTTCCATTCAAACTCCACATTAAGCAGTCTTTCATAATCCTCCTTCCACGCCTCTCTGATTTCGTTTTCTGTGTAAACAGTCATGCCACTGTCATTATTTATGCATCTTACACTCACGACGTCCTGGCTACAGTCCCTCACATTCTTAGCTAATTTATAAACCCCATTGGTATTAGTAGTGCTGCAAACTTGTTCTATTACGCTATCCTGTATGGTTTTCTTTGCCCTGTAGACCTCTCTTCTAGCATTACATTTGTTGGACAGGCATTTTTCCTTGCTGCCCCCTTCCTTCCATACTTTGAAGCATCTCTTCCTCTGTCTCTGACTGCAGCTTCAACATCGTTGTTCCACCACCAGGAGAACTTATGCCGGGGTGACCCCTTTGTTTCGCCACAGACTTTGTCTGTGGTATCGAGGAGGCTGCGCTCAATAAAGTTCCATTTGCTATCAACATCATCTGGCCTAACACCCATTCTCCTTTCGATTTCCATTACTTCGTTGTGGAATCTGTCTCTGTACTCCTCTTTTTCCAACAACCATACTTTCTTTTTTGGCAAATGAACTTTCTAACAGGAACGTTACTTAAGGCACATGTCATACACTAGGAGCTTGTGTTGGGGGATGCATTCTTCACCTGGTATGATCTTAGTGTCTCTAACCTATTTCCTGTCAGATTTGATGATAGGAATTAGTCTATCTGGCTGCTGGAGCCACTTGATTCATATGTTATCAGATGGCTCAGCCTCTTCCTAAACATAGTATTACACACCACCATCCCCGTGGCAGTACAGTGCTCCAATATGTATTCGCCTCCCAGATTCCTTCGGCCATAACCCTGTCCTCCTTGCACGCCCTCATATCCGTCGGCACCTGCCCCGAAATGTCCATTCAAGTCTCCTCCCATAATTACTACCTCCCCTTCCTTGCATCCGACAACCACCCTTAGTAATTAATTCAAGAACCGTTCTTTGACATCTCTAGCCTAGCCTGCTTGGGGGCATATGCTGATATAACATCTATGACTCTCGCCCCGACTTTCATTCTTAGTAAAATCAGTCTTTCATTAAACCTTTTAACTTCTATAACACAATCTGCCCACCTCTCTGCCACCAGGAAACCCACCCCTCCTGTACCATGTTCATTTCCCTTCAATATAAACTTAAAGCGTTCATTTTTACCCATAATCCACCTCACACTCCCCCCTTTCCACCGGGTTTCCTAGGCACAACATACATCCACTCGTCGTCTCTCTAGCATCTCTGCAATCTCACCTGTCCTTCCTTTCATAGTACCCACATTCACACTTCCGAACCTAAACTTGGGGAGAGCGTTCATTTTTACTCATAATCCACTTCACACTCCCCCCTTTCCACCGGGTTTCCTGGGCACAACATACATCCACTCGTCGTCTCTCTAGCATCTCTGCAATCTCACCTGTCCTTCCTTTCATAGTACCCACATTCACACTTCCGAACCTAAACTTGGGGGAAGAATCTGCGGTAGTGTCCTTTTGCAATTTCATATCAACAGACTTACGTTTTCTCTGATAGTTATTTTTTGTCATGATTGGTATTTTGCCAACGTTGGAGGTCACTATCCCCAGGTATCCAGCTCCAGGTAACCCCGGACAGTTGTCACCCAAAGGCCATCCCAAGATCTTAATAAGGGTGGGACCTAGGGGCCTCGTGGCACCCCACCAGAACCAACTGCAGGGATGCAATCCGTGCGTGCACACAGTACTACGGCGGGCCCGGTATTATGCGCCTAGTGATAGGGCAGCCTCCCGGTGCACTACCTCCGGGTTCGGGCCCCTGTACTTCTAGGCAGAAAGTGCCAGTCTGTAGATGATGAAAATCACTATGCCCTTTACCCTCTAGATCCTCCTGACCAGGATGCAACCCCAGGGGGCCAGAGCTGGACCTGAGGTAGATCCCTCCACGTCAGCGAGCCGCCATTAGGCGAGTTTGAAGCATGTTTTACATGGGGTACCTGCTTTGGCTGTGGGCCCAGCCTTTACCCATAGGGGCCTAACCTGCAAGGCAGCAGGCGGTTTGTGTGGGGTTTGCTTCCTGTAGATAGGTTGCCGACCACGGCTGACTAGTCCTTTCTACCCGAATTGTGTAGGGTTGTCACCTCTAGATGGGTTGCCGACCAAGGCTAACGAGTTCCATCTACCCGAAAGCTATCTCCTAACTTAGGCTGTGGACGGGAGGGGAAAACTACCATTCATTGCTCTATTTCCAACATTTATCTAGCTAAAACTCTGTGGTATATATATTTCAGAGCTCACTAACTCCCTCTTCTGATATCGACTAACATATTCTATTGCCTAAGTAGCTAATAGTATTTAATTTTCACTTCACCAACAATTGAAAACTGAACTAATACTCAAAATATGTTTATATCATTAGTTGTCTATCTGTGTCTCTGAAATGGTCTCACATAATATAGGCAACATCAATCTTAATTCAGCACAGGTGGGTCAATTCGTTTATCTCTTTTCATAAGCAGATAGGTCCAATAGGTCCCATTAATTAAATATAGTTTTCGTATTCTGGATTCAGGCTGGCCACCAAAATCGCGCCATTACTCTTTCTTCTCTTTACTGTGGATTCAGGCTGGTCATCAAGCTCATGCCAGTTCTTGTTATTCTTTTAACAATTCTCCTCCTCCATGTGGTTCCTGCAAAGTTTGATGCAGGTTGGCTATGTGGGAGCAGGCTCATGGATACTTCAGGTGAATTTGGGCATACGGAGGCTGGGCAGTTCGGTTCTTTAACTCTTGTAATTGCTGCTGCTCATCTTCTCTCTCGTGTCTCTTTGGATTTCCCCATATCCCTGATTTGGGTATAAGGATAGGGTAGGACGGAGGTGATTACCCTAAGAAGTGGTTTGTCATAGTTGGTGCCGTCTGGTGCTCTGGCTCTATCATGTTCCGCTTATTGCGTATATGTCCACCCGTCATTGGAACGAGCCGCTGATTGGTTGAGCCGGGTGGGCTGGGATATCCTATCTCGGGTGACTTCTTAGATCCGTTTCTTCATGTTTATCTTGTTTCCTCTCGTCATAGTAGAATCCCGGCAACAATTGTCCTCATTGTCTCATGGCTTATGAGACTAGGATGCTTTCACGAAGGGAACAAACTGTTTTTTTATGGGATATGAGGTGTTGACATGTGGTGAAGAAGTAGCCTATGATGTACAGCTGGCCAATCAGCAGGCAAGTATGAGGTTTGAGACGGCTGGCAAAACACCTCCCTTCTCATATGTAATGCTGCGCTTATATTGGCTGAGCTAGAAGGGTCAACCGCTCACAGCTTTCGTTACAAGGCATGATTCAAATGTTATACAACTGAGGTGAGTGTTAACAGGGGTGAGTGTTGTAAATATTTGATCCTTCATATATTTATAATTATTATTTCGAATGAATTAGAGTCTTTTGCATTCCTATAGAGTTGAAAAGAAATATTATTGTTTAATTAAAAACAAAATCTCTGAATTATGCTTTTTTATTATATATATTTAAAAATTATAGGTCTGCCATGAGCAACTTGCCAGTTTTTCAAAACATAAAAGTTCTATGGTCCACAGTGTCTTTGAAAAATGCGCTATAAGTATAGGAAGTGATCGGTAGAGCGCATACCTCCGTCAGCGTAGATGGTTCACTAAATCATGAACCAATGTTCACAGAATTTGGTGAGCAATTAGTATATGTACCAAACAACAAGTGATTCAATTTAGGAGGTGATCAGTAGAATGCATACCTCTTTCAGCACAGGTGGAGGTATGCGCTCTCCCAATTGCCCCTTTAGGTCTTACCTCCGCCAACAAAGTTGGACGTGGCATATATTTTTGCCAACGTTTGTTCGTTTGTCGTTTGTCCGTGGGTTCTTCACCCCCGCATAGCTTCTTGCTTAGTATAGGGACACAGTGCATCCATGTGTCAAGTATTGTTCGCGTGTGTGAGGAGGTTCCATCCATACCGCACTTCTCAAAAGAGTAGAATCAAAAGCTTTTTGCCTCATCAACTCGCTTCCCTCATAATAGTTCCCTACAATTTCTTTCTACACACCGGAATGTTACATCTCTTTCACCCTTGTATTGCTATTACAACAATCAGTGTTCTTAAGAACTCTCTCAGTGCATACCCCCTCCCTTGCGGCGAGGGCGAGGCACCCACGCACCCACCTTTCAACACAGTCCCTCTCCTTTTCTGTCCAGCTCTCCAACCCAAGAATGGGCAAATTTTCCCAGTCTTTTTTATATTCAACTTGTAAACTCTGGAACTCTCTCCCTTAACCGATCTTTCGTTCATCCTATGACTTAAACTGTTTTAAACTTTGTGTGACCAGGCATTTTGACCCCAACGTCCCTTGCATTTGGCTCTCTGTCACTCTTTTACCTTTGGGGGAGACACACGTTACAGGCAGCCTGCCTTTTGAATCCTTTATACACATAGAAAACAATAACAAGATATCTGAAAAAGTTATGAACCGATTCTCACGAAAGTTGATGGGCAGGTAGGTGCAGTGCGTTTATGATTAGTGTATCCTATTTCAATATAGTCAAGCAGTGTATAGTGACATGGCGCATATATTCCTGAAGCAACAACTCGAGAAATAGTTTTCGGATTGAAATTCAAGAAGAGGACAATATAATGAAACTCGCAAGAAGCTGCATCACCTGTAATTACCCCTTGTTCAGGGTGCAACACAAGGGCACAATCACATATTTGGCCTTGCCTAGATATATTCTAAAACTCTTTTTCTATTAACTTTAACCCACTAGACCCCAGCGACGCACGTGATGCGTCGCCTATGTATGTAATACACAGTCCCAGCGACGTAGCACCTGCGTCCGGACTTTCGCACTTATTTACTCCTGCCGTATGGCACCTAGAGGGTTCAAATTTCCATGGGAACTACTTTATGATGTGGCAGAACGATAGCAGAAGCTGGCAACCCCCCAAGTCCAGCCGCGAGGGTGTGGAGAGGAGGGAAGGGTCACAAGTTTACCCGCCTATCTCGCGAGTCTGACACCATGTCAGACCGTTCTCTTCGCTACCTACGCAGGGGTGTTAGTGATCAACAAGCACTTGTAATGATGGAGGAGAGTATTGACAATGATAGTGGCACTAAATCATATGATGAAGATTCAGGGGAGGAGTATCACCCATCACTTATAAAGATGGAGGAGATGATAGAGGAGCACCCCATTGTTCCCATCTCTCGTCACCGCGTCGCATCTCAGGCGCATGGGGGGAGGGTATTTTAACCCCCCACTGCTCCCCAGGACATCATAGACTTCCCAAGTGAGGAAGAGGACGAGGATGACCCAGACCCCTTGGCATTCCTCAAAACTTCTGCATGGGAGTGTAGGGGTGAGAAGAGACCAGCTGAGGATGATAATGATGAGTAGGATGAGGAGAGTACTGAACCCACTCCTCACCCGCAACAAGTACGTCCTCCCCCACGCCTGCCTTCACCATCACCTCCCACTGTCTCCCCACTAAGATCTTCAACCCCCAATACCTTTTATGGGTTGCGCCTGGGGGAAGCAAGTTTGGCAGCACTGCCATTGTCTTCCTCAGAAGACAAAACAGATGAGGAAATGCCGGCCCTAGAATATTCTCCCCCACGTTACCACCCACGCCACCTGTTCATCCCCTTATCAGCGCTGGATAACTCAGCGCATTCTCAGCCTCGCTACCCTACACCACCGCCACCATACTCCTGCCACGGACATTAGTTCCAGGGAAGTAATTCCCTTTCCAATTTTCCCTTACCCACTCTAACCCACTGTTTGGACACTTGATCCTCAGTGTTTTGGAGGACAAGCAACCTAGAAGGGTCACTAGATCTGTTGTTGCTTTTTTTTTTCTTTTTTTTTTTTCTATGTGATTGAGGGAGGCAAAAGGCATAACTGCCTATAGCGAGTGCCTCCCCCATAGTTGAAAGAGTGACAGGGCCAAAATCAAGGGACGTTCGAGCCAAAATGCCTGGACACACGGAGTTTGAAGCAATTTAAGTCATAGGAAGAGGGAAAGACTGATTCTGGGAGAGAGTTCCAGAGCTCAGATGTTGAGTAGAAGAAAGTTTGAGAGTAACGTTTCACTCTTGGGTTGGAGAGTTGCACAGAGTAGGGGTGGGATTGAGTTGCAAGACGGGTACCACGTGCCCTACGTAAAGGAGGTGGTATGCACTGGGATAGCTCTGAGGAACACTGATTATTATAGTAGCGATAGAATAGCGAGAGAGATGCAACATTGCGGGGAGAGAGAGAGATTGCAGAGAGTTGGTGAGTGGACGGGAGTTAATGATACGAAAGGCCTTCCTTTCAACTTTGTCTAGGAGAGCGGTGTGTGAGAGGAACCTCCCCACACATGTGAACAATACTCAATACAAGGGCGCACTATGCCCCTGTACAGAGCAAGAAGCTGTGCAGGGGAAAAGAACCCCCTAAGGCGGTTGAGCACACCCAGCTTCTGGGAGGCTGCCTTAATGGACTGGTGAACTTAATGGAGACTGGTAATATGGTCCTTCCAAATGAGAGCAGAAGAAAAAGAGACACCAAGAATATTGAGAGAAGATGAAGGGTTGATTTTTGTATTGTTGAAGAATAAGGGATAGTCCGCTGGGAGATCCTGACGGGTAGATAGATGGAGAAATTGGGTTTTGGAAGCATTAAAGTTAACAAGGTTTTCTCTGCCCCAATTGGAAATAGTATTTAGATCAGAATTTAAGAGTTCTATGGCTTCATTACGTTTGTCGTTGAGGGATTGCTGGCTGGGGCGTTCTGAAAAACTAATGGAGTAGTGTAAGGTTGAGTCGTCTGCGTATGAATGGATGGGAATTAAGGTACAGTTAAGGAGATCATTTATAAAAATTAGAAAGAGAATAGGAGATAGGACAGAGCCCTGAGGAACACCGGAGTTTATAGGGTGAGGAAGTGAACAATGGCCGTCCACAACCGCAGCTATGGAACGGCCGGAAAGGAAATTAGAGACAAAGGCACAGATGGAGGGATAGAAACCGAAGGAGGGTAGTTTAGAAATTAAAGATTTATGCCAGACTCTATCGAAGGTTTTCGATATGTCTAGTGCAATAGAAAAAGTCTCACCGAAGTCCCGAAAGGAGGATGACCAAGAGTTAGTAAGATATGAAAGAAGATCACCAGTAGAGCGACCCTTAAGGAAGCCATACTGGCGATCTGAGAGCAGATTATGAGAAGAGAAATGCTTAAGAAATTTGGAAGCAAGAATAGTTTCAAAAACTTTAGAAAGACAAGAGATAAGAGCAATTGGACGATAGTTGGAGGGTTGAGAGCGGTCACCCTTCTTTGGAACAGGTTGAATGTGAGCAAACTTCCAGCATGAAGGGAAGACGTTAGAGGATAGACAGAGACGAAAGAGTTTGCCTAGGCAGGGAGCTTGATTTCCTTTGTACTCCTTTGTACTCTCCTGCCTACTCTCCACCACAACCATCACCCCCCCGGCACACTGCCTTACTCCCCCATCATACCTTTGATAAACATGAGTACAAATTACAATGTGAAAAGCTATATTCTAAGTCAATAGTGCCCAAACAATGTGTGCGACTCATATTCTAACTATAAAATATACGATTAAGTATCAAACCAATAAACGAAGTGTGTGAGAGAGGCAGAGAATGCTAGTGAAAGTGAAAGGGAGTTGTGTCAGTTAGCTGGCCGTGTGTTCGTGCATGCGTTCTGTTGTGGTCCCAGGAAAAGTTGGCCGCCTGTCGCCATGGTAACCAGGACGCGCGCGACCCTTGCCCTCGGTATTTATAAATCTTAACTATATGCACTTATCACACTGTAACTTCACTTACAATGACATTATGTGATACATATTGCTAATTGATGAACTATGAAGGCACACATGGTGCTCGGGTGGTGTAAATAAGTGTCACTCGAAAACTGGAGGCATTGTACATCAGCCATGCTTCTTCGCCCAGCTGTCGTCTTCAGGCATGGGAGGTTTGAAGAGGCGGTTGGCACCCTGTGATGATGCCCCTCCCCCCCCCCCCCCCACTTAATGACCTAGGTGAGTGGGTTTTTCCTTCATTTCTGAAGCTATATATGGTGTTTTAGGGGAAACAAAAAATAATATTTTCGCCTGGTCCCCGAGTGTACTTTTTTTATAAAATCAGCTGGTGCTCTGAGGGTTAACATCGAAATGTCTCGGTGTCACATTCCACACAGACCTGACTCCACTAGCCCATTCAACAAGTCCCTAAATTCTTTAACTTGGTATAAGTCCAAGAAAATTTCAGACTAAGCGACCAAAGGGCTAAATCAGTCCCCCCCAAAATCTTGAACCTTTATTATATAAACGGTACATAAACAACATTTACCTAGTATTCAGTTCCCCAGTTCATATCCCGTTATTTCTAAAGTACTTGAACTCCCAATACCAAAACATCAAATTTACTGCCGAACTAAAGAACGAAAAGAGTTAACATTTATCGATATTAGTATTGAAAATTCAAACCGTTCATTCATAACATCAGTGTACCGTAAGCCGATATTCACAGGCATTATGACCAAGTTTGATTCTTCCATTAACACCCAATTTAAGAAAATTATATCGTGTACTCTTGTCACTAGAGGTCATAACCTATGTTCCAAATCATAACCATGTAGGCTACAACGAATTTCAGTTTTTGAAGAAAATGTTAAGTGCGAAATGCTTCCCACTATTGTTCATTGGCAAATGTATTGGTACTCAGCTTAAAACATTACATTCTCCCTCGCCAATTATAAGTCATAAAAGGCTCCTTTTGTACTTTTCCCGCCCTCTTCTTAGTAAACAAATCTTCGCATTAAAGCACAGACTTCAAATACTGATCTCCGAGTTATTTCAACATAATTCAATACGGGTAATATTCAAGCCACAAATTACAACCTACCAGCTGTTCAAAATAAATGAGTGTATCCTGTGTGTTCTACAATCCTCAGTTGCGTATACGTACAAGTGTAGTAGCTGTAATGCTACGTATACTGGTCAAACCAAACGTCAATTTTCAACGAGGACATTGGAAAACATTGTTCGATCTTACCACACCATTTTCTTTTATCCAAACCATCATATTTTTCTATCTGAAACAACAGTGAAGCCTCAAACCAAACTATAAAGAACCCAGATTTTACGATATTGTTCAAGGGACTGGGGTTCTTGAAAAGAGGTTCCAGTCCTCACGTTATTCTTGACTTACAGTGTGCTGGCTTAATAATCTAATAGGGTTGATAGCCTCTAAAGTCCTAATTTAACTAACATATTGTTTATGTGACCGCATTTCTCGAAAAGGGGTTCCAGTCCTGATGCTATTCCTGACTTACAGTATGCTGGCTTAACCTCTGGGCTGCGCAGCCCCTGTAGTATACACCATACCCCTGTGCGTAGGTATTTTCATTAATTCCTCATTAAAATCGTTAATTTACCATAAATATAATTAATACTTATCCATATGCGCCTATTTTACGTTTAATATGAAGATAGTAACATGTGACAACAATAAAACAAGTGGGAATAGGGGGGTGACAAACGCGAAATATGCTGAGCGGTTCATTCATGAAGTTGACAGAGAGAGAGACCACACCCTACCTTCACGAGCTCTCAAGAGAGACTCGAGCTATTGCTAGCTTGTCTCTCTCTCTCTCCTCCCTCCACTTCCCTCCCTTTCGACCTTGAAATTGGGTAGGAAGTGTTGGCGCCATAAATAAACCAATAATCACAGGAATAAGAACAAAATAGGTGATAATTGAAAGGGGGGGGGGGGGGGGGTGAAGGAGGGGACTTTGACATATGTGAGGGAGTGATTGGAGGTATAGAGGGGAATTATCTCACTTAAACACCATTTTCTTTTTTTTTAAGTGCCACTGGGGTGTTTTAAGTGTGTTTTTTTAGGCCTAGGATCTTAAGAGTATCCCCGCAGTCGCCTAGTAAAACCTCTTAAGAGTCTCCTGCAGCTGCCGAGTTAATAATCCAGAAGGGTTGATAGCCTCTGAAGTCCTATTTTAACTTACATATTGTTCAAGGGACTGGAGTCCTCGAGAAGGGCCTCCAGTCCTGACGTTATATTGACTTACAGTGTGCTGGCTGAATAATATATTTGGATTGATAGTCACTATAATCTCATTTTAACTAAGATATTGTTGACAGCAACAGCCGACATGACACGAGTGACATCAGAGTCCCTCCTTACCACCACCTCCGCCTGTCTTTAGGCACCCTTCTGTGCTATTATTAAATTATACTTTTAATATTAGGTATGTGTGTAAACGTAGTCAACCCCACCCCCTTCATTCCATTTCACCTTTCAATTCGTCACGCACATAGCTCTATCAATGTACTTCACATTAGTTCGTTTGTTTAATCTTGCTTCCTTGTTTCTTTTCATAATTAGATTTTGTCAAACTCGCCAGTTTTCTAATTTGAATTTTAGTCCCCATTGTCCCCAATAACAGTTCATATTCTACATAGTAATATCAAAGAGCGTATACATTATTTTCACTTCTGCTTCCTATTTATTTACTTTATATTTAAAATTCCAATATATTAATGGACTAACCTCAGTTGTGCTTTTATTAACACATATCTATTGAATTAGTTTAAAGTTTTCGTATGACGACAAGATACTGTATATGATATTCACGATAGGTTGTATTTTCTATATTTACTGTATATATATATATATATATATATATATACAGTATATTAATAATGACCCAAGTGAGGTGTTCAAACGTTGCCAATAAACATGTTTCTGTTCACTTTGGTGTTCTTATTCATTATTCGCCTTCGCTTCCTAGCAATTCAATTCAAATTCTTTATTTTTCCTATAAACAAATGACAGAGTATAATATAAATATATGTCCATATCATTTAAAGGCTGAACTCATGATTTATAGGCCTACACACATAATTACTCCGTACATAGGCTGATATCCAGTGATTAAAAAAATATATGTTTAGTTCATTGGATATGTTTATGTTACGAGTCATTATTTAAACATTGAATCAACATAACAGTACTGACAAATATTGCATCAGTATCTATTTACAATAATTTGTTTCGTGTTGATCTTAAAGGTTACATGGTTGGTGATAGTTTTTAATAAATCAGACAACGTATTCCACATTATACAACCAGAATAAGCAACAAATATTTTAGATTTTTCAGTCCGTGGTTTAGGGGGTCTTAATAAGTTACTATTTCTTAAACTGTGGGGATGAATATTGAATATATTCTGAAAGTTAATGGCGGTTGGAAGGCGTAATTGATTGTATACAACATTAACTGACTCTAGTCTATATGTATCTTGTATCTTTAGTATCCTTAGATGTTTAAAGAGGGGATCAGTATGTTCTCTGTAGCTTACTCCTGATATTATTCGAAAAACAACATTCTGAAGTAGGAGTAGTTGCTGAATATAGGATTTACTGCTGAGCCACAGGCAATGTTACAATATAGTAAATAGGGGTAAATTAGGCTATGATATATTGTTTTTAATGCATTTTTAGTTAAGATATATTGTATCTCTTATAAATACTACCAATTGATCTGGCTAACTTACCGCCAATGCTACGAATGTGCTCTTTCCCTGATAACTTGCCATCAATATATACCCCGGGGAATTGTGTGTAGGCACATCTTTCGAGTACATTATTTCCTATGTAAGAGACTAAATCGCATCGATTATATATATATATATATATATATATATATATATATATATATATATATATATATATATCCACACCTATTGGTGTACTTTGTAGAAAATGACACAGGCACCTCTACTCTTACATTTGTAATCCCATTACGCCATCAGACAGCACACTAAAGCAAGCGTCACACCATGCCGATTTGAGCCACGACTGACCACGACCTTGAGTCGTGGTCAGGAGTGCCGACCTTCGGCGGAGAGCTTAAGGATTTTGGGGGGTGAGTTTTGGACGGGACGCAGTATGGATGGCCACGCCGCCTGACGGCGACCTGACGGGATAGAGCGGTGCCCATGCCGGACTGAATGTGAGTTTTAGGTCACCGCTGGAGTGCCGATCTGCGGCGTAGTGCGTCGACAACGACCCGACGAACGGCGTCGAAAGGAGTTAGGGCGGCGTCGACAGGAGTTAGGGCGGCGTCAATATTCATTTCTCTGCCGATGAGCGGCGACCCCTTCAGTATGGACGGTGACCCCGGCCCGCATGACCCCGAACGACGGCGACCGAACTCAAGGTGTGGTATATAAAAGGTACACCAAAGGGTGGGCCTCATCAGTATACCTTCAGCCACCGTAACGGTTGCACGCAGCCATGTTCACCACAGTCACCAGGAACCCGATACGACATCTACGCTAACTCCAGGTTCAGTTAAATCTGGAAAATGACTACCTACTGACAAATATAGCCATCTGCAAGCTGCTGTTGAGGAAAAGAAGGAGGGAGAATAGAACCCCTCGCATGTGGGTCCGGAACTGGCTTCTCCGTAGGAAAACCTTTGGTATTTATGAGCAGCTACTGAAGGAACTCGCCCAGGAGGATGGGCCAGCCTACAGAAACTACCTGCGGATGGATGTTGCAGTCTTCCGGGAGGTACTAGGACGTGTGGCGCACCGCATTGAAAAGAACGATACTTTTTACCGGAAGGCACTCGACCCTGGCCTACGACTAGCCATAACACTGCGGTTCCTGACAACCGGTGACAGCTATATGAGCCTCATGTACAGCTTCAGAGTGGCACACAACAATATCAAACGTTGTGTATGAGACATGTGAGGCACTCATAGCTGAGTATATGGACGAGATGATGCCCTGCCCCAACACACCGGAGGAATGGAAGGCAGTGGCAAACACGTTCTCCCAACGATGGAACTTCCACCACACCATTGGTGCACTTGATGGCAAGCACATTGCAATGCGGTGTCCCGCCAAAGGTGGTTCCTTGTGGTACAACTATAAGGGGTTCCACTCCGTTGTGTTGCTGGCACTCGTCGACGCTGACTACCGCTTCTTGTACGTCGATGTTGGGGCATCAGGGGGTGGCTCAGATGCAGGGATATTTGGCAGGACACCGCTTCGTGCTGCCCTTGAACAGAAAACTCTTGGCCTACCAGACCCTGAACCTCTACCCGGCACTGGCGTGCCACTACCCTACTTCATCGTCGGGGACGATGCATTCCCCCTTCGGAGCTGCCTGATGAAGCCCTATCCACAAAGGAACCTCTCCCGGGACAACCGCCTCTTCAACTACCGTCTATCAAGGGCTCGTCGGATTGTGGAGAACGCCTTTGGGATCCTAGCAAGCAGGTAAGAGTGGTTCCTATTTATGTATATATTTATTTATTTATTTATTGAAATGAGTTAAGATTTATTTGTTAAACAAATAATACTTGTGTATTAATATATCGTTTGATTAATTTGTTATTTATGTATGTTATTTTTTATTCATTTATTTCATTATTTATTTTATTTATGTATTTTAATTTTGTATTGGGTATTTGTTGGTTTTATTAATATAACTCATATTATATGTTGATATATAGTAATAATTTATTTATTATTAATTTGTGTAATTCCTTATATATTTGGTATCTCCTTATTTCATTTTATTTTTATTTTATTATTATTATTAATTTAATTATGTATTTAATGGGGTTATTTGTTCTTTTTTCTGTAATTAATATACCTATTCTTATATTTTGATGGTTATTGATAATATATGTATTATTTAATTATTTAATTATGTCGTTTATTTATATATTGACAGATTCAGGTGTCTATTGACCACCATGGCCATACAACCCAAGAGGGTGGAGAGTGTTGTGTTGGCCTGCTGTTGCCTGCACAACCTTCTTCGCCAACGTACACCTGGAATTCCCTCCACCCTCATTGATACTGAGGACCCAGTGACACACCTGGTCACAGATGGTTCGTGGAGGGTGGGTCAGCAGATGGCAGATATCCAGTCTCTCGCTGGAAACCAAATCACAAGGCTCGCCAAGGAACAGAGGGACTTCCTCAGGGGGTACTATACTTCCCCAGCTGGTATGGTATCATGGCAAAACGACATGGTATAGAAGGTAAGATATATACACAGTTCTAAAATACTGATTTTATTATTCACTATTTACATGTTAGTTTGGTTAAGGATGCTCTCCAGGAATTGGCTGGTGCCAGGTGAGTTGCCTGAGAAGGGTAGCGGTGTTGAGGGGCTGGGGAGGTTCAGGAGGTGGCCAGCTGGTGGAGCATGACCGGGTGTACCTGGGATGGGTGGGTTGCAGCCCAAGCTGGGGCCAGGTGTGCTCCACATGGACTCTTGATGGTGGCCGTAGTTTGTCCTACCCTGATACCCCTGGTCATGATGGCTGGAGTGGCCTTTCTGGGGGGTGCACTCCCTGGCCGGGCGGTGTGCCATTTGCTGTGGTGATGGGGGAGGACGGCACAACAAAGCCTGCTCCTCCTGGCGCTGGATCTTGCGGGTCTCACCTTTGAAGTGCCGTATCACCTTGATGAGGGCGCCATCCATCTCTTCAAGGAGGGAGGGGTGCACATCAGATCCAAGATTGGTCAGGTAATCAAACAATGATTGGACCTCGACCTCACGCTTTGTCTGATGACGCAGCCGGGTCTTGATCATGGCCTGCATTTCCTCATTGCCACTGGACCTGTCCTGAAGCTGAAAAGTGGTTACCAATAATTAGTATGTTACATGACATGTTGTTACATGTTGTTTATTATTGATGTGGTCTGACAGGCACTCGGTAATGTATTGTATGATTTATATACCCACGATGCTGCACCACGAAGACAGTTATGTAATAATATTGAATGGTTTTCTACAATCTTAAATATGTACAAAATAACTAACAACATTACATAATAAATATGATATTAACACCACATAATGACAACAAAGGACATTAAAAAGATTATAAACCACACACTACAAACATTTGGATTGGGCATGACTATATAATAATAATAATAATAAAAAATAATATGCATGATTCGTTACCTTTCGCAGTAGTGTGTCAACATCGTCGACTTGAGGGCTCGTGCGACGTTTCCGTTTGCCGACGGCACCTGGCCTCATGGGAACTTTGGCAGTGCTGTCGACCACTGTCACCTCATCATCCTCTTCCTCCTCCTGTTCCTCCTCCACGCTGCCACCGCTGGGAGGACGAGGGGCGATACCACACTGAAATTGTCAATTATTAGTATTGATATGTACTATTATAAACATATATATATATATATATATATATATATATATATATATATATATATATATATATATTCTCTTTTAAACAGACGAGGCAATAGCAGTTTCAGCATTTAGTATTTTATTGTTACAGTTTTCAATATTTCTAACAAATTTCCTCTGGGGTTCAGAGATGAGGTACAACAGGTTAGCAAAATTCATGGTGGATCCAACGTTTCACAAGTAAACATCTTGCATCTTCAGGGAATGGGCAGGTAATGATTAGAATTAGGACAAAGCAACATATTTATACAAAATTCGAGGATCAAGAATAGGTAGGTGGGCGGAGCTACTGGGTGTGGGGTGGCTGTTCATTGGTGGAAGGCAGTCTATTCGCGAGACGGGCACTAAATCTTATCGGTGGTTGGTTGTTGGCTGTGGGTGGCTGTGATTGGTTGGTGTTGTCAGTAGTGTGCTGATCGCGGAAAGGTACGGGAGGGGGGCACAGGGCGAGAGGAACGAGGGCAGTATGCCTGTAGCGCTTGCCTGAAGGAAGAATTTGAAGGTCTTGTGTTTATATAAGGTATACTTGCTATAAGGTATGCCTGCTATACAGGCATACTGCCCTCGTTCCTCTCGCCCTGTGCCCCCCTCCCGTACCTTTCCGCGATCAGCACACTACTGACAACACCAACCAATCACAGCCACCCACAGCCAACAACCAACCACCGATAAGATTTAGTGCCCGTCTCGCGAATAGACTGCCTTCCACCAATGAACAGCCACCCCACACCCAGTAGCTCCGCCCACCTACCTATTCTTGATCCTCGAATTTTGTATAAATATGTTGCTTTGTCCTTATTCTAATCATTACCTGCCCATTCCTTGAAGATGCAAGATGTTTACTTGTGAAACGTTGGATCCACCATGAATTTTGCTAACCTGTTGTACCTCATCTCTGAACCCCAGAGGAAAATTGTTAGAAATATTGAAAACTGTAACAATAAAATACTAAATGCTGAAACTGCTATTGCCTTTAACCTCGTCTGTTTAAAAGAGAATCTATTACCTGGCTATACTAACATATATATATATATTATATATATATATATATATATATATACCGGTATATATATATATTATATGGCTTGTTTCATTCATCCACTGCATGAATAATGTATGAAAAATGATTTACGTTATTTATACATATATATATATATAACATATTCAATAACTAAATAAAGTAATACAATAATGAAATAAAGAAAGTCATCAATCAAAAAATATACATATATAATAAATAAAGTATAAATAATGACTAAATACCTTATATAAATCAATATAGCAATATTAATCTAAGTACATGAATAAATTAATTACAAAATATATATATATAAAGATATTAAATTAATAAGTAAATCAATACAATAATGAAATCACGAAAGGAATAACAAACGGCAGATACCACAACCAGGTCAGGTCAGAAACCTGTGGTATGCACAACGAGTCTCCACAAACATAATTAATTTGTCCACACGTGGCTGGTCAGTGTCAAACACTTTTAAATAATCGAGACATGCAAAACTAATTAAAACAAAATTTACCTGACTATTCTGACGACCACTCTGTCGCACGATGTGGTCCTTGAGAAAGCCAAACGTGGCGATAATCCACTTATCCCGTTCCGTGTGTCGGGGTGGGGCCTGTCCACTCTTGGTCTCTGTAATGCGGCCATAACGAGTCCGCATTCCCTCTAGGAAGCCCTTCACTTGCATCCCTGTGAGGTGGAGAGATATATACAGTAATAATATATACAGACATATATGTACCATGATAGGGTACCATGCATCACATATTCACATTATGTAGTGATATTTTATGTCTCGGTGAACACACTATTCATTGCACCACGAACAATTGTACCAAATAACAACCATATTATAATATTATTATTATTATGATTATTGTTCAAATACTATAATAATGATATAATATAATAATATCATAATAAACATTAGCTTATTTCAAATTAACACACATATCAACGTGACATTCATAGGTATATGGTATACGAGATAAATGATGGTTCGTTCACTTTCACTTTCAGCATCCTTGGGGTTACATTTATGTGCACATGTTCTCCAACTTTCATGCACTCATGTGCACTTCATTTATTTGCTTGTAATACTCGAATCATCATTGCTCTCCTCAACCATTATTAATAAACACATTATGGGCTCTACACTCACCTGTAACAGGGGGTTCCATGGACATGCCCTTGGTCTCGAAGAGGGAAGCTTTGAGGGCGGTGTCCTTGAAATCCTTACGTCCCTTGGCGTATAAAACGGGGTGACGCTCGTACCAGTCGGCCAAGTCAAGCTCCTGCTCGTCACTATACACCACTTTAATGATGTGTCGACGGCGGCCTGGCTTTGAGGACTCCTGTTCCACCTCAATCTCATCGTCAGGGGCATCATTGGGCGGTGAGTCGGTGGCAGGGAGGGCAGGGGCGGCCGCTTGTGGCTCCTCGTGTTCACCACCTACACCAGGTTCAACCGCCGTGTCTTCCTCATTCATGTTTCCATGGTTGCTCTCATCCTCACTGCTGGATGCGCTCGACTGGTGCATGAGCTTGTTCATCGTCTTCTTGGTTCTCTGACGTGGCATGGTGGTGAGGAACGAGTTGATGGTGGCTGGTGGGAGCGACGAAAATAAGGACAGTGTGTTGGCGCGTGGTGCTATTGGTGGCGAGTGGGAAACATAGGGCGGTGCATGGCGGCGCATTGTTTTTATAGGGGTTGGCGGCCACGTCACACAGTCTGCGCTGGTGCCACGTGCGACGTTGCCACATCGCCGCGCTACAGGAGGGGTCCCCGCATGGCGGCGCATAACGGGGACCCCGGTATGTTTTTACGCCGCTTGGAGGGGATGGCCGCCAACCATCGCCGCCTATGATGCCGTTTGACGGCGACCACCCCCTCGGGAGTACATAATCCAGGACCGTTAGGGCATCGTTGGGTCGCCGCAAGCCGCCGCTGATCCCCGCAAGTTGTTATGGTGACGCCGCCTGACGCAGACCTCATTTATGGTGCCGTGTGCCGCCGCACTGACGCCTACCGTTTCCCGTCAAGCGTCGTCAATCGCCGTCAAGCGCCGCCAAGCGCCGTCACACGCCATCAGCCTCCAGTCCCCTTCCCGTCCCATTTTTATGACCTCACTCCACGCCGACTTGATTTCAAATTTTTCGCTTGTAGAACTTTTGAGGGGGTAGGCTATGTGAAGACCAATCCCGACCTGTTTGTTAGGTTGGCGACGGCCCATGATGCGCGGCGACGTAGACAAAGACTGTCCACGACCCTTAGGTCGCGGACAGTCTTGGCCTAAAATCGGCTAGGTGTGACGGGTGCTTAAGACCATATGGCTGGGAAAGTGTAGATAGCAGAGAAGAGGTGTTGTAGATAGAGGAAGGTGTTGGAATGGCTTTGTGTGTATGTCATTAGTCTATATACGTCGTCGAGGTGTCCCCCGACTGGCTGAGAGCATGTGAAACACACTAGGACGTACTACCACACCCACTAAATGTCCGCCTTGGCTGGGATTGAACCCAGGTCAAGCAGATACTGGTTGTTAATTTACAATATACCTATTGTTGTAGTATTAATTTCAAGACCCTTAGGCAAGGGTTCGAATCCCACTTCCAACCATTAAGTATGATTAGCCCAGCTACATAACTGCCACGCTAAGACTGGATTAATGTATATTGAAACTATAAGTTAGTAATGCCACAATTTATATTCAACGTTAATAAAAGTATTTCATGTCATATCCACGTGTTATATATCCACGATTTTAGTTACTCAGCTCAGTAGAGTGTGTGTGTGTAAACACATGCATGAGCAATTCATTATTAAATATTAATTCATACAATTATAAATAACCATCTCAAATCATTGTGCTTACCTATAATACGTATAATGGTAAACAATTAGTTAGCTAAAAATGTTGGGTGTCCCTGGGGCGAGACCAGGTAGGGACTATGGTCTTGACAACTCTGGCTCCCAACACTGACTGACTACCAGCTGGAGGTAGCACTTCACTGTTCTGGTATATCCCTCTTATAACGCTGGATCAATGTTGTAGTGCTCTCGAATAAATCCTGGAGGTTGAAGAGGTTCACATGCCACGTTGTCTTTGCTCATGATGACGCTTTGGTCAATCGTAATTTCTGTCTTCTCTTCTGATATGTTAGCAAGGGCGTCCGCAGGATTTTTTTCAGGGGGGGGGGGGGGGAAGCCAATATTTTTTAGATCCCTGGCTATGCAATTTTTCCCATGTATGTCTATAACATTTCCGGTGGTGGTCATGTAGGCTACCCATCATAACAATGCGTTTCCCCATTCATTTAATCGAATCTAATACAAGGATAATATAATCCGGAGAAGTTCTAAGATATTTAGATTGTGACTTAGGATTACATATGTCTGTACGTGTGCATGTGTAAATTAGTTTTGGATGATAAATCACTGTATTAGGTTATCTGCAAATATATATTATAAGCATTGTATAAATTATTCCTTGCCTCGATGAACAAAACATTTTCACATTTGTTATTGATATGGGCATACATTCATAATAACAAGAACGAAATTACAAATTAGGTAATAGGACAGTGGACTATTAATTTTACTTGTAATACTAAGTAATACTAAGTAATACTTGAACTGCTTGAACAGAAACTGAAGTCGGCAACTGTCACGACCAAAGCATTCTATGACAGCCTCTATAAATCTGTCTTTGCCTTCCTCTTTCTCGATTCGTTTTCGGTGCACACTCAGCATACTGTGACGCCTACCAGCGTTGGCAGAATCGCCTCCCGTTAGCCACTAGCGCTCGCCAGGGCAGTGAAGTGGGCTGCAGTTATCAGAGAATGTTGGTTCTTTCTTTCATAGTACTCGCATTGTTACAGACAGTCCAGTGGTGGTCTTTATTTTCGTCTGTGACAACGGGAAGTATTTTATATCATTAATAGAATATAGGAGGCATTGTGTGAGAGTTAAGGAGAGAGAACAATATAGGCAGTGGGGTGGTAGTGTGTGCGTGCGTATACATGTGCTGCCTCCTCCGCTCGTAGGCTCGCGCGCGTGCCTTCTCACGCCCCTTGATTGGCTGGTGTGTCTCGCTGTGTTACGTGACACCTGCTGCCTTGTGATGTCTCGGCCTGTGATTGGCCGACCACAGCGTCTTTGTGGGCTCCTGTGTACATGTGGGTCCACAGGAGCTGCCTTCCTCAGGACAGGCTAGGCGTGCATGCATCTAACATCCCTTGATTACTCTCTCCCCCGATCACCACCTTTAGAACTGTTTCTCTCTCTGAACTTCTTCTTTTCCATTACTTCTCATCTTTATTCAATTACTTGTCCCCTTGGGTTCTGCATACGGTTTCCATAGCCGGCCCATTGTATTGCATGCGCTGTCCTCTGAGATATTTACATGTACTTAGAATAGGTTTTTGAGGGGTCTTAGTTGGTATAGGTTATGAACTCTGTGTGTTTCCATTATTGATTTAGTGTTTCTGCTCTTTTATTTAATGCTAGACTGGGATAGGGTAACTGTAGTCGTTGTCACCGATGTGTGTATGGTTCGCTTATACCTACACGACTTCGACTGGTCCTGTGGTAGCCTGTGCTGTCTTTTCGGTTGTGTCCTTTTCGAGTGCAGCTTTGTGTTGACTGAGGGCTTTGGCCTGTGCCAGTTCCACACTTTGCTGCCTCTTTGCTTTGTTTTAGAGGGTCGCCAGGATAGAACCAGATACTTGTGATCTGGATCTATCAAGAGAGCACCCTAATTAATTAACGTAACCTAAAGGATACAGTCTTAAGGACATCGCTAGGCTACGAGCCAGTCATGCTCACCCCAGTTCCTTACCGTGAGTATCCCAGCTAGACATTATTAATTGAGTAGACACTTATTAGTATTTAATAATTATAAGCTCTTTGATATGTATGCATTATTATTCACAAGCATTTATTAGCCTAGGTTGTTGTTGAGTTGCACAACCATAGTAGGCTGTTTCGTTAATGAGGAAGTACTTCTTTTAGTGGCGAGCATTACTATCGTTGCGCATTTATAGTATTCTCGTGTCAGTTAACATTATATGTCCTATCTTTTTGTGTATTCCATTTACACGTGTGGTGTCCTGCCTCCTGCCTTTATATAGTTTAAGATACGAGCATCTTATGGGCATCAGACATTCTTCAGAAGTTTCCAGGACTATGCTGTAGGACTATACTTCACTTTCTTTCAGATAGGAGTGAAGAGTTTATTGTTGGTTAGAGTAACTTTATTGAAGCATCTTTTTATTATATTAAATCTTGCAGTGATTTAATTGATCTTCCCATAGATTCCTTTTGTATGCATTTTAACGTAACTTGCATCCAGTGTGTTATCAGGCTATACCAGTGTGGGTTAGCCTGAAGTAGAGTACATTTATGCCCAGTTAAGGATACCCCATTATCGCAGATTAACTCTGGAGGGTATAGGTGTTTTGTTCGCCGGCATATAAGTTCAAGGGTTTGGATCTAGCGTACCGTTGTTGCATAGTGCCCTATTACTAGTCCAATCTTTAAGTACCCTTGTTTTATTCGCAGTCCGGGTCGTAACAATACACAGTGAAGACCTAACTAGATTGTGGAGATTCAGAACAAAATATGAAATTATGATCTAAAAACTTTCCACTCTCAAACTTAGAGTCCAATCATTTTGACTGTTTTCTAAAATAATATAGCATACCCACTACTACCTACCACCAATATCATTTTAGCAATACTACTTCCCTTGTCCAATGGTCACCAAAGGGGAAGCCGTTACCATAGGAACGTGGGTAACCATCAACACCAAACGTTTACGTTTACGTTTACGTTGAGGGACCCGCAGAGGCTCGCTCTCGGGCGGCATGATATGCGGGGGTTGTGCTTTTTAGGACTAATGGTTGGGGACAGGATCAGGATTAGGGATGTAATGATTGGTGATCCTAGTTCTAAATGAATCAAGGCTGGGGCTATTAACTACATGAGATGGGAGGTAATTCCACTCTTGGATGCTGCAGGGAAAAAATTATTGTCTAAATATGTCCGTGCTTGCCTGATATGTGTGGTAATTTAGGTTGTGGCTGCGTCTCGTAAATCGTGTACTTGTAGGGTGTAAATATATATCTTTGTCTATGTCTACTAAGTTGTTTGTGATTTTATATAACATCTGTTGTCTGTGCATTTGTCTTCTTGTTGCAAGTGGGTCGAGTTTAACCCGCTGAGCCCCAGCTAGTTATTAATAAATGTACCACCAGGGCCCAGCAGGTTTTGAATTTTTTTTCTTTCCAGAAACAATATCGAATGGGTTAGGAATCAAGGAAAAAAAAAATGTTCAAAAAGTGCAAAAAATGGTCCTACAGAGCACCCGAAAACGGATTTTACAAGAGTAAAAAATTGAAGGCAATTTCCCCAAAAAAACAAGTTTTTGCGCGCTCACGCGCACACGGTTAAACTTTGAGAGTTTTCAACCATCGGCATGGGTGCGTGGGATACTTACACAGGTCCCATACAAATCTGAGCCCTCGGGGTGCCATAGGACCGGAGTAATTAGGACCGGACCGGCCAGGACGCAAACGTTGCGTCGCTGGGTTCTGGTGATCGAACATTGCCGACGCAACACGTGCGACGCTGGGTCTCAGCGGGTTAATGTCTTGTTTGAGCAAAGTGACAGATGTAGTGTGTCTGTAATCACGTCTGATCCATCTTGCAGCTTAGTTTTGTATGGCCTCTAATTTATTTATATTGTTGTGAGTGTGTGGATCCCAGACGGAGTCGCAGTATTCTAAGTGCGGCCGAACAAGTGTTTTAAATGCTAAAATTTTGATGTTTGCGTTACACTTGGTGAGATTCCTGCGCAGGAAGCCCAGGGCCCTATTAGTCTTTGCTCTGACGCTGCTAACGTGAGTGGTCCACCTCATGTCCACTGAGATGTGGACCCCCAAATATTTGTCGGAGGGAACAGTATCCAAAAATGTGCTATGGAGTTTGTAGGAGAATGGGATGATTTTATTTGAACGGGTGAAACAGATATGGTGACATTTGTCCGGTCTAAATGTCATCTGCCACTTGGCTTCACACTCTTCAAGCGCAAAGATACGCCTAACCCTGACTCCTTAATTTTTTGGCAATACACGATATCTCAAATAATGTTTTTAATCAAAGATATAATTGAAATATATTGTGAATTGCAGTCAAGAAATGTATTTTGCTCTATAGCGGATAATACAAAAAATTAGATAAAATTTGAAATTCCAAGTACATTGAATATCCAGGGGGAGGGGGGTGATACGCCCCCCTTCCCCCCCCCCCCCCCCCCCCCTGCAGATGACCATGTATGCTAGCACTTAGTATTTTAACTTTTATTAACAACAAATAAGAAAGTGAGTAAAATTACGTGTTTCCTCCTTTTTATAGAACATGCTTATTCGATTTTCAAAATATAAACAACTAGCATTTTTAAGAGCAATAGATAAATAAAACACATGCATCGTAATACTGCAAGACAAATTATTGTCATTCAGTACCCAGCAAGCGTATGTTATTTATATTCATATATTCTGTGTCATAATTCGTATCTTGAAGGCCAGCGCGTGTATTAACCCCTCTTTAGTGGGGCCAGACTTAAGTCGGTCTAGAGAACCAAGGACTATGTGGCTTTCCTTTCCACTTTGTTTAGGAGTGCGGTGTGAGAGGATCCTCCCCACACATGTGAACAATACTCAATACAAGGACGCACTGTGCCCCTGTACAGAGCAAGAAGCTGCGCAGGGGTAAAGAACCCCTTGAGGTGGTTGAGCACACCCAGCTTCTGGGAGGCTGCCTTAGCGAGACTGGTATTATGGTCCTTCCAAATGAAAGCAGAAGAAAAGGAGACACTGAGAACATTGAGAGAAGATTAAAGGTTGATTTTTGTATTGTTGAAGAATAAGGGATAGTCCTCTGGAGATTCCTGATGGGTAGTAAGATAAATTGAGTCTTGGAAGCATTAAATGCAACAAGGTTTTTTCTACCCCAATTGGAAATAGTAGCTAGATCAGAAGATAAGTGTTTTATGGCTTCATTATGTTTGCTTTTGAAAGACTGCTGGCTGGGGTGTTCTGGAAAACTAATTGAGTGGTGTAAGGTACAGTCGTCTGCATATGAATGGATGGGACTGGAAGTACAGTTGAGAAGATCATTTACGAAAATTAGAAAGATAATAGGAGGTAGGACAGAACCCTGAGGAACACCGGAGTTGATAGGATGAGGAAGTGAGCGATGGCCGTCTACAACCGCAGCTATGGAACAGCCGGAAAGGAAATTAGAGACAAAGGCACATATGGAGGGACATAAACCGAAGGAGGGCAGTTTGAAAATTAAAGATTTGTGCCTGACTCTATCGAAGGCCTTCGATATGTCTAGTGCAACAGAAAAAGTCTCACGAAGTCCCAAAAGTTGGATGACCGAGAGTTAGTAAGATATGAAAGAAGATCACCAGTAGAGCGCCCCTTAAGGAAGCCATACTGGCGATCTGAGAGCAGATTATGAGAAGAGAAATGCTTAAGAAATTTGGAATCAAGAATGGTTTAAACACTTTAGAGATAGAAGAGATGAGAGCAATTGGACGATAGTTGGTGGGTTGAGAGTGGTCATACTTCCTTGGGACATGTTGAATGAGAGCAAACTTCCAGCAAGAAGGGAAGACGTTACAGGAGAGACAGAGATGAAAGAGTTTGCCTAGGCAGGGGGTCAGCACGGAAGCACAGTTTTTAGTACAACAGGAGGCACTCCAAAATGAGGTGCTAAAATGTTTTGCCTTATCAGGTTTTTTATTTTCAGTAAAGAGGACAGTCACACTTGTTATATAGGCACTTCCATTTGTGTTACTCCCCTTTTAAGCTTTGACAAATATAAAAACCTTACATCGGCATCGAGGATTAATGCAAGGCTGACACAATGCTTGGCAAGACGATATACTTCGATATGCTTCTCGAGCCAGATCACTGAGGCAACCTTGTCTAATGGATGCCCTTAAAAATGGAAGAATTACTTTTTTTCTAATTGAGTGTATACTTCCTCCAAAATGTACAGTAAGGAGGAAACGTTAACTAACTGAAAGGGAGAGAAAGTAATTATTGTGTATTCCCCTAATGTGCGTGGTTTAATTTTGATCTGCAGGCAAGTATGTACCATATAATTATATATACCGGTATATATATACAAATCAACACCAGCGCTGGTACAAACATCTTTATTTTGGTAACGTTTCGGTTTAAGCATAAACCATCTTCAGACCGGAACTGAAATTAAATAAAAGCTTATATGAATGGCAGAGTAATTTTCTAATGTTAATATTCTTATTAATTACTGAATTTAACAAATCTAGAATAAAACTTAAAATTAATAGTTATAAAAATAACCTAATACATATTAGAACTAGTAAAGTGAAAGAATAAAATGAGAGACGAAGAAATATTATGTGAGCAATAAAAGGAGGGGGGGGGGCGAAGTTAATAACAAATGTTTTCATAAATATAAGAACTAACCTCTACATATTAGAAACAGAATAGAGGAGTGGAAGAGTCGTGCACACCCAGGCTGGGTTTATGTAACTGGGTGAGCAGGGTCTCCGACAGGAGTCGTGTGACTGTGTTTGGGGCAGTGGTGAGAATTGAAAAATCGGAGGGTTTTATGGGGTGATCAGATGATTCAGAGTGGTTTCGAATGGCAGAAAAGGAAGTATTTGAAAGAGGTCGGTTAGTTCTAAATGACCAACCTTCAAATTCCCCCCCCCCCCCTCCTTTTATTGCTCACATAATATTTCTTCGTCTCTCATTTTATTCTTTCACTTTACTAGTTCTAATATGTAATAGGTTATTTTTATAACTATTAATTTTAAGTTATATTCTAGATGTGTTAAATTTAGTTAATAATAAGAATATTAACATTAACAAATTACTCTGCCGTTCATATAGGCTTTTATTGCATTTCAGTTCAGGTCTGACGATGGTTTATGCTTAAACCGAAACGTTACCAAAATAAAGATGTTTGTACCAGCGCTGGTGTTGATTTTTATCATCCGTCTCCGATTCCCGCAACAAGAGAGTATTGCTTCTATAATTATATATATATATATATATATATATATATATATATATATATATATATATATATATATATATATATATATATATATATATATATATATATATATATATATATATATATATATATATATATATATATATATATATATATATATATATACTGTATATATATATATATATATATATATATATATATATATATATATATATATATATATATATATATATATATATATATATATATATATATAACAACCTAAAATCTAGCACCCCAACAGGTTTCAGACTCCTGTTCCTGTATGATTATTTTGTTTCTCAATGGAGCGTAAACATATGCAGACACCAGGTAATTACCAGGTATTGTCTTGATAGCGTAATTCATAAATGCGCGGAATTTCGGTGTGAATATCATAAGGTTCGAGTCCTTGGAGTGCCACATGTATTTCTTGATTTCATTTATTGAGTTTAGAAGTAAAGTTGGTTGGTGAAAAAATATGAATTACTGATATACTTACTGACACAGTGAAATCCTGCTAGTTTCAAATTGGGGTTGTCACAGTCGACGTCAACAGACATTGTCTTGCTCAGGGGCCTTCTGGGTCGACATACTGACGAGTCTTTGTCTACACTGCAAATCCTACCTGTGAGGAGTAAAAGCAGCTCCAAGAGATATTGCGTCTTACCAATGTATCCAGTACTATCCTAGTAGCTCCAGAGTCACCTTTACCTATGCTTCAACGATATTAACAGTTTTGCTTGTTTTATTATTAAGAGTTGCATACTAATAATGTAGCCTCACATCAAGTATATATATTGTTAAATTTGTATCATTACTAATAGTTTGAATTTCATCATAATTCCAAGGAAAACAGTTTTAATCACTTTATATTTATGTAAAGTTATATCAGAGCAGCTGCCACCAGAAGTATTTATTCATCCTAATACAAACTACTGTAAGTATATATTATACATGTTTACTTAGTTCACAGTTGCAAATGAGGGAGGACTATGTCCTAATGTACCGACCATTTTCTTAAGGATTTGCGTGGGATTTAACCCTTTCAAATTCCGATATTTGAAAGCGCCCTGGTACTTAATTTCATCCCTTTTTCACAAAAAGTTATACCTCTGGAAATCAAAGTCCTGCTGCAGTCACTTGACCCCTACTGTACCAGAGGATAGTATCATAAATGTAGCCTCCAGTACCTGGCAATGTGGCCAAAATGGCTTCAGAGGCAAGAGACAACATCCTCTCACCTCAAAAGTTGGTGAGATACTGGCCCAGGCTGAGAAGCGTTGCGAATTCCTCAAAGCAATGTTTACAAGTCATACTAGCAGCTACCGCGCGATACTGGCAGTTAAACGGAGGGCATATTACTGAGGTACGTCGTCCGCCGCTGGTACTGGCGAGTGACTTTTTTAATGTCGGCCAACGTACGTCGCTGGTACAATAAGGGTTAAGATGTTGTAAACCTGAAATAAACAAGCTAGTTAGTCATTTGAAGAGCTAAATTATATGCCTGCCAAGTTTCATCGCTCTAGCAGCATTGTAACATTATTATCATTTCAATGAAATGAACCACTTGCACCCCACACTATATAAAATGTGCATGCAGTATAAAACACATTGCAATAACACAACTGGTAGCCTATACAAATGTATTAACCCAGCAGCTACGACGTTCCTTCTGAAAGGCTTTACTGGTCAAATGTGATGTTCCTTCTCTTTACATCTATTTTCTGGTTCTTCAATGTTCACATGTTTAATATACAAGTAATATGTGTGCATATGGAGCAGAAATATTACTTTATATGGTAATATTTTGTCAGAATTGAAGCTAAATCTTTCGCACTATTCGTCACTTTAAAAACAAAAACATGATTGATGCATTCTCCGGATTAACTCTCACTCTCGCTTAAGTTTCTCGGTGAGTAATTACCACTATTGTTCACTCTCAAGCACTATAATATGCACTACCGCAAGTCAATACATAATCACTCTTGTTTTAACCAGCAATAAATACATGCCTTTACATGCAATGTATTATACATCCAAAAGTATTGCAAGACTCACACTATTATAAAATCAGAAAAAAACATAAGAACAAATTATCACATTGAACATTGCTATATAGAAAATATTTTCTTGTTTATCGAAGTTTACACCCTCATGATTTATGAATAGGGTGTCCCAGAAGGAAAGAGCATAACTTTGGGGAATGATAACACAAGGTATTCTAAGCATAAAATGTTCTATAACAAAAAGTCCAAATATCAACGGTTAACCCTTTCACTACCGGAAATGTATGTTGTATTATTTCAGCTATATTTAGACGATATTATGCAGCTTATGAAGCATCTGTGGTAGTTAAACTTAAAATAGTTAATTGAGATATTGTGTAGCCTCTTAATTAATACACGTCCGCCCTAAGCTGAATAAAATCGTCTAATAAATACCAGAATATAATGAAAAGAGGCACCGGTACTGAATGGGTTAAGAGAAGGTATTGAATATTTTATGTAGTGTCCTCCCCCTGCATAACTGTCATGGACTCTCCCATGTCAAATAGTTTCCAACTGGTCCAATGTGAGCTAATATGTCTCTAATAATTTTAAAAATTACAGAAGTATAATATCTATAATTATAATAATATGGCAAAATAATTGTAGTTACATGGATGTGGGGTAGGCACTAGGACAGCTAGGGCACCCTTATAGGGAAATGCCATTTTTAACATGCAATATCTCAATACTGGTTGAGGTTTGGAATATGTCTTATAGAACATTTTAGACTGATAATACCTTGTTTTATCATTTTCCAAAGTTATGACCTTTCCTCCTGGGACACCCTGTATATATACTGAGCAATACATTTGTTTTTGCATGGAATAAGAAGCATTTATCATGCTCGTTCCAAGTGTGTCATCATAATATTGTTTATTATAAATATTTGTTGTTATGTGAATAAAATACAAATTTATACTTGGTGAGTCAAAACTATTCGTGCATAACCAATATAGTCATTGAATATCGATTGTGATCAACAAGAAATACATTAACTACAATATTTTACATCTCAATAGAAACAGAAAAGGCCGATTTATAGTATAACAGCAGCAAAACCCACACAAACATATACAATCATCAATAAATGTCATGTTTTTCCAACGTTAACCAAGTGTTTTATATATCAATATTTTGAGCTACGGGAATGGTTTATTATATATCAAATTACAAGTATTTATTCATGTACTTTCCAAAATTCCAATGATAATATGTCTATTGTTAATAACAAGAAAGAGTAGAGCCCATACTATAACAGTTAAACTAATATTTTTGTTCAACCACTATTCAATTTTCGATATGAAATAAGAAGTATTTTTCACACTCTTTTCAAGCGTGAAAGCAGAATTTGTTATCAATATTTATATTTATATGGATATAATATAATATATTATACCCGTGATCATAAACATGGCTCCATGACTGAAATGTTTATCATAATCAATTTTCACCCACAATAACTGTGTCTACTGAGATCAATGCTTGGTATATTTGTTTTACACAGGATAACACAACATTGCATAACATTGTCAATAGCTTGCCTATTTTCTTCCCATTGATCGCAATTCGTAGTGAAATGTTCACACAAATCGCGTTTTAAGTTGTTTCCACTGAAATCTTAAAAGTTTAGTAAGGCAATTGGCATGGCTGTACACATTGCAAAAACCTCCAAATCATGTGATTTGAGGGACTAAGCATCAGAGGGTAAAAATCGGTGCCAGTTTGCATTCCATTAAAAAACTGGCGTTCAGTTCTTAATGAAAAGCCTAAATGGCTGAATTAAGAGATTACAGACTGTTTGCTTCCTAACAAATATTGCTCATCATAGAGTAAAATCCTCGGAAATAATAAAACACGAGTGAAATTCCTATATCTACATGCACAGTATCAACGTTAATTAGGCAAAGTAAAAAAGACCCTGGAGTTACATGTTGTGAATTCAATTTAACCAATCCAAAACAATTCTATAATTACAATAGCAAGAAAATAATTAGTTACTTCAACTATTGGACAAATAGGGTGGTCAGTATGGAAGTGAAGAAGTCCTTGCATGACAGTGTGGTAATCCCGACACTGACTTACGGAAGCGAAGCATGGACGTTGGTTGAGAGACTCAGACCAAGAGTGAGAGCAGTGGAAATGAATTACTTAAGGAGTGCGTGCAGAGTTACATGGAGGGATAGACAGACTAATGAGGAAGTAAGAAGGACGTGTGGTGTGGAGGTAGATGTGCTGGAAAGTGTGAAAAGGAACAACTTGAGATGGTTCGGCCATATGGAACGTATGGAAAGCGAGAGAATGACTAAGAGGGTGTACGAGAGCGAGGTGGAGGGACAGAGAGGGAGAGGTGGAAGTATGGAGTGAGGAAGTACATGAACGAAGGCGGTGCTGGTTGGGGGGAGGGGCTTCGACTGACTGGGGGCGGTTCGTTCGTGGCCACCCCTTCGGGGATCACGGCATCAGGCAATAGATAGATAGATAGAACTATTGGACCTTTAGTAGCTGAGAACGTATATTTCATGAAAGTCAAAGTACAGATGAGTAATGCCCTAGAGACCTTCTTTACATCAGGTTTGTATAGCAGAAGACCTTAATGATCATCGATATTTAAAAAGGCAAAACTAAATTACCGAATAACTACCATCCAATTTGCTGAACCTCAGTTGTTTGTATAATTTTACCAAACATTCATGAGAGAAAGACTAGAAAATCACTTAGAGGAAAACAACATACTCATAAGATATTAATTAAACATGGTTTCCATAACAATCATTCCTACTAAACTATATATATTTATATATATATATATATTTCTAATCTCTCAGTGGGGTTCGAACCTCCGACCGTCAGGACGATAGCCGACGCTTTAATCAACTACACCACATATATTTCAATTCATACCTAGTCATAGGATCCATATTCAAGAATACCATACAAGGACTTCTGAGTGTCACGACACAACTCGGGCCGAAATTGATTTCATTTAATTCTAACCCACCAAGCATGAGAGTTACAAATATTGAGTATATATCCCAAATACACGTGATCCAATAAATGTTTCTAATACCTCAGTGGGGTTCGAACCACCGACCGTCAGGACGATAGCCGACGCTTTAATCAACTACACCACGGCAGTCTAAAAGACACTCAACCCTCTATCCTATTTATGTTAAGGAGAAGGGAAACCCACTAGGCGAATATATTTCAATTCCTACGATTAGGTATGCATTGATATATATTCGCCTAGTGGGTTTCCCTTCTCCTTAACATAAATAGGATAGAGGGTTGAGTGTCTTTTAGACTGCCGTGGTGTAGTTGATTAACCCCTTATAAGCGGGGCCCGACTTAAGTCCGTATAGAGAACACTTGCCCAAAGAGCGGGGCCCGACTTTAATCTGTGTGCAATTTTGGAGCAATATTGCCTCTGAGAGAGAGACGAGCGGTGGGCGGAGCGTAGGTCGGGCTCTGACCGTTCGCCACGGGTCCAGCGGGCTTACTGACGTTTACTCCACACACATCCACCCTCCCTCCCTCATTACACAGGGTATTATGTCAAGAAATTACCGTATTTTATGGATTTTGCACTCTTCTTGCACGATCGTTGCAAGAGAACGCGTGGTCGTAGGTGGATGGTTCTGGTGTCATTGGAAAGCTGAATTAATGCCCTTTCAGGGATACATAATTGTATTACGCTCTGGCTCTTGTTTATGCATGAAAAAGAGCACAGAAACAAGGCCATTTAGGGTAAAACCCCCCACTCGGCGGGTAGTAGAAATTCCTTACGGGCCCGCTCGTAAGGCGTTAAAGCGTCGGCTATCGTCCTGACGGTCGGCGGTTCTAACCCCACTGAGAGGTTAGAAACATTTAGTGGCTCACGTGTATTTGTGATATATATATGTGTCGGTCACATTACATCCGGGTCTGTTCGGATGTTGCAATATATATATTTAGTGTTATACCAGGTTTTAACTGGGGTTGATTGGATAAAGCTAGGTTCTTACTCGACTGTAGAAACTAAAGTCAGACTACACATGCACAAAAGTCGTAAAGGATAAATATAATACAGACTGCACACCTAAGTTTTCTTATTAATAATACTTGATACAAAGATAACAATATACTCAAAATATACTGTATAATACACTGGTTACATGGAAAATGACACAATAATATAACGGCAAGCACGGACGAGGATCCACGACGAACTTAAAGAATCCACTAGCACTTCTATTCTAACACTGGATAGAGTCTTGAAGTAACACTAATTCTGTTGATCTAGTTGATTGTTGCTAAGTCCTTTCTTCTGTCTTCGTCGGGCCGCTTAGGTGGTCTTGCCGTGTGGTCAATGGAGTGGGATTTACAGATGGACTATTTGGTTTTGGGCCTTTAATAGTACAGTGGTTCCTTATGTCATGACACAGGGGGCGTACTATCGGAGTAACGCGAGCATGAGTGAGGACATGTCCCGCACTGTGGTTGCTCGACTATCCTGATCGTTATTATAGTCGGTGATAAAGTTCTGTTTCTGTACTCTTGGATGTGGGATATTTAACCCGGGAGCTGCGGGAAGACTCATAAGAGGTTCTACTGGGCGCCTAGATTAGGGTTGTTGTTGTTGTTGTTGTTGTTCCCCAAGCTGCCTGGCCGAACAGCCCTAAGGCCCGAAGCAAGGCCGAGGCCATAACCGAGCGTCCCCACGGAACCCTCCCTGCCGACCACAATAAAGCCTGGGTGACCGAAGCCACTCCATGGCGGGGAGCTGAGGAGGGTGCAGAAACGCCCTGGAAACCAAAGCCCCACCCAGGGCCCTGTGCCCCTCAGCAATTATGAAGAGAAAGTTGAGGGGCAAAGGAAAAATGTGACGCTTTGGCTTCCAATCTTGGTAGATTGGGAGGTCAATCCACGGAAGAGACGCCGTCACTTAAGATCTAGAAAATATATAAGTAAAAATGAACAGTCAGAGTAAGCTATGGGTATGGCAGAGACCGCTCAGTTCTCACTCTGATAGACCAGCCCATCACCACATGACTAGAACCCAATCCTCTCAGCATCAGGTAGGAAAGGCCCTAAAAAGCCGCCTTTGGCGGTGGGGATAGCTCCCCTATTTCAACCCCTTTCGGGGTTGGGCACCCACCCATAGATAAGGGTTGTCTATGGTGTTAGGCGGTCCCCCTGTAATAGGGGTGTCGCTGGTGATAGCTGTCCCCCTGGTATCTACAAGGGGTGTGGTTCCCCTATAATAGGGGTGTCTCTGGTGATAGCTGTCCCCCTGGTATCTGAAAGGGGTGTGGTCCCCCTGTAATAAGGGTGTCTCCCTGGTATCTGAAAGGGGCGTGGTCCCCCTGTAATAGGGGTGTTTCTGGTGATAGCTGTCCTCCTGGTATCTGAAAGGGGCATGGTCCCCCTGTAATAGGGGTGTCTCTGGTGATAGCTGACTACACAAATTACCGATGGGCGACAAGCTAATCGGTGCCACTTACAGGTGGCGATTTTTATAACATACAACAACAACAACAACAACAGGACCAAACCAAAGAAAGAAAGAAAGAAAGAGGAGTACCAACAACATGGCCGCCTCGCCACCACCCCTACTAAAAACCAACACATCAACCGATATGCTCGAGTCGCCACCATCACGCCCACTCTGCCGTCCACGCCCGGGAAAAACATACGCATCACCATCACTAATTCCGGGTCCCGAAAAAGGAAGGCAGAGCAGGAAGACTTGGCAAAACATAAAAGGCCCCAGATATCTCCTCTCCAGATGCACAGCTCCTCCCACATCATGGTGGAAACTTCTGAGGGGTCTACCTGAAACCCTCCTAATCCATCCCCTGTGCCTGTGACATTCTGACCCTCAACCACCGTACCTGGGAAATTGCAGCACAAGTCATGACCATCCTGACTTGCTCAGGGTAGAGCCAGCAATTCTAAGGGCTTGAGTAAACTTGCATGCAAGGCTGGAGTCCAAGAATTACCCTCTCTTTCCACTGAGTGTACATGCCATTGCTGTTGTAGATCAAATAGTCTGAGAGTTCTTTTCCCTATTTAAGAACTACTGTCTCTCACACCATAGTGCTCGAGATACATTAGGATCTTTTCTAGGCTTGTAGTTTTGACATTAAAAGTGGAAATAAGGACATGTCCCTAAAACACTCTTAGTATCAATTCAACACTCTTGGAGAAGTCTTTGCCATGGCAAGACCACTGCAATAGTCAGGGCTTTGCGAGACACCGTCACTTAACCTAAGACGTGCGCATGGGGGTATGAGACACCACACATCTATGCGCACATATTTGAGCTGTTCCCATCACTAATATCGTTAGTTTACCATAAATAGCATTAATCCTTAAAAAGTGGCTCACCACATAAGTCGAGTTGAAAAAACTGGCAAAAAACGGGTGAAAAAAGGGTGGAAATCGAGTGAAAATGGGTGGGATAGTAATGATCCATACGTCCGACATCTGTGGCCTCCCGGCCCACACTAACTCCAGTTCCCCCACCGCGCGTGAGGATGACAGTGTAACCAATAGTTCGCTAAAAGTGAGCAAGGTAGCAAAATCAGCTAAACTTCCATCTTCGAGGTAACACTGTCAGTGCTCCACGAGTGCTACGTAGCTGTATGTGGCGTCATTGTGTAGCGATTTCCACCTAGTTTTCGGCGCAATACAGTTCCTTTCATACTGATGGTTGATATAGCAGTCAGAACGGCCCAGAAAGGCCCAAAACGGCCACAGAGCACCCGCTAGAGATGGGTTAATACTTATCCATATGCGCCTATTTTAGGTTGATTATAAAGGTATTAACCTGTTACAGCAATAAAACAAGTGGAAACAGCGTTTGGATGATAAAAATAGGGGATACTGGCCGGGAGTTACATAATGTATGGCTGAGGCAACCTCCCTCCCCTCCTCCCCTCCCCTTGTCTGGAGAGACACTGTTACGCAATAGTCTTTCTCTCGCTCTTTCCCACGCTTGGTAACAGTGATGACAACGCCCTGCTACCAACTCGCTAATGTTAGCACGAAAAATAGACCACAGAATAAGGGAATAACAGGGAAAATAGGTGATAACTGAAGGAGGTGATGTGGAGGAGTGATATTTGGCATGGCCCAGGGGCAAAAAAAAAATAAAAATAAAAATTGGGGGTGTTTTAAATGGATTTTTTTAGGCCCAGGATCTTAAGAGTCTTCCCGCAGTCACCCGGTAAAACTCTTAAGAGTCTTCCCGCACTTGCCGGGTTAAACGGCACTCTGCATATAAAGTCTTTACATTATATGTATGAAAGCCATGGTTGAGCACATATGCTTTTAAAAAGGCCTAAAAATCTAATCATCAGGATTCTTTGAACACTCTTATAAAGGTCAAAGGTAGTTGGGAAAGATTGTACGGCCATGGTCACACTTCTTCCCCACGTTCACGTGATGAATAGTTACTCTGTCATGATTGTTCATTAACTCGTAAAGCGCTAAGCCCCTGTAGTATACACCATTCCCCCATGCGAAGGTATTCTGATTCATTGCTCACTAAAATCGTTAATTTACCATATATATAATTAATACTTATCCATATGTGCCTATTTTACTTTTAATATGAACATATGAACATGGGAAAGCAATAAAACAAGTGGTAACAGCAATTGGCTGGTGAAAATTGTATATTTTAGCCCCGCGGTCGTAATCTGGCCCAGACCGGTGAGAGAGACACACCCTCACTCTCTCGTGTCTCTTGTGGCACTGAGAGACAAGGGGTGGACTCAGACTGGCTTGGAGGGTCGGAGTTACACTCCTCCACCCTCCTCCCTCTCTCCCACTTGTCCTCCCACAAAAATACTCGATAAATATCGGGAATAATAGAAAACAATACCTGATTAAGGAGGGTGAAAAAAGAGGGGGGGGGGGGACACATGTGTAGGAGTGGTAGCAAGTAATGGAGGGAAATTATCTCGCCTAAACACAAATTGCTTTTATTTTAGTGCCACTGGGGTGTTTTAAATGTTTTTTTGTAGGCCTTGTTTCTAACTTCTTACCCTTCTTCTTATACTGTTGATCTTTTCACTCCTTTGGGCTCCTCCGACCATAAACTTATCTCTGCCACCTGTCCTATCTCTCCAGTACGGCCACCCGATCCTCCTAGCCGGCGGCGCTTGTGGCACTTTGGCGCTGCCGACTGGGAGGTTCTCCGGCAGTACTTCTTTGATTTCCCATGGAATGATTTCTGCTTCCGTGGCCGGGGACCCTCGGAGAGTGCTGAACGCATTACCGAGGTAATCCTATCGGGCATGGAAGCATACATTCCATTCTCTTTCTCTCAGACTAATGCTAAAAAATCTTGGTTTACTCACGCCTGTTCTACTGCTGTCCGCAATAAGGAGGAAGCATTCAAACGGTACCGGCGCCTTAAAACTCAAGACTCTCATTCTTCCTATGTTTCTGCCCGGAATCAAGCCAAATATGTTCTTCGACTTGCCAAACACTCTTTCATCAACAATAAATGCACTGAACTAGCCAACTCTAGCTCTTCCCAAGCTTTCTGGCATCTAGCCAAAAACCTCTCCAACAGTGTCTCTTCCTCGTCTTTCCCTCCCCTTTCCCACTCTGAGGGCACAACCATCACTTCTTCCTCTGACAAAGCTAAACTCTTCGCTCAAACTTTTGCTAGAAACTCCACCTTGGATGATTCCGGTGCTATTCCACCCTCTCCACCCTCCTCTCTCTTATTTATGCCTAATATCCTAATCTCTTCTAAAGAGGTACTTTCTACCCTCTCTGGGCTTATCACTAATAAGGTGTACAGTCCGGACGGTGTTCCTCCTGTTGTTCTCAAAAACTGTGCTTCCGTGCTCACTCCCTGCCTAGTCAAACTCTTTTGTCTCTGTCTATCCTCTAACGTCTTCCCTTCATGCTGGAAGTTTGCTCACATTCAACCTGTCCCAAAGAAGGGTGACCGCTCTCAACCCTCCAACTATCGTCCAATTGCTCTCATTCTTGTCATTCTAAAGTTTTTGAAACTATTCTTGCTTCCAAATTTCTTAAGCATTTCTCTTCTCATAATTTGCTCTCAGATCGCCAGTATGGCTTCCTTAAGGGTCACTCTACTGGTGATCTTCTTTCATATCTTACTAACTCTTGGTCATCCTCCTTTCGGGACTTCGGTGAGACTTTTCTATTGCACTAGACATATCGAAAGCCTTCGATAGAGTCTGCCACAAATCTTTAATCTCTAAACTACCTTCCTTCACTTTCAATCCCTCCATCTGTGCCTTTGTGTCTAAGTTCCTTTCCGGCCGTTCCATAGCCGCGGTTGTGGACGGCCATTGTTCACTTCCTCACCCTATAAACTCCGGTGTTCCTCAGGGCTCTGTCCTATCTCCTATTCTCTTTCTACTTTTTATAAATGATCTCCTCAACTGTACCTTAATTCCCATCCATTCATACGCAGACGACTCAACCTTACACTACTCCATTAGTTTTTCAGAACGCCCAACCAGCAATCCCTCAACGACAAACGCAATGAAGCCATAGAACTCTTAAATTCTGATCTAAACACTATCTCCAATTGTGGCAGAGAAAACCTTGTTACCTTCATTGCTTCCAAACCCCAATTTCTCCATCTATCTACCCGTCAGGATCTCCCAGCAGACTATCCCTTATTCTTCAACAATACAAAAATCAACCTTTCATCTTCTCTCAATATCCTTGGTGTCTCTTTTTCTTCTGCTCTCATTTGGAAGGACCATATTACCAGTCTTGCTAAGGCAGCCTCCCAGAAGCTGGGTGTGCTCAACGGCTTTAGGGGGTTCTTTTCCCCTGCACAGCTCCTTGCTCTGTACAGGGGCATAGTGCGCCTTGTATTGAGTATTGTTCACATGTGTGGGGAGGTTCCTCTCACACCGCTCTCTTCTAGGTTCTACTACATGCGCTCAGCATGCTTGTATCTCGTTAGAACGAAGTGCGCCAACTTCTCTGCATAATCTCCCCAGGTATACTTGGTACCGTCTCCCTTCTCTCTGTCTTCAATGGTAGGAGTTTTTAGGCGCCCGATGAGGCCCATATCAATAATAGACGTGTATACATCAGGCTCTGGAATGACAGTCATAGTTAGTTTTTGTTGAAGCTTGCTTTTCTGTGCCTTACGGATGGTTCCATTGACGTTGAAGATGGAAAGGCACTCGGCTGTAACACGATGGTGCAGGACTTCTTGAAGTTTGAGGGCACCACTCGTTTCAACCAGTCCGAGAACAGAGGCCAAGGCATTACGCTCCATTTCCTCAGTCTTTCCCTTCAGGTTCTCACCATCTGCTTTCTTCAATTCCTGAGTTGAAAAGTTCAAACGCTTGCTACGGGGAACTCTGTCGTTGAGAGATTTGGTCATGGAATACACTCTCTCATTCAAGAAGTGCTTCAGTTTGCTTGTGCCATCCTCCTTTGCCAATTTCAAGTCGGCAGCGAGAGCGTCTGAGGCTGGGATTCCAGACTGTAGGGATCGAAGTGTCTTGTTTGTATGGTCAAATGGATCACACTTGAATTCAGTGAGACATGCGCTTATATCCTGTACAGCTTGTTCATCCTTCTTCATTTTACTCGACGAGCAATCAGCATGCTTCCCTTTTCCTTGTTTCTTGCGATTAGCATGGCGATAGACCTTTGTTCTCACCCGATTGATGTTATTCACATTCCGAGTGTTTGAAAGGAGATGCTTTTCATTGTTCAGAATGGCCAACCAACCAGACTTCAGGTTAGAGCCCTTATTCATTGTTGACTCTATCCATATGTCGAGGGCGACACACGAATATGGTTTTCCTGTCATTGACTGTGCAAACATACCACTCTCCATGAATGCAGCCTGATCGACAGGAAGGGTATCAAGCACTGCGGTGAAATCGGGGAGATGCCGACCATACTTGTCATTATCATAGATTTGCATCAAAGGAATCATGAGCTTGAGTGAGGACTTGAACTCAGTCAAGTTGCTTGTTCTGATTGCATGGATATTTTGAGTTAGAACCTCAACCATTTCCATGAATGACATCCAGTATTCTGCTTGTTTGGCACCCTCAAAGTCCTTGAAGAGAGCATCAACGAGGTCCTTCAGCTCAGCATTTCTCTCTAGCTCTGCATGTTCATCTGCAAGTTCTGTGCATCAATCGGATGTTGAAGCTTGGCAAGGGATGCCTTTACTTCTTCAGATAGAGGTGAATCTTCCAAACATTTGTCTATGACATGGTGGACCAGAGTCTTGTAGAATAGTCGCAAGCAGCGAACCCCACGCTTAACATGTTTTCCACGAAAGGCCTGATCAACAGACCCATCTGCTATAACACCAGCTGCCACCAACACATCTGAGATGCCAGATCCCTTAAACCTCTTGTATATAGTGTAGATGAACGACATTTGGATGTGGAAGGGTGCCATGAATGGTAAGATTTTGCTGAACAGCTCAGCATTCTCACTTTTCAACTCTAGCATGAGCACGTAGACAGGATGATCACCAACAATTATTGCAGAAGGCATCTTTTTTTCTTCGATTGATTTTGCAAGCTTACACATCACATCAATGAGAATTGTCTTACGGGGGGGTTGGGATAGGGCATGTGGTATATTGCTCGACTCTTCTCATCTGCATTTGACATGCTGGCGTGAAACCCTGAAAACCCAGGCACAGTCTGTTCTTCTTGCTTAGGTCTCGTTCGGTCATCTTGCGCCCTGACCAATGCATGCATCACACCACGAATTCTTTGCACCGATGTGTCAGGAGGAGGAGTACTTTGATCAGCTGGTGGCTTCCTGAGAGGTGGTTCCCCACGCTTCGCTGTCTTGTATGGGTTTACTTTTTGCATTTCACTTCCGAGCTCTTTGAGAGTTGTCGAGAGGTGTGATGCAAAGTTGGCACCGGGAACTGGTCTATCCTCGTGATTCTCGGAAGGAAGTTCTGTATCAAATGATTCTGGCTGCACAAACATGACATTAGTGCGGTGTGACTGGCCAGCACCGGTCAGTGTGTCGTTCTTGAAGTCATCGTTGTCGACTATAGCGATAGCAGGCTTACCCTCAGCTACTTCGAAGGGGCAATCAGATGAGCACTTGAGGTCATTGACCACCCAAAAATCTCGCAGCATAAGTACGTCATTGAAACTGATGCCCAGTCAGTCTTTGTGTATTATGTCGGCTATCTCCCTACTCTTGGTCAGTCCATGTAGCAAGACAGAGAGATTTATCTCAAATGCAGTGCGTTTTCCAGTAATGTAGCTTGTGAGGATAGATGCAATCGATCGGACGGATGGACTGTCATCAATTGCAGACTTATTTGGGTGTTTCAGCCATGTGAGCAGCTTCAGCAGGAGCTCACTGAGGTCTTCTTCTCTCTCTCCAACTCGTGTATATATGGGAGCCAGGGAATAGTATTTGTCCTGATGACTTGCTCTTTGAGTCGTGCCGCAACATTCATCACCAACTGATCATTTGCTGACACCCAATGAAGATATTGCCTCCTCGATGTATGTACCTGCTGTTGTTGTATCATATACCAGTTCACTCACAGTCTTTTGAATGCGTTCATGAAATCCGATGTCTTCCCCAAATTCATTGACGAGAATTTCCTTTAGGTAGCTGGATTTTACTACTGAGTTATGTCCGTGATTTGAGATAATGCGCTTATAGTCCTGCAGCAGGCCTTGCAGTGTGCGAATTTCATGGTCTTTGAAGATGACTTGACAAATATGATGAAAGAAGAGAGCTTGGGCCTCTCGGAGGTTTACACGCTGCAGATGTTGAGTGCTTTCATCTGAAAGGGGCTTGTGGTCGCTTACATATTTGCGCCAGCACGCAATATGGTAGCGGATTTCCAACCCAAATGCTGTTTGACTATCTGGGATGGATGCAATCAGAGTGTCAAGTCTCAATCTCATGACCTCATCTTCCAGACGGACAGTATGTAACTTGAATTTAGTCAAGGCATCTACTGTTGATACGAGTAAAATCTGCTTGTCACGATCACTACTCTTGTATGCCCCTTTCATGCACCACACACATAGAGTCTTATCGTGAAGGAGACACCCATACTGGAGTGGAGCATTTTAGGTGCACTGTCCTCTGGGGAAGGGTCTTGTTGATCTGATGCTTCATCTCTTTCAAGACGTTCCTCGGATTTGTGTTTGTGGTTTTTGGCTTGAGAGAGCTTGCGCTTGCTGGATAATGATGCGTAACAAGTGCTATGCATGTGGTGACACTTTGGTCCCTTCTCCCAATCCACATTTCCATGTATATGTTGAAACTTATCAAGTTCTTTCCATTGTAAAGACTTTTCTCGGATGGATTCCCACTTCTCAGGTGTAATGTTTTTCCAAACGATCATCTGCGGTACATCGTTTACCACACAGTAAAATGCACTTGGATTCATTTAATGTCTTGTCTGGTAACTCTTCACTCTCTTCTATTATCCATTATTTCGGTCACTTCACAAGTCGTCGATTTTCATCAGATGGGCATGCGATCCATCTGAAACAGTAAAAAAGTAATATTAGATATACACCGCAGGCAGAGAACAACAGTGATGATAGCAGCGAAAGTGAGGACAGTGATTCTGATAGTGGCTTATACAGTAAATCATGTAGTGACAGTGAAGTGGCAGATTAGTATGTACAATTAGTATAATACAATACAATAACACAATACAATACAATACAATAACCATTCCAGTGGATTTGTAATGCCAGAATTAGTGAAAAAGGACACCTCATTCGTCCTTGTAGCTCATCTGATGCCAGAGATATTACATTTCATGTTTTTCAAGATGGCGTTGGCGGCCATTTTGAATATTGGGCTCTAGTAGAGTTAGCCATCATTTTTCAGAGGGGCATAGGAGCTAATTTTCCTTTAAAATGGTTCAGGTTGTCAAATCCATCGAGAGAAAAAGGTAGGAACAAAATGGTCACGGATTCCAAGCAAATGACCCTACTATTACTTCCCCGACTCGGTAACTTGTTTATTTAAAACAGTTACTTTATATATATATCTATGTAGATGTAGCAACAGATACCCCTGGTGGGAACCGGAAGCGAATAACGGCAAGTAACACCAATGAAATGATGAAAAACACCTTTATTGATTTATCAGTGACAGTTTCGACATTCATTATGCCATCATCAGACCTAAAAAGAATGATATTATTCTATTAGAGATAATTTAGTTAATTGCTAAGAAATTACTTGTATGTAATTAACCATCCTGGCCCGGGCAGGCTCTCCAAAGGGCAGAGCTCGTATCCGGGCGATCTGGCCAAATATCAACAGAAGTAAACTAAGGTTAATCTCGCTTAATATATTACCTACATTAATCACATATATATAGAAATGAGCGACTTACCTTGCTGCGTAGAATGGCGTTGAGTAGAGCTCTCTAGCTCAACTGGTTCTGGAGTGATGGTGATGGAAGTGGAGGTAACTTTTGCGGCGTATTTACCTCGGCGAGTCCGAACACTCAACCGCGGCCCCAGCTACGACGCCCAGTTGCACTCGTCGCTCCACCCGCAATTATGCCGGGAAGCGATTTGATAGTGTTTTATTGGTTATTCTGTCATTTATTATAGTTATTATGTTATTTTCACTCAATAAAGTTATGTATATGAACATATGTGTGGCTCTGTCACTTATTACTTCGTTTTATTATTATTATTATGATTATTAGTGTCACTTTCACTGGACTTTGATAATTGGTAGTGTCATTTCCCCTTTTATGTATTGTTAGGTAAGCTAATAATATATATAGTGTCACTGTCACTTGTTCATATTGTTATGAAGGCACTTATTATTACTTGTGTGTCTCTTTCACTTATACTTAGTTTATTTATTATTATACTGTCACTTTGACTGGCCTAGGCTTATTGAGTGTCATTTTCACTTATTTATTGTTAGAAATATATATTTTAGTGTCACTTTCACTTGTTCATATTGTTATTGAAGGCATTTATTATTACTAATGTGTCCTTTTCACTTATACTTAGTTATATTATTATTCTTAGCCTACATTTGAGTGTCACTTTCACTGTTGTCACTTCCACTTCAAACGTTTGTTAGAGTGTGGAAGTCGTTGAAGCAGGTGCCAGCACACAGTCCAACTTGACACTCTAGGCATTCCCAAGTGGTTTTTGTGGGTTTTCGGGGTCTGCGAGTTGTGTGGCTGCACACATGGCACCTCTTCTGAGTCCTAACGTTACTACCTGGTGCTTTGAAAGGAAGGGCATTGAGCTGGTGCTTCCTGAAAAATTCAGCACACCCCGTTCTGTCCAGCTGGCCTGGTCCTTGTAGTGGCCTCCCTGGTGTAGCCGCATGTTTAGCCAGGAGCTCAAGTAGCACCTGCTTGTGGAACTTCCGCAGGGACTTGTACTTCTTGGCTCCTGGAGTCCTCAGACGGTAGATGTTGTAGGCATTGAGGACCGACATATCTACCGTATGCAGGATAAACTTCTAGTACCACCTGCAAGATGTTCGTAGGCAGTCGATGAAGCCCATCTGCATGTCGGACTTGTCAACGAGGCGCATGTTGAGGTTATAATCCAGGACACATATTATCCTTGTAAGCCTTTCATCTCCCATTCGTTCAACATGACCATACCAGCTCAGCACCCTTCTGTCCACTCTGGCCTGGTAAGTGTACCAGGTCATAATCACCTGATGTCAATTACTGCTCCTGTTAGTTTCTAGGCCTCTTCGTAGGTGTTATTTTATGGCTAGGATGTATTATTTTTATGTAATAATATGCTTGTATCATAATTATGCATGTTCAACCACGTTGCCTAGGTTTTGGTGGCCGTCGGGCAAGAAATTATCAGTCTGGTGCTTTGTTCGACTTGCCTCTGGGCCCTCCTGATCCCCGGTCATTTAGCTATGTTTGAAATCTTGTGGCTACCTAGAGTATGTAGAATTCAGCTTTCATTAAGTCTGGAACATGTTGGGTGTGAATTCGTTTTTATTGGATCAAAAAGTTGTACTTTTCTGGGCCAGGTATTTTTCGTTGGGCGAATAATGCACCGTTACCTAATTCAACATTCCGGCGGGCCCGGCGAAGTCAACAATCCAATAAACATGTACGGAGTCTGGCGCAATCGAACGATATCCCGGCAGAGGAAAGGGAGGTTTTCTTCCGCCGGAAAATCGGCGTAGTCGAAGACTCATCTAAACCTATCTCTAGAGTTAGCTTGGAGCTGATTACTTGTTGCCCGGCGTTGGTCGCCGGATGCCGTGGAACTGGATTCTCACGTTTTAAGATGGGTTTTAGGTCAGATGTGTTGGTCACTTAGGTAAGCAGTCACATCACTCTGACCATGGAGAATGGTTAAAGTAACTTAAGGGGATTTGAGATAATATAAGTTTGATTCCCGGAGTGAAGTAGAGAAAACCTAATATTTAGTAGCGCCCCATAATCATTGACAATATTGCCTATTAGTATAATAGTCTCCATTCAACATCCCGCACCAGCATTTTGAATCTACCGCCGCGGAAGTATCATGGAATACTCATCATAAGTGCACGCTTAATTCCCTTATGGAATCGTCCTTATGATCGGGTACCCTACCGAAAAAACTCTGTAAAAAATAAAAAATAAAAATTAACTTAATATTTGTCATCATATGACTTACCATATGTGGATTTCTTGCATTTTGCATCCCTGACTCCAGTCCCTCTAGCAGCCATCTTCGTCCTTCACTGATATATCAAGAAACAACTCTAGAAATCAACGAATTGGAAGTGGGATGGATGGGAGGGTAATTTCATCGTCAATGATTACGGGGCCCTACTAAATATTAGGATTTCTCTACTTCATTCCGGGAATCAAACCTATAATTTAATAGTGGCCCCTTCATCATTGACGATATTGCTTAAATACCAAGTCTGGAGGGGGACATTCGTGACAATATCCTAACCTCAGGGGACAAAATAATCCGTATAAAATTTTTTAAGTTTTATTGTATGCAAACATTATATAAAAAATATAAAAGATTGTATGTGGTGCGTGCCATCAAGAAAGTCTGCTTACTCGTGACCAGATCTTTTCCTTAAGATTCTTGCATGATACTTTTGGGGACACGCATGTGTTCCCTTAAATAGAACTATAACTCTGTAGAATTTAGTTCTAACCTGAAAAATATTTGTACAGTATAATATATGTTTGTACATTCTGATAATACTACATAGTTGCAACTATACTAGATTTCTTCTTAAATTTAACATAAAATAAAAATCTGTTGAACTTTATAACAAGTTCGATCAAAGCTCGTGATTTATCACATTTCTCCGGCGGACGGGGACTTAGTGACGTATGGGCTATTCCGCAACCCCCCCCCCCTTTCTCTTAAAACAAATCTTACACAATAGAACATAACCTACTGGATCCGTTGTCGTAAAGCTACACAGGTACGCTTTGGTTAATCATAAGCGACTGACAGGTAACGTGTTACAAAAGTATGATTGGACGCCCATAGTTGTGTATTAGCAATGTCTTCTATCGAAAAGTTTTGTAAGAAACGAAGAGAGACTGCCCATTTCCTGATGTCGTGAGCCCTGCCCACCACGCCGGGGTTATTTTCTTTAATGACGTCGACTAACAGAGAAGCTAACTTTCTTCTCGTAACACGATTACCTGCCTGGTTCACCCATAGAGCACCTGATTGGTGAGGAGGCGCAGCCCTCATAAACTTAGTTAAGGCCTGCACTGGGCATAAAATATGCGTTTCAGCGCCGGAACAGAAAACTCAGAAAACACATGATCAGAATGCTAATTGTTTGCTATGAATGTGGGAGACGGCGCAATTTGTACATGATCGTGCAGTCTCCCCAGCCTAAGGCAATTAGGTTCGTTGCTCATCGCTGCCAGCTCCGACACCCTATTCCCTGTGGCGAGAGCCATCAAGAAAACCACTTCTTTAAGAGTGAATCAAAATCCTGTGTGTTATTGTATTTACGCGATTGAAGCAATGATAAGGCTTTGTCTAGTGACCAGGTGGGCATGAGCTGACGCAGTGGTGGGCGCAGCTTGAAACACGCCCTCATAAACCCTTTCTCCTCCGCCTGCGGTATGGAAAGACATGTGAGATCAAAGAAGGGAGTTTTGATGGCTGATAAATGATTTTTTAATGTGACTACTGAAAAACGTTTTTGCTCAAATAGATAATCTAGGTATTTGAAAATAAAGGCTCCCGAGGCATCCGTTTGCCCTGACTCGACAATCCAGGTTGTAAAAGTTTTCCAATGTGATTGATATTGTCTCCTGGTAGACATGGTATATTGGTTCATAAGTTTATTTGTGACACTTTCCCCAAATTGAGCTAACCATTTTGTGTTGTAAATGTTCAGAAGGCAAAACTGAGCGAGGTCCGAAGGATGCCAATCCTCTCTAAGTGGAATGCGGAGACCGGGAACGTCACCGGAGTCCTGCACCATTCTTGCAACTGATGGTACCACGCCTGAGCCGGCCATAACGGCGCGATCATCGAGACTAAGCCCCAGTAACTTCTTAGTTTGTGAATTACCCGGCACATTAGCACAGAATCTGGTGGCGGAAAAAGATAAATTGAGGGCCACCTGTTCCAGTCCTCTAATAATGCATCCGGTCCCCCCCGCCGTTGTCACCCCCTGGCGAGTTAGGAAGAGAGGGATTCTGTGATTCTCTTTGGATTCGAACAGATCCACTTGTGGACGGTAAGGCCTTGCAATCATTCTGTCGAAGATGGGTTGTTTGATAGCCCATTCTACTAAGGTGCTCCGCCTCCGGGATAGAGCGTCTGCCCAGACATTCGACACGCCGGGGAGACATGCTGCATGTAGGTGAATGCCTAGCGATTCTGCTAGGGCAAAGATCTGTTCTGACACTTTGAGCAACTCTCGGGACCTCACTGAGCCTTGTTTCTGAATACAATGGACTGCGGTTAGGTTGTCCATATGGAACGCTATTGATTTTCCTTGTAACGACATGCCGTGATCTTGGATGAAAAAGAGAGGAACTAAAAGCTCTTGCATGTTGATGTGAAACTGATTGTCTTGGGGCCAAGTGCCCTGCCCTTGATGGCCTAGATTTGACTGATACCCCCAACCTAGTGCTCCTGAAGCGTCTGTGTCTACCCATACCGTAGGTGGGGTAGAAACCCATGTTGTTACAGAGTATAGTGTCTCGGGCTTGGGCCAGACCGATAGTAAGCTGTGGATTAATGGAGGAATTGGCCACAATTTCTTCTCCGGCGAGAGAGGAAAAACTTTGTTGCCTTCCAAGATTAATCTCTTCACTTTCAACCGGCCCAACTTCACAGTTAATTGGATCCAGTTGAGAGAGCCGATCAGAGAATCCCACGTTTTCCTGGTCGTATTCAGACTGTGGAGAAAAAGAAACAGTTTCCGGCGAAATCTGTCACGATTGTCCACACTCTGAGTAAGCGTCAGACTGGTGGTGTCCCAGACCAGCCATATCCACTGAATATTCCTTGGGGGAACCTGGCGAGACTTCGCCAAGTTCACCTTGAATCCTAGGTTTTGCACATGATTTAATACTTGGTTTGCATGAATGTGACATAACTCCTCCGACTCTGCCACCACTAGCTAGTCGTCTAGGTACCAAAACACCTTTATGCCCTGGATCAACAGTGGCAAAAGGGCATGCCGGAATAATTTTGTGAACATTCTCGGTGCCAGGTTTAACCCAAAAGGCATTTTTCGAAAGACATAAGTCTCTTGCCTGACCCCCAGAGCGAGGAATTTCTGGAACCTTTTGTTTATAGGGACATGCCAATAGGCGTCTTTGAGATCTATTGAGCACATCCAACCTTATGGCGGAAGATTCCTGATATAATTGACTGTAAACATCCTGAAGGGTGAATTCTTGATAAAGGTGTTCAGATGCGAGAGATCCAACACTGGTCGCATTTGCACACTGTCCCTTTTCGGCACTAAGAAAAATCTGGAGGTCAATACTGGGCAAGTTGGTTTTACTGGTGCAATGACCCTTTTGGAGATCATTTCCCGGACCAGGGCCTTCACCTTCTGTGACACATTGTTGCCTTCCAGCGCCTGACGCAGTCGAGGTCACTGGAGCCACCGCCAGGTGATCCCTTTGCTCACAACTTTCCTGGCCCAAGTTTTCTTGGGCCAGGCTGAGCAGAATAAATGGAACGACCCAGTTTGCAAACTGTGCCTGTTCGGAGAAGCAACTCTCGAATCCGGCACGTCTAAGCATTGCGCCGGGAAACTGAGAGTTTGGGTGGCTAGTTTTTTTGGAGGGGGAGGTGGTTTGGTATCAGATGGCTGGCTAGTTTTGGCTGATGTCTGCCCCTAATTTGATTTCTGGTGTGGCTTACCTCTATACCCTGAATATTTACCTTGTTTAAGTTTGGGTTGAGTACTTTCCTGCTGAGGAGGAGTTCTGGGATCTCAAGAGGACTGTTTAGCATGCGGTTCGTTAGGCTTACCTTCGTTCTTTGGTTTCTGAAAGGGCTTCTTAAATGGTTCTCTCCTAGCTTGGGAGCTAACATGCTTTCACCCATTGACCATATTAAAGACTACACTCCACGTTTCTGAGTTAAGAAGGGAGGCAGTGAGTACCGGGGAAAGCGTTATCTGGCGCCCAATGTCATCCGGTAACTTTTTTACTAGATGCACTCTTAGATCTTGGCGGGCTCGAACCGCTTCCATGATCGCTATTCTGATGTCTCCTAAGGTTTGAATAGAATTCTGCAATAAAATTCTTCGTGATAAGTCAGTGGCCTTCCTAACATTTGGGTCAGCACTGGCCTAGATAGTCCTGGTAAGAGAGACAGCAACCTGGCGGTTGACTAAATACTGAGAGAACATCCGGTAGGCTTTGTTTCGTAATTTAAAATCCCTTTCCAAATGAGCCGCCGGAGGAGTGCAAAAGGGTTCATCTAGAGTATGGAGGGCTACTTTGGGTGCCGCTAAAAAGGCCAACAAATCCGGCGACACCCCGTCAGCCGTCTGTACAGGTAACGAGAAATAATTATGAGATTCCAGTGGTCCCTGATGAGAGGACTTAGACGTAATGGTTGATGCAAATACCTGAGCCTCTAACTCCCAATCTACCCAGGGACCTACCCCTATCCGCCCAATTTCCAGGACTGGTGTATGCGACTGATCCAGTACCGGAATTGTATCCAGTTCCGGCGTGAGAGCATTCAAAGCCTTGACATCATTAACGCCATCGGCTTTAGACCAGTCCGCAAAGAGTCGTGCAGATGAGGCGGCGGGAACTGCCGGGGCAGCTGTGTGAACAAATAAGTCTGGATTAAAAGAACTAGGTATAGCTTTGATTGATACATCCAGTAATCTCCCTGCTTCGTCCTTCGCCCTGAACTTTCTGTTTTTGTTTATCTCAATTGTCCACTCACTAGGGACCGGAAGGTCTCCTGAAATGGTGGGTTGTGCTAATTGTGGGTTTAGTGGCGTTGCCGGGACCCATGAGCAGTCAGGTCCATAGAGGAGAGACATAGGGCCTTTCCTTTGAGGAACCTTATCTAAGGGAGGAGGAGTAATATCCGAGATCACTCTAACATTAGTGGTAGTCAGCGTGGCTGGCACTGTATTGCCGGAAGCTGCGGTTACTGACGGAGACAAGGACATAGGAGGCACAAAGGTTAGGGGGGAAAGAAAACCCGAAGGTTGTAGAGGTCTTATCATGGAGTGACTCGTGGAAACTATAGGTAGACTGGCAGGGGGGTCAGAGGAGGTAGGGAGATTATACTGTTGCATTACTTTATGTAAGGTATCACTTATTTCATCTGAGGTAACACACTTACTGTGGGATCCCTTAGAAAATTGGGAGCTAGCTTCAGACTCCTCACCCGTTAGACCTGGTGGAACTGAGGATAAAGGCACTTCCTCCGGCTCAACCTCTTCAGAAATATCCTGTTGTGCCTCCGGCGTCTGATCCGCCGTTGGCCACATCAAATCAGGGACAGACGAAGATAACATATCAATATTATTCTCAATCACTGGTTCCTGACTTACTCTAACCCTGTCATGAGATGGCTCCAATTGACGCCAGCACCCCCGCGCCGCGGGTGGCTGTGAGTCTGGGATGATTTGGGAGCTATCAAAAAATTGTGAACCCTTATATTGCTCGGCCAGGACTTGTCTAGGTCCGGTGGAGAAGCCAGTACGTGGCACATAATTCAACTTAGGAATAGCAAAGGTGAAATCAGGTGGTACACTTAAAGATTGTTCATGACCCGATTGGTAGTCTATGTCTTCTGACCACCCCACTTCCGAGCCGCCGGCATCAACGTTGGGCGTGTCGGAGATAAGGGAAGAGGGAGGTGGTTGTGGGGTCTCTTTCCGGCTACAACTGCGTGGCTGTGAGTCCTCCTTCCGGCGTTTGTGATACCGGAAAGACTCAGCCGAAGAGTGTCTTCTTCGGGGAGACCTCGACCTCGACCTCGACTTAAGCTTTGGTGAGGGTGAAAGTTTCCTCTTTGGTTGGTCGGGGGGGGGGGGGGGGGCAACCTCGGTAATTTCACTGTCAGTGCCACTGCTGCTACTCACTACCTCTTTGGAAAGGGTTTTAGATTTCACTTTAGGTCTGACAGATTTATGGGAGGCTGGTTTGAGCAGAGGTGACTTAATTATTTATTGTTCCAAGAGGGCCTAGTCATTACAGTGAAGAGCCTTATGGGCAGTGTCTTTGGCATAAGTGTTAAAAATTACTTTTATTTCTTGCAAAGCTGCCAAGCATGACAAGTCTTTCTTGGTGAACAAAGCAGTTTTCAAGTCGGAACAGACGGAACAACGCTTTGACATTTACAAGCCTCTAGAGCGGTCTAAACACTTAACACATCTTAAACAGAGTTTATGAGCGAATATAGGTAACAGTGTACAGTGAGGAGTAGTGCATAACTCAAACCGAGGCATGATGGATAACGAAGCCCCCCCCCCCCCTCAGCTGGAATTAGCAGCCATCACCCGCCAGTCCTGTAGTCACTAAGGTGCCGGGAATTCTGGAAATAGAAAATTTCCCGGAATCAATGCTCATAAGGATAACCTGCGAGGTGTTAAAACATCCTACCTTGAGTCTTCCGGAAAATTAGCTATAGTTACAACTACTCTAACCGTCCGCTGGACTCGCCGCGAAAAACCTGGGGCTTTTCCGTCTAAGCTGATTGGAACTGCTTACCTATGACCAGTGTCACAGGCCCTATTAGACCGTTAGTGTATGAATATCTGCCGCATGACGTATCTAAACACTTGCACACTTGACTGGGCCGCCGCAGGGCGAGGAAGTGTTTACCACGTGACAATTGGGGTCAGGGCGAGTTAACTCGGCGGGCCGAGTTCAGAGCTCCCGTAGGAATCCGCATTTCCGCCGGAAGGCCTGTGGTTCAGCTAACCACGCAGGGACATTTGGTTGTTCCCTACCCGTTTTGAAGACGGGTAACCAGGGCCCTGCTGCACGGGGCCGCAAACAAAACAACCAAAATTTCAGAGTGGGGAGACAAAGCACAGATCCTCTCTCCGAAACCCTCACATAAATACAGGGACGTCTCCCAAACCCACAAATAACATGCAAAGCACACATGTACAAACACCAGAGGCACACATAGGCTTAAACATAAACAGAGAATTCAGAATCCTAAATTAACTGCAGACTACACTGGAGACCCCTAACCAGGCTGGCCACGTGGCTCGACGAGACATCACAGGCAGACGACGCTCCGAAGACCCAGCAACCGCAACCAGATAAGGGAGGACCACGACAGGGTCCCGCAAGCAAATACGAACTCTAGAAGGTGTAGCCCCACGTGCAGTCACCCTTAGACTAGAGCATCTGCTAAAAAACACAATTAATATATGCAAACGCCTCTTAGTGACGGCCTGAAGCATAATCTTGTAGAGTGGTAGCCTGCTAGCTATGAAATCAAAAGGTAAAGGCGCAACACAACATAATAATAACACACGTGGCGCGACGATCTTGGGATACGTATGCGCCTGTTACAATAGTACCCAAATTTACACACTTCCTGTGGACATACCAATGGGGCAGCCGTTGCTAGCTAATCTAAACCTGTTCACTACAACGCAGGTGTATACAAATGAGCAAGGACTAACTAGAAGCGCTGGAAACGTCAAATGAAGCGAGAGTGACGGCGGCACCCCACTGGCTTGTGTGGCCGCGGAAGTAGGATGGACGAAGATGGCCACTAGAGGGCCTGGAGCCGGGGATGCAAAATGCAAGAAATCCACATATGGTAAGTCATATGATAACATTTTTTTTTTTTTTTTTTTTTTTTTTTTTTACAAAGTTTTTTCTGTAGGGTAACCGATCATAATGACGATTCCATAAGGGAATTAAGCATGCACTTATGATGAGTACTCCATGCTACTTCCACGGCGGTAGATTCAAAATGCTGGTGCGGAATGTTGAATGGAGACTATTATACTAATAGGCAATATCGTCAATGATGAAGGGGCCACTATTAAATACTAGTGTTTGTTTAGTCTTTTATCTCATACGTCATAAGTAATGTTATTTCCGCCGTCATAGACTTGTCCTTATGACCATTGATTCTTGAAATCTTTCCTCCTCAGATGTGGTAACTAAGTTTCACCCGAGGGATGTCTAGGCAGACAAGCATTTTCCGGCAGGGAGAGGTCTTTATCATGGAGTCGATATAATTTGGTGCTATCTAAAACTGTCCCAACCTAACTGTACTTGGTCATAATCGCTGTGTGTGGTGCGTAAAGTGTCACGACCAATCAAGGGGTAGATGGCTAACTAAAACATGTAGGCCTACTCAGTGCTTCCAATTCAGAAACGGCCTTGTGACACATTCTGACTCAATATGTAAGAGGGTATTGCTATCTATCAGATTCACTTTTAAGAACTATTGCCGGGAGGTAGCTCATAAAGCTCTCCAACTTGACGATCAATTGTTATCGGGGTTTTTGGACGATACGTCACCCGGCAGACCCCAAAGGGATGCATCTTCGCAGGCTTCTTCTACTGCTCCCCCTCCACGGGCGAAGCAAAAAGTGGTTTCCAAAGAAATTATATCTACGGATGATTCTTCAGACTCTGCACCTCCCTCCCCCCGCCAGTCCAAAAGGACACCTACCTCTGATCAGGCAACCTCTCAGAAGTGACGCCCTTGCTCGAAGTCACCTCATAACAAACTTGCATCTCCTGGGACAGCTCAATCTGCCAAGAGACAGAAATCTGATTCTTCTTCACGCCCGAAGAGCCGGCCGAAGAAGGAATCCAAGGACAAAGGGCGTCCGGCGAAGCACCGTACCCCGGCACCAAAGTCTGTTCTGACACCCAGCGGGTCTGGGATACACCTGTCGAGAGCTGATCGCCAGCAACTGTCTCCCCCTCGCCGACTCCCTTCTGTACCTGCATTAGACAACAGTGTCTTCGGGCCACCAGCTTCACCTCGGATGGTTTATGTCTCCCCTTCTATCCGGAATAAGCCTTACACGATCCCCCGCCGGGTGGCGCCTCAGGAGTCTCCCGTTCAATTACTGGTGTTGCGAGAGGATCGTGGGCATTTCATTCCACTTGAGGACTCGCAACAAGAGTCTAGTTCCAACTTAGAGCAACCGGGTCTCTTATCTCCCATGGAACACTCACCAATACCTGATCTGGTGTGGATAGAAGAGCCTGAGCCGGAAGAGCAAGATCTTGCGGTTAGTGACATAGCCACCCGGTTTAAGGGGGTCCGTTCAGAGGCTTCACCAGCCTGGTTGCCAGGTGCCACTCCGCGTTTCGAGCAAACTGCCTAGGAAGAGAAAGTACCGTCTGGCCAACGGCGCTCTCCTCTACAAGAAGAACACCAGGACTCGGGGCGCCTCTCGTTCTTCATCAGTGATCGACCAAAGTGGAATTTTAGTGACACATGAACAGTTTCAAAGTTGGATTGATTTTGTAAAAGGTGTGAACGATGAGCGGAAGTTAAAGGTTTTCACTCCCTCGGCGCCGGCGCCGCGACCTCTAGGGCAGGCACAAGTCCTCCCGAATGTCTCACCTAGTCCCCATGTTGTTCCCAAAGCGATTAACGTCACTTCTGTCACTTCGGCATTGTTTACGTCTAAGTTAAATATTTTGAAAGACTTAATTCCACCGCCTTTAGATAAATCATCCCTTATCCCAAAAGGACCTATGCCATTTCTTTTTTGTGAAGACAAGTCATGGGTGGTCGTGAAGCCCACTCGTCCGGAGGTCGCGCAACCGACGGTCACGGGAGAGCTCCTGGTGCCGGAACATTGGTTCATTGAGAAGAGTGAGGCCAAGAAACTGAGGGCTAAGAACCAAGCAAGGGATATTCTTGATGTTATTATTAAGGCTATTCCCAATATTTATAATCCTGAACACTACGTATATTCCCATTCCCCAGCTCTACTCCAAGCATCATCAGTTAAACTTTACTCAGATTGGTCAAAGTCAGATGGACTGAACGATATCAAATTGTTGTAAGGGATCACCCCGGAACTAAAATCCCCCCCCCCCCCGCCCGGGATCATTCTGTTCTTCCGGTACTTCATATTGAAGGTGTGGGTTCGGGGTCGTGGAATGGGTGGGAGAAAGAGGCCCAGCTTTTTCCAGTTCTATCACTAACAAGAGTAGTCACCAACTCCCGCCGGAAGATCACCATTGGTTTTCCATGCCAGTGGCCCAGGTGGAGGCAGTGCCACAGTGTTTATTGAACTTCTTGTGTGCTCCTAAGCTGTCTTTGCGTCGATTGGCGGAGTATTTTGTCAAGTCGACAAAGACTATAAGATGAGACAAAAAACCTGAAGGTTGCTTTCGCAGTTCCTAGTCAGTTGACAGCTAGCTAAGTCGCTAGCTCGTACGTCTGAGGCGGTGCCAGAGAGCAACACCCATAAGGCACTCTCTCTGACTAGGGCCTTGTCTCTTATTGTAGAACTCTGTTCAGAACCTTGCGATATTCGTACGGCTCTTTTCGAGGCCGTACAAGTGCGACAGGACCTCAGAGTTTATCTGTCTAAGAAACTGCCGGAGGAGATGGGTAGAAAATTAATATTATCCGAAGTGCTAATCTCTACCCTTGTTTCCCTAGATGCCTGGCACACAGTTAATTGTTTGTTAGACTCGCCGCGCCATAGCTTCTAAGCCAAAGAGTGATTCATCAGCACATAAGCCTGCACAAGTTAAGAGTCATTCACGTGGATCCTTTCAGTCACCACAGTCTAGCAAGGCTTAACCCTGTCCAGGAAGCAGTGGCACAGCCAGGGGCCGCGGTCAGCTTAGGGGTCGTGGGAGGTGGGTTAGATGTCAGTCGAGGGGTAAATCCAGCTGTGATGGTAGAGGCTCTCTTCCCAGTAACCAATCATCTGAGTCAACTCCTACCCAGTCAAAAAACTGAAGGACCATGATGCTCTCTCACTTCCAGGGCCTACCAAAGGCGAGGTGGATCCGACTGTAGCTCTGCCGGACAAGGCCAGTTTCGTAAATGGCAGCTTCCGGGAATGTTATCGGGCAAGGTCCCCTGGACATGCGCCAGAACAGTAGTGCGAAAGGCCCTCTCATGGAGGTGGACCCGGCACCCTCATTTACATCGACCACTAGAGTTAAACCCTGTTTCATTAGAGGTGAGAACACTAATCCAAGAGATAGTAGACAAGCGCGTAATTGTTCAGGCAACTCAGTCCTCCCAGTTTATACATCCCGGTTATTCTTGGTTCCAAAGAGGACAGCGATCACAAGAGGCCGGTCATAGACCTGTCTTCCCTGAACCGATATATTCATAATCAGTCATTCAGGATGCTGACGGTGAATCAGATCAGGCTGACACTGTCACCGCAAGGCTGGATGTTTTCCTTGGATCTGATCTAACAGATGCCTACTGGCACGTCCCCATAAACAAACGGTTTCAAAAGTACCTGGCTATGTGCCAAGGGAATCAAACGTTTGTCTTCCAAAGGATGCCCTTTGGCCTAAATCTTGCACCATGTATTTTCACAAAATTATTCCGACAGTCTCTACTACCACTGCTACACCAGGGAGTCAACATCATGTGGTATCTCAACGATTGGTTAGTGGTAGCAAATTCCAAAATGTTATGCCTCCTACATGTACAGCTAGTAATTTCCCATGTTTGCACTATGGGGTTCAAGGTGAACTTGGCAAAGTCTAATCTTGTACCCACGAGAACTATCCAGTGGGTGGGCCTGCTATGGGACACAGAACACTTATCCCTGAGTCAAAGTGCAGACAACCGACAGAGATTTCGCAAGAAAATGTTACGATTTTTGCACTCAATGACAACCACAAGGAGGGTGTGGGAGTCTCTCATGGGCTCACTCAACTGGATCAGATGACGGTCCCGTTAGGACGGCTGAAGGTCAAGAGGTTAATTTAGGAGGGAAACAAGCATTTCCCTCTTTTGCCAGATGGAAAGCTATGGACAATCCCGAAGTTAATCTACAACCTACTGGCGTACTGGGCGAAGCCGGAAATATTGCACTCAATAATGGCATGGACGTCTCCTCCGCCGACGATCTGGGTCAACTAGGATGCATCCGGTACCCTGGGATGGGGGTACCAGTCGAACCTGGGCCATCAGGGTCAGGGTCTGTGATCCAGGTACAAAGATCTTCACATGAATGCCATGGAACGTCCCTCATTTCTTTCTGCAAGAGCACGGCTCAACTCTAGTGGGAAAGTCATTAGCCTTCAGAATGGACAATCTGAATTCAGTAACATGAATTCAGAAGCAGGGGTCCGCGAGATCTCAAGTGTTACAAAGGTTGTCGGAAGAAATGTTTCGCTTGGCCAAAAAGCTAGAGATTTATCTCTACGCCACTTATCTGCCCGGAGTTGCAAATATCTGGGCAGACGCTCTGTCTCGGAGACAGAGCACACTAGTAGAATGGTCCCTAAAGCAAACCGTCTTTCAAAAGATTATTTTGTTTTGTTTTTCCTATATTCCAAGTACTCCTTCTCGGGCATAGGCTGAGAGCCTGAACACTCAACCGCTGAACACAGTGAGGCCTTGTTCCAGTCTAAGGAGTGAGACATGTGAAGCAGCCCGGCCCGAAGCAACTCCATCTCTGAAGCTGCTGAGACGATTAAGAGGGGGAGTACAAAGGAGTACAAAGGAAATCAAGCAACAACAGATCTAGTGACCCCTCTAGGTTGCTTGTCCTCCAAAACACTGCGGATAAAGAGTCCAAACAGTGGTTTAGAGTTGGTAAGGGAACATTGGAAAGGGAATTACTGCCCTGGAACTAATGTCCATGGCAGGATTAGGAAGTTAGTAGGGGACAGAGGGGTTAGTAACTGAGGGGGGGATAAAATAAAGTTATTCATTTACAAACGCAGTCAGTCGCGGGTTTGATGCGAGATATTTGTCTATGCAGAGTTAAAATAAATCAACGGTCATGCAGTCTATAACGTTTCGGGGAAGCCCATTCCACAAGTTGACAACTTGATTGAAGAAGAAATTCTTAGATTCGTGTGAGTTAAAAGATTTACCAATAATTTTGCAACCGTTTCCCCGCGTGTAATTAGATTGGTCGATAGTGAAGTACTTACTACAGTTCATATTGTCGATGCCTTTGATGATTTTGAACACTTGAATTAAGTCACCTCTTAATCTGCGCTGGGTTAAAGGAAATAGCTTTAATTCTCTAAGACGCTCTTCGTATGGTTTGTTCTTTAGGCTAGGTATCATTTTGGTAACTCTACGTTGAACTCGTTCTAGCTTGTTTATATCTTTTTGGTAATAAGGGCACCAGGATTGAACGCAGTATTCCAGAAGAGGGCGGACTAAGGAATTGTAAAGGGTTAGGATAACTTCTTTGGATTTATGCTCAAATGACCTGCCTATAAAGCCAATTATTTTGTTTGCCTTCTTAACAACTTCTGAACATTGTTGACTCGGTTTTAGGTTACTCGATATTGTTACTCCCAGATCGGTTTCTCTGTTTACATTCTTAAGCTGAGTGCCATTCATCGAATAGTTTGCTTTCTCATTTAGGTATCTGATATGTAGTACTTTACATTTATCCGCATTGAAACTCATTTGCCAAATTTGGGCCCAACATGACAATTTAGCTAGATTGTGTTGCATATCGTCAACTTGTTCTTTTGAGAGTACGCTACTTGCAATTTTTGTATCGTCAGCAAATTTTGAGATTGTACAGGTGAGACCCTCATCTATGTCGTTGATGTAAATTAGAAAGAGAATTGGTCCTAGTACCGATCCCTGGGGTACCCCGCTACTTACATTGGCCCATTTTGATGCCTTACCGTTTATGACTACTCTTTGCTTTCTGTCGCTGAGCCAATTTTCTATCCATTTCAACACACCGTCTTGTATTCCATGCGCTTTTAGTTTTACCAGTAAACGTTTGTGGGGAACTTTGTCAAAGGCCTTTTGAAAATCAAGGTATATAATATCTACAGCTTTACTCTCATCGTAGAGGTTGAGGATATCGTGGAAGAAGTCTAAGAGGTTTGTTAAACAGGAACGTTTTTTACGAAAGCCGTGTTGAGTATCTTTAAGTATGTTATTTTCCTCTAAGTGATTTACGAGTCTGTCTCGTATGACCGTTTCTAGCATTTTACATACAACTAAGGTTAAGCTAATTGGACGATAGTTACTGGGTAGGGATTTGCTGCCTTTTTTAAATATCGGTGTTACGTTGGCTAGCTTCATGTTCCGACAGGGATTTTTGTAATAGGGTTGGAGAGCTCATCCTAGCTTCCTTTAGAATTCTAGGCGGATTGTATCTGATCGGTCATTGTTCCAGACTGCAAGGTTATTGAATAGTAATGTCAGTTTTCGAGCTCATCCTTAGCTTCCTTTAGAACTCTACAGATTTCAGGTCCAGGCGTTTTATTTACCTTGAGTTTATCTAAACAATTCAATACTTCTCTCTCTATAACGGTGATATTGCGTAGAACATCTGAATTATCAATCTGAATCGGCGATGGTGTAGGGATATCACGGAGGTCTTCTGTTGTAAAAACTGATGCAAAGAAGGTATTGAGGGCATTACTCATTTGTACTTCGTCTTTGGTGTATTCTCCATTTTCATCGACTAACGGTCCAACAGTTGAGGTAACTACTTATTTTTCTGATATGAATTCTTTCGGGTTTGTTTTACTTTGATTCGCAATATGTAACTCTAAGGTCTTTTTACTTTGCTTAATTAACTTTTTGGCTTTGCGTCGTAGCTCTACAAATTTCAGCCGTTCTTCGTCATTTTGTGAGGATTTTAATCTATCATTAGCAAATTTGTTAGCAAGCAGGCAGTTTGAAATATCTTTATTCCACCATTTTGGGCTTATATTATGGCCTGGACACCGTATTTTCGATGGTATGCAGTCTTTGCACTGCTTTTAGGTAAGTGGCTTCGAATTACTTCCAAGATGTATTTATGTCGTTATTGTGAATTAAAAAGCTCCAGTCAGTTTCTTTAAACATAGCTTGGAATAGTTTATGGAAGTTTGCTTTCTTGAAATTAGGGACTTTTTCGATGCTACTATTTGGTTCGTTACTAGTAAACTTTAAAGTGAAAGTTATCGTACGATGGTCGCTGTTACTGAATTCATCACCAACATTCAAATTCTCTATTAATTCTTCTTTTGTTGCAAGTACAATGTCAAGAACGTTATTACCACGGGTCGGCATTCGAACAAATTGATAAAGCGAACTCTCTTGCAAGTTCGTATACAAGTCATGTCCGGAGTGTGAAGTAAGAGTATCGCCCCACTTGGTCACAGGAAAATTAAAGTCGCCAAAAATTACGGTATCTTGCGAGTTACTTACATCTGCAATTTGTTCGTAAATTTCTCGGTCAGTTTGCACTGATTGAGCTGGAGGTCTGTAGATTAATGCAAGTATTATTTTTGTACCTTTATTATTCTTTATTAGCACAACAATGCGTCGACGTTCACAATTTGAGGTTTTGACAAGAGGGTAGGGTTAAGACTTTCTTTGATATAAAGTAGAACGCCACCTCCATTTCGATTTATTCGGCTTTTCTCAAACATTACATAACCGGGAAGTGAATACTCTGCTAAAAAGTCTCTATCTTCTGTATTGAGCCAAGATTCTGTTATGCCAATCACATTATAATTTTCTGTAAACACTAGCTCCTCTAAATCTGAAAATTTATTGCGTATGCTGCGAGCGTTTGCATAGAAAACCTTTAAATTTGTTATTTTAGAACTCACGGAATGCTCTTTAATAATATTTTTGGTTCTTGTCGGTTCTACATTTATGTTCATGGCTGTCCTCGGTCCTCGCTGTCTTCGGTCCTTATCGCTGGTGGTCCTCGGTTGCCTCTGTTTTTTTCTTGGCGTTGGATGATTTATGTCACTGCTGCTTCTTCTCGGATAGCGTTTTTTTATCCATGGCTGCGGACTGCTTCGTGTAGGAGACGACCCATGCGTGCTGAACCCACAGGGTTTAGATGAATGCCATCCTTGCGGAACAGAGTAGGCTGGTTGTAGAAGTTGTCCCAGAGGTTGATGAATTCAACTTCTTCCCTCAGACATAAATATTTTAGTCGGCATTTTGTGCTGAAGGCCTTGTCGTAGAATTTGTCAGGTACTTCGATCTTGGGAGAATGCCTGAGATGATGATATTCCTTGACTTGTTTTTGTAGTGCTGGATCATCTTGCGATATTTCTCCATCAACTCTTCGGATCTGGTGTGCATGACGTCATTTGAACCAGCATGGATGACAAAAAGGGTATTTTCATTTGCATCCTTTGTGTTATCTTCGAAGGCTTCCACAATGTCGTCCAGTCCAGCTCCTGGGATGCAAAATCTTTTTCGTTGATTTGGGGCCCTGTCGCAGAACTCTTCGACCTGTACTCATAGGATGGAATCCCCAACGAGCCTGGTCTCTTCTGGTTCGTCTTCCATCTCTACCAATAGCCTCAAATCTGTTTGACATTGTGACTGGCAGATGAGACCTTTTCTGCGTTGGCCGTGCACCGTTCCTCAGGGAGAAGGGTGCGGGAAGAAATAAAAGTAGTGACAGTATGAATAATATTAATATTAATAATAATAGAAAATAATAATAATAATAATAATCATAATTGAAGTTGCAAGCAACGTTGTCCGGGCTTCGAGGGGTTTTGCACGCCGGGTATTGTGTTTGATACAAGAGCTGTGTCACAGATATCAAAAGATCATTTAACTTATCGGGCATGGAGAAACTACCGAAGGAACAGATTGTAGCCATTTTGGCTGTGGACATTTAGGAGTGTAGCTCTTTTGGTTGTGGCCGTTGATGAGTGTGGCTGTTTTCTGGTTGTGGCCATGTATGAGTTTGGCCATGAATATTGTGATTATTTTATAATTCTGACTTGTTTCAGACTTTGTGGTATTGTCCTTATATAATTAGGTTATTACTTCAGCATTCGGCTACCCCCAAAATGGGGATTGGGCCTGAGCATATAGATAGATAGATAGACTTCAGCATTACTAAATACAATAATGTACTGTACTTTATTATATGTTTTGAGCACTTTTTACCTAAGGTAACCTAGATATTGTTTGGATTTCCAGAAGTCTTAGAAATAAGCGGACATGGAGGTGATTCACATATGTACAGTAGATATATTATTTTGCTAGGAATAGCTATATTATGGCCTAGATGTTGAAATATGATCATGTATATAGAAAAGTTGTATAATTTGAGCATTACTACATATTGAAAAGCACTTAAATTTAAGTAAAGTATATAGCGTAAATAATGTATAATTATATGGAGGTGACACATTCGTGTATATATTTTATAGTGTAGGTGTAGATAGTTAGGGCACTTTAACGATTAAGTGTGAATATGAAATATGTGGCCATTCTAATTGTGGCTGTTTATGAGTGTGGCCGTTTTGGTCTTTAAGAAAAGTGGCCACTTTGGTTGTCGTCGTTAAAGAGTGTGGACATTAAGGAGTGTAGCCGTTTTGGTTGTGACTGATAAGGTGTATGGCCTTTAAAGAGCGGCAATTCTGGTTGTGACCGTTAAGGAGTGTAGGCATTTTAGAGTGTGGCCGGTTTGGATTTGGCCATGGACTGACCATTAAGGAATGTAGCCATTTTGTTTGTGAATTTTAAGGAGTGTGGCCATTTAGGAGTGTCTTTTTTGGTTGTGACCATTAAGGAGTGTAAGGTTTTAAGAGTGTGGCCATTTTGGTAGTTCTTAAGCTAGCCTAGTTTTAAAGAATTGGGCAGTTAGGATATGACAGGGAATGAAAAAGCTGTTCATTCATAGGTGTGTTATGACTTTTCCATTTGCCGTAACTAAAAACTTTCAGTACCTGTGACGTCCTTTTCATTATATTCCAGCAATTATTCATATGATTATATAAAGTTTATGAAGGGCGGCTACTAATTATAAGGCGACAGACTATCTGAATTTATCCTTTTAGCTACTATATATCCCTCCCAAGCTTCATAACTCTGCCATGGATGTTTGATGGAATTCCACACACTTGTCAACTACTGAGCATGGCAGTGGTAGTTTGACATGTGTGGTGCCTCTATGTAAGGCAGGGCATTTTCCTGCCTTAACACCTTCGAACATTGGGTTCGGATTAGAAGGGGAGACTAGGGAAACTACCCATCACTGCCAACAAAACCCCTATATTGATGATTCTTCCGATCCTGTACTACCCACAATGCTGAGGTAAGTTTCCACTCCACGTAACATAATTACCAGCTAAAATGTAAACGTTCCAGGCCGTAGGGATTTCAGCTATCAATGGATAGCTGTACATTTTTAGATGAAGTGGTGGTAATATATGAAAAGATTGGTGTATGGTAAGTATTGTGAGCAAGTAACAAATACCATTTGTGAGATGGGTTGGGTGTGAAAGGGATCTGTCTTGTATGGGCCAGTTGGTACTCTGCAGAACCCATTTTATTATGTTCATATTTCTTACAATTGTATCTTGGTTTCAGGTTTATGATAACATGGGTGTATAGTAAGTAGTGTAAGTAACAGATGACGTTTATGAAATTGGTTGGGTGTGAAAGGGATCTGCCTTGTGTAGGCCACTTGGCTTTTGCAGACTCCCATTTCATCTTGCTTGCATGTGGAAGGGATCTGCCTCATTTGTACCGGTGTGCAAACAAGAGAGAGAGAGATTCCATAGAGTTACGATAGACCTCCGGACCGTATGGGCTGGCAGGCACTGGCT
>CM064539.1:11599150-12048244 GCA_032716605.1 Paralithodes platypus | reverse complement strand
GTATAGTTTAATTCTATGGTCACCTTGGGTAATTTTTTTTCAGAAACACTGATAGGTTAAAACTAAATTCAACTCTTAAATACTGCCAGAAAACGAGAATAGTGCCAAATTCGCGCCGTTACATTGAAAATACTAACGTTTCCAGCAGTTTGGGTAAACCAGAATTCCCCGGGGTTAACGTTAATTTTCGGCAACTTTTGGCCAAAAATTAAGTCTACATCCAGGACTACATTTAGCCATTTCTCTAACTTATAACTTTTCCGAAATAAACGTTCAATGCAGTAATCTCACAGTTATTTGAACATTTAACAATTTAATTGCTTTTAGATTAATATAAATTTTGAATTTAGTTTTCCTCTGAAAATAGTTGCTTTGATGGATCCGATTTTTTTTTCTTTTTTCTATATTCCAACTTACTCTCGGGCATAGGCTGAGAGCCTTAACATTCACCGCTTTACAGTGAAGTCTTGTTCCAGTCTAGAGAGTGAGACATGTGAAGCACGTAGAGTAAAACAAGCACCTGCCATCACACGAGGCACGGTGCTGACACACACACACACACACACACACACACACACACACACACACACACACACACACACACACACACACACAACACACAGCCACACAAACCACACACCACACACACACACACACCGAACACACACACACATAGAACACACACACACCGCACACACCACACACACACACACACACAACCACACACACACACACACACACACACACACACACACACCCCACCACACACACACGCCACACACACACACACACGTTGAGCAGATAACTCACCAGGCATTGCACCCCTATAGCATATTTTGAATATGGGAATATTCATACATTGCTATTTAATCAGGGAACAAAGAGGGTATTTTATTGAAGTTTCGGTAGGCTTGTGGTAATGCACAGATACCAGGTACAGCACAAATTCCATCCCAATAATATCTTCCCATAGATTCATCGGGATTTGAACCAGGGACCTTTGGATTACCAGTCCAGTGGCAAGACCACTCTACTAATAATTTAATTAAAGAAACTTAATTGCTTCCACACCCAAACTTTTATTTCATAAGTTTTATTATATTATGGGTCGTTTCCACAGCGATTTAAAGTTATTTTAAAATGCCTTTATATTGTCTAAGTTTTAGTTTCGTTTAGTTTGCAAGTTTTAAATTTTAATCTAGTATGCAGTAGTATAAATAATCTTATGTACTTTACCTTCTACCGAGGCGATGGTTCTCTTGGGGATATAAATTATTATAATAATGATTATGATCCACTCTCTCCTTTCTTCCTCACTGGCTCTAGACTGGTCCAACATGCACAGGTCGAAGGCACAAGTCTCTGTGGGGGAAGAATCAAACATTAACATTTAACCCCTTCAGGCTGTTGACGCATTTTGACAGTTTGTTCTGGCTATAATTAGACACTTTTATACAGCTTAGGAAGAATCAGAGATTTAAAAGGGTAAAGACTATCTCTAACTCTGATTTCCATATACCCTTCCGAATCTGAATAAAATAGTCAAATAATAGCCAGAAATTATAAATGAAACTAGTCATCGGAGCCCGAGAGGGTTAATAGTTTTTAAGTTACACAAAATAAAGTCTATTTTGAATATATATATAAGTAACACTCCGTTCTTAACATTAAATCAATTACAAACTCTAATGTACTTTAATAAACTAATTAATGCATATGGTCCTCCTGGAATTTGAAATAAAATAAATTAAGCTTTAACAATGAATTAACATCTATTCCAACAAATAGAATGACCAATTAAGTCTATTATTATCAATGCCGGTTCCTACTAAATTCCAAACTCTCTATCGCTCGCTAGGAAAATCTAGACACCTAAATGGCACAAAAGTTCCAAGACATGACAAATTTGGCGAAATGTTCAAATCGCCAAACTTCTTAAAATCTCAAAACTAATTGGGCTTAACTTATAACCCTCCTGGCCCGGGCAGGCTCTCAAAATGAGAGTGTGGGCTACCCGGGCAATCTGGCCGAAAAACCTCTAGGCCTAGGCTACCGTATTTTTGTTTAGTTTAACTGCTAGAAACTTCCCACGCATCTATAAATGTAATGCGGTTTCCAATCTGTAGACTGGCGTTGAGTAGAACTCTCTATGTCAACTGGTTCAGTTGTGAACACGATTTCAGTGGAGAGCACTTGCAGGCGATGTTAGCAATAGGACTCTTTTCATTACTGAAACAACGACATACAGACATACAATAACAAACTAGTCTGCTCTTTCTTGTTTTCGGAGGTGCGGTGACTTAACGATCTGCTTTGTTTACATGCGGCGGACGCACGGCGTTCAGACCAAGCTGAATAAGCTTTCAAGCTTACAGATTTTAAAATGACAACTGGGCACTTGCCCTTAATTCGTAGTGTAATTTTAAAATGACAACCGGGCCAGGAGGGTTAAAGAGCTTCGAAAAAAATCCCATAAGTGAAACTCTCTCCTTAAACAATGAACATACAGTTTATAGACAGTAAGTAAGAGTACTTTACAAATTCCAGGTTTAGGAACACTCTGAAGGGAGGTTGCAGGGATCGTGCAGAATAGAGTGTGGCCGGTTAATTATAAATAACCAGTGTACAGTCTGTACCAAGTAGATTTTGATAAACAATTGGTATCTGCAAAATCTAAACTTTACTTTCATAGTTTGAGAGATTGACACTTATTCTTACAGGTACACTGTACTATTAACCATTGGACACATTAATAACAGCACAGAGCAAGCGAAACTTAACGACAGCTAGGACACTACTTTGCGACTACAGCCAAATTTGTTGAACTTTAATTTTATGTAAATAATATAAATTTCCAAAAATACAATTTGATAATCCCTACCAATGTGGTTAGCAAGAGTGATGTCCCGACCAATAACAGGATGGAGGGCACGGCGACAGGTGGTCAGGTAACGCTGCCAATCTTCTTTACTGGCGTAACACGGGGACTGGAACATGTTATAGCCAAGATTAAACATTATCCCTAAACTAAGGTATTTATACATTAAGGAACACTATTCTTAACCTTAATCTTCCATTATAAACCCCATTGCACTTTCATAGATTAATTAAAGTAAATGGTCGTCCCGGGATTCAAACTCTAGACACCACACCCAGAACAAGCATCTAGACCATTACACCACAAACCGTTATACCTAAACTAAATATGGTTCCTATATACACTACTTAATAACTCATAACCAAGATAATTACAGACATAACTTAACTAAATAGTTTTCAATACACCACATATTGAAGATTAGCATAAAGCACAATCAAGTCTTACTAACAGTGTCAAACTAAAGCCAAGTCAATTATTTATAGTAATAATTATAGTTAGGATTAAACTAGGGTATAGTTCAAATTTGTCTTTGGAAGAGATTTTAGGGGGGGGACCTACTTTTAGTTATTTCTGTCCTTTTCTCTTACTCTGGCTTTTATCCATTCGGCACCATTCAGCCAACTATTTTAAGACTTCTCCCCATCTAGGTGTCCATTTCTTCCTGGCGAGCAATAGCGAGCCAGCATTATATTAAGAAATCCGGCTTCGTCGGAGAAATTTTTCTATCGAAAAATGTAAAAATTTAGCCTGCTGTCTAACAAAAATAAAAATATGCCGACTCACTACCGCTCACCATTAAGAAATAGACACCTGGATGGGGATACAAGTCTTAAAACAGTAGGCCGAATGGGGCCAAATGGATAAAAGTCAGAGAAATATAGAAAAAGACAGAAAAAAAAAAAAAAAAAATCACCCCCCTTAATGGCCAGAACAATGCCATCCAATGTTAATTTACTTATATTCCTGCTCATATTCAATAAGTTATTCAAAAAAACATTGCTACAGTTTGCTACCCTGCCTACAAACACTGCCTACAGACATGGCAATGAATACAGGACTAATATTTAGTTTTATTTTACTAAGCCTTTAAGCAAAGAGGGTAGTAAAGTAATGGATGATAAAGGACTAAATCCTTCAACACCAGGAATCCTGTTTACCTTTAATTCTGGCTAAAATTAAATTGCTCAGTTTAAGAATGACCTAAAGTTACCAAGCTTTATAGAGATCGTATTTACCCAATTGAGTTTCAGAAGTTTATATAAACTCCAGAAAAGTCTAAAAGTAACAAAGATTATTACGTAATAGTGGTGAAGGGGTTAAGGAGCAAGGGATTTACACATTTCCTTTTCAGTAACTATTCACAAGACTAAGAAGGGATGGACAAGACACAAAGGTCCCAATGAACAAGACTAGTTATCAAATTTACCCTACATTTATTATTTTTCCTATGTCGATGAGACAAAAGGCAAAACTGCCTGGAACTAGTGCCTCCCCCAGAGATGTACCTGACTGGGCCAAAATCAAGAAAGGTTAGAGCCAAAATGTCTAGCTGCCTGGCCGAACAGGCCCGAGTTCCTAAGAAAGGCCACGTCTGAGACCGGGCTTTCACACAATACTATCTATTTACTCAGGCCCAATCCCCACTTTTTCCCATTTCTTTTTTAGTCATTATTATTATTATTATTATTTTTTTTTTTTTTTTAAAGATTATTTTTGGGGAAAGGGGGGGGGGGGGCCCGACTTAAGACAGAAAGAACGGGGAAAACACACCAACACACGAAACTCAAATTCACACACCAAGGAATGCATATAGTGTTTTGGCCGTAAATGGTGGTAGAGTGTTATACAGATAATGCAGTCTTCCATAAATAGTTTGATAGTGTGCAGTGTGGTAAAGCCCGGATAGGTACCCTAGACTGAGTCACAGCCTCTGAAGGTCTGGATGGTGCCCAAATTTCAGCCTAGAAATACCAAGGCCAGACTAAATGTTAAAGGTAATTTCCATCCCCTGCAAACTACTGTAATTTAACAAGTTACAACAGAATTCTAGTATTTCAGCCTTAATTCAGACATCAAAAACACTAAATTCAGATAATATAAATTATATATTTTCTAACTTTCGAAATTCCAAACCATCTGCAAGTTAGTTTGCAAGAAAATGCCAAGAGATTCAGGCAAATACAGATTTTCTCCAGGCATTCTCAAAACTTTAAATCATAAGTGATTTACTAACAAAACGGATTTGTTTCTAGGTGTAGAAAAGACCGATTGTGTGGAACAAATTACAATAGTGGCTATTGCTTCACTGCTTTTGAAGGATTCTATTAAATTAATTTTTTAAGCATTTCGATCTTACCGTAGTTTCAGCTGGACAATACGTACATTCCTGTTCACAAACTCTGCTGCTCTGATCTGCAGTCTGGAAAAATTGCAGTAAATAAGCCAATACATTCAGTTAAAACAATTTAGCTACACTGAAATTAGTTTTATATGTTACGAAGACATTTCAAAGCAAACCTTTAAGCTGAACAAACAGTTTATCAGCCAATTTATAGATTTTTCGAATTCTGCCGAAGTATTTCTTTAATTTATTCTAATTCCAGAACACTTTCCTGCAAATGCAAATTATACATATACTGTATATATACGGTATATATATATATATATATATATATATACTGTATATATATACTGTATATATACTGTATATATATATATATATATATATATATATAACCTTTTATGACAGTTCTCCACATACGTGCAGTTTCAGTTGCTTGTCCCAATTTCATTAATTTCATAAAAATTGCCTAGTTTAAGATCTTTTTAAATATTTTAAAATTTAATTGACCAAGAATATTTTAGTAAGAATAAGTTTATTTAGAGCCGGCAGCCAAGGAGGCTGAAATTACACAATTCCTTAACCTAACTTACCCTTAGTAATCAACAGATTGGACTGGCTGCCACAAGGGCGCCAACATACCCCGAGAAGGGGTAAGATGTGGGAAGGGAACTAGGTGGAACCCAGAGGTGGCGCATCCACACCTAACCTCCACAGCCCCCGAAAGTTTGACAAACTTCACCGGCAGGTAGCTGGGATCGAACCTATGCTACCAGAGTAAAGTGATCTGACCATGGGGACTTTGTACGCTGTGTGTGCATATACTTTATGCATGCAGGATGGGGAAATACTAGGGTGGGTGCCGGATGTTTCAGAGACTTCTCCCAGTTATGATCTTATCAAGTAGGATATTATGCGGACAATCCATTAAGTGGGGGTGACCTTTTTTATGTGCTGTCCTTTTTTATCTTTCTCTGGCTTTTATCCATTTGGCCCCATTCAGTCTACTGTTTTAAGACTTATCCCCATCCAGGTGTTTGTTTGACATCAGGCTAAATTTGTAAATTTTTCGATAGAAGAATAATTCTCCGGCGAAATCTGATTTCTTCATATAATGCTGGCTCGCTATCGCTCGCCAGGAAGAAATAGACTCCTAGATGGGGATAAATCTTAAAATAGTTGGCTGAATGGGGCCGAATGGATACAAGCCAGAGAAAGACATAAATAACAAAAAGCAAGTCACCCCCCTTAAGGGCGATAAAAAAACAGCTTCAGACCCGGACCCAAAATAAATATCAACCGGATTCTTCACCTACCAGGGGGGGGGGGGGGAAGGAAGTTGCTTTGAAATAATTCTTAACCCTTTGAGTACCAGCGACGCGCGTTATATTGTATTCTAGCTATATTTGGTAGATCTTATGCAGCTTAGGAAGGACCGTTGGTAGTTAAACAGGTTGGTAGATAGTTTGAAGCCTTATTATTGCTAGAGATAATTCCTAAGCTGAATAAACTCTTCTATAGTAGTTAGCAGAATATGATTAAAGGGACGTCCCTTGTACTGTAGGGGTTAATCATACTAACTTATGATAAAAGACTAACCTTCCAAGATTCAGGGAAAGCCATGGGCCAGTATGTGAGTGGTGTGACCTGACCTCCCCGGCTGGTGAGGTCATCTGCAGGGTAGAAGTTGAAGTGACCACACAGACCATCCAGGTTATTGGACAAGGTAGGGAAGGCCCACACCTCAACAGCGTGGAGACACCAAGATACCTGGCGGGGAAAATCCATGATACAAACACTAATATTTAAAATGTATCATGGTTCTTCGAATTTATGATAGCAATAATTTCATAGCTATACAGTATATATCACTGTTCCTCAAGATTAGTTCTACTTAGTAGAGAAAACAAAAACTATAGTTCTAAAACTCCTATGGAACCCAAGGACACTTTAGTAAACACTCTGCATTATTAGAAAAGTTTACTTTTCAAACATTTCACTAGCGAGCATTCGCTCAAGACTTTTCAAAACTTAAAATTGTTTTTCTCGCTCCACAATGTGGAGCAATCTTCTATCTATTGCCCGACTGTGATCCCCGACGGGGTGGCCAATTATACTTCAGTTTAACAAAAGTTCCCAGTTCTAATAAACTCTCGAAGCCTTACATCATACTTAGAAATAAGGAAATCGTCGGGAACCATCATTTACTAAATTTACAGTCAGACTAATATCAATTAAAGTTTTCCAAAATATAAGTCGCTCTTTAAATCAATGTAATTATTATGTAAATAAACTGCGGTGAAATAAGTTTTCCTGGCCAAGTCCAAAGTTATCAGCCAAAATATCCAGCTTCGAAGAGTTTAGTTTAATATTATTTTTAACCATCTCAGATAGACGATTTTGAGCCTATTAGGGATATTTTAAAGCCTTTGTTACCATCAGGGGTATTTAAAAACATTTAGTTTAGTTACTTCAACCTCACCAATTGTCTTTGAGTTAGCTGTGGGCAGAAAACTAATTTTAGAGAGGTATTTATAAGAGTGAGAGAACGGTTTTAATGCTAATCTGGCAACCTCTGCGTCATAAGTCTGAAGGGGTTGTTGTTGTTCCCCAAGCTGCCTGGCAGAGTCTGAAGGGGTTAATTAAATAAGTGAAAGGCTATCAAAGTTACTAAAGTAACACTATTCTTAACATTAATAATAAATTACAAACTCCAATGCACTTAAATAAACTAATGAAAGTATATGGCCCTACCGGGATTCGAACTCTGGACACCAAACTCAGATCATAAGCATCTAAACCATTACTTACCATGATCTGTGAAGCGCCGAGGACCATGAGACACCCTTGTTGTCTGAACACCAACAAGGGGTGGTTGGTGGCAGTGTTTGGAAAGTTTACGGGATGGACGCCTTGGTTTGGGACAGTGAACACTTCTCCGTTCACAGACATCTTCAGGGACAAATTTATTGTAGTTAGTTTAAACTGATTATAGCAAGTTTGTTTATATCCAACAAAGGTTTTATGGCATAACTTACATTTGGTACAGCTTCAAAGTTTCTGAATCTATCCTTCTAGGAATTTATATAGTTAGAAATACTAACTTTCTGCAGAATTTAGCTCTGCTAATAACCATTTATTATTCTATTTTACAGTCCCGGTCATAAACTCTTTAACAGAGATGCCAGTCACCAGACTTTCACCAAAATCCGCTTAGGTGACCTCAGAGGCAAGAGTGCAGGCAGCGCGGGAACTTAGTTCAGTTGCCCACCATGGCTGGGCTGCATCCACTGACCACATTAATGCAGCGTTGTTAGAGTGACTTTGTTAAGAGTGTTATTAGTCTATAAGACTTAGAGGGGTCTCTCGACGGAGTGCGAGCATGTGAAACACTCTAGGACTTACTAACTCACCCACTGAATGTCCACCTTGGCTGAGATTGAACCCAGGTCAAGCATATTCACTTAAGCATGCTAGCCACTCTACCCCCGCGACTCTTGTCACAACTTCTCATCTTCGGGCCATATATGGCTGGTAGCACTTTCCAAAAGTATATAAAACACTGGGATAAGAGCTCTGGAGAAAAACTACTTATACTGTATATAATTATTACATAATTTAGTCAAACTTTGGAATGGCTTCTCACTAGTTTACCCATTGAATCCTATGAAACTTCTTCTACAAGATAGTCTATCATCCAAGGCCAGAAGATTAGAGCATTCACACATTGAATCGATTCTGAATATTTGCATAGAGCAGATGACAGGGGAACATTGTAATCTTAAAACTGGGCCCAAAACAGATTCCGGTAGATTAGAAACCTTAAACAAAGTCTGCCTGCCTAACACTTAATAATCTACCTCCTATCTATTCTATTCAGATAAAATTCCTCCAAACCTTCGAATAATAAATCTAGGTTACCTGAAACTGTTGCGGTCCAAGTGTGACAACAGTGTTTGGGTTCTCCATAAAGGTGGCGGTGTGGACACAAGAGGCGGAACTGAAGCACGGCTTGAACTGGCTGTAAACTGCTGTCTCCGGGTACTGTAAACAAAGAAAGAAAAACCAAATACATTAAACCCTACAAAATAGAACTCTTCAACTTTCCCTTCATAATTGCAGAGGGGCACAGGGCCTTGGGTGGAGACTGGTTTCCCGGGAGTTTCCGCACCCTCAGCTCCGCCTTATGAGTGTCTTCAGTCACCTGGGCTTTTTTAGTGGTAAGCAGAGAAGTTTGTGGGGGCGCTCAGTTATGGCCATGGCCTTGCTCGGGACCTTCGGGCTGTTCGGCCAGACAGCCAGTGGAACAGCAACAACATACAACATTTATTGAATTAACCCTTTAATGATCCCGGGGTTGCCGTTTAGTATTCCGAAATAGAATGCCCTTATTATAATTACCTCTAAAATTAGTTTTCTGCCCACAACTTTCAAAGACTACTGCAGAGGTTTAAGCAAATACACTAATAGTTTGTAAACTCTCCTGATGGTCAAAAGTGTTAAAGTATCTCTGAAAGTGAGCAATTGAGTTCTGGTGCGCGAAAGTTATAACTTATTTACAGCATGAAAAACCATTTCTAAGAATAGCGATACTAGAAAAAACTAAACTATCTGTATGTGGAAGTTTATAGCCACTTTAACCCTTTGAGTACCCGCGAAGTGTTTAAGTTTTATACTAGCTATATTTAGACTATTATGCAGCTTGAGAAGGATCTGTGGTAGCTGTTGTTTTTCCCCAAGCTGCCTGGCCGAACAGCCCCAAGGCCCCGAGCAAGGCCAAGGCCACAACCGAGCGCCCCCACAGAACCCTCCCCGCCGACCACAATAAAGCCTGGGTGACCGAAGCCACTCCACGGCGGGGAGCTGAGGAGGGCGCGGAAACGCCCGGGAAACCAAAGCCCCACCCAGGGCCCTGTGCCCCTCAGCAATTATGAAGAGAAAGTTGAGGGGCAAAGGAAAGATGCGACGCTTTGGCTTCCAATCTTGGTAGATTAGGTCAATCCACGCAAGAGACGCAGTCACTTGAGATCTAGAAAATATATAAGTAAAAGGAACAGTCAGAGTAAGCTATGGGTATGGCAGAGATCGCTCTGTTCTCACTCTGATAGACCAGCCCATCTGTGGTAGTTAAAAGGGTTGGTTGAGATAGTTTGAAGTCTTCTTATTGTCAGAGGTCCATCCTAAGCTGAATAAAATTTTCTAATAGACTCCAGAATATGATTAAACTGACGTCCCTGGTACTGAATGGGATAAAATTTGTTATTAAAACTCACTTTAACTTTACTAGAAATCTCAAAAAGTTCCCAGTAACTTTTCAATGGTTTACATATATTTAGTGAAAACTATAACTTCCGTCCTCCAAGCTAGCAATGCTCTTTTAAGGGGGGCGACTTGCTTTTTGGTTATTAGTCCTTTTCTCTATTTCTGACTTTTATCCATTCGGCCCCATTCAGCCAACTATTTTAACACTTGTATCCCCATCTAGATGTATATTTCTTCCTGGTGAGCGATAGCGAGCCAGCATTTTATGAAGAAATCCGGCTTCGCCGGAGACATTTTTCTATCGAAAAATTTACAAATTTAGCCTGCCGTCTAACAAATACAAAATATGCTGGCTTGCTACCGCTCACCAGTAAAAAATTGACACCTGGATGGGGATAAAAGTCTTAAAACAGTAGGCTGAATGGGGCCAAATGGATACAAGCCAGAGAAAGATAGAAAAGGACAGAACAAAAACAAGTCACCCCCCTTAAGTGGACAGAAGTTATTTAGTTTGGGTTAGCCCTCCTCCCGGGGGTTGGGGGGCGATCAAACCCAGCTCTTCTAGTGCGAGACAAGCGCGCTACCAATACACCGAGACTTCTTTCTACATAATTATACTGTATATAACTATATTAGTCATGGTGGCTGAACAGTTTCTACTGTATATAACTATATTAGTCATGGTGGCTGAACAGTTTCTACTGTATATAACTATATTAGTCATGGTGGCTGAACAGTTTCTACTGTATATAACTATATTAGTCATGGTGGCTGAACAGTTTCTACTGTATATAACTATATTAGTCATGGTGGCTGAACAGTTTCTACTGTATATAACTATATTAGTCATGGTGGCTGAACAGTTTTTACTGTATATAACTATATTAGTCATGGTGGCTGAACAGTTTCTACTGTATATAACTATATTAGTCATGGTGGCTGAACAGTTTCTACTGTATATAACTATATTAGTCATGGTGGTTGAACAGTTTCTACTGTATATAACTATATTAGTCATGGTGGCTGAACAGTTTCTACTGTATATAACTATATTAGTCATGGTGGCTGAACAGTTTATACTGTATATAACTATATTAGTCATGGTGGCTGAACAGTTTCTACATAATTATACTGTATATAACTATATTAGTCATGGTGGCTGAACAGTTTCTAGTTTACCTCTAAACAAATCTTTCAGTTTACCTTTTAAATTACCAAAGCCTTCTAAAACAAACTAAAGTCTCTGCCATAAGCAACTTTCTTACACCATACATTGCTAAAAACCTCCCAATACTCAATCTTTTAAATTATCCACCGCGGAATGTCTCAAGTTAACCATTTTTACTTTAAATCTTAACCTGCCATTTGGTCAATGAAGCAGTCATTTCTCAACTCTGAAAAATATTTGACACAATTTACACATTACGAATAGCGTACCATTATAATTTTAAATTACTCTAGACTGGGCAGGCTAGTTAGTTAAAATAAGACTTCAGAGGTTATCAACCCTATTGGATTATGAAGCCAGCACACAAAGTCAAAATAGCCCTATTATTATTACGAAACTTTGAGCCACTTTTCGAAACTAGTCCCTTCCTGGGCAGGCCAACATAATGCAGCTTTATATTTTCCTTCACCGAACCAAAGTTCATACAAACAGAACTTCTTTAGGTAATTAACTTACCAGTGTGTGATCAGTCTGGGCGAGGGAGTAGTTGCAGTGACCGTGGTAGTCATAGTGGTGGCCGTCAAAGGTCGTGAAGTGAGGGTCGTCATGCACCAGGCAGTGGGAACCTGAAATAAATTTTCTTCAGTAGAGGAACACTTCATAACTAGTTTTATTTCGGCTGATTGTAAACCGAATCCGATTTCTCTACAACCAACTGATAAATATGAAACTAAGTCATCTTCATATTAGTAGCAAGTTTATATGATAAACAAATTTCGCTTATAAGAAAAAAAAAAAAAAAAAAAAAACCGACTCCTAATAGCAGAGTTATCAAGCTGAAAACTGCATTTTACCATCAAAGGGACAAAAAAATAGGATAGTTACTCTGGTTACCGGCAGAATGCAAGAAGCCTTTTCGCAAAGTTATGAATATAACTAGGCCTATAGACATTCTAGATTTAACTTTCCAACCGAATTTACCTTCGTCTTAAGAGATTTACACTATTTTTAGTTTAGCCATAAGAACTCTGAAGAACAAAAATGCTGAAAGATGACTTTACCAATGTCAGAATGTCTTTAGCAAGCTATACTACCCATATAACTTTAGTTGAGAACACTTTAGCTCCTTCAAATTATATTTATTTATTCATAATTTATTCTTCTATAACCATTTCATGAAGATATTGCAAGAAATTTCAAAACTTATAGATTACTTATGTATTCCTATAGTTTAGTTCTCATCAAACTTACTATGATTAATATTAAAGCCAAGTTAATTTTTAACCACTTCCATTCCTACAATTACTGTAGTTGAACAACAGACTAACTATGGTAATGCGAAGGTTTATACTCACAGCACTCCGCCACCTTTATGTATGACCAGTAGCCCCTAACACACTGTAGCTGAACACAGTGGCCGGGTAGGTAGGCTCCGTCAGGGTACAGGGTTCCGTCAAACTCACAACCTGAAGGATATTTATAACTAGTCACTGAACTAATATCCTAAATCATAAATTAGCGATCTTCATGCCATTATATATATTTTTATAGGTTTTGTATTTTTTTACAGCAACCTTTATTTTTGAATTATATTTTTGTTGTCTATTCTATAAATTTCCCCATTCCCTTTCATCCTCAAGTTTATAAAAATGATTGAACATTAGTTTGGCCAGTCTGCAGTGTTTATGCCTAACACTTCTAGGCTGTACCTCTTTAAGCATAAAGTTCAGAACCTGGGCAATTTAGTCTGTCAAAAGTGAAGGTTTAATAATTCGGTCGATAATTAGGATTAATGACTATACAAGTCACAAATTTCTAAGATTAATTTGGAGTTCCTATCATATGCTTCATTGCTATATAATGTTTATCCTCTGGATTTTTTGTTTTGGATTTTTTATTATTTTTTGTTTATATTAGTTTCTAGTCATTAACCAAACTAAAACAATCTAACCTAATAACCCCCCAAATATTTTTAAGTTTGTTTAAGTTAGGTTTTTTAGTTAGGTGAATGACAATATATAAATATATAAAAATCCCAAGAATGTGTTTTCCGAGGATAACAAAATTATGTAGCAATGAAGTATATGATAGGAACCCCAAACTATTATAAATTGGTTGCCTACTGTATATTGTAGTTGATCTTTCATATTAACCAATAATTCAGATTCATTACACTTTAGTTTCAGCGAGATTAAAATCCGGCGATGGCTTTGTCAAGAAATTATGAAGGACTAGCTCTAGGAACAAAAATATATATCTAGCAATTATAGCTACTGTAGGTTAAATAAACTTAAAATTTAGAAAACAAAACTGTAAAACTTATAACAATTATATCAGTATAACTCAATTTATTTGTCACCAATTATTTTGACATATTTGAAGACAGATATGGAATCTATATGCTCTAAGCATCATATTAAAATTAGTTTCAACCCTTGGCAAAACCTAATCAAAATATATGGTACTAAAATAGACTTTTTTCGTAACATGGTTGTCAATCCCTTCCTATAGACGGCACCGATTCGTACACGCCATTTAGAACAAACATTCCCTATATACCTGTATATATATATATTGGTTAATATACAAGAGACGCAACAATATAGCCAGCACATTTCTAATGGTAGTTTTGAGTTCCTATCATATGCTTCATTTCTATATACTTTTTATCCCGGGGGAAAAAACAAAAAAATCTTTGAATTCCATTTTTTGTTCTTGGGATTTTTGTTTTTAGTCATTAACCTAACAAAAAACCCTAACCTAATAGCCCCCAAATACATTTAAGTTAGGTTTTCTGGTTAGGTTAATAAAAAAAAATAAAAACAAAAATTAAATAAAAATAAAAATAAAAAACCCAAGATTTTTTTTTTTTCCCCCAGGGATAAACAGCATATAGAAATGAAGCATTGGAACTCAACTCTACCATTAGAAATTTGATACCTATATAGTTGTCTTTTATATTGACCATATATATATATATATATATATATATATATATATATATATTAGTGTATACGATAATTTTGGTGCAAATTCCATAGTCACAATACGATAATTCTGCATTTAGAATATGGCAACACTGCGTCCGCCGCCGCACTCATGTTATTGTTGTGAACCTCTGCCCTCCCACTGCCACTCTGTGGCGGAGTAAGGCATGTCCCATAATACTGTGTTTTTTGCACGGTTACCCAATCAGCGGGGGTGTGGGGGCGGCTGCCCCCACCCATAACACTAGGATAGGTTAGGTAAGGTAGTTAGGTTAGGCGAATGTCTTAGTTACACTTTTAACCCATCATTTTCCCCGTACTTCATAGCCCTCCCCACTATCAGGCGGAGTGTCTGAAGATCTTTGTATAATAGGGAAAACAGTTTCTCAGAGGGTTATTATTTCCAAACACTATATATTGAAGAAACCTAACAGTGAAAAATAAAAAAAATATCCATGGGAAAATTGGTGACAGAAAAATTGAGTTTTTTAATTATATCTACTATAGGTTAGAATATAATTTAAATTTAGAAAACAAATACTGTAAAGCAACTTCTACTTACAATTCGTAGCTCCTGGTTCGCCCACATTGTGTTCGGAGATGGTACCGTCCGTACAGACCAGAACCGTGCAGCATTCCGGTAGTACCAAGGCTGAGGTACCGTCAGCCACTGTGTCCGAACCATAACAACAGTCTCGGGAAGGGGGGTACCCACACGACACTGGACAAAGTTTAACGCTAATTTATTAACCCTTTTAATTTTGTTTTGACTCAAGAGGTTGCCAGATTAGCAATAAGAAAGTTCTCCCACTCATAATTAACTCTCCAAAATTAGTTTTCTGCCCACAGCTAACTCAAAGACAACTGCAGAGGTTGAAGTAACTAAACAAAAGGTTCCTAAATACCCCTGATGGAAACAAAGGCTTTAAAGAGTCTCCAATAGGCTCAAAATCGCGTTATATGTCTGAGAGTGTTAACTTTACTAAATAACACTTCCCAATACCTATGAAAGCATGTGATCCTACCGATATTCGAACCTGTGCTACCACATACAGACCTCACCCCCGATTGTACCAGCGACGTCTTAGTAATTATATTCTAGGTACATTTAGACTTTCAGTTTAAGGATCTGTGGTAGTAGAAAATGTTAAGCGTTATAGTTCAAAGCCTGATGATTGTTAGGGGAGGGGGGGCCTTTTTCAACTGAATAAAATAGTGTAATAGTAGCCAGAATAAAGTTAAATAAGTCGCGGTACAGAAGGGGTTAAACACTAATTACACCATCAAGACAGTTGAAGGTTAAGTACATTACTACGATTATATATCCATTTAGCGAATACTGGATGTCAATCTAATAATTTACTCAAACCAAGCTGCACACTGAATAGCCTAATGTTGAAGTGAAAAGAAAACAAATTTAATGGGGCACAGAACACTAAAGACTAAGGACCGACCTCTATGAAATTACGCAATTACAAACTGATATTACGCATTATTCACACTTCTGATTCCTAACCATTGGTAATTTAAAGGCGATTACAGTAAATGTATTACTTTACAAATATAAACTCAAACTTTATATTATATTCCCCGCACAATAGAAGTTTGCAAATTCACTTTTATCAAGTTCAGTCTACTTTCAATGTTGGCAAGACCCTATTTAGAGGCATTTTCCTTATGGGTATAAATAGAGTGAAAAGGAATTACAAATATTTATCAGGCTTTATCATTACATTACTACAGAAATCTTTTCCATAGTAAAGTCTCCGGATTGAAAATTATCTTTCAGAAATAGCAACCCACAAACTTTAAGGTTTTAACTGAAATAAGTTTATAACAAATATACCCTCAATTGTTAAACTACAGACTTGCGTTAGCAAATATTAGGATTATCAGAGTTAAAGAGTTCAAAAACTTTAAGAATGAATAAATCTGAAGATAATCATACGATCAAATTAACTAAACTTCTTACATAATGTTAGTTACTCATAAAAGTTATTATGCTTTAGCACAAGACAAGTTTGGGAATGAGTTTCCATTTTGAAAAATTAAATTATGTGAATTACAATGATTTTTTGTTTCCAATTACTTCGCAATTTAAAGTTGCAAGCAAAATTACTATAAACCTTAAAATACAAGAAACCAACTATTCTTAACGACACTAATATATTCAGTATAGGTAGGCAAGCAGTTTTAAACCCTACCTACTCTACTCCAAAAAGGCTAGAGCAAACTGGCTAATGTTCACACCTTCCCGGATTTATACCCCCACAGAACAGCTCAAATACTTTAGAGTTTGGGTCGGCACTCTTAGCCTACCTATAATGAACAGGGTATATAGTATATTAACCCAGGAAGCTTGCACTATTGGTAGTACGGTCAATATTTAAGAGACTACAATATTGGTAACACATTTCTAATAAGTTTTGGGTTCCTATAGTCATAAGCTTCATTGCTATATCATTTTTATCCTCTTTTGGGAAAAAAAAAAAAATATATATATAATGTTTTTTTGATTTTTTTTAGAGTCGTTAACCTAACCTAACCAAAAAACCTAACCTAACCTAATATCCCCCAAATACATTTAAGTTAGGTTTTTTGGTTCAGTTAATGAAAACCAAAATCCCAAGAATAAACATAAAATCCCAAGATTTGTTTTCCCGTGGATAAAGTATAGAAATGAAGCATATGATAGGAACTCAAAACTAATTAGAAATTAGTTAACCTATATTGCGGAGTCTTAAATATTTACCATCGTTTGAGTTATAGAAGTTGATGGTAAATATGTTTGGCCTAATTATGAATGAACTAAAGGAATTCAAACCTGACTTACCAGAGTGTAGGAGAGTCAGAGTGAAGGCTGCCCCCCACAACAATACGTGCACCAATCTGGACACAACCTGTCCACGAAATATAAATCCATTATAGCCCCTTCACGGTAACCCTCGTGTTAACAGTTTAGTTGGGCCATCATTAAGACTAATTTTATACAGCTTAGGAAAGATATGTAGAGACTGGTAATTTAATTTTGAGGGCAAAGACTCAAACTACCATCTGAATTCCATATAGGCTACCCTTCCTAGTCCGAATACAGTTTAATAATGGCCATCAAATAGTCAGATCCACAGAGAGTTAAGTTAAACTTACTTTGCATTAAAAATCCTGAATTTGGAAAACTTTGCCAGTTTTGCCAAAAGTTAGTTTCGGATTTTCAATAAGCCTACTTGTCTTTAAGCTACATTCAGCTGTAAACTAAAATGGTGGTACTGTCGCCATGGACAAGTTAGTTCGTAGTCATGATAACAGCTAAGGCGGCTGATCTCAGAGTTTCAACAGTATAAACAAACTAAAACCAATACTTTAGGATCTGTTCTTAATGTCAATACCAATTGATGTAGATCGATCATAGTAAATTAAAGAACACTAAAGCGTGAACACTCATAGACCTCCGAAATGCCAAGATTTTGAAATTGCAAAGATCCCAAGACGGTACCCAAAATCACAAGATCTTTGGGAAAATTCCAAGGAGAGGAATCACTGCTTCATTCACATCGAGAAGGCCTGTGGGGCCCTTTAATTAGTTGCTTTGCTCCCATATGCGACTGACTAATTCAGAAGTGAAGGGGATTAGTTCCTCGAAAAATGATTAAAGTCAGTCAGATTGCGAAGAGATTTAAAGGCAATGTAAAACAGTAGGGTAGAAGTAGAGTCAGGTCTTCTAAAAGTATTAAACCCTAATAACCATTAACAGTGGCTAGGACAGCCCTTCAGTTGGGGAATAAGGAGTAATGGGTACAAAAAGATAAAACTCTTGCAAAATAAAAAATAAAATAAGGCAAAAAACAGTCGTACTCACCATGATGCCCGTAGAGAATAGTCCAATGTTACCTGATCCTCCACCAACCTAACACTGACTGACAGCAGGGAGGGATCACCACAAGAAACTTCGGGTAAGTAGTAACATACGTCTTGAACAGTGTCTCGAATACGATTTCGAACCCTTTAGGAATGGCCGACTTGCGAGTTTCGTTCTGTAAGGAAGTTGGAGCTGTAAACAACGATATTTTAACAGAATGTATAGCTAAAATACGGTCGTAGTACATTTATAAACACATGAAACCCAATTCAACATACCATTTACCCATCATAAACTTACATTAGTATTGCATTTCTATTTGATATCGATGTTAACGGCTCCAACTTCCTTATAGAACGAAATCGCAAGTGGTTAATTGACCACTTGCGAGTTTCAGGCTACAAGGAAGTTCGGTCTGTAAACATCGATATTAAACACAAATACAGTAATTATGTAGGTTTCTGATGGATAAATAGTATGTCGAATTTGGTTTTATGTATGTATATAAATTATGTACTAAAATCGTATTATTGTTAGTTATTCTGCTAAATATCGATGTCTACAGCTCCAACTTCCTTATAGAATGAAACTCGCAAAGTGTCAATTGGAATATGTAGAGAGCGAAGTCCCAACCAACCCTAGGCAAGCTCTAGATATTATCGTTATTGAGTAATTGACCACTTGCGAGTTTCGTTCTATAAGGAAGTTGGAGCTGTAGACAACGATATTTAACAGCATTTACAGCTAAAATACGGTCGCAGTACATTCAATTTTATAAATACACAAAACCCAATTCAACATACCATTTATCCTGATCAAAAACCGTACATTATTCTTGCATTTCTGTTTAATATTGATGTTTACGGCTCCAACTTCCTTATAGCCTGAAACTCGCAAGTAGTCAATTGACCACTTGCGAGTTACGTTCTATAAGGAAGTTGGAGCTGTACGTAGATATGATAGTAAACAGATATGCAACAATAATGTAGGTTTCTGATGGCTAAAGAGTATGTTGAATTGGATTGTATGTATCTATATTATGTACTGTAACTGTATTTTAGCTGGTAATTATGTTAAATATCGATGTGTACAGCTCCAACTTCCTTATAGCCTGAAACTCGCAAGTAGTCAATTGGGACCCCACCACTTGTTTTCGTAATTCTGACGGATGACAACAACAGATGGCGTTAGCTTCTATAAAGTAGGCCTTAGGGCAAGATCTAACTGGGCATTTAAGGGGAGGCAGTTGTTTTTTCGAGTCCTCCTCCTTCCTCATGTTTATTCCTATTAGTTATGAAATTTCAAGACATTCGCCCCATTAGTTTGACGATTTTCAGACCTTTTGCCCCATTTCTTTGCCGATATTAAGACCTTTCGTGCCATTTAGGTGTCGATCTTTTTCCTGGCGAGCGATAGCTAGCCTGTATTTGAAGAGGAATCGGCCTTTGGCCGAAACAAATTTCTACCGAAAAATTTACACATTTATATTGAAAGGGAGGTCTTGTGGGTGTTTTTTAATGTTTGATAGAGGTTTAGAGAACAAACTAAACCCCTTCCTTAACCCCTTCTGTACCGGTGCCGTCCTATTAACTTTATTCCGGCTACTATTAGACGATATTATTCTGTCTAAAAAGGACCTTCATCAATTAACAGGCTTCCAACTATCTCATTTAACCCTTTTTACTGCCACAGGTCCTTCTTAAATGCACAAAACCGTCTAAATATAGCTAGCAAAAACAAAAACTAAAAGACGTCGCCGGTACAGAAGGGGTTAAACCATTGACCTGTTTTGGTTATTTCTCTCCTTTTCTCTCTTTCTCTGGCTTGTATCTGTTACGATCCAGGTTCTCAAAGACACAGGGCTCTTCAACATTGGACTAGATAATGGCAAAAAGCAACAACGGTAACACTAGATCCAACCCCTGCCTTAAGGGGAGGTATTTAGTTTGTTCCCTAGACCTCCATCAACCTTAAAATTACACCCCCTCGAGTCCCTTTCAAGATAAATTTGTACATTTTTCGGTAGAAAAATGTCCCGGCCGAAGGCCGATTCCTCTTAAATTACAGGCTCGCTATCGCTCGCCAGGATAAAATAGAAACCTGAATTGCACGAAAGGTCTTAATATGGGGTGAAAGTTCTTAAAATCGCTAAACTAATGGGGCGAACGTTTTATAATATCAAAAGCAATGGGGCTAAACATGAGGGAGAAAGGGGTCAAGAAAACAATCCCTCAAGTGGAGACCTCCCCTTAAACACTGGAAAACAAAACACCATTACCGCCCTGAGTCGTGCCTGGACAACGAGGTATCCTATGACTCGGTAACTGGTGCACACACACTAGGCTGACGCTCAATGAAACAGCCTATTCTCAAACAGTAAAAGATTACTCGATTATGTTACACAAAGAAAAGATAGTTAACGTGATTAATTAACGTTATGGTAGATACTCAAATAACTGGCACTCCTGTATTAAAGAAAGTGCAATGCTAGTCCTGCAACATCAACTGGAAACTTCTGAAATAAGTCTGATGCTGGGAAGATGTTCGTAAAGAATCTTGAACAATTATAATGCAGAATACGGGTCACAATAAATGCTAGGACATATAGTAATAATAGGCAGGCAAATAATAAAGACTGCGCAAAGGTAGTAATGCTCGACAACTAAAGAAATGCTTCGTGACAAAACGCAACAGCCTACTCGGGTTGTGCAACTCAACAACAACCTCGGCTCAAAAGTGCAGTGAATAATAATGCTGCATACATATAATAATGGGGCTTATCTCTAACCAGTGTCTGCTCAGTTAATAAAGACTAGCTGGGGTATCAAGGCAGGGCAACAATGGGCGAGCATGCGGCTCGTAGCCTAACGTTGTCCAAGGGTGGTATAATGAAGATTACGTTATATGACGGGGATGCTCTCTTGATAAATCTAGGTCTCTAGTACCTAGCTCTATCCTGGCGATCCCTCAGAAGTCAACACAAAGAGGCAGCACTATGTTGTGAGGGATAGGCTATGGCCCTCTCACACCACAGCGCTGTGCTCGCAAAGTAAACCAACCCGAAGACAACTTAGGTTCCCACAGTACCTGTCGATGTCGTGCAGAGCTTAGCTAACACTGCACACATCGGAGACAAAAACACAGTAACCTTACCCCTAGTCTAGCTTTAGATAACCAAGAAGAATCACTCAACACCTTGCAAGGGAGACATATGCCGGTCTACAACCTTCCCGAGAGAGGACACATACGGAAAAGTCCGTCTCTCTAAACCTCAATAAAGCATAATACCTCCTTAACCTAATACATGGAAATATCTGAGAGCTTCGCCTACAATACGACTGGTCGACGGTGAACGTCTATGCTGAAACCAGAAGGGATGTTGAGTTTAATAAAGATTAGAGAATGAGAAAGGAGAAGTCGAGAGAGAGAGAAATAGTATGCAAAGTAGCGAGTATGGGGGGACAGAATTGCAAAGGATGTAGGTGATACGCTTGTCAGGCAAGCTCTGAGCTGGTAAAGAACACGAGGCAGCGACGGGAAGGGACTAGTTGACCACCCGGCCGCCAACGCCGTCAGCGCCCAAGCGAGCCACGTCATAGCTCACCACGCTGCTGGGTGTACTCCTTCACACTCTCTCGCTCGCCTCCCACACAAGCAACATTTATATTATAGCGAATATAAAATATAAGGCGCGGCCACAGACCAAAACAAAGACCACTTCTAGACTGTCTGTGGCAACACGACACTAATGAAATAAAGCAGATCATTCTAGGGCAACTGTAGCCTATCCCCCCATCCTGGCGAGCGCTAGCGAGCTGCAATGCCCCACGCAACCATTCTGCTAATGCCGGGAGGCGTCACACCCTCCCCAAGATATGGGACACTCAACCATGAGCCCATATCTGAACAGGCAGAATGTCGCTAAAATCTGCCACTCCTAACCACTCCGCCACTCATGGAATGCAAGCTCAGTCTCCTCAAAAAAAAATACAACAACATTTTTATATAAAACAAATCTTATCACCCTTCCCAAATATAATACATTAATTCATGACATTGTGCTCCCAGAGCGAGCTTTAAGAAGCACAGCCTACTGAGGGAAAATCATCTGCACTCAGTACTCAGCTACAATATTATCTTAAAATTAATTATTAAAAAGAAAGTTTTTATTTAATTTTTCATATTTTATTTTAATGTTGTTTTTGGCGGCTGCTATAGATGTAGACTAATTTTCTTCTAATCAAAGCCAACAACTCCTGCCCTGCGACCCTACGCTGATGCTACACACGTGAGCCAACAAGCACCAGCGCAAAAATACACCGCGAGCCAAGACTATACCAACATACTGTGGTAGCCTACCGCGGATCCTCCACCCGCGACAGACAGTCCGCAATAACATTCTCACAACCGGCAATATGGCGAATGTCTAAGTTGTACTCTTGCAACATGAGCGACCATCTGGTCAGCCTCATATTCCGGTTGTGGAATTGATTGAGGAATTTAAGCGGGTGGTGGTCGGTATACACTACCACGACTGGCCCATATGCAGGAACATAGACCTCAAAGTGTCTGAGCGCTAACACGGTTGCCAGCAGTTCCTTTTCAACAACCGAATAGTTTTCTGTGCTGAATTAAATTTCTTTGAAAAGAAACTGACTGGATGCTCAAGACCTTCCTCGTCTGTCTGCAAAAGTACGGCACCAGCCCCTACTCCGCTGGCATCAGTCGCCAACTGAAATGGTCGTTCAAAGTCCGGGGCCCTGAGGATAGGGTGAGTGCATAAAAGGTGTTTAACTACTCAAAACGCCTGCTCACACTCAGGTGCCCAGCGGAACTTTATATCCTTAGCTAGTAGATCTGTCAAAGGAGCTAACACAGTAGAATAGCCTCTTATAAAGCGGCGGTAATACCCAATCATGCACAAAAATCTCATGATCTGCCGCTTGGTGGTCGGCCTGGGGAACAAGTCGATAGCCTGTATCTTCTGTTGGGGCGGGCTCACCTGCCCTAACCCAACCACAAACCCCAGATACTGCACCGTGGCTGCACAAAGTCACACTTGCCCAGATTAACCACCAAGCCTGCTTTACTAAGTTGACTAAATAAGGCTTCTATGTGCTCACAGTGACTTTGGAAATTGTTGTCATAAATGATCACGTCATCAAGGTAGACAGTACAGTTTGGGATGTCTGCTACGATGTCGTTCATTAAGCTCTGGAAAGTGGCCGGTGCATTTTCAGACCATATGGCATCACGTTGCAATGGTAAGTAATACCATCCACCACTAACCCGCACACCTCTTTAGCCCGCTCAGACAGTGGTACTTGCCAGTAGCCTTTGACGAGGTCTACCTTGGTCAAGTACCTTGCTTTCTCGATCTTATCCACACTGTCTTCCACCCGGGGAAGAGGATATGCATTGGTGGGGGTCAACCCGTTCAACCGCCTAAAGTCAATGCAGAACCGAACTTTTCCATCAGGTTTGGGCTGCAGAGTGACAGGAGAAGTCCACGTACTGCCCCCTTCTCGATCAAGCCTCTCGCCAGCATATACTCCAGCTCGTCCCTGAGCGCTGGGAGTTTAATGGGTGGCACCCGATAAGGTATCGACTTGAAGGGGGGGTGCTCTCCTACGTTGACATCATGCACCGCTTGAGTAGTGAGGCCTGGGTGCTCGGCAAATACAGTGGGGTATGAATCGAACAGGCGCTGCACTGCCACCTGCTGTTCCTCCGGCAGGTGCGCCAGAGCATCGTGCGCACATTGGCTCGAATTCCCCGCCCACTGATCAGCCGAGACATGACAATTCCAGTTATCATCCACCTGATCATTGCTACCCCCCTCTCCTTCTCCACCATGACCGCGGCAGGTCAACACAGGGACAGCTAGAGACTCAGGTGGGCGCCTCACATACTCCTTCAACAAATTAATGTGGCATAGTTGGTTACGCTTCTTCCGGTCTGGAGTGGCAACTAGGTAATCTAGATCGGAGATCTTTGACACCACCCGATAAGGCCCAGCGTACTTGGCAGCCAGAGGATGACCTGACAAAGGCAACAGGACCAACACCTCTTGACCTACCTGAAACTCCCGGAGTTTCGCCTTAGTATCATACCTGTCCTTCATACGGGCCTGCGAACTCACCAAATTATGCCCTGCCAGCTCCAGACTTCTAAGCATTCTCTCCCTGCTCTCGAGGACGTATCTCAACATAGAACATGGCTTAGCGGTACCCTCCCAAATCTCCTTCACCATGTGGAGAGGGCCCCTCACCTGAAGCCCGAAAACAAGCTCATTCGGACTGAAACCGAGACTCTCTCCAGGTACTTCTCTTGCCGCGAACAAAACATACGGCAGACCAAGGTCCCAATCCTTTCCGTTCTCTGCACAGTAACATCGAAGCATGCTTTTCAGCGTGGCGTGCCACCTCTCCAACACCCCTTGACTCTCCGGGTGATACGCAGAAGAGACGACAGTGCTGATGCCATGCTGAATCATAGTTTGTTTGAACAGATTAGATGTAAAATTAGAACCTTGGTCCGATTGCACCTCTTGCGGGTAACCATACCGCAAGCAATACAAGAGCAGGTTCCGGACAACAGTTTTCGCCATGCCATTTCTCATTGGATATTCATCAGGATAACGAGTGGCCACATCCATGATAGTTAATAGAAATTTATTACCGGCACTAGTAGGGGGTATGGGTCCGACCATATCAATGATGACCTTACTGATGGGCGGTCCACTGACAGGAATGGGGTGCAACGGGGCTCTCGGAATTGTTTGGTTAGGTTTTCCAACCCTCTGGCACGTATGACACATTGCTATCCAGGTTACTACCTGCCCCTTCCACCCCGGCCACCAAAACAATTTTTCTAAAGCCGCCACCGTTTTTCTCACCCCTAGATGTCCTGCCAGTGGTACGTCATGCGCCAACCTCAGTAGGCTATCCCTGCACTCCCGTGGCACCACCAACTGGTCCACTACTCCGGACCCCTCTTGCCAACTACGTTTAGGGTCTTGAAAACGCCTATAGAGGATGCCTTCTATATAAAAAAAATCTCCTGGCTGTGCATCGCCGTCCTCGTCGAGCTCTACAGCCCCATTAGCACACGTTTGGAGCTCAGGGTCCTCTAGTTGCAACCGACGTATATCTGAGGGTGCCAAGCGATCTAACTGCTCCCGGAGCAATGCATGACCTTCCCCGATACTGGGCTGCTCCCTCTGTCTCTCTCGATGTACATAACGTTGCTGTCGTGGAGACTCGTCAAGCCCAGCCTCGACACTCTCGATGACAGGCCCAGGGGCAACTCCAGAATTAACTAATGGTGCTAATACTGAATCACCCAGGAGAGCCGCCGAGTCAAAACTCTTAAAACCCACTCCAGCTTTAGCCTCCTCCTGTTGATCGTTCCTCCGCTGGTCTGAAGACGGAGGACTAGGCTGTGACAGTTTAGCTGCCCGAGCTCGGGTGACAACACACGCCATGGGTTGTGTCTGGCACCGCTCGACCCACTCTTGCTCTTCCCTACTCACGTCGGCCGGCCTCTCGGCAACGACTAAGGGTAGAACCTCAGAAGCGGGCATTGCAAAGTCGTTGCCGAGAAGAAGGTCGACGCCCTCCACTGGCAGTTTCTCCACAATCCCGACATCCAATTCACGTGCCACACCATCCACCTCCAACTCCAACCGCACCAGCGGGTATGACCGAGTTGTATTAATACCCTGCATCACTACCACCCGAGCCACGTTTATAGGGCAGCCAGTCAAGTTTTTCATCAGAGTCTGGGAAGCACCTGTATCACGCAAGACCTCTACTCCATTCTTGCGCCCCGCCCACATCACGCAACCCCGCCCTCTATGGTCGCAAAAAACATCCCGAGCAGGGTTCGAGCCTCCCAGGTGCTTCTGCATTGGCTGTGCCTCAGCCTCTGACGAACTGCCCCGGGCAAACTCAGACGACTTCGGAGACACACCAATGTTGCAGGCCAAAGACACAGCTGCTGTAGGTGGTTTGCTAGGACAGACTCTTGCAAAGTGCCCCTTTTTATGACAATGATAACACTCCAACTCCCCTTTGGGCTTCCCTTGGTACTGGGAAGGGCCCGGCCCCTTCTTAAATGGGACGGTGCTAGTCTTGTGGTCAGTCTTGGTATCATGGCTCTTGTACTTGTTTGCATAAGGTATATCACTAACTCGGGGGGGTGGGGCATCACGCCCCTTGTTACCTGCCTCACTACGCTGGGTAGACCCACACCCACGAATTAGTGATAGCCGGAGGTCAGCCACCTCAGCTGCCTCCTGTAGAGTTTTTGGTTGCTTTTCTTTCAGGTTTAACGTCAGGTCGCCGCCCGTGCATTTGAAAAACTGCTCTAAAAGCACCAACTGTTTAATGTCGTCAAACGTAGTAGCTTTCTCCGACCTCAGCCAATTCCCAAAAGCATCGGACAGCTCCCGGGGATGTTCCAAAATGGTGCTCTCCCGACCCTTGGTAACACCCCGGAACTTCAACCTGTACGTCTCTGGTTGTAGTTCGTATGCTCTCAGGACAGCCTCCTTGAGTTCCTCATAGATAATACACGACTCTATAGGCAATGCATCATAAGCCTTGAGTCCCTTGCCCACAAGTCTAGTGGAAACAAGGGCTGCCCACTTCTCCCCAGGCCACTGGTGTTCCTGGCACTTCTTCTCGAATCTCATGAAAAATTCGGTGACACCCGACTCATCAAATACAGGGACTAGCTTCAACAGGTGCGACAAAGACTGCTCATGCCCACGATTCCCACCACCGAGACGTTGCCCTGTCGTTTCCACCAGAGTCTTCTCAAGATCGATATCTGCACGGTACCTGGTAGACTCAGCCTCCGACTGGGCTTTTATTCTCGCGAGTTCGAGATCAGTCTGTTGTTTAGCCTTAGCGAGTTCGAGATCAGCCTGTCGCTTAGCCTCTATCTTAGCGAGTTCGAGACGTTCCTCACGCTCAGCCTGCCTCTTAGCCATCTCAAGCTGGAAGAGCATTTATGTAGTGAAACCTTGAGGAGGAGGTGCAACTATTGGAGGCCCACACAGCGATCATAAACCACGCTGCCAGCGGCTATCGGCCTGCGGGAACGTACTAACCTCCGGCATCCTAGAGGTCCCGATGGGAGTAGAGTGGAGGGGGGGCTCGAGCAGAAGTCCCCGAGCACCCTCTCCACCCTGGACCTCACTAGCCGCCCGCAAGTACGCAAGCCCTCAAATCGTTCTTCTTGATGCCATGAGCCACCTTAAGCCCCATGAGGGGAGCCAAACACTGTAGACCATACTTGCTAATTCCCTCTAGTCGATCAGCTGTTATAGGCACCTCCAAAAACTTCTTTGCGGCCTCCTCACTAGTTACTAACCCCCCTGGCATCTGCCCATCAGAGCCTGCATCATTCCCTGAACCCTCAGTATGATCTGATTCGTCTCCCATGGTGTCCACCAAAAATTCTCACGTTTATAAAAAAAAAAAAAAGTACCCAAGCTCCTATGTAGCACTATTCACTTGCCAAAAATGTCTGAAGACACTCAAGTGCTATACTACTTTGCCAAAAAAAATCTAACGTGCCCACTATATTCCTCAATAAAACAAATTACCACAACAATCATGCAACCATCTCTTAGTTCACATGATCCTGAGCTAGGTCGCCATTTGTTACGATCCAGGTTCTCAAAGACACAGGGCTCTTCAACATTGGACTAGATAATGGCAAAAAGCAACAACGGTAACACTAGATCCAACCCCTGCCTTAAACACTGGAAAACAAAACACCATTACCGCCCTGAGTCGTGCCTGGACAACGAGGTATCCTATGACTCGGTAACTGGTGCACACACACTAGGCTGACGCTCAATGAAACAGCCTATTCTCAAACAGTAAAAGATTACTCGATTATGTTACACAAAGAAAAGATAGTTAACGTGATTAATTAACGTTATGGTAGATACTCAAATAACTGGCACTCCTGTATTAAAGAAAGTGCAATACTAGCCCTGCAACATCAACTGGAAACTTCTGAAATAAGTCTGATGCTGGGAAGATGTTCGTAAAGAATCTTGAACAATTATAATGCAGAATACGGGTCACAATAAATGCTAGGACATATAGTAATAATAGGCAGGCGAATAATAAAGACTGCGCAAAGGTAGTAATGGTCGACAACTAAAGAAATGCTTCGTGACACAACGCAACAGCTTACTCGGGTTGAGCAACTCAACAACAACCTCGGCTCAAAAGTGCAGTGAATAATAATGCTGCATACATATAATAATGGGGCTTATCTCTAACCAGTGTCTGCTCAGTTAATAAAGACTAGCTGGGGTATCAAGGCAGGGCAACAATGGGCGAGCATGCGGCTCGTAGCCTAACGTTGTCCAAGGGTGGTATAATGAAGATTACGTTATATGACGGGGATGCTCTCTTGATAAATCTAGGTCTCTAGTACCTGGCACTATCCTGGCGATCCCTCAGAAGTCAACACAAAGAGGCAGCAGTATGTTGTGAGGGATAGGCTATGGCCCTCTCACACCACAGCGCTGTGCTCGCAAAGTAAACCAACCCGAAGACAACTTAGGCTCCCACAGTACCTGTCGATGTCGTGCAGAGCTTAGCTAACACTGCACATATCGGAGACAACGACACAGTAACCTTACCCCTAGTCTAGCTTTAGATAACCAAGAAGAATCACTCAACACCTTGCAAGGGAGACATATACTGGTCTACAACTTTCCCGAGAGAGGACACATACGGAAAAGTCCGTCTCTCTAAACCTCAATAAAGCATAATACCTCCTTAACCTAATACATGGAAATATCTGAGAGCTTCGCGTACAATACGACTGGTCGACGGTGAACGTCTATGCTGAAACCAGAAGGGATGTTGAGTTTAATAAAGATTAGAGAATGAGAAAGGAGAAGTCGAGAGAGAGAGATAGTATGCAAAGTAGCGAGTATGGGGGACAGAATTGCAAAGGATGTAGGTGATACGCGTGTCAGGCAAGCTCTGAGCTGGTAAAGAACACGAGGCAGCGACGGGAAGGGACTAGTTGACCACCCGGCCGCCAACGCCGTCAGCGCCCAAGCGAGTCGCGTCATAGCTCACCACGCTGCTGGGTGTACTCCTTCACACTCTCTCGCTCGCCTCCCACACAAGCAACATTTATATTATAGCGAATATAAAATATAAGGCGCGGCCACAGACCAAAACAAAGACCACTTCTAGACTGTCTGTGGCAACACGACACTAATGAAATAAAGCAGATCATTCTAGGGCAACTGTAGCCTATCCCCCCATCCTGGCGAGCGCTAGCGAGCTGCAATGCCCCACACAACCATTCTGCTAACGCCGGGAGGTGTAACATATCCATTTGGTCCCATTTAGCCTACTGTTTTAAGACGTTTATCCCCATCTAGGTGTCGATTTCTTCCTGGCGAGCGATAGCGAGCCAGCATTATATGAAGAAATCCGGCTTCGCTGGAGAAATTTTTCTACCGAAAAATGTACAAATATAGCCTGCTTCTGAGGTCAACATTTACAATATTTCGGTTCACCTAAATTCATCTACCATCCGTCTAGTTTCCGATACCAGTGCAAAATACTCCACAGATGTTGTCAGAAAATTGTTGATCATAGAATGTTGACTATAAGAGCTCTCGTGTGATACCGGCTTTAGTGTAGGAAATTGTTGATGGTGTCACGGGTGGGTTTCTAATACCCTGCTCAGCTTTCTCTGTACAGGGGCACAGTGCGTCCTTGTATAGAGTATTGTTCACGTGTGTGGGGAGGATCCTCTCACGCAGCACTTCTAGACAAAATAGAAAGGAGACCCTTTTTGATCATTAACTCCCGTCCACTCACCGACTCTCTGCAATCTCTCTTCGCCGCAATGTTTCAGCTTTTGCTATTCCATCGCTACTACAATAATCAGAGTTCCTCAGAACTCTGCATACCACCTCTACATAGGGTAGGCTACATAGTAGGCTACCAGTCTTGAAACACAATCCCACCCCTACTCTGTACAACTCTCCAACTCTCTCGTGAATCCTTACTCTCAATCAATCTTCTTTTCAACTGCTGACTTTGGAACTCTCTCGCCGAATCCATCTTTCTCTCATCCTATGACTTAAATGGTTTCAAACTAAAGTGTCTAGACATTTTTGGCTCTAACGTTCCTTGATTATGGCCCGGTCACTATTAACTCTGGGAGACCCAATTAGGTAAAGAGATTTAGTTTATTAAACTTTGAATCATGAAAGGTTACAGAACAGGCAAGGTGTCTGCATTAATGGACCTCAATTAACTGGAGAATACAAAATATAATCTACTATCCCACTAAATAGTTTCTATATTCCTTTACAAACTATTTAGAGTTTGTTCACGTAGCACATAAATTAATTGAAACGCCTGTTGACCCGAGCACTATGGATTATTCCGAACTAGTAATATTTAACCCAATGTGAATAAAGCGAGGCCGTTTAGCCAAGACTGTATTGTTACCGAGAGTTTAGTTCAAAGACTCTAGGATGTACAATTTAGAACCTTCACTCATGGCCTTTGTCATCAATAAGCATTTATAATATGAAACTACAGCACTGCAAGACTAAATTCCTTTGGCAACATCGAATAATACAGTTAAACATGGACGTTGGTCGAGAGACTCAGACCAATAGCGAGAGCAGTGGAAATGCATTACTTAACCCTTTCGCTGCGGGTGATGTTCTGGATTTTTTTGGCAAGTTGCAGCAATTTCCAGGCTTTAAAAGCCTGTAAAAAACGTAATAATCGAGTGACAGTGGGCGGGAGCGTGAGGGGCCCACCTCAGACCCTCAGAGCAGCCAGAGGCTCACTGAGCTGGGCTGTGTCTCGGGCGAGTCTCTCTCTGTCTCTCTCATCAGTGTAGCCAAGCGAGCGAGTGTTACATAATAGCGGGGTTCCTGCGTTTCACTGGGATCACTGCGGGTTAACCAGACCATGTATACGGTCCGTTCTGGTGTCATTTTGAAGATATTTTCGCCTAGTTTTCGGCAGAATACACTTCATTTAATGCAGATGCTTGATTTATCATTCAGGAGTGCCTGAATATGCCCTAAATAGCCCAAACAAGGCCGCAGCCAAAGGGTGGTGGAGAGGTGTGTGTGTGTATGAAGGGAAAGTTGAGGGTTAACCCACTGAGCCCCAGCTAGTTATTAACACTAGATTAGCGAGCTAGCGGTTTATTTATATGTACCGCCCAGCGGGGTGTTTTTAGCCAAAATAGGGCTGTTTACGTGATCATTTTCATGCCTAAATAAGAACCAGAGCGTAAAAAAAGTATCTATCCCTGAAAGGGCATAAACAGAGCTTTCCAATGACACCATAACGATCCTTTTATGATGGCTAGTTTTCTTGCAACAACCGCGCAACGCGAGTGCAAAAAGCATGTAATTCGGCACTTTCCCCATACAATTCCGTATATAGCGAGTGAGAGAGGGAGGGAGGAGGTGGGATTCGTGTCAGTAGGTTCGCCGCGGTGGTCTGGAGCAGTCATACGCTCGCTACTCTCCTGCCACCACTTGTCTCTCTCTCTCAGCAACATTACGTGCTGAAATTGCCACACGACCTATGTCGAGCGCCGCCAGATAGTCCAGATTTATTATACTCGACTTATGTTGCGCGCCGCTAGTTATGGGTTAATAAATGTACCACCAGGACCCAGCAAGTTTTGATTTTTTTGTCCAGAAACAATAGCGAATAGGTTAGGAATGAAGGAAAAACTACGAAAAACCGATCAAAAAGCTCAAAGAATGGTCCTACAGAGCCCCGAAAACGGATTTTACGAGAGTAAAAAATTGAAGGCAATTTCCCAAAAAACAAAATTTTGTGCGTGCTCACGCGCACGAGGATGGACTTTGAGAGTTTTCAACCATCGGCATGGTTGCGTAGGATACTTACACAGTTCCCATACAAATCTGAGCCCTCTAGGTGCCATAGGACCGAAGTAATTGGGACCGACGCAACTGTTGCGTCGCTGGGTTCTGGTGATCGAACATTGCTGACGCAACACGTGTGTAACAGGGATCCAGCGGGTTAATAACGTACCTGGTGGAGAGGTGTGTGTGTATGAAGGGAAAGTTGAGGGTTAAGAAGTGCGTGCAGAATTACATGGAGGGATAGACAGACTAATGAGGAAGTAAGGAGGTGTGGTGTGGAAGTAGATGTGCTGGAAAGTGTGAAAAGGAACAACTTGAGATGGTTCGGCCATATGGAACTTATGGAAAGCGAGAGAATGACTAAGAGGGTGTACGAGAGCGAGGTGGAGGGACAGAGAGGGAGAGGTAGACCGAAAGAGAGGTGGAAGGATGGAGTGAGGAATTATATGAACGAAGGCGGTGCTGGTTGGGGGGAGGGGCGTCGACTGACTGGGGACAGGTGCATGGGGGCGGTTCGTTCGTGGCCACCCCTTCGGGGATCACTGAGTTGGGCAATAGATAGATAGAACATCTATCTACTGTATATACTCTGGCCCAATCTCATGCCATGAACACAAAAACAAAATAAAAATTCACACAATATAAGTTATCTCTATTCATAAAGTTAAGGAGAGTAGAAGTAAAAGTTTAGTTAATTATACATATATTTATAGTAAACTTTAACATTTTGAAGTAGATAATAGATTTAATAGATTTACAAAAATTACCTTGCAGACACCATTTGCAAGCGGCAGAGGTCAAACTCTCCGAGAATTGCTGGTTCCGTTGTGGGAAACCTGGGAAAAGAAAATCCGGTAAGCATAAATTAGTTGAAGTACAGCCAGACTTAAATTGCTCGTAACAATTGACTGAAAAATCGCTCTTGTGACACCGCCTTAACTCCTTAATGGAGGACTGTGCCAAACCTTTCCAGGCTACTTTGTTCAGATGCCATTCATTTGTCCGTACCACAAGGCCCCTTCCACTACAGTATGTAGAAGTTTGTAATCAGATACTTCCTGACAAGTTCTCCCATACCTCAAATAGTCTTCCACTACCAGCAGTTTCACTCACCTAACTTCCATGTAGCAGTCTTCGCTTTCAGTCCCCATCCATCCTTTGAACATTATCGAACCACCTCTAAGTGCTTCTCTTTATCCACTCTACATTCAATGCCCAAAACTTTCTTTTCCATTCCAAACTACACCATCTAGCCTCTTCATACGGGTTGCCATTCTGAAAACAAATCTACAGTTTAGAGTTTTGGATACTAAGTTTTGGATACTAATGTTTGAACAGTAAACCATTCTTCAGGAACTGTTCACTTTACAGAATAGTCTACCTCTCGGGATAAAATTCAGTTCTCCAATCTCCCTTCATTTTACAAGACTTCCACAGTACACTTCCCAAATACTATATACTTCAAGACTTCTCCCAAATACCATTAACTATCATGACTGCATCGTCTGCATATACTGTATACGGTTAAAACATTTCCTCTATTCCAGCCTAGCTCCATTGTCCTAAGTTTTTATCACTCCAGAGTCCGGTCATGTAGGTCTTCAACAGCCAAGGTGACTAGAAACATCCCAGTTTTGGCCTTAGGTCACCACAACACTATTAGCTGGACAAATTATAGTATGATAATGAGCAAACTACTCTTATATGTAGTGTATATGAAATCTATAGGATAGTATAGGATATAGTAAACTCATCACCCCACCTGTCGATACTCACACTAATACACTCTGCAAACCGCCATACACTCCTCGAGAGTTTGGAAGTTATTGGAATTTCCTTGACAGCCACCATAGATGAAGGTCCTACAGGTCCCAGAGACCCAATCATAGTAATAGCGAGTTATTGTTGCTTCGCAAGGCCCGGAGTCCTGAGGGTAGAGGCACTGCTTGCGGAAGGTGGCCGGGGGAAGGGTGAAGGGGGTACTGGAAGGAGGAGTGCTGGACCCTGTTGGTGTAAATGTTATTGGAGTTCGTGAAAATACAAATGTTAAGATTAGTCTAGTAACTTTACAATTTATTCAAAATCATTAACCCTCTATCCTGTGGTCTCTAGGGTTGCCATTTAGCATTCATCAATAGAGTTCGCTCAATCTCCTAATTTCTTCTCCAAATTGTTTTCTGCCCACAGCTCACTCAAAGACTACTGCAGCGGTTGAAGTAAATAAACTAAAGGTTTCGAAACGCCCCCCCCCCCCATTGTAACTGTCTTAATTATCGCTAAAAGGATGCATATCGCGTCCTGTTCATGAAAGGGTTGATTTTAATAGTCATAGAAGGGATCTTAGTACTTAAGTTATATTAGATATTACGGCAGTTGTGAGGCTCTTATTTTGCTATGGTTACAGAGTTTGATCACGACCAAAACCGTCAAAGTTACATTTCCGAGCAGGGATGCATTGGTTGATTGGCAGTCTCCACACAGCAACTTAACCCTCTCTGACACATGCCGCGATTTTGAGCCTATTGCGGATACTTTAAAGCATTTGTTTCCATCAGGGGTATTTAGAAACTTATAGTTTAGTTAAGTCAACCTCTGCAGTTGTCTTTGAGTTAGCCATGGGCAAAAAAATAATTTTGGAGAGGTAATTATAAGAGTGAGAGAACTATTTCTTATTGCTAATCTGGCAACCTCCGAGTCATAAATCCGTGAAAGTGTTAATATAGCAGGCATAGACAGATCTGAAAAATTTAGACTAGCATAACCTAATTTCACCTTTTTATAGAACTAAGTTATAATTTTTTTAAACTATGATCGCCCCTGGAGAGAGATGCATCAAGGGACGGACCAAGAAAGACTTTGGATCGGACTTTGCAGTCGGATCTTAAATCGAAGAACCTGACAAGTGAGGCAGCTCTTAACAGGGCTGCCTGGAGCGCCACCATTAGGACGCGAGACCGAAACTGTGCTTCGTGTGGAGCACTGTCTTTAAATTTGTCCATGTCTAAACTATACATCCATAGTAGGCTAAATCACAAGGAAACTCTGCGGCGTAGCCTACCTGTAAGACAAGTATCTAAACACTGATGTACATCATCGAAGTTGTTGTCATTGCCTTCACAACCACCATAAACAAAGGCTGTACAGGTAGCAGTGTCCACGTTGAAGGCGTAGCGAAGAGTATAGGTTGTGCAAGGTCCCTGCTCTGCTGGTTGGAGGCACTGGACTGGGGTGGTGGGATAGGTAGGCCGGGTGGTGGGATAGGTGGGCCGGGTGGTGGGATAGGTAGGCCGGGTGGTGGGATAGGTAGGCCGGGTGGTGGGATAGGTGGGCTGGGTGGTGGGATAGGTAGGCCGGGTGGTGGGATAGGTGGGCCGGGTGGTGGGATAGGTAGGCCGGGTGGTGGGATAGGTAGGCCGGGGGTGGGATAGGTAGGCCGGGTGGTGGGATAGGTGGGCGGGGGGGGGGGATGGGGGGGCGGGGGGGTGGGATAGGTGGGCGGGGTGGTGGGATAGGTGGGCCGGGTGGTGGGATAGGTGGGCCGGAGGGAGGGATAGGTAGGCCGGGTGGAGGGATAGGTAGGCCGGGGGGTGGGATAGGTGGGCCGGGGGGTGGGATAGTGGGCCGGGGGGTGGGATAGGTGGGCCGGGGGTGGGATAGGTGGGCCGGGGGTGGGATAGGTGGGCCGGGGGGTGGGATAGGTGGGCCGTGGGATAGGTGGGCCGGGGGATTGGATAGGTGGGCCGGGGGGTGGGATAGGTAGTCATTGAAGTACCTGAAAATAGTTAATCTCAGCCTCTCCATGCCAAACTTGGTCTAAAAGGAATTCTATATATTTAACCCACAGAACCCCAGCGACGCAGCGTTTGCGTCCAAAATGTATGAAACGCTAAACCCCAGCGACGCTTAAGGTGAGTCCTGGTTAATTACTCCGGTCCTATGGCACCTAGAGGGCTCAGATTTGTATGGGAACTGTAAGTATCCCACGCAACAATGCCGATGGTCGAAAACTCTCAAAGTCCAACCACGTGTGCGTGCGAGCGCACAAAAACCGGTTTTTGCCTGTTAATTTCCCCATGTTAATTCCGACTTTCGGGCGCCCCGTAGGACCCCTTAATGACCTAGGGGATCGTTTTTTTTAGAGTTTTCCTTCATTTCTAACTGATTCCTGGTGTTTTCTGAATTTGTTGTTATAACCTGCTGGTCCTGGAGTGTACATTTATTATTAATTAGCTGGTGCTCAGCGGGTTAAAGGTCGTGGTGCATGGGTTTAAATAAACATTTAATAATAATTTGCAACCTGCACATCATTACTATTTAAAATGCAATGGCACCGAAATAATTATTAACAATGGTATAAAGGATTGTGAATCTTCTACACCGGACCTGTAACTTCATAGGAGTACAAGTCCACCATCAAGTCCAGGATGAGGATACTCCTGTGAAGTCACAGGTCCGGTGTAGACCAACCACAAAATCCTTTATTATGTTTTTTACACCAACCAACTTCACATCTAAACTCAATTAATGAAATCAACAAATACAGATGGCACTCAGAGGACTCAAACCCAGGGTACTCACGTCGAAATTCCGTGAGACAGTTAAAGAAATATGGACAAGCCTACGATTTATTATGCAGTTTTGAATACCGCATATTAATCCGAGCATGTACATAAATTCCAACTGCGCTATGGTAGCCTAATGTATAGACGAATGGAAGGAGTAATTGATGGGGCGCTTAACCCTTAGGAAGGCCTCACTATAAATTGCTCCTGAACATATTGTTAATTATTTCAGTGATATTGCATTTTGCAAGAAAACTGCAGGTTGGCAATTATTCAATGTTTATCTCAACTCTAGCATCACTACCTTTAAGGAGAGGTTTTTAGTTTGGTCCCTAGATATCCTTCAAGCTTAAGATTACACCCCCTTGAGCCCCTTTCAAGATAAATTTGTAAATTTTTCCGTAGAAAAATGTCCCGGCTGAAAGCCGGTTCCTCTTAAATTAAAGGCTCGCTATCGCTTGCCAGGATAAAATCGACACCTAAATGGCACGAAAGGTCTTAATAGGGACATAAATGGGGTGAAAGATATTAAAATCGCCAAACGAATGGGGCGAAAGTCTTAAAATTAGAAAAACAATGGGGCTAAACATGAGGGAGAAAGGAGTCAAGAAAAAAATCCCTCAAGTGGAAATCTCCCCTTAAGTGAAGTGATAAAGTTTTAAACATGCTAAAAAATAAGCCTACAGAGTGTCTCTCCAATTATAAAAAAAATCAAATTTATCATCCAAGAGATTTCCATTTCAACCAATATTCGAGTTTGTTTGCAAAAATTCCATTAAGTAACTTTATTTCGATGGTTCTTAACTTTACAATTATTTTTAGATGTGGAAATTAAGCTGGTAAATTCCCAAACAAATATTAAAGGAAACTCTGCTACGAGGACATTTTGTCCCTCAATGATTTGGTAGTATCCATCCATTATCACCAGTTTACAGTCAGATATGTAGCTTAATGTTGAAGCCTCAATCAATGACCAGCTATCTACCATTGCAGTAGTTATCGCTCAGGCCTTCTAAAACGCTTTCCAGAACACTTTAGGGAAACTAGTCAGATCAGATGGCTATAGAAAAGTAAGATTAGAGTTTTGGATAGAGGAATAAGAAGTTGAGAAATAGGAAATACAATAAAAGATAAGTGCTTGGGTTCAACCATGTGACTGACTGATGGCTAGAGTAAAGATAGAAACAGACTAATTAATAATAGATTAGAGGAATTTGAGACTTTGGAATGGAAGACTAATTGGAGGGTTAACTTGGAGGGTATTGGGGTGTGTAATAATTGGTGAAGAATAGATAGAAGTTAGAAATGTACTTAAAGTAAAACATTCTGGCGTAACATTCTGATTAACCCTCTACGACACAAGACTTAATTTTGAGCCTATTGGGGATATTTTAAAGCCTTTGTTACCATCAGGGGTATTTAGAAACCTTTAGTTTAGTTACTTCAACCTCTGCAGTTGTCTGAGTTAGCTGTGGGCAGAAAACTAATTTGGAAAGGTAATTAGAAGAGTGAGAACTATTTCTTATTGCTAATCTGGCAACCTCTGAGTCATAAATGCGTGAAAGGGTTAATATGCTTCCCATCTGCATACAGTCAAGCTTGTCTAACTTTTATATTTATTAGTTTCACTCTTCCAGCTTCCGCTACATACTCGCCAGTCTCTATTTTACCATTACACTTTAATTTACATTTGAGTTTCCGAACTGTTAATAGGAGTCACCGGCTTTTTTTTAAATATTTATCTCTATCCTTTTCTCACTTTCTCTGGTTTTTATCCATTCGGCCAACTGTTTTAAGACTTCTCCCCATCCCGGTGTCGATTTCTTTACGGAGAAATCCAGCTTCGGCAGAGTCATTTGTGTATCGAAAAATGTACAAATTTAGCTTGCGGTCAAAACAAAAATGCTGGCTCACTACCGCTCACCAGGAAAATATGTACACCTGGATGAGGTCAAAAGTCTTAATATAGTGGGCCGAATGGATAAAAGCCAAAGAGGGAGAAAAAAAGCGAGGTGCGGGTTTAATCTTCCCTCAAATCACCTCAAAATAAGTTTACCATCTACCGTGTCTTTTCCAGTTCTGCCAAGGATTGCAAGATCATTAAAATCCTATCTTTCAGTTGAAGGCTAATGGAATTACCCAAGACCGCTTTATACTTCACAACAACAAAAAACGATAGAGAAACAGCGAAAGAGATAGCGAGCGAAAGAGATAGCGAGCGAAAGAGAAATCGCGAAAGCAAAACAACAACAAAAGTTTCATCGGCCAAAATATAACTATTCACAAGGTCAACTCTACTTACTGGGCATTCCTTCACAGGTTGCTTGGCACTCTTGCATGGACAGAAAGTTGTTGCCGTTGCCCCCACAGCCAGTGTAGTGGAAGAAGTGACACTGTCCGGTGGCGGAGAAGTAGAAGTAGCGGAGGAGTGACTCATAACACTGTCCTGGAGACGCTGGCAACAGACATACGGACCCACCTGGCACTGGTATCCTTACTGTACCTAGAGATTGTTAAATATATCAAACTTCTAAATAGTTAAATACTAAGCTTATTTGGACAAAACATTTATGGTTAAAGCTGCACTAAACTTGCTAACAAAAAATCACCCCTAATAATATTTTTTCTAAATGGTACACAAGTCAGCGGTTTTTAGTCCTTTGAGTTATGGAAGGTTGAGGGGGATCAGGATTGCATGATAAATAAAATTCAGGCAACATACATTTAAAGAACTTTAGACTTAAAGGACATTCATGAAGCTCTAGTAGATGTCTCCAAAACTAACAGTAGGAACTTCAGCATACGCAGATTGTCGCGACCAACAATTCAGAAAGATCCAGAGTTTTAGAGTTTAAATAGGTGTAAGCAACCAACAGACTATAGGGTGCTTTCATTAGGCATCCCTTTCTACACCAATTCAATCTCTAAAATAGGTTCTATATAATCATGGGTTGTTGTTCCCCAAGCTGCCTGGCCGAACATCCCCAAGTCCCTGAGCAAGGCCATAACCGAGCGCTTCCACAGAACCCTCCCTGCCGACCACAATAAAGCCTGGGTGACCGAAGCCACTCCATGGCGGGGAGCTGAGGAGGGTGCGGAAACGCCCGGGAAACCAAACCCCCACTCAGGGCCCTGTGCCCCTCAGCAATTATGGAGAAAGTTGAGGGGCAAAGGAAAAATGTGACACTTTGGCTTCCAATCTTGGTAGATTGGGAGGTCAATCCACGGAAGAGACGCAGTCACTGAAGATCTAGAAAATATATAAGTAAAAGGAACAGTCAGAGTAAGCTATGGGTATGGCAGACATCGCTCAGTTCTCACTGATAGACCAGCCCATCACCATAATCATGGGTTGTGCAGATTATAATAGGTGCCTATATCCAATAACCAGAGAGTTTGGTAGTTAAATGTTAAAGTGTCTTAGCCACCCTCTTCCCTACTATAATAGCCCCATTAAAACTATTAATCTACTTAGGCTTCAGTTATCAAATTACTTCCATTTATAGTAAAGAGCTCCATTCAAGACTGTAGGATAGGCATAGGCATTTAAACATTCGGTATATTCTTTGTTTGAGAGGCTACCCAGTGGTAGAAAGAGCCAGTGTCAACATTTAAAGGTCCCGAGGGTGGGAAAACCGCGCCTATTTGCTGTAGTGGCCACTTTTGTCATATTGGTAAAGAGAATTGGCGTCTTTCATAATCTACCAATTAAAGTTTTCCCAAATACAAATGCCAATATAAAAACACTGAACACGGTGAACGATCGAATCCAGAACTATAGTTTCACTAACTAGTTTCATGTAAAGCGATTATACGCTAGCTTACCACAGGTGTTGCGAGTGCAGATGGCGCCACCCCGGACACATTGGCACCAGTTACAGTCATCCTGGAGCCACCATGACCCGTCCTCACACACTGCCTCGCGCAACTCGGGGTAGTAGTCTGCACAATAAAGTAGGGTTAACAATTATAGCAAAGAATCCGAGAAAACAAAATTATTCACAAACATTCTCCATCCATTACCACTTTTCTTTCCAGTTCTTCAGTCATCGCTCTACCTTCTAACGCTTTTAATACACCATCTCAATCTAAGGAAGTCTTTCTTTAACTCCACGTCCCCTGGTTTCAGACCCTTATACCCTTTCCAAGCCCATTCTTTCAACATGTCCATACCAGCATAGCATCCTTCTGTCCACTGGCTGATATGGGTTCCTGCCGTCCCACTCCTAGGCAAGTCTTTCATTCCTCAATCTGCAAGAGTCTCTCCTACTCAAGCAGCTCTTCTCAAATCACATTAAACTTTCTGCTCTTCTGCCTTCTAAGCTTAGGTCTCTGCCCCAATACATCACTGTTGGTACAACTATCCCTAGATACATTTACTTTTAACTTTCATTCAGAGATTTCTCACCTTCCACATACTTCCCATGGTTCCGAAAACTGTCTTCCTTCACATATTCATGCTTACCTCCATTTCCACACCTGTGGAAAATCACTCCTAGACATTTAAAACACTTGTTCCAGGATTTCCCCATCCAGCTGTACATTTAGATTTACCCTACGAGCATCTATTGGATACCATCACTTTACTTTCATTGACATTCACCCTCTGCTTCTTCTCACATAGCACACCAAACTCTTACTACTCACTGCAGCTTCTGACTGCCACCAACTATGTGGCATCAGCAAACAACGAATTAAACTCAATCACTACCATACTTTCCTACTAAACTCTATGCTGTACTCTTAATTCTATTTTTTTAACTCACCAAATAATCCATATATATACAAAAACCATGAGGACATTCCAGAACCCTGTCTCAGACCTTTTACCTAAAATCATTCACTCAACTCTGTATTAACCCTTAAAAAGCGGCTCACCACTTAAGTCGAGTTAAATAAAGCTGGACTATGTGGCGGCGCTCGACATAACTCGAGTGGCAATTTCAGCACATAATGTGGCTGAGAGAGAGAGACAAGTGGTGGCAGGAGACTAGCGAGCGTATGACTGCTCCAGACCACCGCGGCGAACCTACTGACACAAATCTCAGCTCCCTCCTCCCTCTCTCACTCGCTACATACTCAATTATGTACCGAAAGTACCGAATTACCTGCTTTTTGCACTCGCGTTGCACGGTTATTGCAAGAAAACTATCCATCATACAAGGATCGTTATGGTGTCATTCGAAAGCTCTGTTTATGCCCTTTCAGGGATAGATACTTGTTTTACGTTCTGGGTCTTATTTAGGCATGAAAATGATCACGTAAACAGCCCTATTTTGGCTAAAAACACCCCGCTGGGCGGTACACATAAATAAACCGCATAGGCCGCTCGTAAGGTGTTAAAGATATCTTCAACCAATCACTAACCTTTACACAAGTAGCTGCTCTCAACCATGATACAAAGTCAATACAAACTTTGTTCCCCAACTGCCTGGTATAAATACTAAATTCACTGTAGCTACAGTAACTTAAATGCTAGCGATTCAAGAGTTTAACCCCTTCTGTACCGGCGAAGTTTTTACATTAATTCTAGCTATTTAAAACTGAAATCATCTAATTGCCAGAATAAAGTTAAAGGACGGCATCGGTACTGAAAGGGTTAATAAGCAATATTGATCTACAATATTTAATAAATCTGACTAAATACTTAAAAATCTTCCATTATAGTGAAGTTTAGAGCATCAATAGAGGAAGTGAAGTCTAGGATCTCACCCGGAAGACATCCCTTTGTAGTACAACTGGCCAGTGTGCCTTGGTAGTTGCAGATGCACCAGTTACACTCTCTCATCCTCCGGCTTCCAGGGCTGCATACACCACTGCTAGGGGGAGTAGTCATAACCCAACCATCTGAAATTACAAGGACAAATATTGTATGTATGTGTATGTATATATATATATATTATATATATATATATATATATATATATATATATATATATATATACCGGTATATATATATATATATATATATATATATATATATATATATATATACACTGGTATTAACTTTTTAGAGCAAGAGATGGGGGGTGGGGGGGTGATTAGAGACCGCCCGAACAAGGACAACACAAACAAAACATCACACATTATGCTTTTAACTTTTTGTTTAGCAAAGAGTAAGAATTAATTGGAAGGACTAAGAGGTAAACCAAGAGATGGAAGGATAGAGTGAAGTACTGTATATGCGTGAAAGCGGTGCTGGATGGGAGGAAAGGGAGTCAACTGCCTGGTTACAGGTGCAGTGGGAACATTCGTTCGTGGCCACCCTTGCGTGGATCACAGAGTCAGGCAATGGATAGTTTTGCCGTACAATCCGATTTACAGTCTAGGGCTTTCCAGTTTTAATTCACAAACATTAATTCTTAAGTTAACAAGGGCTACATTTCTAAAAGCAACTATTAGGTCTCCAATAAACTAATAGGTAATATAGATTAGCTTTGCATTTGGAAATTTAAACCAATGATTATTTTATATACTTTTGTATAGTTTAATTCTATTGTCACCAGGGGCGTAATTTTATTCAGAAACACTATAGGTTAAACTAAATTCTAACTCCTAAATACTGCTAAAGAACGAGACTATTGCATACTTCGCCGTTAAGTTGCATAAACTAACTTTCCAGCAGTTTGGTAAAGCAGAATTGCGCTCGGTTAAGTTAATTTTCGGCAACTTTTGGCCAAAAATTAAGTCTACATCCAAGACTACATTTAGCAAATTCTCTAACTTATAACTTTCCCGAAATAAACGTTCAATGCAGTAATTTCGTAGTTATTTGCAGGTACATTGAACATTTAGCAATTTAATACCTTTCAGATTAATATAAAGTTTTATTTTTATTTTCTGAAAATAGTTTCTTTGATGGATCTGAAACTTCTGGTTAATAATTTAATTAAAGAAACTTAATTGCTTCCAGACCCAAATTTTATTTCATAAATTTTATTTTATTATGAGTCGTTTCCACAGCGATTTTGAGAAGTTATTTTGCCCTTATATTGTCTAATTTTTGGTTTGTTTAGTTTGCAAGTTTTAAATTTTAATCTAGTATGCAGTAGTATAAATATATCTTATGTACTTTACCTTCTACCGAGGCGATGGTTCTCTTGGGGATATAAATTATTATAATAATGATTATGATCCACTCCCTCTTTTCTTCCTCACTGGCTCTAGACTGGTCCAACATGCACAGGTCGAAGGCACAAGTCTCTGTGGGGGGAGGGGGTCAAACGTTAACATTTAATACTTTATAGATTACACCAATAAGAAATATAGTCTATTCTAAATTATATAAGTGCAATACAAAAATATGCTTTAAAATAAATGTATAAAATATATATTCCAACAGAGTATGACAAAGTCTATATTATTACCAATACCGGCCGAAGGACGGTTCCTACTAAATTACAAGCTCTATATCGCTCGCTAGGAAACTCTAGACACCTAAATGGCACAAAAGCTCCAAAACATGACAAATTTGGCGAAATGTTAAAATCGCCAAACTTCTTAAAATCTCAAAACTAATTGGGCTTAACTTTAAAGAGCTTCGACAAAAAAATACCATAAGTGAAAATCTCTCCTTAAACCATGAACATACAGTTTATAGACTGAGTAAGGAAGAGTACTTTACAAATTCCAGGTTTAGAAAAACTGAAGGGAGGTTGCAGGGATCGTGCAGAATGCAGTGTGGCCGGTGAACCCTCTCACGTTCTTGACGCAATTTTGAGCCTATTAGGGATACTTTAAAGCCTTTGTTACCATCAGGGGTATTTAGAAACCTTGGGGGGAAGGGGCGTCGACTGACTGGGGACAGAGGTGCATGGGGGCAGTTCGTTCGTGGCCACCCCTTCGGGGATCACGGCGTCAGGCAATAGATAGATAGATACTTTAGTTACTTCAACCTCTGCAGTGGTCTTTGAATTAGCTGTGGACAGAAAACTAATTTTAGAGGTAATTATATGAGTGAGAGAACTATTATTGCTAATTTGGCAACTTCTGTGTCATAAAAACGTGAAAGGGTTAATTATAAATAACCAGTGTACAATCATGCTAATAAGTGATGTCTCAGCACCAATTATGTTTTGATAAATAATTGGGATCAGTAATATCCAAGCTTCATTGCTTCATATCGAGTGAAATATTCAACTATGTTATAATAATAATAATAATAATAGTTCTTAAAGCTAGCGCATGCTAAGCTAGCTAAGGATAGCTCAATAAGGCCGATTAGGCGTATTTCCATTGGGGTCCTGTACTACTACCCCATCCCATTGCTCATGAGGGATGGTAATGACTCAGTGCTTGTGAAAAATCTTTAATGCGCCGAGCATGGGCGCGAACCCGGGCCTTCTGGGTGGAAGTCCGAGACGCTAGTCACTACACCAAGCGAGCCGATTGACAGACATTAATACAGCACAGAGCAAGCCAAACGTAAGGACAGCCGAGACATGACTTATTAGCGCGACCGTACAGTCGGTAGTAAGTATATTTTGATCAACAATTGGTATCTGCAAAATCTAAACTTTACTTTCATAGTTTGAGAGATTGACACTTATTCTTACAGGTACACACTGTACTATTAACCATTGGACACATTAATAACAGCACAGAGCAAGCGAAACTTAACTACAGCTAGGACACTACTTTGCGACTACAGCCAAATTTTTTGAATTTTAATTTTATGTAAAGAATACAAATTTCCTACAATACAATTTGATAATCCCTACCAATGTGGTTAGCAAGACTGATGTCCCGACCAATAACAGGATGGAGGGCACGGCGACAGGTGGTCAGGTAACGCTGCCAATCTTCTTTACTGGCGTAACACGGGGACTGGAACAACATGTTATAGCCAAGATTAAACATTATCCCTAAACTAAGGTACTTATCCATTAAGGAACACTATTCTTAACCTTAATCTTCCATTATAAACCCCAATGCATTTTTAGATTAATGAAAGTATATGGTCCTCCCGGGATTCAAACTCTAGACACCACACCCAGAACAAGCATCCAAGCCATTACACCACAAACCGTTATACCTAAAGTAAATATGGTTCCTATATACACCACTTAATAACTCATAACCAAGATAATTACAGACATACCCTAACTAAATAGTTTTATATACAGTACCACATATTGAAGATTAGCATAAAGCACAATAAAGTCTTACTAACCGTGTCAAACTAAAGCCAAGTCAATTATTTATAATAATTATTATAGTTAGGAACTAGGGTATAGTTCAAATTTGTCTTTGGAAGAGATTTAAGGGGGGTGACCTGCTTTTTGTTCTTTCTGTCCTTTTCTCTCTTTCTCTGGCTTTTATCCATTCGGCCCCATTCAGCCAACTATTTTAAGACTTTTATCCCCATCTAGGTGTCTATTTCTTCCTGGCGAGCGATAGCGAGCCTGCATTATATGAAGAAATTCGGCTTCGCCGGAGATGTTTTTCTATCGAAAAATTTACAAATTTAGCCTGCTGTCTAACACCAAAACAAAAAAAATTGCTGGCTCACTACCGCTCACCAGTAAGAAATTGACACTTGGATGGGGATAAAAGTCTTAAAACAGTAGGCTGAATGGATACAAGCCAGAGAAACAGAAAAGGACAGACCAAAACAGGTCACTCCCTTTAATGGCCATAACAATGCCACCCAATGTGAATTTACTTATATTCCTGCTCATATTCAATAAGTTCTTCAAAACAACATTGCTACGGTTTGCCACCCTGCCTACAAACACTGCATACATGGCAATGAATACATGACCAATATTAGTTTTATTATAATAATGCCTTTAAGGAGAGATTTCCACTTAAGGGAGTTTTTTCTAGACTCCTTTCTCCCTCATGTTTTGCCCCATTGCTTTTCTAATTTTAAGATGTTCGCCCCATTATTTTGATGATTTTAAGAACTTTCAACCCATTTCCGTCAATTTTAAGACCTTTCGTGCAATTTAGGTGTCTATTTTATCCTGGCGAGCGATAGCGAGCCTGTAATTTAAAAGGAACCAGCTTTCAGCCGGGACATTTTTCTACCGAACAATTTACAAATTTAACTTGAAAGGGGCTCAAGGGAGTGTAATCTTCAGCTTCATGGATATCTAGAGACCAAAGTTAAAACCTCCCCTTAAGCAAAGAGGGTAGTAAAGTAATGGAAGATGATAAAGGACTAAATCCTTCAACACCAGGAATCCTTTTTACCTTTGATTCTGGCTAAAATTAAATTGCTCAGTTTAAGAATGACCTAAAGTTACCAAGCTTTATAGAGATCGTATTTACCCAATTGAGTTTCAGAAGTTTATATAAACTCCAGAAAAGTCTAAAAGTAACAAAGATTATTACGTAATAGTGGTGAAGGGGTTAAGGAGCAAGGGATTTACACATTTCCTTTTCAGTAACTATTCACAAGACTAAGAAGGGATGGACAAGACACAAAGGTCCCAATGAACAAGACTAGTTATCAAATTTACCCTACATTTTTTGTTTTTCCTATGTCGATGAGACAAAAGGCAAAACTGCCTGTAACTAGTGCCTCCCCCAGAGATGTACCTGACTGGGCCAAAATCAAGAAAGGTTAGTGCCAAAATGTCTGGCTGCCTGGCCGAACAGGCCCGAGTTCCTAAGGAAGGCCACATCTGAGACCGGGCTTTAACACAAAGCTCTATCTATCTACACAGGCCCAATCCCCACTTTTCCGATTTTTTTTGTTTTGGGGGGGGGGGGGCACTCAAGACAGAAAGAACAGGGAAAACACAAAACACTAATACACAACACACTAACACACAAAACACTAACACACAAAACACTAACACACAAAACACTAACACACAAAACACTAACACACAAAACACTAACACACAAAACACTAACACACAAAACACTAACACACAAAACACAAACACACAAAACACTAACACACAAAACACTAACACACAAAACACTAACACACAAAACACGAACACACAAAACACTAACACACAAAACACTAACACACAAAACACTAACACACAAAACACTAACACACAAAACACGAACACACAAAACACTAACACACAAAACACTAACACACAAAACACTAACACACAAAACACTAACACACAAAACACTAACACACAAAACACTAACACACAGGTCCTGATGTGGCAGCGTCTACGCCGTGGGACCACCTCCCGGAGCTGCCAACCGCGGATGGCTGCCGACCCTCCACGGCCGGAGACTAGATCAATCGACCAGTGGAGGACAACCGGATGCCGGCCGCGGGGAGCAGTTTCGGGAGCCAAACCGTCACAACTATCCCCTGCCCCCTCCCTGGGGGCACGGGTCCTTGGAGCGGCTTCGGTCGCGCCGGGAATTTCCACACCTCTCACACCACACACACACATCACACAGTTTTTCCTACACCGAGAAATGACTCTCCGGCTGTCATTTCTCGAAGACTTTGTTACGAACTGGCACTCGGGTACACAAGGGCTCTCAATCAGGACTCGAATACGGCTCGCTGCCACAACGGAAACACACGATCCCAACCCCTGAGTACTGCCAGCCGAACAAAAAACACCAATACCCTCCAGAGTTCAATCTGCTATAACGGGGTATACAAGAACTCGGTACTAGTGTTCAACAACAGACTAATAAAGAGACAGGAATTATCTAGTCTGGTCAACAATCAAACAATGAAGTAAGAAACAACAACACCAAAGAATAGTGTTGGCCGAAGCCGAAGTAATCCACCCTTGACTATGAACTTAAGAAGTCCACCACCCTCTACTTCGGATCGGCACTATTACGTTACGTTAATTAATAGTCCTTAAGCATCGAGCAAGGAATCTTCTGAAAAAAGTTAGATGCTTCTCGGATGCTCGTAAGAAGTATGTATCGGATTTTGAACAGTAATTCAATAAGCAAAAACACTGGCAATTAAATACTATTAAAGGCTTAAATTGGCATAAGAATAATTAAAAGAATATGCAATAGTAAATGGCAAACATTAAAAGGAAGTACTCCGCAAATGCAACGGCAATAGCCTACTCGGATTGTGCTCATGGGCCACTAATCACTAAAGTAGCCAAGCTTGCAACACATGAAATCAATAGTGCATAAACAATATCATACATAAGGAAAGCTTCAATACTATTCTGTATCTACTAATCGAGTAAAGTCTAGCTGGGGTACTGTGGGCAAAAGGTAGCAGTGACTGAGCAAAAACGGCTTGTAGCCTAGCGAAGTCCTCACGACTGTTTAAAGTATTACGTTAAAACTAACAAGTGCACTTTGAGAAATCCAGATCCCTTGTATCTGGTTTTCTCCCGGCTCCTTGACAAAGTAAAAACAAACTGTTAATAAAATACAGGGTGGTTGGGCTCTTGCCCTCACGCACTGTAAATTATAAACTCAACACAGTCAGCCGCGAAGACAACCTAGGCTTCACTGAACCGAAACGAGTATGCAGGTTTATCGCTTAACCACTGCATCAAACAACAACTCGTAACACAGAAAAGCCTTACCCCAGCCTAGCATTACCTAGACTAGCAGAAAACAGGAATAATAATAATAACACACAGGGAAATGCATATACAAGTGCAACAAACATAAATCAATCCTATTCTAAGTCAACCCTTCCAAAATAGGCTATCTAATAGGCAAGTATCTCGTGAGAACTCAAGCGATAATACGTTGGCTGATTAGCTCTGCACCAACGGGACCATGGAAGTTAAACAGGGCAGGGAAAAGAGGAAATAAGAATGTAAGGTAGTAGAGAAAGTTCCCATCAGTCAGAAGAATATAAATAGTTAGCAAGGGAAATGAGAAGTCGCTCTGCCTAATGAGTTCTGATGAAAAAATGGCTAGACTTCCCTTTTATACCCGGCCCTCTAGTGAGCCCAACGTGAACTACTAAGGACCGCCCACTGACAACCATTACGTAATTTCTCTCTCTCCTCTGGGATACACAAAGGCTCCCCCTAGCACTGAGGGAGGGAGGAGTGCTAGTGAGTTAGGCCTACCTCCTGCCTGGCGTACCCACTGACACCTAACTGTGGCTGTTTCTCTTCCCATCATTACAAATAAGTTTTACACACAATACTTATAACTAATGATATAAAATAGAACTCATTGACTCAGATGAAAACAAAATACATATTCATAATACTTATAGTACAACGGCTCACACGAACTAAGTTAGGAAACTCTACATAGACTACAGCCAAAGTTCCTGCCCTGACAATCCTAGCGAGAGTGGGGCATGACTAGGCATTCTGTACAGCATGCTCACACGTGGACGTGCGTCACACCTCCCCCAAGATTTTACTCGCTCAACCCTGAGCTAAAATCTGACATACACAGAACCCCATCAAGCCCCCCAACACCCAGCGACCGCATGGCACTAAAACATAGCTGAGTTTATCACCAAAACACATCTTATTATAAAAAAAAAAATCACATTTTATAACTCCTCCCAACAATAGCAAAAAGACACAATATCATGCTCCCAGAGGGAGCTTACAGCAGCTCAGCCGTTTGATAGTTTGTGGCCTACTCAAACTCTATAGGCTATGACAAACTTATACGATTACCTATATCAAAAGAAAGAGTTTTTATATGATTTTTATATTTTAATATGATTTTCCCGGCTGCACTATAAGGGCAGCCTATTTTCCTCCACTCAAACCCACACACCTGTGATAGCCTACGACTGATCATCCACCCTTGATAAACAATCCGCGATCACATTGTCACATCCAGCAATATGGCCGATGTCCAGGTTATACTCCTGCAACATCAAAGACCACCTGGTCAGTCTCATATTGCGATTGTGAAATAGATTCAGGAATCTCAAAGGGTGATGATCAGTGTAGATAACCACGACTGGGCCATAGGCTGGAACATGCACCTCGAAGTGCCTGAGCGACAGCAAAATCGCCAGTAATTCCTTTTCTATTGTAGAATAGTTCTTTTGTGCAGCATTGAACTTCTTAGAAAAGAAACTTACTGGGTGTTCCACACCTTCATTGTCTGTCTGTAGCAAGACGGCACCAGCCCCTACACCACTAGAATCTGTTGCCAGCTGAAAAGGCCTGTTAAAGTCTGGGGCCCTGAGTATCGGGTGAGTACATAGCAAATGTTTCACCAAAGTGAAAGCCTTTTCACACTCAGGTGCCCACAAAAACTTTTTGTCTTTAGATAACAAATCTGTGAGAGGTGCCAACACCGTTGAGTAACCTTTTATGAAGCGTCTGTAGTAGCCTATCATACCCAAGAATCTCATAACCTGCTTCTTGGTTGTTGGGTGCGGAAATTTATTGATAGCCTGTACCTTGTTCTGAAGAGGGCACACCTGTCCCCTTCCCACTACAAACCCAAGGTACTGCACAGTGGCTTTTACGAAGTCACACTTTGCCAAATTTACTACCAGACCTGCTTCACTAAGTTTCCGGAACAAGGTCTCAAGGTGCTCACAATGGCTCTCAAAGTCGTCATCATAAATGATTACATCGTCCAAATATACGGTGCAATTTGGAATGTCCTTTACAATTTCATTCATCAGGTTCTGAAACGTTGCTGGTGCATTCTTAAGTCCGTAAGGCATAACATTGCACCGGTAGGTACTCCCGTCCACAACAAAACCACATACCTCTTTAGCACGCTCGGACAAAGGTACTTGCCAGTAACCTTTTACTAAATCTACTTTAGACAAAAATCGAGCATTACCAATTTTGTCAACACTATCATCAACCCGAGGAAGAGGATACGGGTTAGTTGGAATCAAACCGTTTAACCTACGGAAATCAATACAAAAGCGTACCTTGACATCTGGCTTAGGCTGCAGTGTTACGGGGGAAGTCCACTTAACTGTGCCTTTCTCTATCAACCCTCTACCGAGCATATACTCCAACTCATCTCTCAGAGCTGGTAGTTTTATGGGGGCACATGGTACGGGATTGACTTAAAGGGTATATGGTCCCCCACGTCAACATCATGCATAGCCTGAGTAGTGAGGCCTGGGTGTTCAACAAATACAGTGGGGTATGAACCGAACAACTGACGGATAGCATCAAACTGCGGCTCAGGCAAATGAGCTATAGCCTCGTCAGCCCTTAGGCTCGAGTTCCCCGCCCACTGATCCGCTGAAACATGTTGATCCCAGCTATCCTCCTCCGAAGCTTGACTGTCCCCCTCTCCTTCTCCACCACGGCCGCAACAAGCCAACACAGGGACAGTGAGAGGCTCAGAGGGGCGCCTCACATACTCTTTAATAAGGTTCACGTGACATAACTGGTTCTTTTTCCTCCTGTCTGGAGTGGCAACAAGGTAATCTAAGTCTGAAATTTGTTCAACAATTTTATAAGGTCCAGTGTACTTCGCAGAGAGGGGGTTACCAACCAAAGGCAACAAAATTAATACCTCTTGTCCTACAGTGAACTTCCGGAGCCTCACTTTGCGATCATACCTGTCCTTCATTAGAGCTTGTGATTCTGTCAAATTTCTACCTGCCATCTCCAGACTCTTAAGCATGCGCTTCAAGCACATACTTTAATAATGGACAAGGTTGCACAGTCCCCTCCCAAATTTCTTTCAGCATGTTAAGGGGGCCCCTGACACGGTGTCCAAAAATCAGCTCGTTTGGACTAAATCCCAGGCTCTCACCAGGTACCTCCCGAGCAGCAAACAGCACATAAGGCAATCCAAGATCCCAATCCATACCGTTGTCAGCACAATAACACCTGAGCATGCTTTTGAGTGTAGCATGCCACCGCTCAACCACCCCTTGACTCTCAGGGTGATACGCTGACGATACTACTGCTCGTATCCCATGCTGTTGCATTGTTTGCTTGAACATGTTGGAGGTGAAATTAGATCCCTGATCAGACTGAATCTCCTCCGGGTACCCGTACCTTGAGAAGTACCACAACAAGTTACTGACTACCGTCTTAGCCATTCCATTTTTCATTAGGGTATGCATCGGGGTATCTAGTGGCAACATCCATTATGGTTAACAAAAATTTATTTCCAGCCTTAGTGGGAGGGAGTGGACCAACCATGTCAACAATAATTTTACTAAAGGGTGGCCCAATCACAGGAATAGGGTGTAACGGAGCCTTAGGAATAACTTGGTTCGGTTTCCCGACACGTTGACAAATATCACATGAGTTTATCCATGACTGCACATGAGACTTCATCCCCGGCCACCAAAACAATTTCCCCAAAGCCGCCACCGTTTTCTTGGCACCCAAATGTCCTGATAATGGAGAATCATGACCCAACCTAAGCAAACTTTCCCTGCAGCCCTCTGGCACGACCAGCTGGTCAACTGTACCTGATCCGCCCTCCCAGTTCCTTTTAGGATCTTGATATCGGTGGTATAAAATTCCATTAAAGAACAAAAAATCCCCTGCCTTTGCATCCCTATCTTCTTCTAACTCCACAGCCCCATTGGTACACTGAAAAACCTCTGGATCCTCTAATTGCAACTTTCGAATGTCTGTGGGAGCCAACATGTCTAACTGCTTGGTCAACAACTCATGCCCTCCCCCAACATCCAACTTAGACATCCGGTTTTCTCGCTGCAGGTAACGGTGCTGTCTCTGAGTCTCTGCCTCCTCCACTACTTTATCAACTGTGTTAGGCACTGGAGTTACAACAGACTCGGTCAAAGGTCCTGCTATTGGGTCTTTTGGCAGAGCCACTGGTTCTAAACTCTTCAAACTTTTCCCAGCCTTCCGCTTCTCCTTAATTCCCTTCCTCCGCTGTTCTGTGGCCTGGGAAATAGGCTGTGATACCTTAAATGCTTGGGAACGAGTTACCACACATGCCATCTGTTGGTGTTGACAGCTCACTACCCACTCTTGTTCCTCCATACTCACGTCGGCCGGCCTCTCGGCAACGACTAAGGGTGGAACGTCTAAAGTAGGCACCGCAAAGTCGTTGCCGAGAAGAAGGTCGACGCCCTCCACTGGCAATTTCTCAACGATCCCAACATCTAAGTCCTTAATCACACCATCAACTTCCAGCTCCACACGAACCAACGGGTATGACCTGGTCGCATTAATACCCTGAACAACAACCACCCATGCCGCATTAATTGGTCGCCCCGTGAAATTCTTGAAAAGTGTCTGTGAAGCTCCAGTATCACGCAAAACTTCCACCTTATGCTGGCATCCCGCCCAACTTACCCTACCGGTCCCTCTATGGGTGCAAAAGACATCACAGACAGGGGACGAGCCTTCCTGAGTCTTATACATAACCTGTGACCCTGCCGCGGAAAACTACCCTGGGTAAATCCAGACGACATTTCAGCCACACCTATGCTGCGCACCAAAGACACGGCTGCAGCTGGCGGCTTACCAGGACAAGATTTTGCATAATGCCCCTTCTTTCTACAATGAAAACATTCCACTTCCCCTATCGGTCTCTTCTGATAAGGGGCGGAGTTCTGACCCTTCTGTAATGGGACGGCTGTAGTCTTTGGTTCAGTCCTGGTATCTTGGCTTTTAAACTGAGGTTTATATCTATAGTGATTGTCCTGAGCTCGAGGGTTTGGAGTATCGGGCCCCTTGGGAACTGCATCAACACGCTTTACAGATTCACATCCCCTGATTAGCGACAACCTGAGGTCAGCCATCTCAGCTGCCTCTTGAAGAGTTCTTGGGTTCTTTTCTTAAATAGTTAAAGTCATTTCTGCACCAGTACACTTATAAAACTGCTCGAGCAGAAACAGCTCAGTCAACTGTTCTGCCGTCTCAGCTTTCTCAGAACGTGTCCAGTTTTTAAGTCCATCTTTTAAGTCCCGGACATGTTCAAGAAAGGTCGCCTCCCTAGTCTTTGTAACACCCCGAAACTTGAATCGATATGTTTCCGGTTGCAACTCGTATGCCCGTAGGACAGCTCTCTTCAATTCTGGGTAGTCAATGCAAGACTCTAAAGGCAGTGCATCATAAGCCTTCAGACCCTTACCCGTAAGTCTTGAGGAGACTAGAGCTGCCCACTTCTCTTCAGGCCAATTATGCTCCCTACACTTCTTCTCAAAACGATTACAAAATTCTGTGACTTCAGTTTCACTAAATACCGGCACCAATTTGACTAAGTGGGCTAAGGACTGTTCTCTTACTTGGCCCTCACGGCCCATCCGAGTCCCTGTCGACTCTGCACGAGTCTTATCTAAATCTAATTTAGCACAATATTTCTCTGAGTCGTACCTAAGCTCAGCCTCATGCCTCCTGGTCTCATCCTCCTGCCTCCTAACCTCAATCTCATGCCCCCTCATCTCATCCTCCTGCCTGCTGGTCTCATCCTCCTGCTTCCTAGCCTCAATCTCCTGCTTCCTAGCCTCAATCTTAGCAAGCTCAAGTCTAAATACCATATCTGGAGACAGGCAGGAAGAGGGAGCTGCCACTACTGAAGGAGGGGGGGCAAAAACTGGGGAACCAACACGTGCACCACCCGAGGGCACTCCAATCTGACAATTCTCATCCCTCTGTAGGAGAGTGCCTACCTCCGGTAACTGAGTGGACGGCACTGTGGGAGTCGAGTGAGAGGGGATCTGGGGAGGAACCCCCCCAAACGCCCTCTCCTTCGAAACCCCATGTCGCCCACGCAACACCCAGGAACTCAGCTCCCCCTTGGACATCCCTGCTACATTGGAAATGCCCAAAACCTTGGCTATCAGGTGCAAGCCACAAACATCCACCCCAGTCAGCCTCTCCTCCGTCACGTGGTGCCGCTTACTCACAAAAACTCTAGCATCCTCCTCACTGGTTACTAACGGCACACCTTCAAATGACATCTCTCGCTCATCGTCAGTGCTAATGCACGACATACTGAAGTCCACAAAAAAATTCTCGAGACAAAAGTGTTAAACTTCCTATGCAAGCACTAATTACTAAATTAACTGGAGTCTCTTAAATGCTTTACTAATTGCCATACAAAAAAAATATATTCTTCAATATGCACGCTAAAATACAAACAAACAAATGTTGCACAACTCTGCAAAAATGTATACTGTTCACAAAATCCTAAGCAAGGTCGCCATTTGTTACGAACTGGCACTCGGGTACACAAGGGCTCTCAAGGGGAGAGCACACCTCATAGGGGAGGTGTGGTGGAGTGGTCATGCCACTGGATTGGTAATCCATTGGACCCGGGTTCAAATCCCGATATGTCAATGGGAAGATATTATTGGGATTGAATTTGTGCTGTACCTAGTATCAGTGCATTACCACAAAGCCCACCGAAATGCCAAAAAAATACCCTCATTGTTCCCTGATTAAATAACACTGTATGAATATTCCCATATTCAAAATATGTTACAGGGGGACAATGCCTAGTGAGTTCACTGCTCAATAGGTGGCGTTCTGAGAGTGAGGGTCTGAGTCTGGAGGGTGAGACGGTGAAGCACCTGAGCGAAGCAACCGGCCGCTTCAGAGATGGAGCTGTTTCGAGCCATGATGGTTGCTTCACATGTCTCACTCCCCAGACTGGAACAAGACCTCACGGGCTTCACCGTGTTGAGCGGTGGAATGTACAGGCTCTCAGCCTATGCCCGAGAGGGAGTAGTTGGAATATAGAAAAAAAAAAAAAAAAAAAAAAAAAATCAGGACTCGAATACGGCTCGCTGCCACAACGGAAACACACGATCCCAACCCCTGAGTACTGCCAGCCGAACAAAAAACACCAATACCCTCCAGAGTTCAATCTGCTATAACGGGGTATACAAGAACTCGGTACTAGTGTTCAACAACAGACTAATAAAGAGACAGGAATTATCTAGTCTGGTCAACAATCAAACAATGAAGTAAGAAACAACAACACCAAAGAATAGTGTTGGCCGAAGCCAAAGTAATCCACCCTTGACTATGAACTTAAGAAGTCCACCACCCTCTACTTCGGATCGGCACTATTACGTTACGTTAATTAATAGTCCTTAAGCATCGAGCAAGGAATCTTCTGAAAAAAGTTAGATGCTTCTCGGATGCTCGTGAGAAGTACGTATCGGATTTTGAACGGTAATTCAATAAGCAAAAACACTGGCAATTAAATACTATTAAAGGCTTAAATTGGCATAAGAATAATTAAAAGAATATGCAATAGTAAATGGCAAACATTAAAAGGAAGTACTCCGCAAATGCAACGGCAATAGCCTACTCGGATTGTGCTCGTGGGCCACTAATCACTAAAGTAGCCAAGCTTGCAACACATGAAATCAATAGTGCATAAACAATATCATACATAAGGAAAGCTTCAATACTATTCTGTATCTACTAATCGAGTAAAGTCTAGCTGGGGTACTGAGGGCAAAAGGTAGCAGTGACTGAGTAAAAACGGCTCGTAGCCTAGCGAAGTCCTCACGACTGTTTAAAGTATTACGTTAAAACTAACAAGTGCACTTTGAGAAATCCAGATTCCTTGTATCTTGTTTTCTCCCGGCTCCTTGACAAAGTAAGAACAAACTGTTAATAAAATACAGGGTGGTTAGGCTCTTGCCCTCACGCACTGTAAATTATAAACTCAACACAGTCAGCCGCGAAGACAACCTAGGCTTCACTGAACCGAAACGAGTATGCAGGTTTATCGCTTAACCACTGCATCAAACAACAACTCGTAACACAGAAAAGCCTTACCCCAGTCTAGCATTACCTAGACTAGCAGAAAACAGGAATAATAATAATAACACAGGGAAATGCATATACAAGTGCAACAAACATAAATCAATCCTATTCTAAGTCAACCTTTCCAAAATAGGCTATCTAATAGGCAAGTATCTCGTGAGAACTCAAGCGATAATACGTTGGCTGACTAGCTCTGCACCAACGGGACCATGGAAGTTAAACAGGGCAGGGAAAAGAAGAAATAAGAATGTAAGGTAGTAGAGAAAGTTCCCATCAGTCAGAAGAATATAAATAGTTAGCAAGAGAAATGAGAAGTCGCTCTGCCTAATGAGTTCTGATGAAAAAATGGCTAGACTTCCCTTTTATACCCGGCCCTCTAGTGAGCCCAACGTGAACTACTAAGGACCGCCCACTGACAACCATTACGTAATTTCTCTCTCTCCTCTGGGATAGACAAAGGCTCCCCCTAGCACTGAGGGAGGGAGGAGTGCTAGTGAGTTAGGCCTACCTCCTGCCTGGCGTACCCACTGACACCTAACTGTGTCTGTTTCTCTTCCCATCATTACAAATAAGTTTTACACACAATACTTATAACTAATGATATAAAATAGAACTCGTTGACTCAGGTGAAAACAAAATACATATTCATAATACTTATAGTACAACGGCTCACACGAACTAAGTTAGGAAACTCTACATAGACTACAGCCAAAGTTCCTGCCCTGACGATCCTAGCAAGAGTGGGGCATGACTAGGCGTTCTGTACAGCATGCTCACACGTGGACATGCGTCACAACTTCTTCTAGCCGGAGACATTGAGAGCAACCCAGGACCCACGTACACATACATATGTCGGGCGAGCATGCGGCTCGTAGCCTAACGTTGTCCGAGGGTGGTATAATGAAGATTCCGTTATATGACGGGGATGCTCTCTTGATAAATCTAGGTCTCTAGTACCTTGCTCTATCCTGGCAATCCCTCAGAAGTCAACACAAAGAGGTAGCACTATGTTGTGAGGGATAGGCTATGGCCCTCTCACACCACAGCGCTGTGCTCGCAAAGTAAACCAACCCGAAGACAACTTAGGCTCCCACAGTACCTGTCGATGTCGTGCAGAGCTTAGCTAACACTGCACACATCGGAGACAACAACACAGTAACCTTACCCCTAGTCTAGCTTTAGATAACCAAGCAGAATCACTCAACACCTTGCAAGGGAGACATATACCGGTCTACAACCTTCCCGAGAGAGGACACATACGGAAAAGTCCGTCTCTCTAAACCTCAATAAAGCATAATACCTCCTTAACCTAATACATGGAAATATCTGAGAGCTTCGCATACAATACGACTGGTCGACGGTGAACGTCTATGCTGAAACCAGAAGGGATGTTGAGTTTAATAAAGATTAGAGAATGAGAAAGGAGAAGTCGAGAGAGAGAGATAGTATGCAAAGTAGCGAGTATGGGGGGACAGAATTGCAAAGGATGTAGGTGATACGCGTGTCAGGCAAGCTCTGAGCTGGTAAAGAACACGAGGCAGCGACGGGAAGGGACTAGTTGACCACCCGGCCGCCAACGCCGTCAGCTCCCAAGCGAGCCATGTCATTGCTCACCACGCTGCTGGGTGTACTCCTTCACACTCTCTCGCTCGCCTCCCACACAAGCAACATTTATATTATAGCGAATATAAAATATAAGGCGCGGCCACAGACCAAAACAAAGACCACTTCTAGACTGTTTGTGGCAACACGACACTAATGAAATAAAGCAGATCATTCTAGGACAACTGTAGCCTATCCCCCCATCCTGGCAAGCGCTAGCGAGCTGCAATGCCCCACGCAACCATTCTGCTAACGCCGGGAGGCGTCACACCCCCCCTAAGATATGGGACACTCAACCATGAGCCCATATCTGAAATGGCAGAATGTCGCTAAAATCTGCCACTCCTAACCACTCTGCCACTCATGGAATGCAAGCTCAGTCTCCTCAAAACAAAAATACAACAAAATTTGTATATAAAAAAAATCTTATCACCTTTCCCAAATATAATACATTAATTCATAACATTGTGCTCCCAGAGCGAGCTTTAAGAAGCACAGCCTACTGAGGGAAAATCATCTGCACTCAGTACTCAGCTACAATATTATCTTAAAATTAATTATTAAAAAGAAAGAATTTTTATTTAATTTTTCATATTTTATTTTAATGTTGTTTTTGGCGGCTACTATAGATGTAGCTTAATTTTCTTCTAATCAAAGCCAACAACTCCTGCCCTGCGACCCTACGCTGATGCTACACACGCGAGCCAACAAGCACCGGCGCAAAAATACACCGCGAGCCAAGACAGGAGGCTATATCAACATACTGTGGTAGCCTACCCCGGATCCTCCACCCGCGACAGACAGTCCGCAATCACATTCTCACAACCGGCAATATGGCGAAAGTCTAAGTTGTACTCTTGCAACATGAGCGACCATCTGGTCAGCGTCATATTCCGGTTGTGGAATTGATTGAGGAATTTAAGCGGGTGGTGGTCGGTATACACTACCACGACTGGCCCATATGCAGGAACATAGACCTCAAAGTGTCTGAGCGCTAACACGATTGCCAGCAGTTCCTTTTCAACAACCGAATAGTTTTTCTGTGCTGAATTAAATTTCTTTGAAAAGAAACTGACTGGATGCTCAAGACCTTCCTCGTCTGTCTGCAAAAGTACGGCACCAGCCCCTACTCCGCTGGCATCAGTCGCCAACTGAAATGGTCGTTCAAAGTCCGGGGCCCTGAGGATAGGGTGAGTGCATAAAAGGTGTTTAACCTCTGAAGTGCGCATGGGGGTAATTAGACACCTCTCCCTGTGCGCATGTATTTGAGGTGTTTCCGTCACTAAAATATTCATTGTACCATTAATAGCATTAATACTTATCCATATGCGCCTATTATGGGTTGATTATAAAGGTATTAACCTGAAACAACAATAAAACGAGTGAAAACAGCGTTTGGATGGTCAAAATCGGAGATATAGCCCGCGAGTTGTATTATGTTTGGGTGAGGCAAGCTGCTTTCCCGCCAATTTCCCCCAAGGCCACTGAGATACAGTCGATCGATACTCTCTCTCTCTCTCTTGCATTCGCTTGCTATCAGTGATGACCACACCCTGTAACCGGATTTCTAATGTTAGCACGAAAATATACCTCAGAATAAGGGAATAACAGGGAAAATAGGTGATAACTGAAGGAGAGGAGGAAAGTGGGGAAGGAGGGGAGGTAGAGGACTGAGATTTTGCATGGCCCAGGGGCCAAACAAAAATAAAACAAATAAATATTTTTTGTTTTTTTTCGATGTAAAAAATTTTGTTTTGTTTTCTCTGACTCTTAAGAGTCTCCCCGCAGTCCGCCGGGGGAACTCTTAAGAGTCTCCCCGCAGTTCCCGGGTTAACTACTCGAAACGCCTGCTCACACTCAGGTGCCCAGCGGAACTTTTTATCTTTAGCTAGTAGATCTGTCAAAGGAGCTAACACAGTAGAATAGCCTCTTATAAAGCGGCGGTAATACCCAATCATGCCCAAAAATCTCATGATCTGCCGCTTGGTGGTCGGCCTGGGGAACAAGTCGATAGCCTGTATCTTCTGTTGGGGCGGGCTCACCTGCCGCAACCCAACCACAAACCCCCGATACTGCACCGTGGCTTGCACAAAGTCACACTTGCCCAGATTAACCACCAAGCCTGCTTTATTAAGTTGACTAAATAAGGCTTCTATGTGCTCACAGTGACTTTGGAAATCGTTGTCATAAATGATCACGTCATCAAGGTAGACAGTACAGTTTGGGATGTCTGCTACGATGTCGTTCATTAACCCTTAATTAGCGGCTCACCACATAAGTCGTATTAAATAAAGCTGGACTATGTGGCGGCGCTCGACATAGGTCGAGTGGCAATTTCAGCACCTAATGTTGCTGAGAGAGAGAGACAAGTGATGGCAGGAGAGTAGCGAGCGTATGACTGCTCCAGACCACCGCGGCGAACATACTGATACGAATCCCAGCTCCCTCCTCCCTCTCTCACTCGCTATATAAGGAATTGTATCGGGAAAGTGGCTAATTACATGCTTTTTGCACTCGCGTTGCACGGTTATTGCAAGAAAACTAGCCATCATAAAAGGATCGTTATGGTGTCATTCGAAAGCTCTGTTTATGCCCTTTCAGGGATAGATACTTGTTTTACGTTCTGGGTCTTATTTAGGCATGAAAATGATCACGTATACAGCCCTATTTTGGCTAAAAACACCCCGCTGGGCGGTACATATAAATAAACCGCATAGGCCGCTCTTAAGGTGTTAAGCTCTGGAAAGGGGCCGGTGCATTTTTCAGGCCATATGGCATCACGTTGCAACGGTAAGTACTGCCATCCACCACAAACCCGCACACCTCGTTAGCACGCTCAGACAGTGGTACTTGCCAGTAGCCTTTGACGAGGTCTACCTTGGTCAAGTACCTTGCTTTCCCGATCTTATCCACACTGTCATCCACCCGGAGAAGAGGATATGCATTGGTGGGGGTCAACCCGTTCAACCGCCTAAAGTCAATGCAGAACCGAACTTTTCCATCAGGTTTGGGCTGCAGAGTGACAGGAGAAGTCCACCGTACTGCCCCCTTCTCGATCAAGCCTCTCGCCAGCATATACTCCAGCTCGTCCCTGAGCGCTGGGAGTTTAATGGGTGGCACCCGATAAGGTATCGACTTGAAGGGGGGGTGCTCTCCTACTTCGACATCATGCACCGCTGGAGTAGTGAGGCCTGGGTGCTCGGCAAATACAGTGGGGTATGAATCGAACAGGCGCTGCACTGCCACCTGCTGTTCCTCCGGCAGGTGCGCCACAGCATCGTGCAAACATTGGCTCGAATTCCCCGCCCACTGATCAGCCGAGACATGACAATCCCAGTTATCATCCACCTGATCATTGCTGCCCCCCTCTCCTTCTCCACCATGACCGCGGCAGGTCAACACAGGGACAGCTAGTGACTCAGGTGGGCGCCTCCCATACTCCTTCAACAAATTAATGTGGCATAGTTGGTTACGCTTCTTCCGGTCTGGAGTGGCAACTAGGTAATCTAGATCGGAGATCTTTGACACCACCCAATAAGGCCCAGCGTACTTGGCAGCCAGAGGATGACCTGACAAAGGCAACAGGACCAACACCTCTTGACCTACCTGAAACTCCCGGAGTTTCGCCTTAGTATCGTACCTGTCCTTCATACGGGCCTGCGAACTCACCAAATTACGCCCTGCCAGCTCCAGACTTCTAAGCATTCTCTCCCTGCTCTCGAGGACATATCTCAACATAGAACATGGCTTAGCGGTACCCTCCCAAATCTCCTTCACCATGTGGAGAGGGCCCCTCACCTGATGCCCGAAAACAAGCTCATTCGGACTGAAACCGAGATTCTCTCCAGGTACTTCTCTTGCCGCAAACAAAACATACGCCAGACCAAGGTCCCAATCCTTTCCGTTCTCTGCGCAGTAACATCGAAGCATGCTTTTCAGCGTGGCGTGCCAACTCTCCAACACCCCTTGACTCTCCGGGTGATACGCAGAAGAGACGACAGTGCTGATGCCCTGCTGAATCATAGTTTGTTTGAACAGAGTAGATGTAAAATTAGAACCTTGGTCCGATTGCACCTCTTGCGGGTAACCATACCGCGAGCAATACAAGAGCAGGTTCCGGACAACAGTTTTCGCCGTGCCATTTCTCATTGGATATGCATCAGGATAACGAGTGGCCATGATAGTTAATAGAAATTTATTACCGGCACTAGTAGGGGGTAGGGGTCCGACCATATCAATGATGACCTTACTGAAGGGCGGTCCACTGACAGGAAGGGGGTGCAACGGGGCTCTCAGAATTGTTTGGTTAGGTTTTCCAACCCTCTGGCACGTATGACACATTGCTATCCAGGTTACCACCTGCCCCTTCAACCCTGGCCACCAAAACAATTTTTCTAAAGCCGCCACCGTTTTTCTCACCCCTAGATGTCCTGCCAGTGGTACGTCATGCGCCAACATCAGTAGGCTATCCCTGCACTCCCATGGCACCACCAACTTGTCCACTACTCCGGACCCCTCTTGCCAACTACGTTTAGGGTCTTGAAAACACCTATAGAGGATGCCTTCTAAATAAAAAAAATCTCCTGGCTGTGCATCGCCGTCCTCGTCGAGCTCTACAGCTCCATTAGCACACGTTTGGAGCTCAGGGTCCTTTAGTTGCAACCGGCGTATATCTGAGGGTGCCAAGCGATCTAACTGCTCCCGGAGCAATGCATGACTTTCCCCGATACTGGGCTGCTCCCTCTGTCTCTCTCGATGTACATAACGTTGCTGTCGTGGAGTCTCGTCATGTCCAGCCTCGTCACTCTCGATGACAGGCCCAGGGGCTACTCCAGAATTAAGTAATGGTGCTAATACTGAATCACCCAGGAGAGCCGCCGAGTCAAAACTCTTAAAACCAACTCCAGCTTTAGCCTCCTCCTGTTGATCGTTCCTCTGCTGGTCTGAAGACGGAGGACTAGGCTGTGACACTTTAGCTGCCCGTGCCCGGGTGACAACACACGCCATGGGTTGTGTCTGGCACCGCTCGACCCACTCTTGCTCTTCCCTACTCACGTCGGCCGGCCTCTCGGCAACGACTAAGGGTAGAACCTCAGAAGCGGGCATTGCAAAGTCGTTGCCGAGAAGAAGGTCGACGCCCTCCACTGGCAGTTTCTCCACAATCCCGACATCCAATTCACGTGCCACACCATCCACCTCCAACTCCAACCGCACCAGCGGGTATGACCGAGTTGCATTAATACCCTGCACCACTACCACCCGAGCCGCGTTTATAGGGTAGCCAGTCAAGTTTTTCATCAGAGTCTGGGAAGCACCTGTATCACGCAAGAACTCTATTCCATGCTTGCGCCCCGCCCACATCACGCAACCCCGCCCTCTATGGTCGCAAAAAACATCCTGAGCAGGGTTCGAGCCTCCCAGGTGCTTCTGCATTGGCTGTGCCTCAGCCTCTGACGAACTGCCCCGGGCAAACTCAGACGACTTCGGAGACACACCAATGTTGCAGGCCAAAGACACAGCTGCTGTAGGTGGTTTGCTAGGACAGACTCTTGCAAAGAGCCCCTTTTTATGACAATGATAACACTCCAACTCCCCTTTGGGCTTCCCTTGGTACTGGGATGGGCCCGGCCCCTTCTTAAACGGGACGGTGCTAGTCTTGTGGTCAGTCTTGGTATCATGGCTCTTGTACTTGTTTGCATAAGGTTTACCACTAACTCGGTGGGGGGGGGCGTCACGCCCCTTGTTACCTGCCTCACTACGCTGGGCAGACCCGCACCCACGAATTAGTGATAGCCGGCGGTCAGCCATCTCAGCTGCCTCCTGTAGAGTTTTTGGTTGCTTTTCTTTCAGGTTTAACATCAGGTCGCCGCCCGTGCATTTGAAAAACTGCTCTAAAAGCACCAACTGTTTAATGTCGTCAAACGTAGTAGCTTTCTCCGACCTCAGCCAATTCCCAAAAGCATCGGAAAGCTCCCGGGCATGTTCCAAAAAGGTGCTCTCCCAATCCTTGGTAACACCCCGGAACTTCAACCTGTACGTCTCTGGTTGTAGTTCGTATGCTCTCAGGACAGCCTCCTTGAGTTCCTCATAGATAATACACGACTCTATAGGGAATGCATCATAAGCCCTGAGTCCCTTGCCCACAAGTCTAGAGGAAACAAGGGCTGCCCACTTCTCCCCAGGCCACTGGTGTTCCTGGCACTTCTTCTCGAATCTCATGACAAATTCGGTGACACCGGACTCATCAAATACAGGGACTAGCTTCAACAGGTGCGACAAAGACTGCTCATGCCCACAATTCCCACCACTGAGACGTTGCCCTGTCGTTTCCACCCGAGTCTTCTCAAGATCGATATCTGCACGGTACCTGGTAGACTCAGCCTCCGACTGGGCTTTTATTCTCGCGAGTTCGAGATCAGTCTGTTGTTTAGCCTTAGCGAGTTCGAGATCAGCCTGTCGCTTAGCCTCTATCTTAGCGAGTTCGAGACGTTCCTCACGCTCAGCCTGCATCTTAGCCATCTCAAGCTGGAAGAGTATTTCTGTAGTGAAACCTTGAGGAGGAGGTGCAACTATTGGAGGCCCACCCAGCTATCCTAAACCACGCTGCCAGCGGCTATCGGCCTGCGGGAACGTACTAAACTCCGGCATCCTAGAGGTCCCGATGGGAGTAGAGTGGAGGGGGGGCTCGAGCAGAAGTCCCCAAGCACCCTCTCCACCCTGGACCTCACTAGCCGCCCCCAGTACGCAAGCCCTCAAATCGTTCTTCTTGATGCCATGAGCCACCTTAAGCCCCATGAGGGGAGCCAAACACTGTAGACCATACTTGCTAATTCCCTCTAGTCGATCAGCTGTTATAGGCACCTCCAAAAACTTCTTTGCGGCCTCCTCACTAGTTACTAACCCCCCTGGCATCTGCCCATTAGAGCCTGCATCATTCCCTGAACCCTCAGTATGATCTGATTCGTCTCCCATGGTGTCCACCAAAAATTCTCACGTTTATAAAAAAAAAAGAAGAAGCACCCAAGCTCCTATGTAGCACTATTCACTTGCCAAAAATGTCTGAAGACTCTCAAGTGCTATACAACTTTGCCAAAAAATTCCAACGTGCCCACTATATTCCTCAATAAAACAAATGACCACAACAATCCTGCAATTATCTCTTAGTTCACAAGATCCTGAGCTAGGTCGCCATTTGTTACGATCCAGGTTCTCAAAGACACAGGGCTCTTCAACATTGAACTAGATAATGGTAAAAAGCAACAACGGTAACACTAGATCCAACCCCTGCCTTAAACACTGGAAAACAAAACACCATTACCGCCCTGAGTCGTGCCTGGACAACGAGGTATCCTATGACTCGGTAACTGGTGCACACACACTAGGCTGACGCTCAATGAAACAGCCTATTCTCAAACAGTAAAAGATTACTCGATTATGTTACACAAAGAAAAGATTGTTAACGTGATTAATTAACGTTACGGTAGATACTCAAATAACTGGCACTCCTGTATTAAAGAAAGTGCAATGCTAGTCCTGCAACATCAACTGGAAACTTCTGAAATAAGTCTGATGCTGGGAAGATGTTCGTAAAGAATCTTGAACAATTATAATGCAGAATACGGATCACAATAAATGCTAGGACATATAGTAATAATAGGCAGGCGAATAATAAAGACTGCGCAAAGGTAGTAATGCTCGACAACTAAAGAAATGCTTCGTGACACAACGCAACAGCCTACTCGGGTTGTGCAACTCAACAACCTCGGCTCAAAAGTGCAGTGAATAATAATTCTGCATACATATAATAATGGAGCTTATCTCTAACCAGTGTCTGCTCAGTTAATAAAGTCTAGCTGGGGTATCAAGGCAGGGCAACAATGGGCGAGCATGCGGCTCGTAGCCTAACGTTGTCCGAGGGTGGTATAATGAAGATTCCGTTATATGACGGGATGCTCTCTTGATAAATCTAGGTCTCTAGTACCTAGCTCTATCCTGGCGATCCCTCAGAAGTCAACACAAAGAGGCAGCACTATGTTGTGAGGGATAGGCTATGGCCCTCTCACACCACAGCGCTGTGCTCGCAAAGTAAACCAACCCGAAGACAACTTAGGCTCCCACAGTACCTGTCGATGTCGTGCAGAGCTTAGCTAACACTGCACACATCGGAGACAACAACACAGTAACCTTACCCCTAGTCTAGCTTTAGATAACCAAGCAGAATCACTCAACACCTTGCAAGGGAGACATATACCGGTCTACAACCTTCCCGAGAGAGGACACATACGGAAAAGTCCGTCTCTCTAAACCTCCATAAAGCATAATACCTCCTTAACCTAATACATGGAAATATCTGAGAGCTTCGCGTACAATACGACTGGTCGACGGTGAACGTCTATGCTGAAACCAGAAGGGATGTTAAGTTTAATAAAGATTAGAGAATGAGAAAGGAGAAGTCGAGAGAGAGAGATAGTATGCAAAGTAGCGAGTATGGGGGGACAGAATTGCAAAGGATGTAGGTGATACGCATGTCAGGCAAGCTCTGAGCTGGTAAAGAACACGAAGCAGCGATGGGAAGGGACTAGTTGACCACCCGGCCGCCAATGCCGTCAGCGCCCAAGCGAGCCGTGTCATAGCTCACCACGCTGTTGGGTGTACTCCTTCACACTCTCTCGCTCGCCTCCCACACAAGCAACATTTATATTATAGCGAATATAAAATATAAGGCGCGGCCACAGACCAAAACAAAGACCACTTCTAGACTGTCTGTGGCAACACGACACTAATGAAATAAAGCAGATCATTCTACGACAACTGTAGCCTATCCCCCCATCCTGGCGAGCGCTAGCGAGCTGTAATGCCCCACGCAACCATTCTGCTAACGCCGGGAGGCGTCACAACTAACACACAAAACACGAACACACAAAACACTAACACACAAAACACCAACACACAAAACACTAACACACAAAACACTAACACACAAAACACAAACACACAAAACACTAACACACAAAATACCAACACACAAAACACTAACACACAAAACACTAACACACAAAACACAAACACACAAAACACTAACACACAAAACACAAACACACAAAACACTAACACACAAAACACTAACACACAAAACACTAACACACAAAACACTAACACACAAAACACTAACACACAAAACACTAACACACAAAACACTAACACACACCAAGGAATGCATATAGTGTTTTTGCCGTAAGTGGTGGTGGGGGAGTGTTATACAGACAATGCAGTCTTCCATAAATAGTTTGATAGTGTGCAGTGTGCTAAATTCCAGACAGGTATCCTGGACGGAGTCACAGACTCTTCTGATAACTCTGAAGGCCTGGATGGTGCCCAAATTTCAGCCTAGAAATACCAAGGCAAGACTAAATGTTCAAGGTAGTTACCATCCCAACCAAACCATACACCAGAGTTCTAGTATTTCAGCCTTAATTCAGACGTCAAAAACACTAAATGCAGATTAATTAAATATGTTCTAACTTTTGAAATTCCAAACCATCTGCGAGTTAGTTTGAATGAAAATGCCAAGAGATTCAGGCAAATACAGAATTTCTCTAGGCCTTTTCAAAAGTTTAATAATAATAATAATAATAAGCATGTTACTTATTTCTCATAAGCGCCAATTTTTCCGAAGAATTCACTAGCGCTCGGAAAGAGAAAGAAAAAAGAACAAAATCAATGCATCAAAAGAAAGCTTATATACAACACACATTTAACAATCACTAGCAGTGGCAAAATAGCCTAAACTCTATAGCTATTTGTCATGACACCTCTCTCAAGATCATAGCTTCTCTCAAAGAGAAAAGTCTTAAGTTGTCTCTTGAAGCATTCAACAGAACTCAGTTGTCTCATGGACAGCGGCAACCTGTTATACAACCTCTGAGCCATGTAGGAGAATGACCTCTCAAAGAAAGAAGACTGCTGGAAAGCCCTTGGTTCATCAAGACTAAAAGGGTCATTGTCATGACGCACAACTACGCCATGGTGTGCCGGTGGGGGCCTGAGCAGCTCCGCAAGGTACCTAGGCTCACCAAATTTAAGAACCTTAACACCTTACGAGCGGCCTATGCGGTTTATTTATGTGTACCGCCCAGCGGGGTGTTTTTAGCCAAAATAGGGCTGTTTACGTGATCATTTTCATGCCTAAATAAGACCCAGAACGTAAAACAAGTACCTATCCCTGAAAGGGCATAAACAGAGCTTTCGAATGACACCATAACGATCCTTGTATGATGGATAGTTTTCTTGCAATAACCGTGCAACGCGAGTGCAAAAAGCAGGTCATTCGGTACTTTCGGTACATAATTGAGTATGTAGCGAGTGAGAGAGGGAGGAGGGAGCTGAGATTTGTGTCAGTAGGTTCGCCGCAGTGGTCTGGAGCAGTCATACGCTCGCTAGTCTCCTGCCACCACTTGTCTCTCTCTCTCAGCCACATTACGTGCTGAAATTGCCACTCGAGTTATGTCGAGCGCCGCCACATAGTCCAGCTTTATTTAACTCGACTTAAGTGGTGGGCCGCTTTTTAAGGGTTAAAAGTCACTAAACACAACTTAAATTCTATTCTTGCTCTTACTGGCAGCCAGTGCAGTTCTATGTGAAGAGATGTAGTAGGAGTTCTAGGTGGAACACCAAAAATGAGTCTTGCGGCCCAGTTAAGAACAGACTGAACTTTCTTTAAAATATAATTTGGAAGACCCACCAACAGGGCATTGCAATAATCAAGACGAGAGAAGACCAATGAGTGAACCAACGTCAGGAGGCAACGTCTGGTTATAAACGGCTTCACCAAATAGAGATTTCTGATGTGCAAGTAACAACTTTTAACTATCTGCTTTACATGCTCTTTGAAATCTAATTGGGAGTTCACATATACACCCAGATTTCGAACAGGGTTGGCCGGCCGCAGCTGAGATTCGCCCACATTGATGGAGAGGGCACCTACTATATCATCAGCTCTTCTATTTCCTCGGATGATGAGAATATCAGTTTTACCATCATTTAGTTTAAGTTTTCTCGCTCTCATCCACTTATTCATATCAGACATCAACAATTCCATCTTACTCCGTACATCAACTATATTTGTGATTCTCACATAAATCTGGGCGTCATCTGCATAAAAGTGAAAGGTGACATTATGTGCACGAAGCAGAAGAGACAAACTGCTGATATAAATGATGAATAGGATAGGACCTAAAACTGATCCCTGCGGAACACCATACTGCAGGGGTGTAGAGTCCGAGGCCATTTGATTTACCATCACACTCTGGGATCTACCTGACATGTACGACCCAAGAAGCAAGAAAGCGGAATCACGCACACCACAATCATAAAGATCACTCAATAACAACTCGTGATCCACTGTGTCAAAGGCCGAAGAGAGATCAAACAAGACCAATAGTGAGGCCACACCATTGCAAATGTTCTCAACTAGATCATTATGTACTCTAATCAATGCGGTTTCAGTTGAATGATGCTGTCGGTAAGCAGACTGAAAAATTGGGATAGTTTCATTCTGCTGAAGTAGTGGTTGTAATTGGTCAAGTATTGCACGCTCTAATATCTTTGATATGAAGGACAGGTTGGAGACAGGATGGTAGTTCAACATGTTCTCAACATCAAGTCCAGGTTTCTTTAGACTAGGTCGGAGTAGTGCATGCTTTTCAGAATGTGGGAAGTTATCTTCAGAGAAGCACTAATTAATTATTTTGGAAATAAACTCAGGATTGATTACGGAATACACTAAGACTTCAACTCACAAATAATAAATCATCATACACGTAGTCAGTAAATCTGCGAGCGTGTGGCCTGAATACATTTTAGTAACACTGGTATGTAATGTATGCGTAAGTTATGAATTATTAAATTAGTCTTGACTAAGGATCAAGGTTAAAAGGCAAAGTTAACACTTGTGTTCATGAATCAACGTTTCTAACTTCACCAGGATTCGATCCATGGTCAATCATATTTATGTTCCGTGCTTCAAGTCACTCGGCCATGGCTTGTGAAAGTCAGTTTATTATTCTCTTATGAGAAAAAGGGAAATCCTAAGCATTCTGCGGTGAAATGATGTCCTCCACTAAGGAATTCCTTTTCTACTTATAAATACAAAATAAGAGTTGCCAGAATTTTACATGTCATAGTTAATTAGTTATAAGAAAGGAACATCAATCCGTTGGACCATGGATTGAATCCTGATAGGGTTAGATACATATATTCGTGTAACTTTCATGCATAAGATAGATTGATAGACAGTGGGTCCGATATAATGTGGCCAGCGTGCAACCCCTGTGGAGTTTTGCCTACTGCTCAAGTTTTAGTGGACTGTATATTTGAACTAAAGAATAGTTACTTTAGATAGATAGATCAGTAGAGCATAGTTTGACCAAAGGATAGTAGGGGAATAAGGGGGAGATTGTAGGCACCAATCGAACAGGGCTAGACCCAGGAGAGGCTATAGATATGTGATAAGGAATCGCCGGAACTCCTGTTTCATTTGTTTGGCCTCTCTTACTGATTTGTTTGTGCCTCACTTACACTGAGAGTAATTCAGCTAGCTCTAACCATAAATGCTCATACAACACAGGTTGGACACTCAACCAACAGTACAACAGTCCAATTAGCTTAACCTCAATTGTATGTAAAATGCTAGAAACGGTCATAAGAGACAGACTCGTAAATCACTTAGAGGCAAATAACTTACTTAAAGATACTCAACACGGCTTTCGTAAAAAACGTTCCTGTTTAACAAACCTCTTAGACTTCTTCCACGATATCCTCAACCTCTACGATGAGAGTAAAGCTGTAGATATTATATACCTTGATTTTCAAAAGGCCTTTGACAAAGTTCCCCACAAACGTTTACTGCTAAAACTAAAAGCGCATGGAATACAAGACAGTGTGTTGAAATGGATAGAAAATTGGCTCAGCGACAGAAAGCAAAGAGTAGTCATAAACGGTAAGGCATCTAAATGGACCAATGTAAGTAGCGGGGTACCCCAGGGATCGGTACTAGGTCCAATTTTCTTTCTAATTTACATCAACGACATAGATGAGGGTCTCACCTGTACAGTCTCAAAATTTGCTGACGATACCAAAATTGCAAATAGCGTATTCTCAAAAGAACAAGTTGACGATATGCAACACAATCTAGATAAATTGTCATGTTGGGCCCAAATTTGGCAAATGAGTTTCAATGCGGATAAATGTAAAGTACTACATATCGGATACCTAAATGAGAAAGCAAACTATTCGATGAATGGCACTCAGCTAAAGAATGTAAACAGAGAAACCGATCTGGGAGTAACAATAACAATATCGAGTAACCTAAAACCGAGTCAACAATGTTCAGAAGTTGTTAAGAAGGCAAACAAAATAATTGGCTTTATAGGCAGGTAATTTGAGCATAAATCCAAAGAAGTTATCCTAACCCTTTACAATTCCTTAGTCCGCCCTCTTCTGGAATACTGTGTTCAATCCTGGTGCCCTTATTACCAAAAAGATATAAACAAGCTAGAACGAGTTCAACGTAGAGTTACCAAAATGATACCTAGCCTAAAGAACAAAACATATGAAGAGCGTCTTAGAGAATTAAATCTATTTCCTTTAACCCAGTGCAGATTAAGAGGTGACTTAATTCAAGTGTTCAAAATCATCAAAGGCATCGACAATATGAACTCTAGTAAGTACTTCACTATCGACAAATCTAATTACACGCGGGGAAACGGTTGCAAAATTATTGGTAAATCTTTTAACTCGCCCGAATCTAAGAATTTCTTCTTCAATCGAGTTGTCAACTTGTGGAATGGGCTTCCCCGAGACGTTATAGACTGCAGCACCGTTGATTCATTTAAACTCCGCCTAGACAAATATCTCGCATCAAACCCGCGACTGACTGCGTTTGTAAATGAATAACTTTATTTTATCCCCCCCGCAGTTACTAACCCATCTGTCCCCTACTAACTTCCTAATCCTGCCACGGACATTAGTTCCAGGGCAGTAGTTCCCTTTCCAATGTTCCCTTACCCACTCTAAACCACTGTTTGGACACTTGATCCTCAGTGTTTTGGAGGACAAGCAGCCTAGAAGGGTCACTAGACCTGTTGTTGCTTGATTTCCTTTGTACTCCTTTGTACTTCCTTTGTACATCAAAATGACCTGAACCACTACCTGACACTCTCACTATCAACTTTTGCAACATTCGTGGCCTTTCCTCTAACATCTACTCTGTTGAACACCACCTCTCCTCTGCCAATTACAACCCTGATCTCCTCTTTCTAACTGATACTCAGTTGTCTGAGACTACTGACAGCAAACCCTTCTCTGTACCCTCCTACTATCTCTATCCTAGTTCCAAAGCCAAAGGTGGATGTTGTGTATACATACACAACAAACTCACTTACTCTTGTATTCCTGAGTTCGACTCCTCTGAATTCTCAACTTTATGGATCAAACCTTCCTGTCACTCTCATCCTAAATATTTCTGTACTGGCTATCTTTCCCCCAACTCTACTGACTTCCCCAAATTCTTTGACTATCTAATCTCTTAAGTGGAACACATTATTCCCTCTCTCCTTTCTCAGAAATATCCATCTTAAGAGATTCCAACATTCACCACCACCAATGGCTCTCCTCTCTTACTACTGACCAACCTGGCGAACAAGCCTTAATCTTTGCTATCCTAAATGACCTAGAGCAGCTGGTCCAGCAACCCACTCGTATCCTGGATCGCCTCAGAGATCGGCCCAACATTCTTGACTTATTTCTGACTTCTAATCCTTCTTCTTATACTGTCAATCTTCTCTCACCTTTGAGCTCCTCCGACCATAAACATATCTCCGTTACCTGGTCTATCTCTCCAGTACGGCCACCCGATCCTCCAAGCCGGCGGCGATTGTGGTACTTTGGCGCTGCCGACTGGGTGGCTCTTTTGCAGTTCTTCTTTGATTTCCCATTGAATGACTTCTGCTTCCGTGGCCGAGGACCCTCGGAGAGTGCTGAACGCATTACCGAGGTAATCCTCTCGGGCATGGAAGCATACATTCTATTTTCTTTCTCTCAGTCTAATGCAAGCAAATCTTGGTTTACTCACGCTTGTTCTACTGCTGTCCACAACAAGGAGGAAGCATTCAAACGGTACCAACACCTTAAAACTCAAGAATCTCATTCTTCCTATGTTTCTGCCCGGATTCAAGCCAAATCTGTTCTTCGACTTACCAAGCACTATTTCATTAATAATAAATGCACTGAGCTATCCAACTCTAGCTCGTCCCAAGCTTTTTCGCATCTAGCCAAAAACCTCTACAACCATTTTTCTTCCTCATCTTTCCCTCTCCTGTTCCACTCTGATGGCACAACCATCACTTCTTCCTTTGACAATGCTGAACTCTTCACTCAAAATTTTGCTAGAAATTCCACCTTGGATGATTTAGGTGCTATTCCTCCCTCTCCAACCCTCTCTCTCCTACTTATGCCTAATAAGATGTACTTTCTACCCTCTCTGGGCTTAATACTAAGAAGGTGTATGGTCCGGACGGTGTTCCTCCTGTTGTACTCAAAAACTGTGCTTCCGTGCTGACTCCCTGCCTAGGCAAACTCTTTCGTCTCTGTCTCTCCTCTAATGTCTTCCCTTCATGCTGGAAGTTTGCTCTCATTCAACCTGTCCCAAATAAGGGTGACTGCTCTCAACCCTCCAACTCTCGTCCAATTGCTCTCATCTCTTGTATCTCTAAAGTTTTTGAAACTATTCTTGCTTCCAAATTTCTTAAGCATTGCTCTTCTCATAATCTGCTCTCAGATCGCCAGTATGGCTTCCTTAAGGGTCGCTCTACTGGTGATCATCTTTCATATCTTACTAACTCTTTGTCATCCTCCTTTCGGGACTTCGGTGAGACTTTTTCTATTACACTAGACATATTGAAGGCCTTCGATAGAGTCTGGCACAAATCTTTAATTTCTAAACTACCCTCCTTCGTTTTCTATCCCTCCATCTGTGCCTTTGTCTCTAATTTCCTTTCCGGCCGTTCCATAGCTGCAGTTGTGGATGCCCATCATTCACTTTCTCAGCCTATCAACTCTGGTGTTCCTCAGGGCTCTGTCCTATCTCCTATTCGCTTTCTAATTTTCATAAATTATCTACTCAACTGTACCTCCAGCCCCATCCATTCATACGCAGACGACTCTACCTTACACTACTCAATTAGTTTTCCGGAATGCCCCAGCCAGCAATCCCTCAAAGACAAACTAGTGAAGCCATAGAATACTTATCTTCTGATCTAACTACTATTTCCAATTGGGGCAGAGAAAACCTTTTTTTTTTTTTTTTTTCTATGTGATTGAGGGAGGCAAAAGGCATAACTGCCTATAGCGAGTGCCTCCCCCATAGTTGAAAGAGTGACAGGGCCAAAATCAAGGGACGTTCGAGCCAAAATGCCTGGACACACAGAGTTTGAAGCAATTTAAGTCATAGGAAGAGAGAAAGACTGATTCTGGGAGAGTGTTCCAGAGCTCAGCTGTTGAGTAGAAGAAAGTTTGAGAGTAACGTTTCACTCTTGGGTTGGAGAGTTGCACAGAGTAGGGGTGGAATTGAGTTGCAAGATGGGTACCATGTGCCCTACGTAAAGGAGGTGGTATGCACTGGGATAGCTCTGAGGAACACTGATTATTATAGTAGCGATAGAATAGCGAGAGAGATGCAACATTGCGGCGGAGAGAGAGAGATTGCAGAGAGTTGGTGAGTGGACGGGAGTTAATGATACGAAAGGCCTTCCTTTCAATTTTGTCTAGGAGAACGGTGTGAGAGGAACGTCCCCACACATGTGAACAATACTCAATACAAGGGCGCACTATGCCCCTGTACAGAGCAAGAAGCTGTGCAGGGGAAAAGAACCCCCTAAGGCGGTTGAGCACACCTGGCTTCTGGGAGGCTGCCTTAGCAAGACTGGTAATATGGTCCTTCCAAATGAGAGCAGAAGAAAAAGAGACACCAAGAATATTAAGAGAAGATGAAGGGTTGATTTTTGTATTGTTGAAGAATAAGGGGTAGTCCGCTGGGAGATCCTGACGGGTAGATAGATGGAGAAATTGGGTTTTGGAAGCATTAAAGTTAACAAGGTTTTCTCTGCCCCAATTGGAAATAGTATTTAGATCAGAATTTAAGAGTACTATGGCTTCATTACGTTTGCCGTTGTGGGATTGCTGGCTGGGGCGTTCTGAAAAACTAATGGAGTAGTGCAAGGTTGAGTTGTCTGCGTATGAATGGATAGGAATTAAGGTACAGTTAAGGAGATCATTTATAAAAATTAGAAAGAGAATAGGAGATAGGACAGAGCCCTGAGGAACACCGGAGTTTATAGGGTGAGGAAGTGAACAATGGCCGTCCACAACCGCGGCTATGGAACGGCCGGAAAGGAAATTGGAGACAAAGGCACATATGGAGGGATAGAAACCGAAGGAGGGTAGTTTAGAAATTAAAGATTTATGCCAGACTCTATCGAAGGCTTTCGATATGTCTAGTGCAATAGAAAAAGTCTCACCGAAGTCCCGAAAGGAGGATGAGCAAGAGTTAGTAAGATATGAAAGAAGATCACCAGTAGAGCGACCCTTAAGGTGATCTGAGAGCAGATTATGAGAAGAGAAATGCTTAAGAATTTGGAAGCAAGAATAGTTTCAAAAACTTAAGAAAGACAAGAGATGGAGAGCAATTGGACGATAGTTGGAGGGTTGAGAGCGGTCACCCTTCTTTGGGACAGGTTGAATGTGAGCAAACTTCCTGCATGAAGGGAAGACGTTAGAGGATAGACAGAGCCGAAAGAGTTTGCCTAGGCAGGGAGTTAGCACGGAAGCACAGTTTTTGAGAACAACAGGAAGAACACCATCCGGACCGTACGCCTTATTAGTGTTAAGCCCAGAGAGGGTAGAAAGTACATCTTTAGAAGAGATTAGGATATTAGGCATAAGTAAGAGAGAGGAGGGCGGAGAGGGAGGAATAGCACCGGAATCATCCAAGGTGGAGTTTTTAGCAAAAGTTTGAGCGAAGAGTTTAGCTTTGTCAGAGGAAGAAGTGATGGTTGTGCCATCAGAGTGGGAAAGGGGAGGGAAAGACGAGGAAGAGAAATTGTTGGAGAGGTTTTTGGCTAGATGCCAGAAAGCTTGGGAAGAGCTAGAGTTGGATAGTTCAGTGCATTTATTATTGGTGAAAGAGTGTTTGGCAAGTCGAAGAACAGATTTGGCTTGATTCCGGGCAGAAACACATGAAGAATGAGAGTCTTGAGTTTTAAGGCGTCGGTACCGTTTGAATGCTTCCTCCTTATTGCGGACAGCAGTAGAACAGGCATGAGTAAACCAAGATTTTTTAGCATTAGTCTGAGAGAAAGAGAATGGAATGTACGCTTCCATGCCCGATAGGATTACCTCGGTAATGCGTTGAGCACTCTCCGAGGGTCCCCTTACCTTTTGCTGTTACGTTTAATGCTTCCAAAACCCAATTTCTCCATCTATCTACCCGTCCGGAACTCCCAAAGGACTATCCCTTATTTTTCAACAATACAAAAATCAATCCTTCATCTTTCAATATTCTTGGTATCTCTATTTCTTCTGCTCTCACTTAGAAGGACCATATTACCAGTCTTGCTAAGGCAGCCTCCCAGAAGCTGGGTGTGCTCAACTGCCTGAAGGGGTTCTTTACCCCTGCGCAACTTCTTGCTCTGTACAGGTGCACAGTGCGTCCTTGTATTGAGCATTGTTCACATGTGTGGGGAGGATTCTCTCACACCTCACTTCTAGACAAAGTAGAAAGGAAAGCCTTTCGTATCATTAATTCCCGCCCACTCACCAACTTTTTACAAACTCTCTCTCTTCGTCGCAATGTTGCCTCTCTCTCGCTATTCTATCGCTACTATAATAATCAGTGCTCTTCAGAGCTCTCCCAGTGTATACCACCTACTCCGCGTAGGGTATTTGGTACCCGTCTTGCAACGCAATCACATCCCTACTCTGTGCAACTCTCCAACCCATGAGTGCAATGATATTCGTAGTCTTTCTTCTATTCAACAGCTGAGCTCTGGAACTCTCTCCCAGAATCAGTCTTTCCCTCATCCTATTACTTAAATTGCTTCAAACTCTGTGTGTCCAGGCATTTTGGCTCGAATGTCCCTTGATTTTGACCCTGCCACTCTTTCATCTATGGGGGAGGCACTCGCTACAGACAGTTCTGCCTTTTGTCTCCCTCACTCACATAGAAAACAAAAATGAACTACAATAATATTTTAAATGCAATTTTATTGGCCTGATTAACTTTGTGTTGGATGTGTTGCGAAGGACCTTTTTCGCACTAAATCTGGCCAAATTTTGTGGACAAGATTTTCTCACATGCGAAAAGTATTCGACATATGGGTGGGCACACTGTGCCCCTGTACAGAGCTAAACGCTGTGCAGGGGTGAGGAACCCACAAAGACGGCAGAGCACACCTAACTTCTGGGGAGATGTTTTAGCAAGTGTGGTGATATGGTCTTTCCAAGAAAGATCAGAAGATAAAGAGACACCAAGAATATTGAGAGCAGACGAAAGTTTGATTTATATCTTGTTGAAGAGTAAGGCATAGTCGTGTGGAAGATTGTGATGGGTAGATACATAGAAATTTGGTATTGGAAGCATTGAAGGTAACATGATTTTCTCTTCTCCAATCGAAAATAGTTGATAGATCAGAAGATAGGCGTGCTATGGTCTCAGCATGTGAGTGTTGGAGTGATTAAATGTTGGGACATTGTAGAAAACTAGCTTAATAATGTAAAGTAAAGTCATCAGCATATGAGTGGATAGGACTAGAGGTACAGTTGAGAAGATCATTAATGTATATTACAAATTGAACTGGAGATAGGACAGAACCCTGAGGTACAGCCGGAGTTAATAGGTTGAGGAAGTGAGCGATGGCCAATCACAACAGCAGCTATGGAACGGCCAGAAAGGACATTAGCGATAAAGGCACAACCATAGGGATAGAAGCCGAAGGAGGATAGTTTGGAAATATGTGATTAGTGCCAGACTCCATCGAAGGCTTTTGATATGTCTATCGCAATATAAATGGTCTCACCGAAGTCCTGAGAGGAGGATAACCAAGAGTTAGTAAGTAAAGAAAGATCACCAATAGAGCATTCCTCAAGGAAACTATACTGGCGAAAGATGATTATGGGAAGACATGTGCTTAAGAAATTTGATTGAAGAACAGATTAAAACACATTAGAGATGCAGAAAATGAGAGTAATTGAACGATAGTTGGAGGCTTGAGAGCGGTCACCCTTCTTTGGGACAGGTTGAATGAGGGGCAAACTTCCAGCAAGAAGAGAAGATGCTAGAGGAAAGACAGTGACGGAAGAGTTTGTTCAACAATACAATATAATATCCTTTCTGTGTGTTCCAAGACCTGTGGATTCAACCAGCATTGCGAACTTATTTGTGGCGTGAAATACTGTGTTTGTAATCAAGGCTTCAAGGTGGTTCACACCGGAGCCTGCATTGGTAATGAAATAGGCTTCAATATTTTAAAATGGCTAGTAACTTACTGAAAATATTCCAAGTAATAGATTATTTATTTATGTATTGTGAACTTCATATTATTTCAGTTAAAAATCTTGTAACTCTTTCTAAAAAAAAAAAATGTATGCATTGTATATTTCAAATATTCCAGATATCAACGAATGTGAAACTGGTGCAGCCGTATGTGGTTTCAGAGAATTTTGTTGCAACACCGTGGGTAGCTATAAGTGCCTAAAGACAAGAAATATTTGGATTGATTTGCTCATCACGAGAAAGGTTCCTTCCATAGATCATCTATTTGGCCCTTCTCTTTGGCTCCTTTGTAAGTACATAATTTAATGTCGGAATATTTGTCCAAAAAGGAGAACAGACAAATATTACATTACTTATAGTGCAGCTGGGTACAGTACATGATTAGCTTAATATCTAGTATTCTATAAATGGATATCAATCGTGGTCATGTGCTGTACTGATTTCATATGTTTTCACCAACCAACTTTACTTCTAAACTCAATTAATGAAATCAACAAATACATGTGGCACGCCAAGGACTCGAACCTAGGATACTCACACCGAAGTAACTGTCTTGATGGTGTAATGCTCATAGTGTTTTAGATCTGTATGTGATAACCCAGGTTCGAATCCCGGTAGGATCATATGATTTCATTAATTTTATTGGGAGGTATTTGGTGTTGGGAGTGAAATTAATACATTAGAATATCTACAAATACAGTATATTTTATTGGGAGGTATTTGGTGTTGGGAGTGAAATTAATACATTAGAATATCTACAAATACAGTATATTTTATTGGGAGGTATTTGGTTTTGGGAGTGAAATTAATACATTAGAATATCTACAAATACAGTATATTTTATTGGGAGGTATTTGGTGTTGGGAGTGAAATTAATACATTAGAATATCTACAAATACAGTATATTTTCAATCTCATGATTTAAAATGATGGTGATTGGCATTAATATAAATGTCTGGGCACTATTTAAGACCATTATCTCCTGTGTCCCAGTAAATAGTATCCCAAGCTTCCCCACATCCAAAACTAGTTAGAATTCCCAACTCAAATACAACCATCGTTTCTGTTCCTTGTTAAAGTAGCAAAGGCAGTTATTTGCAAGAGACATGAAAGTCGTATGCAAATTAGTCCTGCCTGATTCCTTTGTAGTCAGTGTTCTTCGTTCATTTCGATACTTGATAGACGATGAAAAAGCTCTTAGGTACATATTATAATTGTTTCTTTACATAAATGGTGATGTATAAACTACTGAAGTATTTTTTAATAGAATTACATATCCAAAATGTTGTAGAAAGAACATAATATTAAAACTTTATCTAGGCTGCTGTCATTTAGAATGACTAAATCTCTGCACATTTTTCCGGCAATTTTCTATAGGAGAGCTGCATTGACAATACGTTCGTATAGGCAATAAACTGAACGTACAGTAGACTGTTTTACGAAACTTATATATATGAAGCTGCTAAATATTAACTACTACAATAAATTGGCTGAAGAAGGTATGAACAACGCTATAAGTAAGTTTTCATGTACTATTGTTATTACTGGCAAATATTTAATTAATGTCCATGGTAATTCAATGGCCTCTCTGTGCCATATTATTAAGTTGTGAAGTTGAAATATATAGCTTTGAAATAACATCTTCATGTTGTTTGCATTTTAACTTGTAATATAATCTGGCATTCAAATATAAATATAGCTATTATGAATTATGAACATCAACATTTCTTAGTAACATAATTATGTCATAAAATACACTAACACAGGTAACAAATCTTAGCAACACTTGTAAAGAACCTAATCGCCACATTTCTGTTCTTTCACTTTGAAAGTCAATTAATACATGAACAGTTTAGGGATTTTAAATTGATGAACATTAATTGTATGTCTAGAAAAATCGAATAAATAATGAAATTATTTAAAGCTTAATGCTTTTATTACTAGTAACTGCTACAGTTATTGATATTTCCTCCGTTTTCTGTATTAAGGGGAGGAATTTGGTATAATTGTCCAGTTATTATATTATATCAATACATGTATACATTGCTACGTATCTTGATCCTCAAGTGGTTAACTTGATGAATCTAGATAGCACAGAGATATATATTAAGGTATCAGTCAGCTGAAGGCAAAACAAAAGTAAAATCTAATAAAATTATTTCCTGTTGTTGCTTCCTTTCCTTTTGGATCTTAGGACTTAGTGTCCTTTATTGACTGATACTCTTTAATTATGAAAAATACTGAAACTAATTAAAGTCATGTAGTATTTATAAAGAATTATTATTTAACCGAAGCTTAGTAGGCTATGGTTATGAACCGAATAAGTTATAGCTAAAGAAGGACTATTAATTTTATAAAGTCTTGAAAGATAAATATTAAAGTAAGAATATTTCTGTCTCTTACCCTTTTTGAAATTAATAGATAGTTTTCTTATATGTCCTTTTATTTATATTTAATGTAATTATTCTTGGTTCTTGTCTTACGTTAATAGTATTATATTATTATTATCATCAGGATTTATATCAAAGTCACATAAAAAGTTAGATATATATTTAATAATTAGTTAAATGTATTTCTTAACCACGTAACAATGAGGTTTGATTATGAGTAAATAAAGTTACAGGATCGCTTCATAGATTCGATTCAGGTCTCACTCAAATAATATGAAAAGCAAAAAATAATATTTTGAAGCTAAAATAATTTTCTTCAGCTTAGGAAATCACTAGAAGTAATATTAACACAGCCATGTTAGTCTAAGGCGATATTACTAATATGAGACAATAGCATCACCGTACTAAGCACCATTAAGCAATGTAGGCTTAATTAAAAGAAAATGAAAGAACTCGTAAGTATTAATATAAAACAATAGTATTACTTTCATCATAACCCAATTACTTAAAGAGTTGCTTTAGTCCTCAAGTTAGTCAACTAAAATAGTTAAGTACATAATAGTAGCGTTAACGTTAATTCCCAATCAAATAGTTAAGCACATAATAGTAGCATTAACGTTAATTCCCAATCAAATAGTTAAGTACATAAATAGTAGCGTTAACATTAATTCGCAATCAAATAGTTAAACACATAATAGTAGCGTTCACGTTAATTCGCAATCAAATAGTTAAGTACACAATAATAGCGTTAACGTCCCAATCACATATCTCACTAACCAACATAACGTAAGTGTTTACACGGAACACACTTAACACACACATATATAATCTGACTGACAGTCACAATCCCATTATAATACTTCACCCCGTCTTCCTCCAGCTGCAAGTTCACCTTCCCCAACTCCAAATGAGACTGATTTGAATGCCCACAACTCGGGTCTTATATACTAAACAATGATGGTCTAGGAACGAATCAGGAGGCGAGTGATGGTGCGCGCTCCAATCATAGTTCCTCGAGTTGCATAACAGGTGCCTGGTCCATTCACAGCTCCTGGCGTCGATCATACGTCATAGCGTAGGGTAGTTTGCAGGGTCCCCTATGACGCACGCAGGTGTGAAGGCTTGTTTGCTGGTATGCGGGCTAGCTGGTTTCCCACTCGCTAGTTCGCTCGCTAGTTTGCTTCGCCGTTTGGGTAGTTTGAACCTCCTTCAACTCTAATTCTAACTCTTAAATTAACATACAGGGCTCCGTATGTCAGACCTCCCCCCTAGAAAAGAGTTTAAGGAGTATAGTACATAATATTAAACATAATACATAAATAGATTCACCACCAGATTGGCAACAGCAAGATTATAATGAAGATATAATAAGGATATCACCCAAAGTAGGCAACGTCTCCAGGTACCACATCAGAACATAGCCGGAACGTAGCTGGAGCGTTATTCGAACTGCAAGGCATTATCTCACAGCTGAAGGCTTGAAAGCGCACTACAAAAGCATAATATTTACCTCGCTACAAGGGAGAGCTAATTGCCAAAATCCTCTCATTAAATTAAACTTACTGCTGTATGAGGCCAAACTGGTAAATGCAATCTTTGATCCATGGCAGTGGGTAGGTACCGTTCTTTGTGACAGCATTAACTTGCCTATAGTCCCTACAAAACCTATGGCTCCCGTCTGGCTTTGGCACAAGCATGACCGGACTACTCCGCTGGCTTAAGGCCCTTGTGATCAGCTGGTTTGAAAAAATTAAGTCAAGCTCGACCTGCAGTATACTCCTGCGTTGTGGTGAGACACGGTAGGGGGATAGTTTAATGGGAATTGCATCCCCTACGTCGATGTCGTGCACGGCCAAAGAAGTGAGCCCTGGAGTATCACGGAACACACTGGGAGACTGAGATAAAACAGAGATTAGTTGGTTCGCTTGATCAGAGGGAAGATGACATAGTTTAGATGGTAATTCCCTCCAAGCCACTGAATTATACTGAAAGTTGGATAGGCTACATGACAAGTCAAAGTCTGCATGGATACCTTCAGGCTCTGGAACAGTCTGTTGCGGGTCAGTAAGAGAACTGAAGACTTTGTCCGCACCAGGCTGTCCACAGGTCCTGACATTCACTGCCACAGTGGGAGAATCTGGAGGAGAGGAATCAGGGGACCTATGGTAGGGTTTCAACATATTTATATGGAATACTTGCGTGGGCTTTCTCCTGTCTTGGGTAGTTACTAGATAATCGGTAATGCTCACCCTCCGAATGATCTTATATGGGCCCCTGAACTTGGCAGATAAAGGTTGGCCAAAAAGGGGGAGCAGGACCAAAACCTCATCACCGGGCTGAAACTCCATCTCACGGGCTTTTCTGTCATACCATTTCTTCATGGAGCTTTTAGCCACTGTCAAGTTTTGAGCGGCAAACTCACATGAGGATCTCAGCCGGGTTTTGAAATCTGAAACATACTTGAGGAGGTTTTGGTTCCCCTCCTGGCCAACTAGGCTATCCTGCAATAGTTGCAAAGGACCTCTTACCTGGTGACCGAAAACTAGCTCATTAGGGGAAAAACCCAGGGATTCAGTTGGAACCTCACGAGTAGCAAATAAAAGAAAAGGTACCCCCTTATCCCACTCAACTCCGGTCTCTGTACAATACTTACGTAACATTCCCTTTAATGTCTGATGATATCGTTCGAGAACCCCTTGACTCTCTGGGTGGTAGGTGCTAGACTTAACATGCTCGATACCCAACTCCTTCAGGGACTGCTGGAAAATGTTAGAGGTAAAATTAGTTCCTTGATCACTTTGCACCTCATGGGGGAAACCCATTCTGGTGAAGAATTTGAGCAGTTCCTTGATGACAGTTGGAGCAGAGGTAGTCCTTAAGGGTATAGCCTCTGGGTAGCGAGTTGCCATGTCCATGATAGTTAATAAATAAATGTTACCTTGGGAAGTCTTAGGCAATGGGCCTACAATGTCCACTACCACCCGAGTAAAAGGATTCTCGAAAACGGGCAAGGGCACCAGAGGATGTACAGGCACCTTCTGATTGAGTTTTCCTGTCATCTGGCAAGTGTGACACACTCTACAACACTCCACTACATCTGCACGCATTCCTGGCCAGTAAAAGTGGGCTCTGATTCTGTCTAGAGTTTTTCTCACACCTAGGTGTCCTGCCAATGGTATACAATGTGCCATTTCCATGATATCTCTACGACAAGGTTTGGGGACTACTACTTGATGGACGTCCCAAGCCCCGTCATCGATTGGTCTGTGTGGCGGTCTCCATCTTCGCCACAATACTCCTCCTTTGAGGTAGAAACATTCACCACCCTCCTTCTCACATTCCTCTTCACTCACGGCCCTGGCAGCTAACTCCTTGCATTCACTATCATCTCTCTGTAGCTCTACCAGGCCACTAGGACAATTTGGAGGGGTTTCATGGTCATCGTTAGGGTCAAGATGAGCCATAAAGGTGTCAGATAAATCCACCTCAGTCACATCATCAGGCACAGTTGGAGCGTCATTCACACTCTCATCATCCCTTTCATCAACTCTTACATTCGGTACATTTCTGTCTGAGGGAACTGCTACTTGAGACATTGAACGTGTGACAGCACACACAGGGAAAACTGTTGGCATCTCCTTTTCGAGCTCACCGGTTAGTGGCTCGTTAACAGGGGAAAGTGACAAAATGGGGTCTGGTCGGACCTTCTCACCTGCTACATCATTCCCCAAAAGGAGTGTTACCCCAGGCACAGGGATATCTTGGGACCTACACAAAGCTATGGTGGCCTCACCCTGTAGTAACTCACATTCAATTTCGCCTTTTACCAAGTGTGCATAAAATTGGTCTCCAGCACCTCTCATTACAACTGGTTCGCCAGGTGGGCACTCAGTGTAAGGATTCACCATGAGGGTGCTAGTAGAACCTGTGTCTCTCAGAATTTTTACCTCATGCATGCAACCATTTAATCTCACGTTGCCAGATGAAATAAAGGGACGGTAACTGTCCTGCACTGATGGTGAAATTATTATTGGCTTAACCCTAGTGGGTTGCACCACACATGCTACTACACCCCTGTCTAGATGATTTACGTTAGCTGCTAGGTACTCCTGTCGGGAGTCCTGCATTAAAGGAACTTTTGGTGCTAGGTACTCCTTCTGTCGGGAGTCCTGCATTACAGGCACATATGGAGTTTGAGATACGGCGGCAACTGTCTGCCCCGATCTCTCGGTTCTCTCCTTGGCCCAGCACTGATAAGCTAGGTGGCCTCTCTTGCCACAAAAAGTACATACTTTAGGGGATACGGGAACGTTCCCTCTTTGAGCATTACTATTAGTTTGGGGCCCACCTCTGTTACCATTGCCCTGAGTCGCATTTTTAGTTGGGGGAACAATTCTATTTTGGCTAGCTGGGGAAGACGTTATAGGCTTGTGACTGGGTCTGTCAGATTTGTGATTGGGATACTTAAAATTAGAGCTAGAATTATCGTAGGGCTTCTTTCCACGAAATTTGTTGTTGAGCACGTATGTGTCAGCCATGTCAGCGGCGTCAGCAAGACAATCTACCTTTTTCCCCTTTAAATGATAGGATACAGAAGAATCAATTTTCCATAGGAAATTTTCTAACAGGACCAACTCCTTCAGATCGTTGTAGCTTGTGACTTTCTTACTCTTGACCCAATGATTGAAAGTTTTAGTCATGGTCCTGGCAAATACCTTATGGGTTTCTTCTACTTTCTTCTGGTTTTTACGGAAAGATTGCCTGTAAGCCTCAGGCTGCAATTGATAGGTTTTTAGGATAGCTTCTTTGAGATTGTCATAATCCTGCCTAACTTCTGCTACTTCTGACAAATACGTGGCTCGAGCCTGCCCTGTCAAAACGGTTTGTAACATAAAAGGCCATTGATCTCTTGTCCACTTCATACCTCCAGCAACTTCCTCAAACAAAACAAAGAAATCCTGCACATTATCCTCAGTGAAAGGTGGAATGACACTAGTCATAGTCAATCCCAGAGGGGGAGCAATTACGGGAGCATTTGTATGGACATTTAGTTGAGCTATTTGATATTGATATTGATATTGTTCGGTCAATGTTCTGGCTTGTTCGGCATTTAGTCTGGCTTGTTCGGTCTTTGCTCTGGTTTGTTCTAGTTCGAATAATTGATCAACGGTAAAACCAGGTGGCAATTGTTCATCAAGTTTGCTAGGTTTACTCGGGATCCCACCAACTGCTCCGTCACCCTCCTTGCCTTCTACAGGGAACAGGTGGGTTTTTATGGTCTGAGCCACCTCTACTTTGGACATGTTTGAGACAGTTAATTGGAGATATGAGGCAAGCACTTTCAGTTCAGATTTTGACAGACAGTCAATATCAGGGGATGTGGGTTCTGATTCTATGAAAACTCTAGCATCTTCGTCATTAATTAGTTGAGGCATAATTAATATTTGGTTTTTAAGTAGTGAAACGGTAATGAAACTGAGTGAAACTGTATGAAACGAATCCTGGCAAGGTTGCCACTCTTCTGTTACGTATCTTGATCCTCAAGTGGTTAACTTGATGAATCTAAATAGCACAGAGATATATATTAAGGTATCAGTCAGCTGAAGGCAAAACAAAAGTAAAATCTAATAAAATTATTTCCTGTTGTTGCTTCCTTTCCTTTTGGATCTTAGGAATTAGTATCCTTTATTGACTGATACTCTTTAATTATGAAAAATACTGAAACTAATTAAAGTCATGTAGTATTTATAAAGAATTATTATTTAACCGAAGCTTAGTAGGCTATGGTTATGAACCGAATAAGTTATAGCTAAAGAAGGACTATTAATTTTATAAAAAGTCTTGAAAGATAAATATTAAAGTAAGAATATTTCTGTCTCTTACCCTTTTTGAAATGAATAGATAGTTTTCTTATATGTCCTTTTATTTATATTTAATGTAATTATTCTTGGTTCTTGTCTTACGTTAATAGTATTATATTATTATTATCATCAGGATTTATATCAAAGTCACATAAAAAGTTAGATATATATTTAATAATTAGTTAAATGTATTTCTTAACCACGTAACAATGAGGTTTGATTATGAGTAAATACAGTTACAGGATCGCTTCATAGATTCGATTCAGGTCTCACTCAAATAATATGAAAAGCAAAAAATAATATTTTGAAGCTAAAAGAATTTTCTTCAGCTTAGGAAATCACTAGAAGTAATATTAACACAGCCATGTTAGTCTAAGGTGATATTACTAATATGAGACAATAGCATCACCGTACTAAGCACCATTAAGCAATGTAGGCTTAATTAAAAGAAAATGAAAGAACTCATAAGTATTAATATAAAACAATAGTATTACTTTCATCATAACCCAATTACTTAAAGAGTTGCTTTAGTCCACAAGTTAGTCAACTAAAATAGTTAAGTACATAATAGTAGCGTTAACGTTAATTCCCAATCAAATAGTTAAGCACATAATAGTAGCATTAACGTTAATTCCCAATCAAATAGTAAAGTACATAAATAGTAGCGTTAACGTTAATTCGCAATCAAATAGTTAAACACATAATAGTAGCGTTCACGTTAATTCGCAATCAAATAGTTAAGTACACAATAATAGCGTTAACGTCCCAATCACATATCTCACTAACCAACATAACGTAAGTGTTTACACGGAACACACTTAACACACACATATATAATCTGACTGACAGTCACAATCCCATTATAATACTTCACCCCGTCTTCCTCCAGCTGCAAGTTCACCTTCCCCAACTCCAAATGAGACTGATTTGAATGCCCACAACTCGGGTCTTATATACTAAACAATGATGGTCTAGGAACGAATCAGGAGGCGAGTGATGGTGCGCGCTCCAATCATAGTTCCTCGAGTTGCATAACAGGTGCCTGGTCCATTCACAGCTCCTGGCGTCGATCATACGTCATAGCGTCGGGTAGCTTGCAGGGTCCCCTATGACGCACGCAGGTGTGAAGGCTTGTTTGCTGGTATGCGGGCTAGCTGGTTTCCCACTCGCTAGTTCGCTCCCTAGTTTGCTTCGCCGTTTGGGTAGTTTGAACCTCCTTCAACTCTAATTCTAACTCTTAAATTAACATACAGGGCTCCGTATGTCAGAACATGCATACTGTACATCTATCTATCTATCTATTGCTGGACGCCTTACTCCCCTTACGAGGGTGGCCATACACAGAATGCCCCCAAGCGGACCTATTCCCTGTGAGAGGGACAACCCGAGCCAGTTTAGTGAAGGACTTACAGGATTGACCACTCAATTTAGGATCTGTCCGACTCCGAGGCCCTCTGTGCATCTTGTTAGCACTATTTTTCTACAGTAGTGTGGGGCTAATCCATCCACTAACCTGCTGCACCCTAAGGTAGCAGTACGGATTTATATAAGGTTTACTGCCCTAGAAAGTTTGCCGACCATGGCTAACGAGTCCCATCCACCCGGATTTTTATAAGGTTATCTCCCCTAGAGGGGTTGCCGACCAAGGCTAATGAGTCCCATCCACCCATACACATATACATATGTATATATATATATATATATATATATATATATATATATATATATACTGTATACATATATATTTATATATATATATATATATATATATATATATTTGTTTCCTTTCTAGACCTCCAACAAGCTTTACAAAAATACTCTAAATACCCCCCTTCGAGATGAATTGGTGCATTTTTCGGTAGAAAAATACCCCGCCCAAAGACCGATTCCTACTAAATAGCAGGCTCACTATTGCTCGCCAGGAAATAATCGACACCTAAATGTCACGAAGCGTCTTAACCCAGCAAGTGCGGCACGACTTATATAAGGCCTACCGCTGCGCTGCGGGAAGCCTTATATAATCCAAGGCCTTAACCCGTGGAGCCCCGGCTAGTTTTGTAATGTTTGCGCACCAGAACCCGGCCGGTTTTCAAAAAATGGTTTTATTCCAGAAACAATAGCGAATGGGTTAGGAATGAAGGAAAAACCACGAAAAACCGCTCAAAAAGCTTAAAAAATGGTCCTACAGAGCCCCCGAAAACGGATTTTATAAGAGTAAAAAATTGAAGGCAATTATCCCAAAAAAACAGGTTATTGCGCGCTCGCGTGCACGCACGTGGACTTTGAGAGTTTTCAACCATCGGCACGGTTGCGTGGGATACGTACACAGTTCCCATACAAATCTGAGCCCTCTTGAGTGGCTACACCTGAGGTTACGGTCGGCGCAATTAGGGTGACGCGGCAGGCGCGTCTCTGGGGCTGTGTGTTACATACATCGCCGACGCGTCAGGCGCGTCGCTGGGGCTGTACGGGTTAAAAAAAAACATTTAAACCATCCCGGTTTCATTTTTTATTTTTTTATTTTATTTTTTTTATTGCACCTTGGCCATGCCAAATATCACTCCTCCACATCCCCTCCTCCCCCCCCCCCCTTCAATTATCACCTCTTCTCTCTCTTATTCCCTTATTTCGTCGATATATTTCGTACTATCAATAGCGATTCATGAGCAAGCTGTGCTTGTATGTGCTACACAGCGAGTGAAAGAGAGAAAGAGAGGGAACTCCACGACAGTGTCGCTCCAGCCGTCATGACGGCTATCTGGCTGGCAGGCTGCCTCAGCCTTAAGTTATGTAACTCCCGATCTAATTTGCCGATTTTGACCATCCAAACGCTGTTTCCACTTGTTTTATTGCTTTAACAGGTTAATACCTTTATGATCAACGTAAAATAGGCGCAAATAGATAAGTATTAACCCACTGAGCCCCAGCGACGCACTGTTTGCGTCGGCAATGTATGTAACGCTAGACCCCAGCAACGCGAACATTGCGTCGGCCACTAAAAAATCTATTATTCGGCTCGTATGGTAGGAAATGCCTTGAGAATTGGAGGGGAGGTACCGTCGAGTGTTGGCGAACAGGGACGGTAGGCGTGAACCGGCCATCCAGGCCGCGCGGGTGGTGGTGGTGGGATTAGTGGCGCCACTTTACCGACTTATTTCACCGCGACTTTGGACCATATCTACTCCTGTCGTATGGGAGCTAGAGGCTTGAGATTTGTGTGAGACACTCCTTAGGATATACGCATTACAATGCCATACTCAGTTGTTACCCTAGTGCTGCCGGGCGGGTGGTCATGCGGGAGAGGTGATGAAAAACACTGTACCCCCTTATATCCAAACGACTTTCGACCACATTTACCCTTGTCCTATGGTAGCTATTGGCCTGATATTTGAATGGGATATTCCTTAGGATGTAGGCAATGTATGGCAACCCACAAATCTCGGTTTGTTGGGACAAGGGACGTGCATGACAAAGGAAAGTCAGTTTACCCATACATCTCGCGAGTGCAACACCATGTCGGATTTACCACGCTGTTACCCACGCAGGGGAATATCCCTGGCCGATGCCATGGCCATAATTGAGGAGAGTGATGTGCCTGATAGTGACACTGGATCATCAAATGACGATTCAGAGGACGAATATAGTCCCACTGTGGCCGAGTATGATGAAATGCATGAGGAGGAACCCTATCTCCCCATCGCTGAACGGTACGCCAGGTTACAACAAAGGGAGGCGAGTAGCTATCGTTCCCCTGCTCCCCCTTGTGACATAGTGGAGTCCCCAGCAAGTGAGGAAAAGGATGAGGAAGATGACCCAGACCCCATGGCCTTCATCAACATTCCACTTTCTCATCGTAGGGCTGAGAAGAGAAGAGGTGAGGATGATGATGAGGAGGAGGAAGAGGGGGGTCAAGCTCCGACACCACACGTGCCTCGCCGTGGTGGTGCTTCCCCGTGTTTGCCTTCCCCACCACCCCCCATTCCCTCTCCACTAAAAGAACCAACCCCTAACACTTTCTATGGCTTGTGCAGGGGTGCAGCCATATTAGCAGCGCAGCCATTGACTTCTTCTTCAGAAGCAACAGATGAGGATATGCCTGCCCTCGAATCATCTCCACCACGCCACCCACGCCGCCACCAATGCCCTGCCGTACGCCGCCTGTTTCCCTCATCACCCCGGATTGACTCGCCCCCACCATCACCTCCCGGACCACTACCATACTCACCTGTACCTTCTCCTCAGCCTGGGACCTCCCACAGACACGACACCTAGACACCATCACCGCCTGCGTCGCCACACCGCCCTGATCGTGCGCAACGCCCTATCAATGTACGTGGGAGTGCCCGTGGTCCTGTGCGTGGGCGTGGCCGAAGCGTGTCTAAGGTGACCCTAATACGCCCCACCCCTGGCGGTGCGAGAGCAAGGGCTGGGTCGGCTCGACCAAGGCCGAGGTTGAGGGCAGGGGCAAGAGGGGCAAGAGTGGCAAAAGGGACAAGAGGGCCAAGAGGGCCAAGAGGGGCAAGAGGCAGGGCAGGGCCCCCCGTCGCCCTGATGGTGACTCCCCTCCTGACGACTCTGGTGACGAAGGTGCCGCTCAACCCGACGTGTGGGATTGGGTCGATTCAGACAACTTTGTGCCCACCGACTACAACTTTGTGGATGCTGGGATTGCCGGCCCTACGCTCCCAAACCAGGGGCGGCAGACCACGAGACTGGAGATCTTCAGGCAGTTCTTCACTACAAATCCCGTGGCTCTAATTGTTGACCAGACCAACTGGTACAATTATTATTTCAGGGCTGGGAAGGAGCAGTCAAAATACTCCGCAAGGCTGTCATGGTCCTCCCTAGATGTCCCAGAGTTTTACACATTCTTGGCCATTGTAATGCTGATGGGGGTTACAAGGAAATCCTCCATAAAATAGTACTGGTCCTGGTATCCCCTCGTCCGAACCCCTATTTTTGGCCAAATAATTAGCAGAAATAGGTTCACGGCCATAATGGGGAACCTCCATTTCATCGACAGCCTGGCAGCCCACACCAGAAATCAAAGTCAACCCAGAGCAATGAAGGACCCCATGGAGAGAATAACACCCATTTTTTAGTACCTGAAGCTGAAGCTTGCTGCCGCCTTCAAACCCCATCAGAAGCTCATTATTGATGAGAGTTTGCTGCTGTGGAGGAGGAATATTGGCATCCGGCAGTACATGCCCAGCATACGACATCGATATGGCCTGAAGACCTTCGTGATGTGTGACTGTCGAACTTGTTACATCCAGGACCTAATTCTGTATATGGGCAAGAAAACAGAATTGGTGGAAACGAGGACATACGGAATTTCTGGGGCCGTCGTCATCACCATGCTGCAGGGCTACCTGGACAGGGGCCACATACTGTACCTGGACAACTGGTACACCAGCCCCTCCCTTGCCAAGTTCCTGCATAGCCGCACTACAGGGGTCTGTGGCACCGTCAAGAGGAATCGGATCTTTATGCCCGAACTACCACCCAGGCGGGAAAATGGGTCCATCATCCACAAGCAGGCTAACAATGTCCTCATGTTGTCCTGGATGGATAACCGTGATGTGAACCTCCTCACAACAGTCCACCGTCCCATCTTCCAAGACAGCAAACTGACAGAGCAACTGACGAAGTTATCAAGAAACCTTTGGCCATCTGCGATTATAACATCAACATGCGGCTGGTGGACAAATCAGATGCTGTCATCTCGTCATGCGAGTGTGCAAGGTAGACGATGAGGTGGTATAAGAAGTTATTCTTCCACCTCCTCGATCTCACCCTCTATAACAGCCATATCCTCTACTCAACAATCACCGGCAAGCAGGAAACGATGGAGAACTTCTGCATCGAGTTGTCCAGGCAGATGTTAAGGGAATACCTGACTGCCCCCCACTTCCAGCAACCCCCCGCCCATCGACAGCCAGCAGCAGAAAGGATTGCCAGGCTGACACAACGCCACTTCCCTGAATATCTCAAAATTTGCTGACGATGCAAAAATTGCAAATAGCGTACTCTCAAAAGATCAAGTTGACGATATGCAACACAATCTAGATAAATTGTCACATTGGGCCCAAATTTGGCAAATGAGTTTCAATGCGGATAAATGTAAAGTACTACATATCGGATACCTAAATGAGAAAGCAAACTATTCGATGAATGGCACCCAGCTTAAGAATATAAACAGAGAAACCGATCTGGGAGTAACAATATCGAGTAACCTAAAACCGAATCAACAATGTTCAGAAGTTGTTAAGAAGGCAAACAAAATAATTGGCTTTATAGGCAGATCATTTGAGCATAAATCCAAAGACGTAATCCTAACCCTTTACAATTCCTTAGTCCGCCCTCTTCTGGAATACTGCGTTCAATGCTGGTGCCCTTATTACCAAAAAGACATAAACAAGCTAGAACGAGTTCAACGTAGAGTTACCAAAATGATACCTAGCCTAAAGAACAAACCATACGAAGAGCGTCTTAGAGAATTAAATCTATTTCCTTTAACCCAGCGCAGATTAAGAGGTGACTTAATTCAAGTGTTCAAAATCATCAAAGGCATCGACAATATGAACTGTAGTAAGTACTTCACTATCGACCAATCTAATTACACGGGGGGAAACGGTTGCAAAATTATTGGTAAATCTTTTAACTCACACGAATCTAAGAATTTCTTCTTCAATCGAGTTGTCAACTTGTGGAATGGGCTTCCCCGAGACGTTATAGACTGCAGCACCGTTGATTCATTTAAATTCCGCCTAGACAAATATCTCGCATCAAACCCGCGACTGACTGCGTTTGTAAATGAATAACTTTATTTTATCCTCCCCTCAGTTACTAACCCCTATGTCCCCTACTTACTTCCTAGTCCTGCCACGTTAGTTCCAGGGCAGTAGTTCCCTTTCCAATGTTCCCTTACCCACTCTAAACCACTGTTTGGACACTTGATCCTCAGTGTTTTGGCGACAAGCAGCCTAGAAGGGTCACTAGATCTGTTGTTGCTTGATTTCCTTTGTACTCCTTTGTACTCCCTTTGTAATATGTGCCGCCCATAGATAACAATGAGAAACCCCGAAGACGGTGTCATTTGTGCCGCAACACGACACAGAGGGAGCCTGTGAGATCAGATACCAGGTATATGTGCCCAGAATGTGATGTTGGACTGTGTTTCCCGGACTGCTTCAGGGAGTATCACACCCTTGAGCATTTCTAACTGTACTCAAAGACTGCGATAAAAGACGCTATGAAATGTGAAGTGCGTGTATAAAACCAAGTGTAAATAATAAATATAGGCTATACAAAGTGCCGAACACAATATGTAAGTGATATTGACACTCAAATATACGTAAAACAGTGACGGACACCAATAAGTGTAAATATAGCAAATTTCTAAGTTGAAAGTGCGTAAAACAATGTGTGAAACAAATATTGTATAACTATAAAACATATGATAAAGTAATAAACTGAATAAAGATGGAAAGTATCATGAACACTGAATAAAGATGGGAAGTAAAATGAAAACTGAATAAAGATCGGAAGTAACATGAAAACTGAATAAAGCGGGGGAATAAGAGAGAATGGCAATATAAGTGAAAGTGCTGGGGGCGTGTGTCAGTCAGCTGGGTGTGTGTACCTGCGTTCGTTTTGTTATTGTCCGAGACCATGATGGCCGCCAGTCTCCATGGCAACGGGGAAGCGCCACGCTCTTGCCACTCGTGTGCACTTACAAGACTTATATCTAAGCACTTTTCACACTGTAAATTCACTTACAATGACATTATGTGATACATGTTGCTAATATTATATGAACTATGAAGGCACACATGATGCTCGGGTGGTGTAAATAACTGTTACTCGAAAACTGGCCGCATCGTACATCTGCCATGCTGCCGCGCTCAACTATGGCTGACCAGGCGGGAAGTTTGAAGGCTGCCCGGCACCAGCTGATGTATGAGGCTGCCCCCCCCCCTCCCCATACGACCCCCAAATGACCGAGGTGAGTAATTTTTGTGTTTTTTTCTTCTTTTCTCACATTTTTCTTCCATTTTAGAAAAAAAAAGAAAAAATCAAAATCGGCCGGTCCCTGGATGTACATTTATTTATATTTAGCTGGTGCTCAGTGGGTTAATGATATTTATGGTACGATGACGATTTGAGTGAAGGAAACACTCTAAATACCTCCGCACAGGGGTGGCTGTATACTATAGGGGGTACGCAGCGGAGAGGTTAAGGGGGGGGTCACCGGCTTTTTTTCTCTTTCTCTCCTTTTCTCTCTTGCTCTGGGTTGTATCCATTCGGCCCCATTCAGCCAACTGTTTTAAGACGTTTATCCCCATCCAGGTGTCAATTTCTTCCTGCCGAGCGATAGCAAGCCACCATTGTATGTAGAACTCCGACTTCGCCGGAGACATTTTTCTATCGCAAAATGTACAAATTTAGCTTACTGTCAAAAACAAACAAAATATATTCTGGCTAGCTATCGCTGGCAAGGAGAATATTGACACCTAGATGGGGGTAAACGTCTTGAAACAGTAGGCTAAACGGGGCCGAATGAATACAAGCCAAAAAGAGAGGGAGAGAAAGAGAAAACAAGTGAGGTGGGCTCCCTTAATATTGACAACAAGTGAGGTGGGCTCCCTTAATATTGACAACAAGTGAGGTGGGCTCCCTTAATATTGACAACAAGTGAGGTGGGCACAACAAGTGAGGTGGGCTCCCTTAATATTGACAACAAGTGAGGTGGGCTCCCTTAATATTGACAACAAGTGAGGTGGGCTCCCTTAATATTGACAACAAGTGAGGTGGGCTCCCTTAATATTGACAACAAGTGAGGTGGGCTCCCTTAATATTGACAACAAGTGAGGTGGGCTCCCTTAATATTGACAACAAGTGAGGTGGGCTCCCTTAATATTGACAACAAGTGAGGTGGGCTCCCTTAATATTGACAACAAAATTGTGTGAAAGTTTATAAACTCGCCAAACCAATGGGGTGAAAGTCCCAAAACTAGTGGGGCTAGACATGAGGGAGAAAGGGGTCCAGAACAAACCCATAGCTCCCCTTAATCTGGTTGAATGGGTTACCACGTGAGGCTGACAAACGTAGAGAATGAGAGTGAGACTCATTACTCCTTAATGTTAGTCCCAAACAATAGGTTTGACTGCCAGTGATATAAATTGATATATTTGACGAACAAGCTGTGAAGGTTATCTGTATTAATGTAATTAAGACAAATAGACATGATTACATAGTCATAATATTATAGTGCTACGCACACACACTTTAGGGGAGGTGTGGTGGAGTGGTCATGCCACTGGATTGGTAATCCAATGGACCCGGGTTCAAATCCCGATATGTCAATGGGAAGATATTATTGGGATTGAATTTGTGCTGTACCTAGTATCAGTGCATTACCACAAAGCCCACCGAAATGCCAAAAAAATATCCTCATTGTTCCCTGATTAAATAACACTGTATGAATATTCCCATATTCAAAATATGTTACAGGGGGACAATGCCTAGTGAGTTCACTGCTCAATAGGTGGCGTTCTGAGGGTGAGGGTCTGAGTCTGGAGGGTGAGACGGTGAAGCACTTGAGCGAAGCAACCGGCCGCTTCAGAGATGGAGCTGCTTCGAGCCATGATGGTTGCTTCACATGTCTCACTCCCCAGACTGGAACAAGACCTCACGGGCTTCACCGTGTTGAGCGGTGGAATGTACAGGCTCTCAGCCTATGCCCGAGAGGGAGTAGTTGGAATATAGAAAAAAAAAAAAAAAAAAAAAAAAAAAAATATGATACTGGTGTCAACAATAAAATAAACAATATTTCAAAGTTATTGATAATAAGTACCGGTTGCAGAATGGCATACTATTTATTTTATAATAATCTATCTATCTATCTATTGCCTGACGCCGTGATCCCCAAAGGGGTGGCCACGAACAAACCGCCCCCATGCACCTCTGTCCCCAGTCCGTCGACGCCCCTCCTCCCAACCAGCACCGCCTTCATTCATATACTTCCTCACTCCATCCTTCCACCTCTCCTTCGGTGCACCTCTCCCTCTCTGTCCTTCCACCTCGCTCTCGTACACCCTCTTAGTCAATCTCTCGCTTTCCATACATTCCATATGGCCGAACCATCTCAAGTTATTCCTTTTCACACTTTCCAGCACATCTAACTCCACACCACACCTCCTTCTTACTTCCTCATTTGTCTGTCTATCCCACCATGTAACTCTGCACGCACTTCTCAAGTAACTAATTTCCACCGCTCTCACTCTTGGTCTGAGTCTCTTCCCGAACGTCCATGCTTCGCTTCCGTAAGTTAGTGTCGGGATTACCACACTGTCATGCAAGGACTTCTTCACTTCCATACTGACCACCCTACTTCTTGTTACTACTTTCAACGTTCCTACAACCCTCTTCCCCTGTTATACCCTCTCCCGCACTTCCTCATCCATAGTCCCATCTTTACTCAACACACTGCCCAGATACTTAAAAGAGCCGATGATCTCCATAGCCTGACCGTTCAACTTCACCTCACATTCTGTGATTTCACCCCTTTCGAAGACCATAACCTTGCTCTTCCCCGCATTTACCTTCAAATTCCGTTTTTCGCACACTGTTCCAAACTCATTTACCAAACCCTGCAACTCCCATTCATTATCGCTCATCAGAACTGTATCATCCACAAACAGCAGTATAGGCAGCTTCCACTCATTTCCTTCCCTTTTCAGCGATACACCAACATCCACTGCTCTTCCTAGTATTTCTTGCATGACTCCATCCATATATACAGTAAATAACCACGGGGACATCACACACCCCTGTTTCAACCCAACACTCAGGTCAAAGAACTCGCTCTGCTCATTCTCCACACGTACTGCCGCCTTTGCACCCTCATAGTACATGCTCTTCACTGCTTTCAGCAACTTGCCATCTACTCTGTATATTCTAAGTACTCGCCACATGCCTTCTCTATCCACTCTGTCATAGGCCTTCTCCAAGTCCATAAAGGCAACATACACCTTTTGTTGCTTCTCCAGATATTTCTGCACAACACAATTCAGGGTAAAAATCTGATCTACACATCCTCTTCCCTTCCTAAAAACCTCCCTGCTCGTCGCCTATCCATTTCTCCGTTCTCACTCTCACTCTCTCAATCACTACCCTATTGTACACCTTCCGTACTACGCTTAAAAGACATATTCCTCGATGGTTACCACACATTCCTCTTTCCCCTTTGCCCTTATATAGGGGGACTCTTATGCCAGTCTTCCAGGCATCGGGTGCATTCCCCTTCTCCCATGTTAGTTTGCACATTTTCCATACCCATTCGATCACTATCTCACCACCATACCTCAACATTTCCCCACACACTCCATCTGTTCCTGGTGCTTTCCCCAACTTCACTCTTTTCATGGCTTCCCACACTTCTGACCTGATCCCCACCTCCTCCTCCACTACTTCTCCTCTTCTACCTCCCATACCATATCTAACTATGTTTGCTGGCTCTTCATTCCTTACATTTAGCAACTCGTTGTAGTACTCCCTCCATCTTTCGACTCTCTCTTGCTTCTCGGCTAGCATTCTCCCATTCTTATCTCTCACACCCTTACTGTTTCCCTTGCTACCTTCCCTAACTTTCTTGACTTCTTTCCAGAACAGTTTCTTACACTCCCTCCATTTTACACTCAGATTCCTTCCAAATTCCTCATCTACTTTTCTCTTACTTCCCTTCACTACTCTCTTCACCACTCTCTTTCTTTCCACATCTTTCTATCTATCTATCTATATGCTCAGGCCCAATCCCCATTTTGGGGGTAGCCGACTCTGCCGGCAGGCAGACATGCAGCGGAGCCAAAGCCACAAGCCCTCCCACCACACTTCCAGGCACACCCTTCATATTAATCGTCTCCCCGGGCCAGGCGCCTGATGGACTATTATCTAGTCCAACTTGCGCCCGACCCCTTACTCCAAATGACCACGTGTTCACTCAACTATTCACAAACATTCTCCATTCACTCCTGTCCACCACCACTTCCCCTGCCTGATCTATAGTCATTCCTCTATCATCCAAAGCCTTTCTTACACAGACTCTCCATCTCAATGGGGGTCTTCCTGCCCTTCTATCTCCCCTTGTACCTGACTCACATATTCTCTTTGTAAGCCTTTCATCTCCCATTCGTTCAACATGACCATACCAGCTCAGCACCCTTCTGTCCACTCTGGCTGACAAATGTTCCTGCTGCCCCACTCTCCTACGTATCTCTTCATTCCTCAATCTGTCTCTACGAGTAACTCCACACATACTCCTCAAGCAGCTCATCTCCATCACATCCAGCCCTCTTTTCTCCTTTTTCTTTCCACATACCTCGCTTGTTTTTGCCTCTCCAAATCTTCATTACCTCTACTACCCAACCACTCTCTATACACTTTCTTCTTGTCTTCCACAGCTATTTTTACCTCTTCTGTCCACCATGCTGTACCTTTCACTCCCCTCCCTCTTCTCCTCACTCCACACACCTCCTCACATGCTGCACAGATCTCTTCCTTAAACACCTTGCTTATCTCCTCCACTTCCTCCATATCTTCTAGGTCGAACCGACCTAGTCGTCTTTCTACTGCTCTCCTGTACTCTTCCCTGATTTCCTCCTCCTGTAGCCTTTCCACTCTCCTCACCATTCCACCTTCCTCTCGCCTCCCTCCAGCTCTCCTCACCCACTTATTTTGTATCCTAACCTTAGCTACTACTACATAATAATCAGACAGACCCCCTCCAATACCCCTATACACCCTAGCATCCATCACAGATTTCTTCTTTCTTTCATCCACACATAAATAATCAATCAGTGACTTTCGTTCCACCACTGTCTTATCCTTCATCGTCCACACCACTTTCCATGTGTACCTGTGTATCATTCTGTGTCGGAATAATAATAATAATAATAATAATAATAATAATAATAATAATAATAATAATAATAATATTATTTATGCAGTTAGCATTTTACAATGTTGGTACAACATAATATGTTACAAATATGACATGTACCAGTTTTGCATAATTCCAACTAAGGATAGCCCAATAAGGCCGTTAGGCGTATTTCCATTGGGGTCCTTGTGGGATTAAGTTAGCTTGGGAAAAAGGGGAGGATTATAATTTAGGTGAAAATGAGTAGTAAACAAATTAGTGAAAATATTTCTAGGGGGCTAAACTAAGATACCTTACATTATATAGTTGGACTGGTTAATATATTTGAGTAATCATTTTCAGTTTGTTTTTTACCTATCTCTTATGTCGTATTTAGTAGTAGACATAGGCTTGGTGCTCCCTTCTCGCAGCTGTTCGGTTCAGGTGCTCCTTCAGGCTACGTCTGAAGGAATACAATGTTCTCTTTTCACGGACTGTCTGGGGTAGGTTGTTTCAGTCTTTGATGGCAGTGAAGAAGAATGTTAGCTTACCCTGTCCTTGGATTCTCGGAACTGTAAAATTGTACATCCTATTCCGTGTATTGTGTCCTTTCCTTGTATTTGCTTTAACAAAACTACTCTTTAAATACTCGGGAGCCCTATCATAAAATATTTTGAAGGCATTAATGAGTCTGATTTGTTTGGCCCTGTCAGAAACATTGAGCATACCAAGTGTCTGAAGTTATTCCTGGCCAACATGTGATCTGGGTCCTAGGTTCAGCATGAATCTAACCATTTTATCTTGAGTGACCTGAAGTTTGCGCTTTGCTGATTGAGATGATGCAGAGTACCAGGATGACACAGAATAGTAAAAATAACATTGAACAAGCACTTGGCATAGAGTCCATTTGGTCGCCGCTGGCAAGCATCCCACCTGTCTATACAGGTATTTTATACGTGCTCTACATTTACTCAGGATCGATTCCAAGATTGTTTCACCTGACAGAGTTGAGTCCAGTTTTAGTCCGAGATATTTCACTTGTGACACTGTTGAAATAGGAACATCATTACAGTTAACCGAGAAGGCCTCAATGGCTTTCAATTTTCGTTTCGTTCTACATAAGATGGCTTTTGTTTTGCCCAGGTGAAGAGAAAGTATATTGTCTATTAGCCAATCACTACACGATTCTAGTTCTTTGGAAAGTGAAGCGGCAATACTTTTTGGGTCTTTTCCTGAAACCAGAAGCACACTGTCGTCAGCATACAGTAATAATTTACATGAAACACTCAGTTCCATGTCTTTCACATAACAGAGTAAAGTAGCGGACCAAGGATGCTTTCCTGCGGGACCCCACAGTTAATTGGCATTGGATCTGATAAATTATCATCAATTTTGACTCTTTGTGTTCTACCACTAAGATAAGATTTAAACCAGTTCACTGACCCAATGCCCATTGCTCGTAGTTTATTACAGAGGATGTCATGGTCCACTGTGTCAAACGCTTTTTGTAAGTCAAGAAGAACCATGCCTGGTGTAGTTACCTTTAGACATTTCTTTACGAATGTAATCTGTTAAGTGGATGAGACAGGAGTCTGTTGAGTTCATGCCTCTGAGACCTGATTGAAACATGTAGAATAGATCATTTTCTTTGAGGTAGTGCTCAATTTGGGTGTATACAGCTCTTTCAAGGATTTTTGATACAATACATAATAATATGCTAACCGGTCTATAGTTGCTAACATCCAATTTGTTTCCCTTCTTGAATAGAGGGGTTACAATAGCTTCCTTAAGTTCGTCAGGTACAGTGTTGGTGTTTATTGACAAGTTGATGATGTGGGTTAGGGGACCTGCGATACCAATAGCTCCATCACGTAGAAACTTGGCAGGAATTTTGTCTGGTGCTGTACTTTTGTGTACATTTAGATTACGGAGTTCCTCAAATGTGTATTTTGGTGTAACATTTTGCAATCCAAATGTGTTCGGGTATATGCCTTTATTCCTGTAGAAATATTGAAAGGTGGCAGTGGGTGTGGTGTATTTATTGAAAGGTTGTGGTAGATTCTGTGCAAGTGTGTTTGCTATTTGGGTGAAGAAGGAGTTGAAGTAGGTTGAAATTTGACGTTTATCATGGCAAACCTGATCAATAATTTTGAGAGCAATATTAGTGTTAGATGAATCCCTTGCCTTGTTACTGTAGCCCGTTGATTTTAAGTGCCTCCATAGTTTGTTTGGGTTGTTCTAATATTCCTCTGACTTACTGTGGAGATAATTGGATTTCGCTGATTTAATTTGCCTACTTAGTTTATTCCTAGCCCTGTTGAACTCCTGTTTTAGACCTTTATATTATCTATGTTTCACTAGCCTTTTTAACAGTGTGTCTCTGTGTCATTATTAATCCATGGATCTGACTTTATTTTAATTCATATATTTTTCAGAGGAGCTATTTCGTCTAGGATGCCTGTGATGATGGTTCTGAAGGCAACCCATGCGTCATTAACGGTTGTGCTTCCAAGCACTGGAGACCAATCTGTATTCCATAAAATGCCCAACAATGTTTCTTCGCTGTAGTTTCTGAGTGACATTGTTCTAATGACCTTGTGATTCTCTAAGGTAATTTTAGGCGTTTTACGTGTGCAATACGTGACTAAGTGATCACTTATCCCCGTCTGTATAACCCCTGATTGTGATATGTTCTCCTATCTGTTACAATTTGCATGGTCTAGTATTGTAGCAGTGTTATTAGTGATACGTGTGGGGTTTGTGATGAGCTGTTTGTGATTGTGCATTGTCAGTGTGTGCCTATAATCTCGCACAAGCCTATTGTTTTGTTGTTTGTAACACAAGTTAAAATCTCCTAGTATAATTGATTCATCCCGGGGGTCTAGTAGTGAAAGAGTTCGTTCAAATTTATTCAATAATTGTGTGTCGTCTGGTGGCCTATAGCATACTCCGATTGTGATGAGTTTTGTTCTAAGCAGGTGTAAGTCTATCCAAAGAGATATGTGGTTTTCTATGTGAAGGTCATTCCTAACTGGGTGTGTGAGGTTGTTTCTTACATACATACATACTCCTGCCCCTTTTCTATTACGATAATTTCGAACCATATTAAAACCTTGAATGGTTATTTCACCATCGTTTATAGTAGAGTCCAGCCAGGTTTCTGTAATTGCAATTATTGCAGCTTTGGTCTTATCAGCTAACAATTTTATTTCTGACAGTTTATGATACATTGATCTGGCGTTGATGTGGATGAAATGGAGCCCTTTGTTAGTGAACACTTTATATTCATCTTGGACTGTGTCCTGGCTGGATTCTGTGGTGTCATTTATGGTGTCAAGTGGTTCATTTACATTAACATTCGGTAATGAGAGCAAGGCACACTTATTGCATAAACATTTACTTTCTTCACTGTTGGTCTTTGTTATGCCCTGATTTAATTCAGGATTAACAATGGAATAAGGTGAGTTCTTTCAAGACTGGAATATCAGATCTCATACAGTTACATGCAAAGAATACAATAGAGGATATGTACAACACCAAAATATTGATTATGTGACGGTTTATTTAACCTATGTTCTAAATATATATATATATATATATATATATATATATATAGAAATACGAATGTGCTTAACATGAGAATTATAGGTATGCAACCAAATAATATTCTTCTATTCACGATCGCGGATCTAGATGGAGCTCAGTTATATTTAATACATTCAATTGCTATTCGGTCAACAGTAGCTTAAAGACTCGTATCCATATAGTGAAAAGATATACTGGAAAGTATGGTGAATCTCTGTTGGTTACTAAATGTTCCTTTATACCTTAAGTATTTAAATTCAGGGACGAGATTAAGTAAGGTTAAATACAATTAGATGGTATACATTACAAATCACCTTGCGCACTGGTGTAGATAGTTCAAATCTAAAAATCGGAAGATGGTGGACTTTAACTTATTTTGTCTTGATGAGAATTATGGTAAGTCGATGGTGAGGGATTTCTGGCTTATTTGTATTTTAATCTCTAATACACTTAGAGTTATTTCATACATAAGAACATAAGAACATAAGAAAATGGGAGTCTGCAGAAAGCCGATTGGCCTAAGCAAGGCAGATCCCTGTCACACACAACCCCAATTACAAAGCCCAATTATAGGCTCAACACTCTAATACCCTGAGGATCATCTTACCAAAACGGTTAGAGATTAACGCAGGATTACGGGGGTCTGCAGAGCGCTGATTGGCCCAACCCTGCTGATCCCCCTTCACACCCAACCCTTCTCGTCCATATGCTTATCCAATTTTATCTTATAGCTCCCTATCGTTTTTAATCCCACTATAGCACTTGGTAGTCCATTCCACCCATCTACAACTCTGTTACCAAACCAATATTTGCCTATATCTTTTCTGAAACGAAATTTATCTAATTTGAAACCATTGGTACGAGTTCTTTCGCTATCACTGAGCTTTAGTACATTTGTCATGTCCCCTTTGTTAATCCCACTAACCCACTTGAACACCTCTATCATATCCCCTCTAACTCTGCGTCTCTCTAACGAATGTAAGCCTAATTTCTTCAACCTTTCTTTATACGGAAGATTTCTAATATTATGGATCATTTTTGTCATTCTACGTTGTACTCTCTCCAATGAATCTATGTCCATTCTGTAATAAGGACACCAAAATTGAACAGCATAATCCATATGGGGTCTCACTAATGACAAGTAAAGTTTGAAGATAACATCAGCAGTTCTGTTACTCACACTCCTAGAGATGAACCCGAGAATCCTGTTTGCCTGGTTTCGAACGCTTATACACTGTTGTCTAGGCTTCAAATCATTGCTAACAAACACACCTAGATCTTTCTCACAATTCGAGTTTTCTAATTCCATATTAGCTAGTTTATATTTAACATTTGTATGCATCTTCCCTATCTTTAATACCTTGCATTTGTCAATGTTAAACTTCATCTGCCAATTTACTGACCATTCGTGTAAGGTATCTAGATCCCTTTGGAGGCACTCTATATCTCTATCTGAATCAATTGTTCTCCCCATTTTGGTATCGTCTGCAAATTTGCTTATCCTACTAGTAATACCTAAATCAAGGTCATTTATGTATATAACAAACAACAGAGGACCTAATACAGATCCCTGGGGGACACCACTTTTGACTGCTCCCCATTCTGACTTCGTACCATTTATGCTGACTCTCTGCTTCCTACCAATTAGCCATGACCTAATCCATCCCAACAACGCCCCACCGATTCCATGGGCCTCAACCTTTCTCATCAATCTCTCATGGGGGACTCTGTCGAAAGCTTTACTGAAATCTAAATATATTATATCATATAACTTGTCATTATCTACTGCTTCATATACCTCTGAGAAAAAACTAAGCAAATTAGTAAGGCAAGAACGTCCCTGAGTGAATCCATGCTGAGAAGAATTTATTAAATTAAATGTATCTAAGTGGTTTCTAATTTTACTAGCAATAATTGACTCTAGTAGCTTTCCTATGATTGATGTAAGACTAATTGGACGGTAATTGGATGCTATTGATTTGTCACCTTTTTTGAAAATCGGAACTACGTTTGCAAGCTTCCAAGCTTCTGGAACTATACCTGTCTCCAATGACTTGTTAAATAAAAATGTTAATGGGTAACTTAACTCATCCCTACATTCTTTTAATACTCTAGCATATACCTCATCAGGACCAGGCGATTTATGAGGTTTCAGTCTGTCAATTTCCTTAAGCACATCATTTCTACTTATAGTAACCGTACTTAACCTATTTTCTATACTATCGCTATATACCTTACAGACTTCTGGAAACTGTGCCAAATTTGCATTAGTGAAAACGGAAAGAAATTGACTATTTAATCTACTGCACATTTCTAAATAATTTTCTGTCATTTCTCCTATCGAAGTTTTAAGGGGACCAATTACATCTCTAACCTTGGATTTATATAGTTGGTAAAAAGCTTTAGGATTATTTTTTGAGTCATTGGCAACCTTAATTTCAAAATTTCTTTTTTCTTTCCTAATATCCTTTTTTACCTGTCTTGATAGATTCTGATAGTAAGCAAGTAGGTGAATTTCGCCTTTCCTAATTTTTCTATATATTCCTCTCTTTTGTCCTAGAAGATATAATAGTCTATTATTCATCCATTTGGGGTTGGTTCTGTGTTGATCTAAATTTTCTTTTGGGGATGTATTTATTTTGTGCATTGAATACTGACTCGATAAAATTATCGTATGTATCTACCAAGGTTGACGTCTCTTCCTGACCTAAGATGACAGGTGCCTGAGAAGGGGTACACTCATTTGGACACCTGGATCGACTTAATATTTGACCATAGGGTCAGCTAATAGGGCTCTTCTTAACCCACCATAATTGGCTTTTCTGAAGTCAGGTATTAATGTTGTATTCTCTCTGGTATTACCTTTCCATTGTATATTAAAATACACAGAATTGTGGTCACTATTTCCTAGGTGGTCCCCTATCTCTACATTATTTACCATATGTTCATTGTTACTGAAAACTAAATAGAGAATATTATTACCTCTAGTCGGCGTATCTATGAATTGAAATAAAAAACTATCTTGTACTACCTCTATAAACTCCTCAGAATCAGAGTCTCCTATTTGATGCTGCCCATCTATATTCGGAAAATTAAAATCCCCCATAATGCACACATTGCCAAACCTTGATGCCATTTTAATTTCCTCCCATAATGACGTTCCGTCATTTCTACTCATATTTGGCGGTCTATACATAACTCCAATAACTATGGTCTCACTACCTTCGTTAACCTCTACCCAAACACTTTCATTATCGTTATTTAGTCTAATTCCAGATTTAATACAGCTTTTTAATGTACTCCTGACAAACACTGCTATACCGCCACCCCTCTTACTTGTTCGGTCATATTTAAACAAACTATATCCTGGTATATCAAATTCTGCTAAAAAATGCCTGGTTTCTGTATTAATCCATGTTTCAGTTAGCGCTATTATGTCTATATTTTCTTTGCTAACAAGGGCTCTAAGTTCGTTCATTTTGTTACATAGACTCCTACAGTTTGTGTAATCTACTCTCAATTTACTTCTTTTCTTTATACCTAAGTTACCTTTATTTTATTTCTAACGACATTTCCATCTTCCGTTGCACCATCACTACTATAATTTGCAATATAGTCATAATTTTTAGCATGAGACTGAATATCCTTATCGCTTTCGCCTGACGCTAAAATTGTTCCATTTAACCTCTCATTTACACTCACAAATTTCTGTTCAAAACCCCACAACCACCCTATCTAAAGAACTAGCTAATGTAGAAACCCCTAACCGTGAAAGATGAACCCCATCCCTTGCGTACATCCCATCTCTCCCATAGAAAGTAGCCCAGTTATCAATGAATGGTATTGCTTTTTCTTTGCAATATTTCTCCAAACGGCAATTGACACCAATCGCCCTGGATGTCCATTCCTTGGGAACTCCTCTTCTGGGTAGGATACAATGTACTACAGGGATCCCTCCCTTCATCCTAACCTTATCTAACACATCCCGATACTGCTGCAGCAGTTCCTCACTTCTACCCTTACCAACATCGTTACTCCCGGCACTGAGACAGATAATGGGGTTATCTCCACTATCTTCCAAGATGTGGTCCATCTTCTCTAAAACCCTCCCAACTCCATGGTCAGGCAGACACACAACCTTCCTAAGTTTAGTGCGGGTAGCCCTAACTAAATGTCTTACCATGGAGTCGCCCACAATCGACACAGACTTACCTTCTCGGGACACAGACTTACCTTTCCCTCGGGAGGATCCAGCAGCTGCAGTTGGAGAACCCCCGGTGGTGGCAGAAGCTTCCTTGGTGGTGGTGGTGGTGGTGGTGGTAGGTAGCACAGCGTCAGAGGTTGGAGCTGAGTCGGCGGCAGGCACTTCGGCTAACCCTCCCTTATCCTGACTATCTTTTCCCTCACATTCGTCTCGCAAAGGAGAGAATGTATTTGTCACACTCATACCTATTCTACTATCCTGCTTCCTGAGTGTGACTTTCCCACCCGTATTTTTAACAACCTGCCATGAATACAATTTTTCATCAACTTCCTCCCTTTTCCCCTTACTCGACTTAATTTCCTCTTGGCTAAGCTTGAAAGCTAGATTTTCGTCTTTAATCAAATCCACTTCCCTCTGAAGTTTAACATTAACCTCCCTAAGAGCCAAGACCTCTTCCTTCACCACAACCATATTCTCTTCCCTTACGTATGTTCACTGAGGTTAACACTGGTACACATACCTGTATATAATCGAGTCGGTATGGAGAGACTCGAGTTATTAACACTTGTACGAATTTATCCCAAAGTAAGGTGTTTGTGGACTCTAACTTATTTTGCTTTAATGAGAATTATGACACAGTCGATGGTGAGGGATTTTTGGCTTATTTGGATTTTATTATATATTTCTGGTAACTTTGAGAGTCGTGTAGTAATTGGTAGTTTAACACTTGTTCATTCCCATATCGAGAATATTTCTATGGTCTCGTATTTATTTAACACTTTTAATGATTTATCTCAAATAAGCAACTTAAGGGACTCTAATTTATTTTCTGGATTATGTGGACTCTGGCAGAATTTCGGTTATGTGCAAACTCTAACTTATTTTGCTTTATACCGTGCACACTGGTATTTCTCAATATCTTAGGATCGAGGGAAACTGATTCACTTTTTACCTCGTCATTTGGTATTTACTTAATTCACTGTTTCAAGGTTGAGCTTTGTAGTCTCTGCATTCCGTCGCTGCTGGTAGTCTCCTGAGTCTCCGTGGGCCGTCTAGAGTGCCCGGTCGTGTGAAGTAGCTTACAGATGGGTTAATGGGCTTGAGGTCTTAAAATGTAGCTCCGTAACTATAATTAAACAGTTGGGCACCACATCGGACTAACGCGAGTATTCTGAGCCTGTAACTTTGGTATGAATACACGTCTATCCTGACCGTTGTATTAACCATTGATGGAATTCCGTTAAGGTACTCTTGGAGTGAAGTCTTTAATATAGTGCATCAGTCATGACTGAATAACACTACATCCGGCTAACACAAGAAGACGGGGGAAGTGTCTTTCTTGTCTGCCTCTGACTCTTATAAGAGGTTCAAGGAATCCGGGGCGGTGTTTAAACCTTTCAGTTGCAAAGTTTCAGGCATGCCATAACACAAAATTCACCTAGGACTTGTATATGCAGAGTGCCTGTGAAGGTGTCTCGCCAAGCCCTTACTTTTCTAAGTAACTGGCAGGCCAGGTTGCTTAGAAGAAGTTGGAGTGCGGTGTTGAAACCTTTTAGTTGTACTAGTTCTGTGGCAGGCCAACAGTTTGAGTGCACCTAGGACTTTGTGCAGAGTGCCCGTGAGGGTATCTCGCAAGCCCTTATTTCTCCAAGTGACTGGCAGGCCACGACTCTTGGAAGAAGGTGTGCATGGGCGGCTTTTAAACCTTTTAGTTGTACTAGTTCTGTGGCATGCCAATAGTCGGAGTACACCTAGGACTTTTATGCAGCGTGCCCGTGAGGGTGTCTTGCAAGCCCTTACCCGCACAGTAGATCGTGGTTACCCAGATCTCTTGCGAGAAGTCAGTGTGTTAACTCTTAATAGTAGATTATTGAAGGTAAGGCATGCCGTAGTCCTTCAACTCTCTTCTACTAAGAGTAGAACCTATTAAAAGGTGTCTATGTTAACTACTGGCATGCCAGTACTAACAAAGATCCTTTCAGTAGGACACAGTACCTAGGACAAAGTTTCTATGTTGATTGTCAACAGGCACATTCAACCACACAGATCCTGGGACTAGGATACTTGGGTGTGTTAACTTTAAATAATAGAAGATTTGGAAGTAAGGCAGTCCTGATTCCTCCAACTCTTTACTATTAAGAGTCAAACCTATTAAAGGCTTCTATGTTAGTTACTGGCATGCCAGTAATAACAAACATCCTTTCAATAGGACACGTACTCTAGCAAAAGTTTATATGTCTATTGTCGGCATGCCACACAATAACATAGATCCTGTTACTAGGATACAGTTGCCGTATCTAGAGTGAGAAAAAGATTGAAGCGTGGGCAAGCCTAGCTACTTCAACTTTTACCACTGAAGGTACAGCCTATTAGAGGCCTCGCTATTCACTGTTGGTATGCCACACAGTCAACAACGATCCCTTAATAGGATATTTTATTCCTCAGACAAATAGATATTCGGCATGCCAGTAATAACTTAACTGAGGAGGGTGAAACTAATCTTGAGATTTCTTAATCGACATGACAGTTTTAAGAAAGCATCAATAATGCTTACTCCTCTCAGATTTTCCTGGCATAGTGTTGACGATTACTGAGTGGTACCCGTTCACCCTTTGAGGGTAGGAAGGGCGCAGGCGCACACTCTCTGTGGGGTCAGAGAGTCCTTCTTGCTCTAGTGGGAGGTCACTTCTACTTTACCTTATACAAACTTCAATGATAAGGGGGCATTATATATGGCTAATATTTTCTAAGGAAAGAGTTTGAGTAAAGGATAATTCTCCGTGTCTTAGATAAGAACAGGGTTAGGAGGTTCTCGGGATAATATAACTTTTTGTTTGTGGTTAAGGTTTTCGATCCTTTAACCCTACTGGCCCGGGCAGGCTTTCCTAATGACGGAGCTCGTATCCGGGCGATCTGGTCGAATATCAACAAAAGTAAACTAAGGCTAATCTCACTTAATATATTACCTACATTAATCAAACATATATAGAAATGAGCGCCTTACCTTCCTGCGTAGAATGGCGTTGAGTAGAGCTCTCTAGCTCAACTGGTTCCGGAGTGATGGTGATGGAAGTGGAGGTAACTTTTGCCGCATATTTACCTCGGCGCGTCCGAACACTCAACCGCGGCCCCGGCTACGACGCCCAGTTGCACTCGTCGCTCCACCCGCAATTATGCCGGGAAGCGATTTGATAGTGTTTTATTGGTTATTCTGTCATTTATTATAGTTATTATGTTATTTTCACTCAATAAAGTTATGTATATGAACATATGTGTGGCTCTGTCACTTATTACTTCGTTTTATTATTATTATTATGATTATTAGTGTCACTTTCACTGGACTTTGATAATTGGTAGTGTCATTTCCCCTTTTATGTATTGTTAGGTAAGCTAATAATATATATAGTGTCACTGTCACTTATTCATATTGTTATGAAGGCACTTATTATTACTTGTGTGTCTCTTTCACTTATACTTAGTTTTATTATTATTATACTGTCACTTTGACTGGCCTAGGCTTATTGAATGTCATTTTCACTTATTTATTGATAGAAATATATATTTTAGTGTCACTTTCTCTTGTTCATATTGTTATGAAGTCACTTATTATTACTTGTGTGTGTCTCTTTCACTTATACTTAGTTTTATTATTATTATACTGTCACTTTGACTGGCCTAGGGTTATTGAGTGTCATTTTCACTTATTTATTGTTAGAAATATATATTTTAGTGTCACTTTCACTTGTTCATATTGTTATTGAAGGCACTTATTATTACTTATGTGTCCTTTTCACTTATACTTAGTTATATTATTATTCTTAGCCTACATGTGAGTGTCACTTTCACTGTTGTCACTTCCACTTCAAAAGTTTGTTAGAGTGTGGAAGTCGTTGAAGCAGTTGCCAGCACACAGTCCAACTTGACACTCGAGGCATTCCCAAGTGGTTTTTGTGGGTTTGCGGGGTCTGCGAGTTGTGTGGCTGCACACATGGCACCTCTTCTGACTCCTAGCGTTACTACCTGGTGCTCTGAAAGGAAGGGCGTTGAGCTGGTGCTTCCTGAAGAATTCAGCACAGCCCGTTCTATCAAGCAGGCTTGGTCCTTGTATTGGCCTGCCTGGTGTACCCGCATGTTTATCCAGGAGCTCAAGTAGCACCTGCTTGTGGAACTTCCGCAGGGACTTGTACTTCTTGGCTCCTGGAGTCCTCAGACGGTAGATGTTGTAGGCATTGAGGACCGACATATCTACTGTATGCAGGATAAACTTCTTGTACCACCTGCAAGATGTTCGTAGGCAGTCGATGAAGCCCATCTGCATGTCGGACTTGTCAACGAGGGGCATGTTGAGGTTATAATCCAGGACAGCAGCTGGTTTTTGGACGGGGTTCTTGGTTGTTCGGTCCACCTTCCCTGTGGCGACCATCTGGGCCTTGTGGCATGTGGTGAGGAGGTTGACCTTGCGCTGGTCATGCCAGTGGATGGAGAGGATGGGGCCACTCTTGTTGTGGAAGATGTCCGCCTTCTTCGTCTTGGTTGGGTAGCCTGGCATGCCCTTCCTTTTGCCCTTGACTGTGCCGACAGTTCCGGTCTTGCGGTCATGGAGGTACTTGGTCAGGAGAGGCGATGTGTAATAATTATCTGTGTAGAGGATGTGGTTATTATTGAAGTGCCTCTCCATCATCTTCTTCACTACAGCGCCACCAAAACCAATGAGAGGGTCAGTCACAACTTCTCCAGCCTTGCCGCTGTAGACTATAAAGTCCAGCACATACCCCGTCAAGCAGTCGCAGAGGACAAAGAGCTTGATGCCGAAGCGGTGTCTCTTGGACGGGATATACTGTCGGAAGTGCAGCCTACCACGGAACAGGACCAGAGACTCGTCGAGGCACATCTTCTGGAAAGGAATCAGGTATGTGGTGAACCGATGACGAATCATATCATACAGCTTCCTGATCTTCCATAATGAGTCGGGAAGGTGGACTGCCATGTTGTTTGTCAGGTGGAGATAGGAGAGGATGTCGAAGTAACTGTCCCTGGACATGTATTTGCCAAATGATGGAGTCGTTATGATGTCGCCAGTGATCCAGTAGTCAGCCAGAATGTGCTTCCTTATATGAGTCATCAGCATTGTGAGTGCCAAGAATACATATAGTTCTGCCACAGTGAGAGCTCTCCATGCCACCATCTTGGCACTGGTCTTCCTCCCAAGAAAGTTGGCACAGATAGCATGGTGGTGATTTGTCTCTTTGACGAGGTATTCCATGACTTCATTGTCATAGAAGCCACAGAAAAGTTCACTGGGGGTAGCATCTGGGCCACAGGGATATGCTGGTGACACCCCAGAACCCATCTGTACCTCGTCAAAGGCAGGACAATCTGGCTCAAAATCAGCTCCATCTGTCCACACAAACAGGTCGGATGCTGATGCTCGAGGTCGTGCTGCAGCAGGCACACACCCTGGATGCCCTGGCACACGCCCTTGGCCACGTGGACGCCCAGGCGGACGCCCTGCACGCCCACACCCAGGCCCAGGCCCAGAGGCAGCGGCGTCGGCAGGCTGATCACGTCCACGACCTCGCCCTCTCGCTCGTTTTGTCGGCACATCCTCTTCCTGTTCCTGTTCCTGTTCCTCTTCCTCTTCCTCCTCAGGCGACGTCAGGTCATCTGGGGCAATGTTGGGGTCGTCAGCATCCTCTTCAGGAGACAATTCTGGTGAAGAAGTGACCGGGCGTCGGCGGTGTGGGGCGCGGGAGGCTGCGGGAGCTTCAAGAATGGGAGCCGAGGCCTCGGGAGTTGGGCTCCTTTTGCGGCGAGCCGAGGGCTTTTCAGCAGCAAATAATGCTCTGCGGTGTGTTGAGGCCTGTGGCACATCACCAATACCACTTGAAGAGGCCCTTTGGTCATCCTGAACGAGAGATGAAGGCGAGGGCTGTGGGTGACCCACGCGGCGTCCCATGTCAAGGCGTCGGGACAATGGAATGCGGGTGGTTGCTAGGCCAGGGTCGGCGTCATTATCGCTATCTTCAGCTTCCCTATGCTTTTCTGCGGCTGCCCTGCGTGCTTTTTTAGCTCCACTTTTGATCAATGATTGTTTGTAGAAATATTTGCCCACTTTCAAGGGCGTACGGGCAGGCAAAGGGGAAGGTCCTGAGCTAGGGCTAGGGCTAGGCCTAGGCTGACCTAGCAAAGATGGCGAGGGGGTAGGCCTAGGTTCGAGCACACTGGAAAGCTCAATGGCACCTTCCTGAAACACTTCCACATCAAGATCATCACTACTGTCTCCCCCCTCAAATAAATCGACATTATCGTCGTCTCCAAAGCCCACGAAATCGTCTTCACTTTCACTTATAAATTGTACCTTGTCCACCAAGCTTTCGCCACTACTCTCTTCATCACTATCAAAAAGTTGTCGCTGTATAGATCTATCACTCAACAAATGCTTAACTTTCTTTTGTTGAGCTCTCTTCTCGGTTGCAACAGGCGTTGAAGTTGCGAGTGAGGTAGCACTGGGGCCCGCGGGAGGTTGCAACGAATCGGACACTTCGGAATTTTTTTTTTCAGTATTACTCGCTATGGCGGCCACGTACGAACTGATAACACTTGTAGTTGAGGCTTGGTGGCGCTGCGGTCGCTCCTACCATGCCAAAATTGGCCGCGCAAATTTTGAAGCACGCTCTCAAGCACAAGGATTTTAAAATGACACCCGGGTTCCGGCCCTTTTTTTTTGGTGTCATTTTAAAATGACACCCGGGCTGGAAGGGTTAAACTTAAGGTGGGGATCCCGGGAACGAGAATAACAAAAGGAAAAGTGAAGGTCTGTATGCGCATCGTGGTATTCAATATTTGAAAGTATTTTGATCAAGTTTTAGGATGAATCAACAGAATTATATTAATGGTCGGCTATTCTAATATCTTGGTAAAAGTCATGAGATGGTTCTCGATACTACGTGAGAGTATCTCTACGCAAGCCTTATTCTGAGGGGTTGGTATCCTCGGCTAGTGCGTGTTGGTACCACTGGGGAGTGTTTGTTGACATACGTTAGTTTGAAGGGAGAAATGAGCAATGGAGAATAAGGAGGAAGGGAAACTGAGTGGAGTTGGTAGATATGCCGGAAATGAGATGATGTGTTCTGTTTACTACGAAGATATTGTGGTAATGAAAAGACATGTGAATATATGTTGTGGAAGAAAATAAAAGAAGTGCTTTATCTATTCTAGGTAATATTGGTTTTGCATAATTATATGGTGGCGGTATTATAGTATCATGTTGGCATTCGTATGAAACACAATGGTATTAAAGAAATTGAATGTTAAACAATTTAGATTATTATTGTGAAGACAATAGGTCTTCAACGACATGAACATATGACACTTTAGAAATCATAGACAATGGTTCTTCATCAACATGAATATATTACATAAAAATATATAATACTCTGTAATATATCTTGATCATCTTTATTATTCGAGGGACTTAATTTTCCTCCTAACTAAACTAAAGAACATAATGTGTCTAAACTTAAGGATATGGTAATATGGTATACAGACATAGATAGAGTTTCCTCTAATATTTCTGGCTGAATAATATCCTTCCCGTCCGGGTCGGTGTCTGTGTTGTAGATATTTGTGGAATCAACTTCCCTGGTGTTGAAGGGTTCATGATAGTGGCGACTAGTGATTTCCTCGTTATTGCTGCAGGTGCTGTTTTCTGGGGTGCGCCCTGGTGTCTATTCTCTCTCTGAAGTTGACTTCTTGAACTCATGCTTTTCTGGTGATTTGGGTTGTTCTTCCTCGGTTATCCCTTGCAAGCTGGGGCGACGTTTTCTTTGTTGCTCATTCTCTTCTTTGCTGTTTTTCGGGGTATCTTTCCTTTTCTTGACTACGGTGTCTTTCCTTTTCTTGGGTATTTAAGTCTTCATAGAGATGCACTTCATGTGAGCTACAGTTTTACACTTAACACAGTTTAGGATCCTTTGTCGTCGTATTATGAGTGATTCACATATATCACAAATGTTCATAGGACCTTTTTTAGCTGATTTACCACATTTATCGCATTCCACTTCGTTTCTAATAGTAACGTAAGTACATCGATGTTTCATTACAACTACTGCATTGTGAAATTGTACTCTTTTTGTTGAAACCAATATCACAGACTATATATAATTTATTTTAATTTTTTATCGTACGTCTGGAGTTGTGGTGTGGCCCAGGCCGATCAACTGAGCGGCGGAAGTGCGTGAGCGAGGGCGGGGGACAGGTTGCACCTTGTCCTAGTCCTTGGCCCACCCCCACCCCTACCTGTACCTCCCCGCGGCAGTACGGTTGTTGTTGGATGCTGTTGTTGTCCTTGGCCGTTGCTGCTATTTCACTGTTGATGTTGTTGCGAGTGCTTCCTGATTTTTTAGTTGTTATGGTAGCATTTTGAGCTACTTGGGTCGCCGATATCTGTGGTAGTGATGGTACAGTTGAGGGTAGTGTTGTGTTGGTAGAGGGGTGGCACTGTAGCGGTGGCTGCCCGACGGCCTGGGTTGTGTGTGTGAGGTGAGGGGAGGTTTGGGTGCCAGCTTGTTGTAATGAATTTGAAATGTAGGTGTCTGTCTTACTTGTTTCGTAGTGAGGTTTCTTCAATGTTGAGCTGAGGCCAGCAGGTTGGTCTCTATATCTCCACAGCTTATTAGAGTGTAGCACAACAGGTGCTGTAGCAAGGTTGTGCCAGAATGTTAGCTGATGTTAGCGATGTATGAAGCTGCCCAGGCAGGAATGGTGACAGAAATGTCATTTGTGTGTGATTTCTGTATGACGAGGTCCCTCAATACTTGTTTAGTGTTGACCTGGTACACTACCTTTGTACTTATGTATTGGCACAGCCCCTCTGGATGTTGAGAAGGATGATAAATAGGTAGAGAGCTATGCTCACCTCCTTCAGTCCTACCGCCATCTTCTCGTAGATAGTTGCAGAATGGCATACTATACTTATTCTCTTAGATATATTGCTCTGGATAAACACACACACTTAGCTAACCAAGACCAACATGTATACTCCATCCAGTACATGGACTATATTTACGATTTTACTTTTGATTATGTCAGACATTTCTATTTAGTTTGGGAAAACTTCAGAAAGTCTTTTAGATAATACAAATACTTCCTTTAATCCTTATCTACGAAAGCTTAAGGGAGCCCACCTTGCTTTTTTTCTCTTTCTCTCTGTTATGCCAGGTTTTTTACTGGGGTTGATTGGTTTGAATAAGTGGATTCTTCCTAACTGGAGAAGTCTAAATCGTTTTACCACAGACACAGAAAGTAATAGAGGATAATTATAACAATACGTGCATTCATATTCTATTTATTGGCACAAGAATATCGCGTACGTAAGGCTTGAATAAATGGTCAAGAAGAACAATAACAGATGCACGAACGAGGCTCCACTAAGTCTGACTCGTAAGACTGGGTTATTCTATGCAATATCTAAATGAGTATTGTGGACCGCCTTCTAATCGAAGGATTACACTTGTCCTGTATTTATTTCAGAGATAAGGATAGCATTCCTTTAAATTTTCACTTGTGCTTAGATAGGCTACGTGGTGATTATATATACACACTTTTGGTTTTGATATGCGTAAGGTTATTCTGGGTTGGAAGCTGTGTAAATATTTCTCTGAGTTAATTCGCTATGGTGTTTACGCATAGGACAACTTAATTGTATTTGCTAGTATCTGTACCAGAAATATTATCAGTACTTCCCTGATTTATTTGGGCTTCACTAGTACTTTCTTTCTCTCGCTTTTTGCATAAGCTCGTAGTATCCACTTACTTGAGAATACTACTTTTTATATATATCTATTTAGACAATTTAGACTGTTGATTCTTTTATACTCCTTCTCCGTAAATACACTAAGTATAGATCCTCCTCACAGTTATTTCTCCTGTGTATTATAACTGTCTAATAATTTAACTTTAGATTTGTAGAATAAGTAATCCAATTTTCGGTAGATGCATTGGCCGTGGGGGTTGTCCTGATGTGACTGGGTTAGCACAGTTTTACTCGAGCTCTTGGATTGGGACCTTGAATACTATCTACCTAGCCATTGCATAGGTAAATAGAATCGAGTTAACGCAGGAGAGAACTCACTGACTACTCTGGTCTTTATAAGAACTTTGAGGCAGAACTTTCAGAGTCTTGAGGTTGATCCTTGAATAAAGTGTACAAGTATACCATTGTATGTGTCCACCTTATCGAGCTAATGTAAGATAGTTGTTTTTAAGGCAATTACTACTCTTAACTGCTCTGGCCATTATAAGAGTCTTTCAGAACTGAGGGTTGATGAGTTTATTTTGCGTTTGGTCTATCCCGGATAAAGCTACTATCCCATTGGTAGCGTGCTTTATCCACAATACCGCCGGGTGGGGTAGGGATGGATATTAGATAGCTTCTATTGAAGAGTCTAATAACCAGCCTTGTTGATACCCACTACAAACAATTTAAACTGGGTAACTTCAGTATTCCAACTGTCTTCCGTCATTGATCACAAGAACAATTCTTCCTACTGAGTCCTCAATTTACTAACTGTCTTTCGTTCATTGATCTCAAGAAACAGCTTTCCCATTGAGTACCGATATGAAAATTGTTGGTAGTAATATTCCCCTTTCTCAGTGCCAGGGCGGTGGTGTGGTTGGGTGGTGGAAAGACACCTGGCCGCAGGATGTCCGTGGTGGTTATTTCCCTTTGGCTTTGAGGTGTGGTGGGCAAAGACAATAGGAAATAGCAAATAGGCTTGCTGGCCTTGCATGTTGCTCGAGTTACTTTTATGTTGTCTTGGAATTGTGTGGTTTGCATGGACTTGGTGATGGAGGTGTGCATGGTTTGCAAGACATGCAATTACTAAATTTATTATCCTCAAAAAAGAGATGCTGGAAGAAGAAGGTGAATATTTGTTGCTCGGGGCTTTGGTCATTTATATTTGGTCTTCTGGTTTGTTCTTGGGCTGCTTATGTAATTTGTAGGCTGGAAGTAGATGGAGCGAACAGTAGTTGCAAGTTTGTAGATTTGGGATGTTGCAGGAGATGTGTAATCGGCGAGAAACTGATCACATGATTTTCTCGGCCTTGCGGGGGTATATAACTGTCTGCCCTTGAGTCGTTTTCTTTGATGCTGGAGGGTCCCCCTTTTTGGATGCGTTCCAGCGGGTGGATATGGTGGTGGTAAATTTCGTCTGTCCTGTTTACTTCGCTTATTTCTCTGGACTTCGGGATTGTTTATGATGATGAATAGGTCCTTTCCTGGTGTTGGAGGATTCAGGCGGACGTGTTAACTTGAGGTCGGCAACTTGTGTTTCGACTTTTTCGAAAGATACAGTTGGCTATCCTGCTGGATGACCTTCAGTGGTGGTGGTGGTGGGAAGGCCATGTATGCCGCCGGATTTCTTAGCACCTGCGCATGCGTGAGAAGGTGGTGGTGGTGGTGGTGGAAGTCCCGTTAGGTCGGCGGTGGTTAGTCCTTTCGTTCCCGATTCGTTTCGCCACTCGATCTCTGCCTAGTGACGGCACAGGCGTGGTGAGAAGCTTTTTGATTATTTCACCCTCCCTCTCTCTTTGGCTTGTATCCATTCGGCCCTATTCAGCCTACTTTTTAAAGATGTTTACCCCCATCCAGGTGTCAATATTTTCATGGCGAGCGGTAGCGAGCTAGCATATATATATTTTTGTTTTGACAGCAAGCTAAATTTGTACATTTTTCGATAGAAAAATGAGTCCGGCGCAGCCGGATTTTTCTATACAATGCTAACTCACTATCGCTCGCCAGGGAGAAATCTACACCTGGATGGGGATAAACATCTTAAAACAGTTGGCTGAATGGGGCCGAATGGATACAAGCCAGGGAAAGAGAGAAAAGGAGAGAAAGATAAAAAAAGCCGGTGACCCCCCTTAACCTCTTAGCTGCGCAGCTATGGTATTTGAATGTGCCCGCGGTGCGAAGGTATTCTGATTCATTCCTCACTAAAATCGTTAATTTACCATATATATAATTAACTCCTTCAGACATATTATGTCCCAGTAAGTCTACGGAGGCGGGAGCCCGGTATCCTTGCCACCGCCTCGCACTACACTCACAACAACACTGCGGCCGTTAGAATTATCGGAGGTGGCTGAAGTTGCCACCAACGGTTTTATCGTAAGCTAACTTATCAGACTTACTGAGCTCCATATGACGCACTAGCGTCATATAACTTATTAGAGAGCCATGAAGATAAGTCCATATGACGCACTAGCGTCACATAAGTTTTTGGCGCACTCGGCCTTATGACGCGGTAGCGTCATATATGTCTGAGGGAGTTAATACTTATCCATATGCGCCTCTTTTACTTTTAATATGAACATATGAACATGGGAAAGCATTAAAACAAGTGGTAACAGCAATTGGCTGGTGAAAATTTTATATTTTAGCCCCGCGGTCGTAATCTGGCCTTGAGCAGTGAGAGACTAACACCCTCACTCTCTCATGTGTCGCGTGGGACTGAGAGACCAGGGAAGCTTTCGGACTGGCTTGGAGGGTCGGAGTTACACTCCTCCACCCTCCTTCCTCTCTCCCACCCGTCCTCCCACGAAAATACTTGATAAATATCTGGAATAATAGAGAAAATACCTTATAATTGAGGAGGAGGGGTAAAGGGAGGGTTTGGACACATGTGTAGGAGTGGTAGCAAGTAATGGAGGGAAATTATCTCACCTAAACACAAATTGAAATTTTTTGAGTGCCACTGGGGTGTTTTACATTTTTTGTTTAGGCCTAGGATCTTAAGAGTCTTCCCGCAGCCGCCCAGTAGGACCTCTTAAGAGTCTTCCCGCAGCTGCTGGGTTAAGACAACCTAATAAGTTAGATGTTAGCAAGATTGCAATGAATTACGTATCATCATACTGAAAGGGTTTAATATTACGAGGTGTCCGAAATAACATCCTTGCTTATAGCAAGAGTGAGTATACTGACATGATGGCCAATCTTGCCAAATTAAATTGGAACTTATGCGCGAGAGAAAATTGAGAACACTTTTATTATAAAATTCACAATAATTTATGATTGGCAGAGCTATGATAATATCAATGGCATTATTACTAATGTTCATTGATTAAGATATTATTCGCAGGTCAAAACAATATTAACAAAATTAAGAAAAAGTTATCCTTGAGACAATTGCATTAAATGATTAATCTATAATTTCATAGGTATCTGTGTCCCCTACTAACCAAAACAAATATCTTGCTCTTAGGTTTGAACAGGGCTATCTATGAGGAGTCACACCAGTGTGAAATACCCGATAGTAGGACCTGTAGGGCCTAAAGGAGCTGATGGATCTAACGGAACTGTTGGTGCAGTAGGACCTAAAGGAGCTGATGGATCTAACAGAACTAATGGTGCAGTAGGACCTCCAGGACCTGAAGGAGCTGATGGATCTAACGAAACTAATGGTGCAGTAGGACCTAAAGGAGCTGATGGATCTAACAGAACTAATGGTGCAGTAGGACCTCCAGGACCTGAAGGAGCTGATGGATCTAACGAAACTAATGGTGCAGTAGGACCTAAAGGAGCTGATGGATCTAACGGAACTGATGGTGCAGTAGGACCTAAAGGAGCTGATTGATCTAACGGAACTAATGGTGCAGTAGGACCTACTAAAGGAGGGACCTAAAGGAAGGACATGTGTACAGGACCTACAGGACCTAAAGGAGATGTAGGACCTACAGGACCTAAAGGAGATGTAGGACCTACAGGGCCTAAAGGGATGAAAGGGATGAAAGGAGATAATGGAGTAAGAGGACGAAGAGGGCGTAAAGGAGAAAAGGGGTAGTAAGTAGAGAACCACCACCACCACCGCCATGGATCAACACAACCATGAATCAACACCAACACCACCACCATCATGAACCAATGAATCAACAAAGTCATACACATTTTGGCTCGAGCGTCCCTTGATTTTGGCCCTGTCACTCTTTCAACTATGGGGGAGGCACTCGCTACAGGCAGTTCTGCCTTTTGTCTCTTTCACTCACATACAAAAAAAAAAAAAAAAAAAAAATTATATGATCGTGCTCCACCAAAAAATATTGTGGTGTAACAATGCTGTATTTTGATTATTGGTTTTCAAACATATATAATGTTATTAAATAATATTGGTATTTAAATAACTACAGATGTTTTGGTATAGGTATATGAAATTATGTAACTGATGCATTAGAAAATAAAATTAATATAAATACATAAGTTAAAATTTATGTTCCTAGTGATACATTTCCTAACAACATTGACTTGCACATGTACAGATACTATCCATTATCTTAGAGCGTGGTTGACAATTGACCACATTCAACTTTCGGGCTATTTGAATGTTGGAGCCGTAGAGACTGACAGTTAGCAGAATTACAGCTGTAGTGCATTAAACTTCAGGTTGTAATATGACAAACATAAATCATTTAATTTCTGCTAAATTATAGGTTTGGGTCCCGAAGGGAAGAATGAAAACCTAATATTTAGTAGTGGCCCCAGAATCATTGATGAACTGCCTTAACAAAGTTATGGCCTCTCTTTGAACCTATGGCACGCCATTTCAAATGTCTTGCCTAGGAGCTGAAACATAGAGATTAACCATATCATCGTAAGGGAACGCTCAAAACACTAACTGACTCGTCCTTGTATGATTGTGAATGCCACTACTGAAAAAAACTATACAAAATATGGTAAAAATAAAAAATAAAAGAATAAACTAGATCTATCAACACTGCACTGCCTGTCAGTCTGATGTCGTTATGCCGCATCCAAAGCAGCGGCGCATCCTTCTCAACTGATATGTCAAGCTGCTTAACCATCTCCGACATATGACGCAATTTTGAGCCTATTGGGGTTACTTTAAAGCCTTTGTTACCATCAGGGGTATTTAGAAACCTTTAGTTTAGTTATTTCAACCTCTGCAGTTGTCTTTGAGTTAGCTGTGGGCAGAAAACTAATTTTGGAGAGGTAATTATAAGAGTGAGAAAACTCTATTTCTTATTGCTAATCAGGCAACCTCTGCGTCATATATGCGTGAAAGGGTTAAGCACATCAGATGAATGGGAAGGGGATGGTTGGGAGGGCCGGAATCGTCAATGATTCCGGGGCCACTACTAAATATTATGTTTTCATTCTTCCCTTCGGGACTCAAACCTATAATTTACTAGTGGCCCCTCCATCATTGACGAACTGCCTGAATTCTCAAGTCTGGAGAGGGACATTCATCAGGAATATCAAACAAACCACTAACAAATTAATCAAGGTAGAGTGAGACACGCTATACAGATCAAGGTTTATTAAAAAAAAAAGGTACAAAGATGGTAACAGATGGCGTTCTTAAAGTTACACCCGTCATAAAGCACCAGATCGAAACTTTGACAGAAGTTGTGATCCGGCGCTTCAACATAAACTATACTTCTAGAATATGTTTAAAAATATTTGTATCTTTATATTACAAAATATCTATATTATCTATCTATTGCCTGATGCCCTGATCCCTGAGGGGGTGGCCACGAACGAACTGCCCCCATGCACCTCTGTCCCCAGTCAGTCGACGCCCCTCCTCCCAACCAGCACCGCCTTCATCCATATACTTCCTCACTCCATCCTTCCACCTCTCTTTCAGTTTACCTCTCCCTCTCTGCTTTTCCACCTCGCTCTTGTACACCCTCTTAGTCATTCTCTCGCTTCCGATACGTTCCTTATGGCCGAACCATCTCAAGGTGTTCCTTTTCACACTTTCCAGCACATCTACCTCCACACAACACCTCCTTCTTACTTCCTCATTCGTCTGTCTAGCCCTCCATGTAACTCCGCATGTACTTCTCAAATGACTCATTTCCACTCCTCTCACTCTTGGTCTGAGTCTCTCAACCAACGTCCATGCTTCGCTTCCGTAAGTCAGTGTCGGGATTACCACACTATCATGCAAGGACTTCTTCACTTCCATACTGACCACCCTGTTTCTTCTTACTGCTTTCAGCATTCCTACAACCATCTTCCCCTGTTGCACCCTCTCCCGCACTTCTTCATCCATAGTCCCATCTTTACTCAACACACTGCTCATATACTTAAATGAGCTGACAATCTCCATATCCTGACCGTTTAACTTCACCTCACACAATGTGGCTTCACACCTTTCGAAGACCAATACCTTACTCTTCCCCATATTAACCTTCAGATTCCGTTGTTTTTCGCACACTGTTCCAAACATATTTACCAGACCCTGCAACTCCCATTCATTATCGCTCATTAGAACTGTATCATCAGCAAACAGCAGTACAGGTAGCTTCCACTCATTTCCCTCCCTTATCAGCTATACACCAACATCCACTGCTCTTCTTTGTATTTCTTTCATTATTCCAGTAAACAATCACGGGGACATTACACACCCCTGTTTCAACCCAACATTCAGGTCAAAGAATTCGCTCAGCTCATTCTCCAAACGTACTGCCACCTTTTCACCCTCATACATGCTCTTCACTGCTTTAAGCAGCTTCCCATCTACTCCGTATATTCTAAGTACTTTCCACATACCTTCTCTATTATCTATCCACTCTGTCATAGGCATTCTCCAAGTCCATAAAGGCAACATACACCTTTTGTTGCTTCTCCAGATATTTCTCCACAACACAATTCAGGGTAAAAATCTGATCTACACCTCCTCTTCCCTTCCTAAAAACCGCCCTGCTCTTCACCTATCCATTTCTCCGTTCTCACTCTCACTCTCTCAATCACTACCCTATTGTACACCTTCCCTACTACGCTTAGAAGACATATTACTCGGTGGTTACCAGACACTCCTCTTTCCCCTTTACTCTTAATTAGGGGGACTATTAAGCCTGTCTTCCAGTCATCAGGTGCACTCATTTTCTCCCATGCTAGTTTGCACATTTTCCACACCCATTCGACCACTATCTCACCACCATACCTCAATATTTCCCCACACACACCATCTGTTCCTGGTGCTTTCCCCAACTTCACTCTTTTCATGGCTTCCCACACTTCTGACCTCCTGATCCCCACCTCCTCCTCCCACTACTTCTCTTCTTCTTCCTCCCATACTCCATCCAACTATGTTTGCTGGCACTTCATTCATTACATTTAGCAACTCGTTGAAGTACTCCCTCCATCTTTTGACTCTCTCTTGCTTCTCGGCTAGCATTCTCCCATTCTTATCTTTCACACCCTTACTGTTTCCCTTGCTACCTTCCCTAACTTTCTTGACTTCTTTCCAGAACAGTTTCTTCCACTCCCTCCATTTTACACTCAGATTCCTTCCAAATTCCTCATCTACTCTTCTCTTACTTTCCTTCACTACTCTCTTCACCACTCTCTTTCTCTCCACGTACCTCGCTCGTTTCTGTCTCTCCAAATCTTGATTCCCTCTACTACTCTACCACTCTCTATATGCTTTCTTCTTGTCTTTCACAGCTATTTTTACCTCTTCTGTCCACCATGCTGTACCTTTCACTTCCCTCCCTCTTAACATGAACAAGAACAGCACCTCTCCCCAAACCAACCTCTATGCTCAACCTCATCAAACATGTCTCTAGTAAGGGGCCGATGGTCTCCACGTGGAAAAACACGTAAACAGAAGAGAATCCGCTACCTCCCTCAACTCATCTCCCCCCCCCCCTACACCTACCCCTCCCCCTCCTGTACAACACACAATCATCAAACCCGCAGATTATCCTAGCAAAGTAGAACTAATCCACCTCAATACGACCCCCCCCCCCCCGCGAACCACCTCCCTAGACCCAACCCTCCTCTTCCCCATCCCAACACTCCCCCTCCTTCCCACGCCAATAATCACCCTTCATAGGAGGACACATTTTATGAAGAATATCCTCCCCTTCCCCGATATAGACAACCCCATTACTTACAGAAACCTGGCTGCTTCAACTGCGGGGAATTCAACCACCAACAAGCGAACTGCCGTGTCGACCACTAAATACATTGTGGCAAATGTCACAACCTAGGGCATAAAAATAAACTGTGTGAATATTACAGCGCCTAGGAGTGTGGCAAAGAAGACCACGCCAACTGTCCTTATTACTCATTTATAAAGGATTCACTAATTACCGAACACATAAATGCTCGATCATTACAAGCTAATCTAGAAGAAATAAGGACCTTAATTAATGAAAGAAATACGGACGCTCTTTGTATCAGTGAAACTTGGCTATCTCCCCACACCCCTAACGCTTTTATAGATATAACCAGCTATACTTTATATAGACATAATAACGGCCGCGGTTCTGGCGTTTGTGTATATGTTAAGGAGTCTCTAAACTCAGAGAAAATTGAAACAAATATAGCACAGCAGACAGGTATCGAGGATATATGGTTAAAAATTAATTGTAGAAAATTACCTTCAATTATTATAGGTTGCATGTATAGACATCCTAAGGCTCACTCAATCTCTTACGATTATATTGTTGACGTCATACAAACAATGTGCTTGCAAAAGAAACCAATCCTTGTCCTTGGTGACCTAAATGACGATCTTCTCCAGAAAAACAGCAAACTATCTAAAATAATTAAAAGTAACAAATTATCACAACTCATAAATAAACCCACCCGAGTCACTCCTACTTCTGCCACTCTACTCGACGCAATAATTACAAACAAACCCGAACTAATACTAAACTCAGATGTAATACCTCATCCCATAGCAGACCACGACCTCATTACTGCCACAGTATATATCACCAAGCCTAAGCGATCACCCACCCTCTAAACATTCCGAGACCTAACGATTTATGATAAAGACACCGTCTGCGCCCAAATTTTAAGTGAAACTGTCAGTTTAAATCAAATATTTAACTCAGATAATGTAGACGCACAAGTAAATACATTAACCTCAGTCATTAACAACAATCTAGATATTAGTGCTCCCATGGTCACCAAAACAATACGTCGACCCCCGGCTCCCTGGATGACTGATGAAATCAGTGTAGCCATGAAAGCCAGAAACGAGGCCTAGCATCTCCTAAAATCCAACCGACTCAATCCAATACTGCAAACACAATATACAGATTTAAAGAAACGAGTTAAAATACTATTAAATAATACAAAGAGAGAGTATTACCACAACAAGCTAACTAATTCTAAAACTAATATTGCCTCAACTTGGAAAATCGTTAAAGACATAATTCCCTCAACCATAACCATATTCTCAATAGAAAATGAAAAATGCAAGCAGAAAATGTCAATACTTGTTTTGCAAACGTAGGGAAAAACATGTTTGGAAATATCCAATACTCGCTACATGAAAGTAACCCCCCCGGACGATAGTGAAAGTGAAACACAAGTAAACAACTTCGCTCGCCACTTCCGTCCTCAACCCGTAGACATAAACACGACAATTTTAACAATTAAACATCTCCATGAATCTAAATTCTTCGGCTCAGACAACATCTCCCTCCGCTTCATCAAGGACTCGCTTTTCGCTATTGCCTTCTATTTAACTTGTATCATAAACACTTCTATCACCACAGGTTTCTTTCCAACGCTATGGAAACATACAATAGTTACCCCTCTATATAGAAATGGAGACAAAAACGACACCAGCAACTATCGCCCCATCTCCCTTCTCCCAATATTCTCAAAAATATCGAAAAGATCGTATCAACACAGCTAATAATATTCCTAGAGTCTAACAAACTTCTATCTAACAAACAACATGGCTTTCGACCCAAACTATCCACCGAAACAGCTTTCACTGTAATCACTAACAAAATATATAAAAACATGTACAACAAAATCATTTCTCTATTAACCCTCTGCGATCTCTCCAAGGCCTTCGATAGCATTAGTCACACTACTCTACTACAGAAACTTTAAAAAATCAACGTAGACACTTTTTGGTTTAATAGCTATTTAGACTCGAGAACACAATCAGTCCGCTTAAATAATACTGGCTCCTCAAAATTACCCGTGAAAATTGAAGCTCCACAAGGCACAATGTTAGGCCCCTTCTTATTCATTATCCTCGTAAATGACATGGCAGAAAAGATAAATGAAAAAATCAATTATTGCACACTCGTACAATACGCCGACGACACTCAGTTTCTCCACAGTGCCTCGGTAAATGAGCTCGACACTCTTGTAAAGAAAGCAGAGATAACCCTAAAAAACGCAAGATTCTATTTTCTTAAAAACGGGCTAAGATGAACGACAATAAAACGCAATGCATCTTCATAGGCAGTCGCCAATTACTCTCTAATATACCAAGCGACACTGAAATAAAACTACACGACACCACAATCAAGCCCACCACATATGTAAACAACCTTGGTGTATACATAAACTACACGACACCACAATCAAGCCCACCACATATGTAAACAACCTTGGTGTATACATAAACTACACGACACCACAATCAAGCCCACCACATATGTAAACAACCTTGGTGTATACATAAACTACACGACACCACAATCAAGCCCACCACATATGTAAACAACCTTGGTGTATACATAAACTACACGACACCACAATCAAGCCCACCACATATGTAAACAACCTTGGTGTATACATAAACTACACGACACCACAATCAAGCCCACCACATATGTAAACAACCTTGGTGTATACATAAACTACACGACACCACAATCAAGCCCACCACATATGTAAACAACCTTGGTGTATACATAAACTACACGACACCACAATCAAGCCCACCACATATGTAAACAACCTTGGTGTATACATAAACTACACGACACCACAATCAAGCCCACCACATATGTAAACAACCTTGGTGTATACATAAACTACACGACACCACAATCAAGCCCACCACATATGTAAACAACCTTGGTGTATACATAAACTACACGACACCACAATCAAGCCCACCACATATGTAAACAACCTTGGTGTATACATAAACTACACGACACCACAATCAAGCCCACCACATATGTAAACAACCTTGGTGTATACATAAACTACACGACACCACAATCAAGCCCACCACATATGTAAACAACCTTGGTGTATACATAAACTACACGACACCACAATCAAGCCCACCACATATGTAAACAACCTTGGTGTATACATAAACTACACGACACCACAATCAAGCCCACCACATATGTAAACAACCTTGGTGTATACATAAACTACACGACACCACAATCAAGCCCACCACATATGTAAACAACCTTGGTGTATACATAAACTACACGACACCACAATCAAGCCCACCACATATGTAAAAAACCTTGGTGTATACATAGACTACACGACACCACAATCAAGCCCACCACATATGTAAAAAACAATGGTCACCCTTATGTATTTAAATAGGATCAAGGACTTTTTTGACAAAGGAACCCGGAATATTTTAGTACAATCTCTTGTGCTAAGCATTTTAAACTATTGTAATATAATATGGGGGAATACGAGCGCTACCCTACTAACAAGCATTACAAAACTGCAGAATTTTGCAGCCAAAATTATAGACGGAAAGGCAAAAAAGTACGACCATGTCTCCCATATTATGAAAGATTTAAAATGGTTAACCATTAAAGAAAAAAATACCCATGACGCAGGAGTAGCTATCCATAAAATAGCTTAACAATTTATACCCAGACTATCTATTAAACCTGTCAACTGTAAATAACGTAACCTCCAGTACTACAAGGCAACAAAATAACCTTTTTGTCCTGAAAGTTTATACAGAAATAGGTACTAGATCTATCTCAGTAAAAGGCCCCAAAATTTGGAATGAACTCTCACCTTATGTCAAAAAAGCTAACTCCTTACATACCTTTAAATTAAGACTACATAATATACTCTTTAACAACAATTGAACAAGATACTACTCTTTCTATTGTTGCTGTCATGATTAGTATTATTATCATTGCTCTGTATTTTTATTATAATTATTATTAGGGGTTCGAGCCCTGCGGGGAACCCCTATTGTAATCATTATATCTTCATATTCTTCCAAATTATTTTTCCACGCCGGTTTTTACTTATTAACTCCAGAACCGCTTTTGGATCGGGACCAAACTTTCCCACAAGGTGCGTTTTTGTAATGGGCAACTTTTGATATGCTAAACATCCGAAATGGCGGCCAAACAGGTCCATGGCAGCCGATTTCCCGAAACATTTAAAACCTAAATACCGTCTCTCCCACTCATAGGAAATTATTGGGCTTTGGCATTTGGACTCCACTACTAATGCTCCACAAATGTTATGGAAAAGGTTTTGCTTTGCACGTGGGTTTTTTCCGGCAATCTTGAAAAAACCTCGAAAACACTTAAAAATCCACATCTTGAAAACTATGCGGATGATGAAAGCCATGTTTGCGTAGTTGGGTGAGGCTCGCAATTCCAAACGTTTTGGTACCAAAATAATAGAAACTGGTGGAATAGTTTGGCCGCAGCATTGAAAACTATCTATTCATAAATTACTTTAAAATCGTATTAGGTACCCACACAACGTTTTCAGTCTTAAGTCTATAGGCTTCCCCGCATCCCCTAGTTTTGCTTAATAATAGTTATATTAATCATTCAGATCCATACTTTTTTAAAATTTAACTCTCTCAAAATAGTTAGAGTCCCTACGAATTCCAGCAATTACTTAACCAACCTACCTATACATACCTACCCTACCAAATAATAATGATAATTCAAATTTATTTTTGGTGAATAGCACAGTATTGGCTAAGGTTTTTAATAATTCCTCCCTTTGCCAAATGCTTAGTTTAATAACAAAGTTCTAGACCTTTAAAGTTTTGACAATTGCCCGTCTGACTCGTATTTCAACCCTCCTCCCTCAAGCCTAAGTCAAGTGTTACCACAAAATACCGCTAGATCCGTTCTCAAAAGTTGCTAGCATGTTACCTACATAGTCTAAAAATGCTTGGATAATGCCACAATCTCTAAAGATTTTTTTTTTTTTTTTTAAGTTTTACAATTTAATAACTCTAGAATGTCTTAAATGTTCCAATTATCCCTAGTAAACGCCTAGATATACAAAAATGGCTGCTCGATTGAAGTAAATACATCTAGATCTAGCGGTAAAACTGGCAACACTGCCACCATTATAGCTGCAAGAGAGAGAGAGAGAGTGAGACATTTCGTTTCGCTGCACCTTTTCTCAGTCGTCATTATGGATTTGCCATTTGTCAAATTATCTATGTTTTGTATTTTTTAATGTATACAGTACCTATAAATGCATCTATTATGTACGTTGTGGTGACTAAGTTAATATATAGGGCTTGTGGCAGAAATTACGAAATATTATCTGTGATATCCTAGGATACTTGCATTCCTCCAGAAGCCTACTATACATTCGGCCCCAGGCAGAGGCAGCGAAGTGAGAGAAATTTCGCTTCGCTCCACCTTTTCTCAGTCGTCACTATGGAGTTGCCCTTTTGTCAAATTATCCATGTTTTGTATGTTTTTATTTGTACAGTACCTATAAATGCACCTATTATGTACGTTGTGGTGACTAAGTTGAAAGGAAGTTTAAGCTGTTCATTTAATAATGTGTTACTGTTAGTGGGAGAATGAACAGGAGAAAATAATAATTAACAAACTGAAATTGTCTTACGAGCTAGTGGCAGTGGAGTCTGCGAGGGACAGCCACAGTCCCTTAACCCTGGCTAACACGACATAATTATATCGTACATTTCATCATCCTAATATGTAGTAAACCGCTCCCAGACCAAAATAGTGCAACATTAACACTATTATATGACACTTCACAATATAACATCTCAAAACACACCAAAACATGGCTACATTTTACTCGATTCTCTTAACTCGACGGTTTTGTCTAATGATTAACTTGGTGTGTTTTATTTCCAATTGAATTTTTTTAATCCTGGTTATAACTGATTCCCTGCTTCTGTCACCTCATTGACTACCCAAGGTAAATGGATAGTAAAGTGCTACTTTATCATAATAGCCTATATTTTTTTTCTATGTGATTGAGGGAGGCAAAAGGCAGAACTGCCTATAGCAAGTGCCTCCGCCATAGTTGAAAGAGTGACAGAGCCAAAATCAAGGGACGTTCGAGCCAAAATGCCTGGACACACTGAGTTTGAAGCAATTTAAGTCATAGGAAGAGGGAAAGACTGATTCTGGGAGAGAGTTCCAGAGCTCAGCTGTTGAGTAGAAGAAAGTTTGAGAGTAACGTTTCACTCTTGGGTTGGAGAGTTGCACAGAGTAGGGGTGGGATTGAGTTGCAAGACAGGTACCACGTGCCCTACATAAAGGAGGTGGTATACACTGGGAAAGCTCTGAGGAACACTGATTATTATAGTAGCGATAGAATAGCGAGAGAGATGCAACATTGTGGCGGAGAGAGAGAGATTGCAGAGAGTTGGTGAATGGACGGGAGTTAATGATACGAAAGGTCTTCCTTTCAACTTTGTCTAGGAGAGCGGTGTGAGAGGAACCTCCCCATACATGTGAACAATACTCAATACAACGCACTATGCCCCTGTACTGAGTAGGAAGGTGTGCAGGGGAAAAGAACCCCCTATGGCGTTTGAGCACACACAGCTTCTGGGAGGCTGCCTTAGCAAGACTGGTAATATGGTCCTTCCAACTGAGAGCAGAAGAAAAGGAGACACCAAGAATATTGAGAGAAGATGAAAGATTGCTTTTTGTATTGTTGAAGAATAAGGGATAGTTCGCTGGGAGTTCCTTACGGGTAGATAGATGGAGAAATTGGGTTTTGGAAGCATTAAAGGTAACAAGGTTTTCTCTGCCCCAATTGGAGATAGTATTTAGATTATAATTTAAGAGTTCTATTGCTTCATTACGTTTGTCGTTGAGGGATTGCTGGCTGGGGCATTCTGAAAAACAAATGGAGTAGTGCAAGGTTGAGTCGTCTGCGTATGAATGGATGGGAATTGAGGTACAGTTGAGGAGATCATTTATAAAAATTAGAAAAAGAATAGGAGATAGGACAGAGCCCTGAGGAACACCGGAGTATATAGGGTGAGGAAGTGAACAATGACCGTCCACAACCGCGGCTATGGAACGGCCGGAAAGGAAATTAGAGACAAAGGCACAGATGGAGGGATAGAAACCGAAGGAGGGAAGTTTAGAAATTAAAGATTTGTGCCAGACTCTATCGAAGGATTTTGATATGTCTAGTGCAATAGAAAAAGTCTCACCGAAGTCCCGAAAGGAAGATGACCAAGAGTTAGTAGGATATGAAAGAAGATCACCAGTTGAGCGACCCTTAAAGAAGCCATACTGGCGATCTGAGAGCAGATTATGAGAAGAGAAATGCTTAAGAAATTTGGAAGCAAGAATAGTTTCAAAAACTTTAGAAAGACAAGAGATGAGAGCAATTGGATGATAGTTGGAGGGTTGAGAGCGGTCACCCTTCTTTGGGACAGGTTGAATGTGAGCAAACTTCCAGCATGAAGGGAAGACGTTAGAGGATAGACAGAGACGAAAGAGTTTGCCTAGGCAGGGAGTCAGCACAGAAGCACAGTTTTTGAGAACAACAGGAGGAACACCGTCCGGACCGTACGCCTTATTAGTATTAAGCCCAGAGAGGGTAGAAAGTACATCTTTAGAAGAGATTAGGATAATAGGCATAAGTAAGAGAGAGGAGGGTGGAGAGGGAGGAATAGCATCGGAATCATCCAAGGTGGAGTTTCTAGCAAAAGTTTGAGCGAAGAGTTTAGCTTTGTCAGAGGTAGAAGTGATGGTTGTGCCTACTCCTACACCTACTCCCGCGATCGTCTTTGCTCGTGATTCAACCTCTCCTACCGGTATATATATTCTTCATCTATCCATCCCTACCTACTGTACCTCCTCCCACCTCCCTTCCTTCCTTCTATCATCCCTCCCTCCCCTCCTTCTAACATTCATCCCTCCATCCCTCCTCACTCCCTTCCTTCTACCATCCATATCTCCCTCCCTACCTTCCCCTCCATTCCTTCTACCATCCCAATCTCCCTCCCCCTCCTTTCTCTCTCTCTTTCTCTCTCTCTCTCTCTCTCTCTCTCTCTCTCTCTCTCTCTCTCTCTCTCTCTCTCTCTCTCTCTCTCTCTCGGGAATATTAGATAGCCATATATAGCTGATTACATATCATCGCTTATAATTTGCATACTGGATGTCCATAATATTTTCTAACTTCAAATTAAAAATGTTTCTCCAGTTATTTTTTCTGTCTATGTGTATGGAGGTGACAAAAGGCAGGTTGCCTGTAACAAGTGTCTCCCCCAAAGCCAAAAGAGTGACAGAGCCAAATTCAAGGGACGTTGGAGTTAAAATGCTTGGACACACAAAGTATAAAACAGTCTAAATCATAGGATGAAGGAAATATTGATTGAGAGAGAGAGTTCCAGGGTTCACTTGTTGAGTAGAAGAAAGACTGAAAATTTGCCAATTCTTGGGTTTGAGAGTTGTACAGAAAAAGAGTGGGACTGTTTTGAAAGGCGGGTGCCTCACACTCTCCACAAGGAGAGACCTCTGAAAAATACTGATTGTTGTAATAGCTATAATTGAGGGAAAGAGATGCAACATTGTAGCGTGTAGAAAGATATTGTAAGTAATTAGTATATCCCTCCTTACATGGTGTACAGTAGAAACCAAATCCTACAGGGAAAGTAAGGGGCCAGGAGAAAACTAGGAGTGTTGTGAGACTTGTGAAAACAAAACTGTGGTTGTGTGTGGGGAGTTGCCAGTTCTCCTTACGAGTTGGTTACTGGGCCATTCTAGTGTGTGGTAGCACGCTCAGTAGGATAACTCTCTCCTCCCTACCCGTCTCTCTGAAGGACTCACGGTCGTTTCGGCTCAGGCTTAGTTCCTCTCCGATTGTTCGGAGCCTTCGCTGCTATCCCGATGTTGAAGTGATGTAAAGTCAGTGAAAATAGGTTATCCTAAACTGAACTCTATGCCAAAATACACTTAGACTACCAGGCTAAGTGAGGTACTTTTATTAGTCTCGTGGTAACATGCCTACCTCATAAGCCAAGGGTCCCGGGTTCGAATCACGGCCTGGGTGCAGATATTTGAGAAGCTATTTCAGCATCTAATGAAGCTTAGGTGTGTTGGTAAAATTGTCAAGATGGTTGAAAATAAAATTGTATCTCCATAACCCTCCTTAAGGGTAGCATATTTCCGAAGTCGAGACTAGTATATATCATAGGGGAAATTAGGACCAATCAGAGGCCGCAGTGGCAGTGACGTCACCCACAAGGGGAGGAGCCAGTCTGTCTGTCACTCTCTCTCTCTCTCTCTCTGGGTGAGGAGCCTGCCTGCCTCTCTTTGGTTTCTCTCTCTCTCTGGTAAATAGAAGAAGTAAGTCACCTAGTATAACAAGTTATTTCAAATATTAACTACATTAAGGATACATTATGATTGTGCTATGTTATGGTTATGAGTAAATAAGAGTAGCCTACCGTATTACGCGTATTGCACAGCCATGGACAGAAATTCCTTGACAATTTTAGAAGGCACAATATTATTTCACTGGCGAACTATATTGATTCCTGTGACACTTAATCAGTTAACCTGTGCTGATTATTTCAAGAAGGAACTTAAGTCACTCATATATCTAAAGGGTTATATACACAGTATATACATAGCCTATACATTACTTTATTTTAAATGTCATTAACACATTAACATTATCAGATAGTACAAAATATATTAAGCATCAAATGTTATGAAATAGTTAATGGTTTAAGTGCATAAGGTAGAGCCAAAGGCTAATTAGTAGGCTATATAATTATACGATACGTGTTAGTGAGTTGGGCCTAGGCCTATAGGCTACTTAGGCCTTATAATTAGGGTTGGGTGAGAAGGGGATCTGCCTTGTGTGAGCCAATCGACTTTCTGTAGACTCCCATTTTCTTTTATTCTTATGTATGACAGCTATTTCTATATTTTGCTAAATATTACTTTTATTGTAGTCGATATGTTATGAAGTGACAATGTTAATGAATATTTATATAAGTACAGTAGTGGTTAGGGCTACTTGAACACCTCTTAACCCCATTATATACCAGGGCGGTACAATATTGTACCGCCCTCGGTACTTTAAGCCAATATAATATGTCATTTTTAAATAAAGCACAATGTTACAAATAATCCTGATCAAGACACTGGGAACACAACAAATAATGATTTTAAGCAAAAAAACAATGAGTTCAATCAGCCTGTTCTCTAATATTAACGATTTTTATCGTGAAAGGCGCTGAACATAAAGAAACCATACGATATGAAGTGAGACATTTGGCATAAAGGTTACACTCACCTGTAAGGTTGGACTGTGATTCCAGATGTACGATGAGATATAATTGTGAATTTTGTTATTCCCTTCATATCAATCTATCACTTTCTCTCCTATCATTGATCTTTACTTATTCCCTTAGTCTATGTCTCGATTCTGCCACCCCCAGCTATGGGGTATGTGCCTGACTGTATACATACATACATACAGACATACATCTGTAGGCCTACATACATAATATTATGGAATGAGATCATTACATATGCGGAGAGAGAGAGTGAAAAGTGACCATTTACAGTTTATTTACGTTGTGCATGAATGTAAATTTAAATGATAATGATAAATAAAACAGGAACTATTTGAAACAATTTAACTGTCTAAGGAGAACTGGCAACACCCTCCTCCTCAAATCTTGGGACGAAAGATGCCAGAATCGCAAAATTTTCATTGTTTACTCATTGCTTTTCAAGTAAAACCATAATTAATGGGAATAACATATTGTACTCTGGATGCTTATTTAAACTAGACATACTATGCGAATAAATATTGATAACTTGTTATACTAGGTGACTTACTTCTTCTATTTACCAGAGAGAGAGATAAAAAAACGAGAGACAGGCAGGCTCCTCACCCAGAGAGAGAGAGAGAGAGACAGACAGACTGGCTCCTCCCCTTGTGGGTGACGTCACTGCCACTGCGGCCTCTGATTGGTCCTAATTTCCCCTATGATATATACTAGTCTCGACTTCGGAAATATGCTTACGGGTATGGTGTAAAAAACAAATCCCACAGAATGTCCAATTCGAATGTCAAAAAAGATACTGACAATAGCTAGATGTTTGATGTTTGATATTCAAATTTTGAATATAAAAAAAGGTAGGCTACTGACAATAGCCCGATATTTGACATTCGATATTCGGATGTCCAATTTGAATGTCAAGAAGGTACCCGGTACTTGAATGTAAAAAATGGTACTGACAATAACTCGATGTTTGACGCTTGATATTAATATTACACAGCATTAATTAAGCCTCACATAGACAATAAACGCGATAAATATGCGACCATTATGGCGAGATTGAAGGAAAGAGTGATGGCAACCTAGGGCTAGGGAGGAGCATGGGGAGGGGGGGAATTATATAAGGGACCCGATATAGGAGATTTATATCTTTATTTTGCGTGTATTGGTCACTTTCATGTTATTTTGTATGCATGCAGAAGTACCAGGAGACCTATGTGAAGAGTGAACACTAATAACGAGGCTATAAACAGTACATAATAGGGTAGGAATAAGAGAGACAAAGAGAGGGGTTGAGATTTGTTGACAAAACTGGAAAGCCCAGTGGCATTTGGCCTTATGGAGGGATATGGCAGTGGTCAACATATTCTCAGTCTCTCTCTCTCTCTCACAAATGAGATCATTAGAACATATGAAAATGGGAGTCTGCAGAGAGCCGATTGGCCCACAAACGGCAGATCCGTTTCACACCCAACCCATCTCGTCCTACCTAATGTTTTGTTGAAGCTCTATAACCTCTATTGTTCTTGATACCACTTTAGCACTCGGTAGCCTATTCCACATATATACAACTCTGTTGCCAAACTAATAGAACCAAATCCCTTACACAGCTAATCACTCTCTTTTGCTCTTGTTTGTTTGCATTCCTATACAAATTAGGCAGCTCTCTCTTTCTCTCTCTCATTTATCGCTGTCTTCCTTACGATTACATCCTAGTCTCTCTCTCCATGCTCTCTCTTTCTCTCACAAATGAGAACATAGGAAAATGGGAGTCTGCAGAGAGCCGATTAGCCCACACATGGAAGATCCCTTTCACACTCAACCCATCCCGCTCCCGCTCTCTCTCATTTATCGCTGTCTTCCGTACGTTTACGACATTCTATTCTCTCTCGCCATGCTTCTCTTTCTCCCTCTCTCTCTATCTAACAAATGAGAACATAAGCCAAATAAGAAAACGGGAGCCTGCAGAGAGCCGATTGGCCCACACACGGCAGATCCCTTTCACACGCAACCCCTCTCGCCCTATCTAATTTTATGTTGAACCCTTATTGTTCTTGATCCCACTATAGCACTCGCTAGCCTATTCCACATATCTATAACTCTGTTACTAAACAAATAGAGACAGATTCCTAGCATAGCCAATCTTTCCCTCTCTCGCTCTTGTTTGTTTGCACACCGGTACAAATGAGGCAGATCCCTTACACTTGCAATTTGGGAATCTGCAGAGAAACAAGTGGCCCACACAAGGCAGATCCCTTTCACACCCAACCCATCTCGTCCATATGCCTATCTAATTTTATCTTGAAGCTCTTTATTGTTCTTGATCCCATTATAGCACTCGGTAGCCTATTTCACATATCTACAATTCTGTTACGAGAGAGGCAGATCCCTTACACAGCCAATCTCTCTCTCTCTTTCTTTCTTTCTCGTTATCTCTCTCTCTCTCTCTCTCTCTCTCTCTGTCTCTGTCTGTCTGTCTGTCTGGAGACTCTTCGAGAATCCTGAGAGGCTTCAGCCAGTGCCTGCCAGCCCATACGGTCCGGAGGTCTATCGTAACTCTATGGAATCTCTCTCTCTCTTGTTTGCACACCGGTACAAATGAGGCAGATCCCTTCCACATGCAAGCAAGATGAAATGGGAGTCTGCAAAAGCCAAGTGGCCTACACAAGGCAGATCCCTTTCACATCCAACCCATTTCATAAACGTCATCTGTTACTTACACTACTTACTATACACCCATGTTATCATAAACCTGAAACCAAGATACAATTGTAAGAAATATGAACATAATAAAATGGGTTCTGCAGAGTGCCAACTGGCCCATACAAGACAGATCCCTTTCACACCCAACCCATCTCACAAATGGTATTTGTTACTTGCTCACAATACTTACCATACACCAATCTTTTCATATATTACCACCACTTCATCTAAAAATGTACAGCTATCCATTGATAGCTGAAATCCCTACGGCCTGGAACGTTTACATTTTAGCTGGTAATTATGTTACGTGGAGTGGAAACTTACCTCAGCATTGTGGGTAGTACAGGATCGGAAGAATCATCAATATAGGGGTTTTGTTGGCAGTGATGGGTAGTTTCCCTAGTCTCCCTTTCTAATCCGAACCCAATGTTCGAAGGTATTAAGGCAGGAAAATGCCCTGCCTTACATAGAGGCACCACACATGTCAAACTACCACTGCCATGCTCAGTAGTTGACAAGTGTGTGGAATTCCATCAAACATCCATGGCAGAGTTATGAAGCTTGGGAGGGATATATAGTAGCTAAAAGGATAAATTCAGATAGTCTGTCGCCTTATAATTAGTAGCCGCCCTTCATAAACTTTATATAATCATATGAATAATTGCTGGAATATAATGAAAAGGACGTCACAGGTACTGAAAGTTTTTAGTTACGGCAAATGGAAAAGTCATAACACACCTATGAATGAACAGCTTTTTCATTCCCTGTCATATCCTAACTGCCCATTTCTTTAAAACTAGGCTAGCTTAAGAACTACCAAAATGGCCACACTCTTAAAACCTTACACTCCTTAATGGTCACAACCAAAAAAGACACTCCTAAATGGCCACACTCCTTAAAATTCACAAACAAAATGGCTACATTCCTTAATGGTCAGTCCATGGCCAAATCCAAACCGGCCACACTCTAAAATGCCTACACTCCTTAACGGTCACAACCAGAATTGCCGCTCTTTAAAGGCCATACACCTTATCAGTCACAACCAAAACGGCTACACTTCTTAATGTCCACACTCTTTAACGACGACAACCAAAGTGGCCACTTTTCTTAAAGACCAAAACGGCCACACTCATAAACAGCCACAATTAGAATGGCCACATATTTCATATTCACACTTAATCGTTAACTTGCCCTAACTATCTACACCTACACTATAAAATATATACACGAATGTGTCACCTCCATATAATTATACATTATTTACGCTATATACTTTACTTAAATTTAAGTGCTTTTCAATATGTAGTAATGCTCAAATTATACAACTTTTCTATATACATGATCATATTTCAACATCTAGGCCATAATATAGCTATTCCTAGCAAAATAATATATCTACTGTACATATGTGAATCACCTCCATGTCCGCTTATTTCTAAGACTTCTGGATAATCAAACAATATCTAGGTTACTTTAGGTAAAAAGTGCTCAAAACATATAATAAAGTACAGTACATTATTGTATTTAGTAATGCTGAAGTCTATCTATCTATCTATATGCTCAGGCCCAATCCCCATTTTGGGGGTAGCCGAATGCTGAAGTAATAACCTAATTATATAAGGACAATACCACAAAGTCTGAAACAAGTCAGAATTATAAAATAATCACAATATTCATGGCCAAACTCATACATGGCCACAACCAGAAAACAGCCACACTCATCAACGGCCACAACCAAAAGAACTACACTCCTAAATGTCCACAGCCAAAATGGCTACAATCTGTTCCTTCGGTAGTTTCTCCATGCCCGATAAGTTAAATGATCATTTGATATCTGTGACACAGCTCTTGTATCAAACACAATACCCGGCGTGCAAAACCGCTCGAAGCCCGGACAACGTTGCTTGCAACTTCAATTATGATTATTATTATTATTATTATTATTTTCTATTATTATTAATATTAATATTATTCATACTGTCACTACTTTTATTTCTTCCCGCACCCTTCTCCCTGAGGAACGGTGCACGGCCAACGCAGAAAAGGTCTCATCTGCCAGTCACAATGTCAAACAGATTTGAGATATTGGTAGAGATGGAAGACGAACCAGAAGAGACCAGGCTCGTTGGGGATTCCATCCTACGAGGACAGGTCGAAGAGTTCTGCGACAGAGTCCCAAATCAACGAAAAAGATTTTGCATCCCAGGAGCTGGACTGGACGACATTGTGGAAGCCTTCGAAGATACCACAAAGGATGCAAATGAAAATACCCTTTTTGTCATCCATGCTGGTTCAAATGACGTCATGCACACCAGATCCGAAGAGTTGATGGAGAAATATCGCAAGATGATCCAGCACTACAAAAACAAGTCAAGGAATATCATCATCTCAGGCATTCTCCCCAAGATCGAAGTACCTGACAAATTCTACGACAAGGCCTTCAGCACAAATAGCCGACTAAAATATTTATGTCTGAGGGAAGAAGTTGAATTCATCAACCTCTGGGACAACTTCTACAACCAGCCTACTCTGTTCCGCAAGGATGGCATTCATCTAAACCCTGTGGGTTCAGCACGCATGGGTCGTCTCCTACACGAAGCAGTCCGCAGCCATGGATAAAAAAACGCTATCCGAGAAGAAGCAGCAGTGACATAAATCATCCAACGCCAAGAAAAAAACAGAGGCAACCGAGGACCACCAGCGATAAGGACCGAAGACAGCGAGGACCGAGGACAGCCATGAACATAAATGTAGAACCGACAAGAACCAAAAATATTATTAAAGAGCATTCCGTGAGTTCTAAAATAACAAATTTAAAGGTTTTCTATGCAAACGCTCGCAGCATACGCAATAAATTTTCAGATTTAGAGGAGCTAGTGTTTACAGAAAATTATAATGTGATTGGCATAACAGAATCTTGGCTCAATACAGAAGATAGAGACTTTTTAGCAGAGTATTCACTTCCCGGTTATGTAATGTTTGAGAAAAGCCGAATAAATCGAAATGGAGGTGGCGTTCTACTTTATATCAAAGAAAGTCTTAACCCTACCCTCTTGTCAAAAACCTCAAATTGTGAACGTCGACGCATCTTTTGTGCTAATAAAGAATAATAAAGGTACAAAAATAATACTTGCATTAATCTACAGACCTCCAGCTCAATCAGTGCAAACTGACCGAGAAATTTACGAACAAATTGCAGATGTAAGTAACTCGCAAGATACCGTAATTTTTGGCGACTTTAATTTTCCTGTGACCAAGTGGGGCGATACTCTTACTTCACACTCCGGACATGACTTGTATACGAACTTGCAAGAGAGTTCGCTTTATCAATTTGTTCGAATGCCGACCCGTGGTAATAACGTTCTTGACATTGTACTTGCAACAAAAGAAGAATTAATAGAGAATTTGAATGTTGGTGATGAATTCAGTAACAGCGACCATCGTACGATAACTTTCACTTTAAAGTTTACTAGTAACGAACCAAATAGTAGCATCGAAAAAGTCCCTAATTTCAAGAAAGCAAACTTCCATAAACTTAGAGCTATGTTTAAAGAAACTGACTGGAGCTTTTTAATTCACAATAACGACATAAATACATCTTGGAAGTAATTCGAAGCCACTTACCTAAAAGCAGTGCAAGACTGCATACCATCGAAAATACGGTGTCCAGGCCATAATAATAAGCCCAAATGGTGGAATAAAGATATTTCAAACTGCCTGCTTGCTAACAAATTTGCTAATGATAGATTAAAATCCTCACAAAATGACGAAGAACGGCTGAAATTTGTAGAGCTACGACGCAAAGCCAAAAAGTTAATTAAGCAAAGTAAAAAGACCTTAGAGTTACATATTGCGAATCAAAGTAAAACAAACCCGAAAGAATTCTATAGTTATATCAGAAAGAAAAAAGTAGTTACCTCAACTGTTGGACCGTTAGTCGATGAAAATGGAGAATACACCAAAGACGAAGTACAAATGAGTAATGCCCTCAATACCTTCTTTGCATCAGTTTTTACAACAGAAGACCTCCGTGATATCCCTACACCATCGCCGATTCAGATTGATAATTCAGATGTTCTACGCAATATCACCGTTATAGAGAGAGAAGTATTGAATTGTTTAGATAAACTCAAAGGTAAATAAAACGCCTGGACCTGATACAATCTCGCCTAGAGTTCTAAAGGAAGCTAAGGATGAGCTCTCCAAACCACTGACATTACTATTCAATAAATCCTTGCAGTCTGGAACAATGACCGATCAGTGGAAGCTAGCCAACGTAACACCGATATTTAAAAAAGGCAGCAAATCCCTACCCAGTAACTATCGTCCAATTAGCTTAACCTTAGTTGTATGTAAAATGCTAGAAACGGTCATACGAGACAGACTCGTAAATCACTTAGAGGAAAATAACATACTTAAAGATACTCAACACGGCTTTCGTAAAAAACGTTCCTGTTTAACAAACCTCTTAGACTTCTTCCACGATATCCTCAACCTCTACGATGAGAGTAAAGCTGTAGATATTATATACCTTGATTTTCAAAAGGCCTTTGACAAAGTTCCCCACAAACGTTTACTGCTAAAACTAAAAGCGCATGGAATACAAGACGGTGTGTTGAAATGGATAGAAAATTGGCTCAGCGACAGAAAGCAAAGAGTAGTCATAAACGGTAAGGCATCAAAATGGGCCAATGTAAGTAGCGGGGTACCCCAGGGATCGGTACTAGGACCAATTCTCTTTCTAATTTACATCAACGACATAGATGAGGGTCTCACCTGTACAATCTCAAAATTTGCTGACGATACAAAAATTGCAAGTAGCGTACTCTCAAAAGAACAAGTTGACGATATGCAACACAATCTAGCTAAATTGTCATGTTGGGCCCAAATTTGGCAAATGAGTTTCAATGCGGATAAATGTAAAGTACTACATATCAGATACCTAAATGAGAAAGCAAACTATTCGATGAATGGCACTCAGCTTAAGAATGTAAACAGAGAAACCGATCTGGGAGTAACAATATCGAGTAACCTAAAACCGAGTCAACAATGTTCAGAAGTTGTTAAGAAGGCAAACAAAATAATTGGCTTTATAGGCAGGCCATTTGAGCATAAATCCAAAGAAGGTATCCTAACCCTTTACAATTCCTTAGTCCGCCCTCTTCTGGAATACTGCGTTCAATCCTGGTGCCCTTATTACCAAAAAGATATAAACAAGCTAGAACGAGTTCAACGTAGAGTTACCAAAATGATACCTAGCCTAAAGAACAAACCATACGAAGAGCGTCTTAGAGAATTAAAGCTATTTCCTTTAACCCAGCGCAGATTAAGAGGTGACTTAATTCAAGTGTTCAAAATCATCAAAGGCATCGACAATATGAACTGTAGTAAGTACTTCACTATCGACCAATCTAATTACACGCGGGGAAACGGTTGCAAAATTATTGGTAAATCTTTTAACTCACACGAATCTAAGAATTTCTTCTTCAATCAAGTTGTCAACTTGTGGAATGGGCTTCCCCGAAACGTTATAGACTGCATGACCGTTGATTTATTTAAACTCCGCATAGACAAATATCTCGCATCAAACCCGCGACTGACTGCGTTTGTAAATGAATAACTTTATTTTATCCCCCCCTCAGTTACTAACCCATCTGTCCCCTACTAACTTCCTAATCCTGCCATGGACATTAGTTCCAGGGCAGTAATTCCCTTTCCAATGTTCCCTTACCCACTCTAAACCACTGTTTGGACACTTTATCCGCAGTGTTTTGGAGGACAAGCAACCTAGAGGGGTCACTAGATCTGTTGTTGCTTGATTTCCTTTGTACTCCTTTGTACTCCCCCTCTTAATCGTCTCAGCAGCTTCAGAGATGGAGTTGCTTCGGGCCGGGCTGCTTCACATGTCTCACTCCCTAGACTGGAACAAGGCCTCACTGTGTTCAGCGGTTGAGTGTGCAGGCTCTCAGCCTATGCCCGAGAAGGAGTACTTGGAATATAGGAAAAACAAAACAAAATAATCTTTTGAAAGACGGTTTGCTTTAGGGACCATTCTACTAGTGTGCTCTGTCTCCGAGACAGAGCGTCTGCCCAGATATTTGCAACTCCGGGCAGATAAGTGGCGTAGAGATAAATCTCTAGCTTTTTGGCCAAGCGAAACATTTCTTCCGACAACCTTTGTAACACTTGAGATCTCGCGGACCCCTGCTTCTGAATTCATGTTACTGAATTCAGATTGTCCATTCTGAAGGCTAATGACTTTCCCACTAGAGTTGAGCCGTGCTCTTGCAGAAAGAAATGAGGGACGTTCCATGGCATTCATGTGAAGATCTTTGTACCTGGATCACAGACCCTGACCCTGATGGCCCAGGTTCGACTGGTACCCCCATCCCAGGGTCCCGGATGCATCCTAGTTGACCCAGATCGTCGGCGGAGGAGACGTCCATGCCATTATTGAGTGCAATATTTCCGGCTTCGCCCAGTACGCCAGTAGGTTGTAGATTAACTTCGGGATTGTCCATAGCTTTCCATCTGGCAAAAGAGGGAAATGCTTGTTTCCCTCCTAAATTAACCTCTTGACCTTCAGCCGTCCTAACGGGACCGTCATCTGATCCAGTTGAGTGAGCCCATGAGAGACTCCCACACCCTCCTTGTGGTTGTCATTGAGTGCAAAAATCGTAACATTTTCTTGCGAAATCTCTGTCGGTTGTCTGCACTTTGACTCAGGGATAAGTGTTCTGTGTCCCATAGCAGGCCCACCCACTGGATAGTTCTCGTGGGTACAAGATTAGACTTTGCCAAGTTCACCTTGAACCCCATAGTGCAAACATGGGAAATTACTAGCTGTACATGTAGGAGGCATAACATTTTGGAATTTGCTACCACTAACCAATCGTTGAGATACCACATGATGTTGACTCCCTGGTGTAGCAGTGGTAGTAGAGACTGTCGGAATAATTTTGTGAAAATACATGGTGCAAGATTTAGGCCAAAGGGCATCCTTTGGAAGACAAACGTTTGATTCCCTTGGCACATAGCCAGGTACTTTTGAAACCGTTTGTTTATGGGGACGTGCCAGTAGGCATCTGTTAGATCAGATCCAAGGAAAACATCCAGCCTTGCGGTGACAGTGTCAGCCTGATCTGATTCACCGTCAGCATCCTGAATGACTGATTATGAATATATCGGTTCAGGGAAGACAGGTCTATGACCGGCCTCTTGTGATCGCTGTCCTCTTTGGAACCAAGAATAACCGGGATGTATAAACTGGGAGGACTGAGTTGCCTGAACAATTACGCGCTTGTCTACCATCTCTTGGATTAGTGTTCTCACCTCTAATGAAACAGGGTTTAACTCTAGTGGTCGATGTAAATGAGGGTGCCGGGTCCACCTCCATGAGAGGGCCTTTCGCACTACTGTTCTGGCGCATGTCCAGGGGACCTTGCCCGATAACATTCCCGGAAGCTGCCATTTACGAAACTGGCCTTGTCCGGCAGAGCTACAGTCGGATCCACCTCGCCTTTGGTAGGCCCTGGGAGTGAGAGAGCATCATGGTCCTTCAGTTTTTTGACTGGGTAGGAGTTGACTCAGATGATTGGTTACTGGGAAGAGAGCCTCTACCATCACAGCTGGATTTACCCCTCGACTGACATCTAACCCACCTCCCACGACCCCTAAGCTGACCGCGGCCCCTGGCTGTGCCACTGCTTCCTGGACAGGGTTAAGCCTTGCTAGACTGTGGTGACTGAAAGGATCCACGTGAATGACTCTTAACTTGTGCAGGCTTATGTGCTGATGAATCACTCTTTGGCTTAGAAGCTATGGCGCGGCGAGTCTAACAAACAATTAACTGTGTGCCAGGCATCTAGGGAAACAAGGGTAGAGATTAGCACTTCGGATAATATTAATTTTCTACCCCTCTCCTCCGGCAGTTTCTTAGACAGATAAACTCTGAGGTCCTGTCGCACTTGTATGGCCTCGAAAAGAGCTGTACGAATATCGCAAGGTTCTGAACAGAGTTCTACAATAAGAGACAAGGCCCTAGTCAGAGAGAGTGCCTTATGGGTGTTGCTCTCTGGCACCGCCTCAGACGTACGAGCTAGCGACTTAGCTAGCTGTCAACTGACTAGGAACTGCGAAAGCAACCTTCAGGTTTTTTGTCTCATCTTATAGTCTTTGTCGACTTGACAAAATACTCCGCCAATCGACGCAAAGACAGCTTAGGAGCACACAAGAAGTTCAATAAACACTGTGGTACTGCCTCCACCTGGGCCACTGGCATGGAAAACCAATGGTGATCTTCCGGCGGGAGTTGGTGACTACTCTTGTTAGTGATAGAACTGGAAAAAGCTGGGCCTCTTTCTCCCACCCATTCCACGACCCCGAACCCACACCTTCAATATGAAGTACCGGAAGAACAGAATGATCCCGGGCGGGGGGGGGGGGGGGGGGGGGGGGGGATTTTTAGTTCCGGGGTGATCCCTTACAACAATTTGATATCGTTCAGTCCATCTGACTTTGACCAATCTGAGTAAAGTTTAACTGATGATGCTTGGAGTAGAGCTGGGGAATGGGAATATACGTAGTGTTCAGGATTATAAATATTGGGAATAGCCTTAATAATAACATCAAGAATATCCCTTGCTTGGTTCTTAGCCCTCAGTTTCTTGGCCTCACTCTTCTCAATGAACCAATGTTCCGGCACCAGGAGCTCTCCCGTGACCGTCGGTTGCGCGACCTCCGGACGAGTGGGCTTCACGACCACCCATGACTTGTCTTCACAAAAAAGAAATGGCATAGGTCCTTTTGGGATAAGGGATGATTTATCTAAAGGCGGTGGAATTAAGTCTTTCAAAATATTTAACTTAGACGTAAACAATGCCGAAGTGACAGAAGTGACGTTAATCGCTTTGGGAACAACATGGGGACTAGGTGAGACATTCGGGAGGACTTGTGCCTGCCCTAGAGGTCGCGGCGCCGGCGCCGAGGGAGTGAAAACCTTTAACTTCCGCTCATCGTTCACACCTTTTACAAAATCAATCCAACTTTGAAACTGTTCATGTGTCACTAAAATTCCACTTTGGTCGATCACTGATGAAGAACGAGAGGCGCCCGAGTCCTGGTGTTCTTCTTGTAGAGGAGAGCGCCGTTGGCCAGACGGTACTTTCTCTTCCTAGGCAGTTTGCTCGAAACGCGGAGTGGCACCTGGCAACCAGGCTGGTGAAGCCTCTGAACGGACCCCCTTAAACCGGGTGGCTATGTCACTAACCGCAAGATCTTGCTCTTCCAGCTCAGGCTCTTCTATCCACACCAGATCAGGTATTGGTGAGTGTTCCATGGGAGATAAGAGACCCGGTTGCTCTAAGTTGGAACTAGACTCTTGTTGCGAGTCCTCAAGTGGAATGAAATGCCCACGATCCTCTCGCAACACCAGTAATTGAACGGGAGACTCCTGAGGCGCCACCCGGCGGGGGATCGTGTAAGGCTTATTCCGGATAGAAGGGGAGACATAAACCATCCGAGGTGAAGCTGGTGGCCCGAAGACACTGTTGTCTAATGCAAGTACAGAAGGGAGTCGGCGAGGGGGAGACAGTTGCTGGCGATCAGCTCTCGACAGGTGTATCTCAGACCCGCTGGGTGTCAGAACAGACTTTGGTGCCGGGGTACGGTGCATCGCCGGACGCCCTTTGTCCTTGGATTCCTTCTTCGGCCGGCTCTTCGGGCGTGAAGAAGAATCAGATTTCTGTCTCTTGGCAGTTTGAGCTGTCCCAGGAGATGCAAGTTTGTTATGAGGTGACTTCGAGCAAGGGCGTCACTTCTGAGAGGTTGCCTGATCAGAGGTAGGTGTCCTTTTGGACTGGCGGGGGGAGGGAGGTGCAGAGTCTGAAGAATCATCCGTAGATATAATTTCTTTGGAAACCACTTTTTGCTTCGCCCGTGGAGGGGGAGCAGTAGAAGAAGCCTGCGAAGATGCATCCCTTTGGGGTCTGCCGGGTGACGTATCGTCCAAAAACCCCGATAACAATTGATCGTCAAGTTGGAGAGCTTTATGAGCTACCTCCCGGCAATAGTTCTTAAAAGTGAATCTGATAGATAGCAATACCCTCTTACATTTTGAGTCAGAATGTGTCACAAGGCCGTTTCTGAATTGGAAGCACTGAGTAGGCCTACATGTTTTAGTTAGCCATCTACCCCTTGATTGGTCGAGACACTTTACACACCACACACAGCGATTATGACCAAGTACAGTTAGGTTGGGACAGTTTTAGATAGCACAAAATTATATCGACTCCATGATAAAGACCTCTCCCTGCCGGAAAATGCTTGTCTGCCTAGACATCCCTCGGGTGAAACTTAGTTACCACATCTGAGGAGGAAAGATTTCAAGAATCAATGGTCATAAGGACAAGTCTATGACGGCGGAAATAACATTACTTATGACGTATGAGATAAAAGACTAAACACACACTAGTATTTAATAGTGGCCCCTTCATCATTGACGATATTGCCTATTAGTATAATAGTCTCCATTCAACATCCCGCACCAGCATTTTGAATCTACCGCCGTGGAAGTAGCATGGAGTACTCATCATAAGTGCATGCTTAATTCCCTTACGGAATCGTCATTATGATCGGTTACCCTACAGAAAAAACTTTGTAAAAAAAAAAAAAAATGTTATCATATGACTTACCATATGTGGATTTCTTGCATTTTGCATCCCCGGCTCCAGGCCCTCTAGTGGCCATCTTCGTCCATCCTACTTCCGCGGCCACACAAGCCAGTGGGGTGCCGCCGTCACTCTCGCTTCATTTGACGTTTCCAGCGCTTCTAGTGAGTCCTTGCTCATTTGTATACACCTGCGTTGTAGTGAACAGGTTTAGATTAGCTAGCAACGGCTGCCCCATTGGTATGTCCACAGGAAGTGTGTAAATTTGGGTACTATTGTAACAGGCGCATACGTATCCCAAGATCGTCGCGCCACGTGTGTTATTATTATGTTGTGTTGCGCCTTTACCTTTTGATTTCATAGCTAGCAGGCTACCACTCTACAAGATTATGCTTCAGGCCGTCACTAAGAGGCGTTTGCATATATTAATTGTGTTTTTTAGCAGATGCTCTAGTCTAAGGGTGACTGCACGTGGTGCTACACCTTCTAGAGTTCGTATTTGCTTGCGGGACCCTGTCGTGGTCCTCCCTTATCTGGTTGCGGTTGCTGGGTCTTCGGAGCGTCGTCTGCCTGTGATGTCTCGTCGAGCCACGTGGCCAGCCTGGTTAGGGGTCTCCAGTGTAGTCTGCAGGTAATTTAGGATTCTGAATTCTCTGTTTATGTTTAAGCCTATGTGTGCCTCTGGTGTTTGTACATGTGTGCTTTGCATGTTATTTGTGGGTTTGGGAGACGTCCCTGTATTTATGTGAGGGTTTCGGAGAGAGGATCTGTGCTTTGTCTCCCCACTCTGAAATTTTGGTTGTTTTGTTTCCTGCGGCCCCGTGCAGCAGGGCCCTGGTTACCCGTCTTCAAAACGGGTAGGGAACAACCAAATGTCCCTGCGTGGTTAGCTGAACCACAGGCCTTCCGGCGGAAATGCGGATTCCTACGGTAGCTCTGAACTCGGCCCGCCGAGTTAACTCGCCCTGACCCCAATTGTCACGTGGTAAGCACTTCCTCGCCCTGCGGCGGCCCAGTCAAGTGTGCAAGTGTTTAGATACGTCATGCGGCGGATATTCATACACTAACGGTCTAATAGGGCCTGTGACACTGGTCATAGGTAAGCAGTTCCAATCAGCTTAGACGGAAAAGCCCCAGGTTTTTCGCGGCGAGTCCAGCGGACGGTTAGAGTAGTTGTAACTATAGCTAATTTTCCGGAAGACTCAAGGTAGGATGTTTTAACACCTCGCAGGTTATCCTTATGAGCATTGATTCCTGGAAATTTTCTATTTCCAGAATTCCCGGCACCTTAGTGACTACAGGACTGGCGGGTGATGGCTGCTAATTCCAGCTGAGGGGGGGGGGGGGCTTCGTTATCCATCATGCCTCGGTTTGAGTTATGCACTACTCCTCACTGTACACTGTTACCTATATTCGCTCATAAACTCTGTTTAAGATGTGTTAAGTGTTTAGACCGCTCTAGAGGCTTGTAAATGTCAAAGCGTTGTTCCGTCTGTTCCGACTTGAAAACTGCTTTGTTCACCAAGAAAGACTTGTCATGCTTGGCAGCTTTGCAAGAAATAAAAGTAATTTTTAACACTTATGCCAAAGACACTGCCCATAAGGCTCTTCACTGTAATGACTAGGCCCTCTTGGAACAATAAATAATAAAGTCACCTCTGCTCAAACCAGCCTCCCATAAATCTGTCAGACCTAAAGTGAAATCTAAAACCCTTTCCAAAGAGGTAGTGAGTAGCAGCAGTGGCACTGACAGTGAAATTACCGAGGTTGCCCCCCCCCCCCCCCCCCCCCCCCCCGACCAACCAAAGAGGAAACTTTCACCCTCACCAAAGCGTAAGTCGAGGTCGAGGTCGAGGTCTCCCCGAAGAAGACACTCTTCGGCTGAGTCTTTCCGGTATCACAAACGCCGGAAGGAGGACTCACAGCCACGCAGTTGTAGCCGGAAAGAGACCCCACAACCACCTCCCTCTTCCCTTATCTCCGACACGCCCAACGTTGATGCCGGCGGCTCGGAAGTTGGGTGGTCAGAAGACATAGAGTACCAATCGGGTCATGAACAATCTTTAAGTGTACCACCTGATTTCACCTTTGCTATTCCTAAGTTGAATTATGTGCCACGTACTGGCTTCTCCACCGGACCTAGACAAGTCCTGGCCGAGCAATATAAGGGTTCACAATTTTTTGATAGCTCCCAAATCATCCCAGACTCACAGCCACCCGTGGCGCGGGGGTGCTGGCGTCAATCGGAGCCATCTCATGACAGGGTTAGAGTAAGTCAGGAACCAGTGATTGAGAATAATATTGATATGTTATCTTCGTCTGTCCCTGATTTGATGTGGCCAACGGCGGATCAGACGCCGGAGGCACAACAGGATATTTCTGAAGAGGTTGAGCCGGAGGAAGTGCCTTTATCCTCAGTTCCACCAGGTCTAACGGGTGAGGAGTCTGAAGCTAGCTCCCAATTTTCTAAGGGATCCCACAGTAAGTGTGTTACCTCAGATGAAATAAGTGATACCTTACATAAAGTAATGCAACAGTATAATCTCCCTACCTCCTCTGACCCCCCTGCCAGTCTACCTATAGTTTCCACGAGTCACTCCATGATAAGACCTCTACAACCTTCGGGTTTTCTTTCCCCCCTAACCTTTGTGCCTCCTATGTCCTTGTCTCCGTCAGTAACCGCAGCTTCCGGCAATACAGTGCCAGCCACGCTGACTACCACTAATGTTAGAGTGATCTCGGATATTACTCCTCCTCCCTTAGATAAGGTTCCTCAAAGGAAAGGCCCTATGTCTCTCCTCTATGGACCTGACTGCTCATGGGTCCCGGCAACGCCACTAAACCCACAATTAGCACAACCCCCCATTTCAGGAGACCTTCCGGTCCCTAGTGAGTGGACAATTGAGATAAACAAAAACAGAAAGTTCAGGGCGAAGGACGAAGCAGGGAGATTACTGGATGTATCAATCAAAGCTATACCTAGTTCTTTTAATCCAGACTTCTTTGTTCACACAGCTGCCCCGGCAGTTCCCGCCGCCTCATCTGCACGACTCTTTGCGGACTGGTCTAAAGCCGATGGCGTTAATGATGTCAAGGCTTTGAATGCTCTCACGCCGGAACTGGATACAATTCCGGTACTGGATCAGTCGCATACACCAGTCCTGGAAATGGGGCGGATAGGGGTAGGTCCCTGGGTAGATTGGGAGTTAGAGGCTCAGGTATTTGCATCAACCATTACGTCTAAGTCCTCTCATCAGGGACCACAGGAATCTCATAATTATTTCTCGTTACCTGTACAGACGGCTGACGGGGTGTCGCCGGATTTGTTGGCCTTTTTAGCGGCACCCAAAGTAGCCCTCCATACTCTAGATGAACCCTTTTGTACTCCTCCGGCGGCTCATTTGGAAAGGGATTTTAAATTACGAAACAAAGCCTACCGGATGTTCTCTCAGTATTTAGTCAACCGCCAGGTTGCTGTCTCTCTTACCAGGACTATCTAGGCCAGTGCTGACCCAAATGTAAGGAAGGCCACTGACTTATAACGAAGAATTTTATTGCAGAATTCTATTCAAACCTTAGGAGACATCAGAATAGCGATCATGGAAGCGGTTCGAGCCCGCCAAGATCTAAGAGTGCATCTAGTAAAAAAGTTACCGGATGACATTGGGCGCCAGATAACGCTTTCCCCGGTACTCACTGCCTCCCTTCTTAACTCAGAAACGTGGAGTGTAGTCTTTAATATGGTCAATGGGTGAAAGCATGTTAGCTCCCAAGCTAGGAGAGAACCATTTAAGAAGCCCTTTCAGAAACCAAAGAACGAAGGTAAGCCTAACGAACCGCATGCTAAACAGTCCTCTTGAGATCCCAGAACTCCTCCTCAGCAGGAAAGTACTCAACCCAAACTTAAACAAGGTAAATATTCAGGGTATAGAGGTAAGCCACACCAGAAATCAAATCAGGGGCAGACATCAGCCAAAACTAGCCAGCCATCTGATACCAAACCACCTCCCCCTCCAAAAAACTAGCCACCCAAACTCTCAGTTTCCCGGCGCAATGCTTAGACGTGCCGGATTCGATAGTTGCTTCTCCGAACAGGCACAGTTTGCAAACTGGGTCGTTCCATTTATTCTGCTCAGCCTGGCCCAAGAAAACTTGGGCCAGGAAAGTTGTGAGCAAAGGGATCACCTGGCGGTGGCTCCAGTGACCTCGACTGCGTCAGGCGCTAGAAGGCAACAATGTGTCACAGAAGGTGAAGGCCCTGGTCCGGGAAATGATCTCCCAAAGGGTCATTGCACCAGTAAAACCAACTTGCCCAGTATTGACCTCCAGATTTTTCTTAGTGCCGAAAAGGGACAGTGTGCAAATGCGACCAGTGTTGGATCTCTCGCATCTGAACACCTTTATCAAGAATTCACCCTTCAGGATGTTTACAGTCAATTATATCAGGAATCTTCCGCCATAAGGTTGGATGTGTTCAATAGATCTCAAAGACGCCTATTGGCATGTCCCTATAAACAAAAGGTTCCAGAAATTCCTCGCTCTGGGGGTCAGGCAAGAGACTTATGTCTTTCGAAAAATGCCTTTTGGGTTAAACCTGGCACCGAGAATGTTCACAAAATTATTCCGGCAAGCCCTTTTGCCACTGTTGATCCAGGGCATAAAGGTGTTTTGGTACCTAGACGACTAGCTAGTGGTGGCAGAGTCGGAGGAGTTATGGCACATTCATGCAAACCAAGTATTAAATCATGTGCAAAACCTAGGGTTCAAGGTGAACTTGGCGAAGTCTCGCCAGGTTCCCCCAAGGAATATTCAGTGGATATGGCTGGTCTGGGACACCACCAGTCTGACGCTTACTCAGAGTGTGGACAATCGTGACAGATTTCGCCGGAAACTGTTTCTTTTTCTCCACAGTCTGAATACGACCAGGAAAACATGGGATTCTCTGATCGGCTCTCTCAACTGGATCCAATTAACTGTGAAGTTGGGCCGGTTGAAAGTGAAGAGATTAATCTTGGAAGGCAACAAAGTTTTTCCTCTCTCGCCGGAGAAGAAATTGTGGCCAATTCCTCCATTAATCCACAGCTTACTATCGGTCTGGCCCAAGCCCGAGACACTATACTCTGTAACAACATGGGTTTCTACCCCACCTACGGTATGGGTAGACACAGACGCTTCAGGAGCACTAGGTTGGGGGTATCAGTCAAATCTAGGCCATCAAGGGCAGGGCACTTGGCCCCAAGACAATCAGTTTCACATCAACATGCAAGAGCTTTTAGTTCCTCTCTTTTTCATCCAAGATCACGGCATGTCGTTACAAGGAAAATCAATAGCGTTCCATATGGACAACCTAACCGCAGTCCATTGTATTCAGAAACAAGGCTCAGTGAGGTCCCGAGAGTTGCTCAAAGTGTCAGAACAGATCTTTGCCCTAGCAGAATCGCTAGGCATTCACCTACATGCAGCATGTCTCCCCGGCGTGTCGAATGTCTGGGCAGACGCTCTATCCCGGAGGCGGAGCACCTTATTAGAATGGGCTATCAAACAACCCATCTTCGACAGAATGATTGCAAGGCCTTACCGTCCACAAGTGGATCTGTTCGAATCCAAAGAGAATCACAGAATCCCTCTCTTCCTAACTCGCCAGGGGGTGACAACGGCGGGGGGGACCGGATGCATTATTAGAGGACTGGAACAGGTGGCCCTCAATTTATCTTTTTCCGCCACCAGATTCTGTGCTAATGTGCCGGGTAATTCACAAACTAAGAAGTTACTGGGGCTTAGTCTCGATGATCGCGTCGTTATGGCCGGCTCAGGCGTGGTACCATCAGTTGCAAGAATGGTGCAGGACTCCGGTGACGTTCCCGGTCTCCGCATTCCACTTAGAGAGGATTGGCAACCTTCGGACCTCGCTCAGTTTTGCCTTCTGAACATTTACAACACAAAATGGTTAGCTCAATTTGGGGAAAGTGTCACAAATAAACTTGTGAACCAATATACCATGTCTACCAGGAGACAATATCAATCACATTGGAAAACTTTTACAACCTGGATTGTCGAGTCAGGGCAAACGGATGCCTCGGGAGCCTTTATTTTCAAATACCTAGATTATCTATTTGAGCAAAAACGTTTTTCAGTAGTCACATTAAAAAATCATTTATCAGCCATCAAAACTCCCTTCTTTGATCTCACATGTCTTTCCATACCGCAGGCGGAGGAGAAAGGGTTTATGAGGGCGTGTTTCAAGCTGCGCCCACCACCGCGTCAGCTCATGCCCACCTGGTCACTAGACAAAGCCTTATCATTGCTTCAATCGCGTAAATACAATAACACACAGGATTTTGATTCACTCTTAAAGAAGTGGTTTTCTTGATGGCTCTCGCCACAGGGAATAGGGTGTCGGAGCTGGCAGCGATGAGCAACGAACCTAATTGCCTTAGGCTGGGGAGACTGCACGATCATGTACAAATTGCGCCGTCTCCCACATTCATAGCAAACAATTAGCATTCTGATCATGTGTTTTCTGAGTTTTCTGTTCCGGCGCTGAAACGCATATTTTATGCCCAGTGCAGGCCTTAACTAAGTTTATGAGGGCTGCGCCTCCTCACCAATCAGGTGCTCTATGGGTGAACCAGGCAGGTAATCGTGTTACGAGAAGAAAGTTAGCTTCTCTGTTAGTCGACGTCATTAAAGAAAATAACCCCGGCGTGGTGGGCAGGGCTCACGACATCAGGAAATGGGCAGTCTCTCTTCGTTTCTTACAAAACTTTTCTATAGAAGACATTGCTAATACACAACTATGGGCGTCCAATCATACTTTTGTAACACGTTACCTGTCAGTCGCTTATGATAAACCAAAGCGTACCTGTGTAGCTTTACGACAACGGGTCCAGTAGGTTATGTTCTATTGTGTAAGATTTGTTTTAAGAGAAAGGGGGGGGGGGGTGCGGAATAGCCCATACGTCACTAAGTCGGAGAAATGTGATAAATCACGAGCTTTGATCGAACTTGTTATAAAGTTCAACAGATTTTTATTTTATGTTAAATTTAAGAAGAAATCTAGTATAGTTGCAACTATGTAGTATTATCAGAATGTACAAACATATATTATACTGTACAAATATTTTTCAGGTTAGAACTAAATTCTACAGAGTTATAGTTCTATTTAAGGGAACACATGCGTGTCCCCAAAAGTATCATGCAAGAATCTTAAGGAAAAGATCTGGTCACGAGTAAGCAGACTTTCATGATGGCACGCACCACATACAATCTTTTATATTTTGTATATATTGTTTGCATACAATAAAACTTAAACAATTTTATACGGATTATTTTGTCCCCTGAGGTTAGGATATTGTCACGAATGTCCCCCTCCAGACTTGGTATTTAAGCAATATCGTCAATGATGAAGGGGCCACTATTAAATTATAGGTTTGATTCCCGGAATGAAGTAGAGAAATCCTAATATTTAGTAGGGCCCCGTAATCATTGACGATGAAATTACCCTCCCATCCATCCCACTTCCAATTCGTTGATTTCTAGAGTTGTTTCTTGATATATCAGTGAAGGACGAAGATGGCTGCTAGAGGGACTGGAGTCAGGGATGCAAAACGCAAGAAATCCACATATGGTAAGTCATATGATGACAAATATTAAGTTAATTTTTATTTTTTATTTTTTACAGAGTTTTTTCTGTAGGGTACCCGATCATAAGGACGATTCCATAAGGGAATTAAGCGTGCACTTATGATGAGTATTCCATGATACTTCCGCGGCGGTAGATTCAAAATGCTGGTGCGGGATGTTGAATGGAGACTATTATACTAATAGGCAATATTGTCAATGATTATGGGGCGCTACTAAATATTAGGTTTTCTCTACTTCACTCCGGGAATCAAACTTATATTATCTCAAATCCCCTTAAGTTACTTTAACCATTCTCCATGGTCAGAGTGATGTGACTGCTTACCTAAGTGACCAACACATCTGACCTAAAACCCATCTTAAAACGTGAGAATCCAGTTCCACGGCATCCGGCGACCAACGCCGGGCAACAAGTAATCAGCTCCAAGCTAACTCTAGAGATAGGTTTAGATGAGTCTTCGACTACGCCGATTTTCCGGCGGAAGAAAACCTCCCTTTCCTCTGCCGGGATATCGTTCGATTGCGCCAGACTCCGTACATGTTTATTGGATTGTTGACTTCGCCGGGCCCGCCGGAATGTTGAATTAGGGAACGGTGCATTATTCGCCCAACGAAAAATACCTGGCCCAGAAAAGTACAACTTTTTGATCCAATAAAAACGAATTCACACCCAACATGTTCCAGACTTAATGAAAGCTGAATTCTACATACTCTAGGTAGCCACAAGATTTCAAACATAGCTAAATGACCGGGGATCAGGAGGGCCCAGAGGCAAGTCGAACAAAGCACCAGACTGATAATTTCTTGCCCGACGGCCACCAAAACCTAGGCAACGTGGTTGAACATGCATAATTATGATACAAGCATATTATTACATAAAAATAATACATCCTAGCCATAAAATAACACCTACGAAGAGGCCTAGAAACTAACAGGAGCAGTAATTGACATCAGGTGATTATGACCTGGTACACTTACCAGGCCAGAGTGGACAGAAGGGTGCTGAGCAGGTATGGTCATGTTGAACGAATGGGAGATGAAAGGCTTACAAGGATAATATGTGAGTCAGGTACAAGGGGAGATAGAAGGGCAGGAAAACCCCCATTGAGATGGAGAGACTGTGTAAGAAAGGCTTTGGATGATAGAGGAATGACTATAGATCAGGCAGGGGAAGTGGTGGTGGACAGGAGTGAATGGAGAATGCTTGTGAATAGTTGAGTGAACACGTGGTCATTTGGAGTAAGGGGTCGGGCACAAGTTCGACTAGATAATAGTCCATCAGGCGCCTGGCCCGGGGAGACGATTAATATGAAGGGTGTGCCTGGAAGTGTGGTGGGAGGGCTTGTGGCTTTGGCTCCGCTGCATGTCTGCCTGCCGAGATCGGAACCTCTCCGGGTGGTCAGGGGCTGGGGGAGTGCTGGAGCGACCTTGGTAACCCTGGTCTCTGGGTCTTCTCCTGGGTGACCTGGATATGTGTGAGTTTGTGTTTTTTATCAGTGTTTATTTTTTGTTTTATGTTGTTTTTGTGTTTTCCCTGTTCTTGCTCTCTCTTGAGTCGGCTACCCCCAAAATGGGGATTGGGCCTGAGCATATAGATAGATAGATAGATAGACACTTACCATCCTAGAAAAACTAGGTACTCCTTCCCCTCACATGAAGAACAGGAACGTAGGTGAAAAGCGTCATGACCTGTAGCCAAACTTCTGCACTAGTGAAGAGAATTTGAAACGCACCAGGTCCTCCACGAAGAGAGGCCGCTATAGCGAGAAATACTGAAAAAATGTGTCCGATTCGCTGCAACCTCCCGCGGGCCCCAGTGCTACCCCGCTCGCAACTTCAACGCCTGTTGTAACCGAGAAGACAGTTCAACGAAAGAAAGTTAAGCGTTTGTTGAGTGATAGCGCTATACAGCGACAACTTTTTGATAGTGAAGAGAGTAGTGGCGAAAGCTTGGTGGACAAGGTACAATTCATAAGCGCAAGTGAAGATGATGATTTCGTGGGCTTTGGAGACGACGATAATGTCGATTTATTTGAGGGGGGAGACAGTAGTGATGATCCTGATATGGAAGTGTTTCAGGAAGGTGCCATTGAGCTTCCAAGTGTGCTAGAACCTAGGCCTACCCCTCGCCATCTTTGCTAGGTCAGCCTAGGCGTAGCCCTAGCCCTAGCCCAGGACCTTCCCCTTTGCCTGCCCGTACGCCCTTGAAAGTGGGCAAATATTTCTACAAACAATCGTTGGTGAAAAGTGCAGCTAAAAAAGCATGCAGGGCAGCCGCAGAAAAGCATAGGGAAGCTGAAGACAGTGATAATGACGCCGACCCTGGCCTAGCAACCACCCGCATTCCATTGTCCCGACGCCTTGACCCGGGATGCCGCGTGGGTCACCCACAGCCCTCGGCTTCATCTCTCCTTCAGGATGACCAAAGGGCCTCTTCAAGTGGTATTGGTGATGTGCCATAGCCCTCAACACACCACAGAGCATTATTTGATGCGGAGAAGCCCTCGGCTCGCCGCAAATGGAGCCCAACTCCCGAGGCCGAGGCTCCCATTGTTGAAGCTCCTGCAGCCTCCCGCGCCCCACACCGCCGACGCCCGGTCACTTCTTCACCAGAATTGTCTCCTGAAGAGGATGCTGACGACCCCAACATTGACCAAGATGACCTTATGTCGCCTGAGGAGGAAGAGGAAGAGGAACAGGAACAGGAAGAGGAAGAGGAAGTCCCGACAAGACGAGCGAGAGGGCGAGCTTGTGGACGTGGTCAGTCTGCCGACGCCGCTGCCCTTGGGCGTGGGCGTGGGCGTACAGGGCGTCCGCGTGGCCAAGGGCGTGTGCCAGGGCGTCCAGGGCGTGTGCCTGCTGCACCTGCATGTCCTCGAGCATCAGCATCCGACCTGTTTGTGTGGACAGATGGGGCTGATTTTGAGCCAGATTGTCCTGCATTTGACGAGGTACAGATGGGTTCCGGGGTGTCCCCAGCATATCCCTGTGGCCCAGATGCTACCCCCAGTAAACTTTTCTGTGGCTTCTATGACAATGAAGTCATGGAATACCTCGTCAAAGAGACAAATCACCACCATGCTATCTGTGCCAACTTTCTTGGGAGGAAGACCAGTGCCAAGATGGTGGCATGGAGAGCTGTCACTGTGGCAGAACTATATGTGGTCTTGGCACTCACAATGCTGATGACACATATAAGGAAGCACGTTCTGGCCGACTACTGGATCACTGGCGACATCATAACGACTCCAGCATTTGGCAAATACATGTCCAGGGACAGGTACTTCGACATCCTCTCCTATCTCCACCTGACAAACAACATGGCAGTCCACCTTCCCGACTCATTATGGAAGATCAGGAAGCTGTATGACATGATACGTCATCGGTTCACCACATACCTGATTCCTTTCCAGAAGATGTGCCTCGACGAGTCTCTGGTCCTGTTCTGTGGTAGGCTGCACTTCCGACAGTATATCCCGTCCAAGAGACACCGCTTCGGCATCAAGCTCTTCGTCCTCTGCGACTGTTTGACGGGGTATGTGCTGGACTTTATGGTCTACAGCGGCAAGGCCGGAGAAATTGAGACTGACCCCCTCATTGGTTTTGGTGGCGCTGTAGTGAAGAAGATGATGGAGAGGCACTTCAATAAAAACAACATCCTCTACACAGATAATTATTACACATCGCCTCTCCTGACCAAGTACCTCCATGACCGCAAGACCGGAACTGTCGGCACAGTCAAGGGCAAGAGGAAGGGCATGCCCGGCTACCCAACCAAGACGAAGAAGGCGGACATCTTCCACAACAAGAGTGGCCCCATCCTCTCCATCCACTGGCATGACCAGCGCAAGGTCAACCTCCTCACAACATGCCACAAGGCCCAGATGGTCGCCACAGAGAAGGTGGACCGAAGAACCAAGAACCCCGTCCAAAAAACAGCTGCTGTCCTGGATTATAACCTCAACATGCGCCTCGTTGACAAGTCCGACATGCAGATGGGCTTCATCGACTGCCTACGAACATCTTGCAGGTGGTACTAGAAGTTTATCCTGCATACGGTAGATATGTCGGTCCTCAATGCCTACAACATCTACCGTCTGAGGACTCCAGGAGCCAAGAAGTACAAGTCCCTGCGGAAGTTCCACAAGCAGGTGCTACTTGAGCTCCTGGCTAAACATGCGGCTACACCAGGGAGGCCACTACAAGGACCAGGCCAGCTGGACAGAACGGGGTGTGCTGAATTTTTCAGGAAGCACCAGCTCAATGCCCTTCCTTTCAAAGCACCAGGTAGTAACGTTAGGACTCAGAAGAGGTGCCATGTGTGCAGCCACACAACTCGCAGACCCCGAAAACCCACAAAAACCACTTGGGAATGCCTAGAGTGTCAAGTTGGACTGTGTGCTGGCACCTGCTTCAACGACTTCCACACTCTAACAAACGTTTGAAGTGGAAGTGACAACAGTGAAAGTGACACTCAAATGTAGGTTAAGAATAATAATATAACTAAGTATAAGTGAAAAGGACACATTAGTAATAATAAATGCCTTCAATAACAATATGAACAAGTGAAAGTGACACTAAAATATATATTTCTAACAATAAATAAGTGAAAATGACACTCAATAAGCCTAGGCCAGTCAAAGTGACAGTATAATAATAAATAAACTAAGTATAAGTGAAAGAGACACACACAAGTAATAATAAGTGCCTTCATAACAATATGAACAAGTGACAGTGACACTATATATATTATTAGCTTACCTAACAATACATAAAAGGGGAAATGACACTACCAATTATCAAAGTCCAGTGAAAGTGACACTAATAATCATAATAATAATAATAAAACGAAGTAATAAGTGACAGAGCCACACATATGTTCATATACATAACTTTATTGAGTGAAAATAACATAATAACTATAATAAATGACAGAATAACCAATAAAACACTATCAAATCGCTTCCCGGCATAATTGCGGGTGGAGCGACGAGTGCAACTGGGCGTCGTAGCTGGGGCCGCGGTTGAGTGTTCGGACGCGCCGAGGTAAATACGCCGCAAAAGTTACCTCCACTTCCATCACCATCACTCCAGAACCAGTTGAGCTAGAGAGCTCTACTCAACGCCATTCTACGCAGCAAGGTAAGTCGCTCATTTCTATATATATGTGATTAATGTAGGTAATATATTAAGCGAGATTAACCTTAGTTTACTTTTGTTGATATTTGGCCAGATCGCCCGGATACGAGCTCCGTCCTTTGGAGAGCCAGCCCGGGCCAGGAGGGTTAATTACATACAAGTAATTTCTTAGCAATTAACTAAATTATCTCTAATAGAATAATATCATTCTTTTTAGGTCTGATGATGGCATAATGAATGTCGAAACTGTCACTGATAAATCAATAAAGATATTTTTCATCATTACATTGGTGTTACTTGCCGTTATTCGCTTCCGCTTCCCACCCGGGGTATCTGTTGCTACATCTATATAGATATATATATATAAAGTAACTGTTCAAAATAAACAAGTTACCGAGTCGGGGAAGTAATAGTAGGGTCATTTGCTTGGAATCCGTGACCATTTTGTTCCTACCTTTTTCTCTCGATGAATTTGACAACCTGAACCATTTTAAAGGAAAATTAGCTCCTATGCCCCTCTGACAAATGACGGCTAACTCTGCTAGAGCCCAATATTCAAAATGGCCGCCAACGCCATCTTGAAAAACATGAAATGTAATATCTCTGGCATCAGATGAGCTACAAGGACGAATGAGGTGTCCTTTTTCACTAATTCTGGCATTACAAATCCACTGGAATGGTTATTGTATTGTATATTGTATTGTTATTGTATTGTATTATACTAATTGTACATACTAATCTGCCACTTCACTGTCACTACATGATTCACTGTATGAGCCACTATTAGAATCACTGTCCTCACTTTCGCTGCTATCATCACTGTTGTTCTCTGCCTGCGGATTTGTAGGTAGTGGTATGGATGGGGGAAGTGGGGGCTGGGTTGACCAGACAGGCAGACATAGGCCATTTACAAGATGCCATCCATGGCCGATCGGTGAGGGGTGACTTTGGAGCTGGTAATGCTTTTGCAAATATGCAAGATAGTTTGCACGCTCCAAGTGTGGACGGAGACTGTCCAAGTCAGGCACAAGTCGGATAGTGCATTTTTTCTTCTGAACTCTCCGCTTCGCTGCCCTCGCATGTCCCAGGGTCTTGCTTTTGGTATCACCATAGACATATCGAATGACAAACCGCTCCAAATCACTGATGACCTGTTCTGTGACTAGGAGGTGTGTACCACATGCTGCTAGCAGGTCGTGTGCCTCTTTAGACTTCTCCAGACGATCTGCGATGAGCTTCTTGCTTGCTCCATAGAAGCCAGAGTTGTGGTCACACCCATTGAGGACATGAAGTGGTATGATGGATGCAGCCATTGCCTCACTGCACAAACATCGGGCATCGATAAGCTGACGTTTGCGTTTCATACACAGGATTCCTGTTGTCTTCTGAGCAACATATGTCACTTGCACGTAGTTGTCTGTGTCCTCTGTGTCAAGAACGACAGCTGCTGTGTAGCTGTCTGACCGGAGCACACTATATATGGTGAGCATTGCCGTATCTGCCTCTGCATGGGAGCATGTGAGCTCTGGCGCAAGCTTGCCTGTGGTGAGATTCTTTGCAGTGCTGCCAACTACACAGTAGATGATCTCGGTGCTAGTTGTTGCTGCTGTTCTCTGGAATTCCGTTTTAAGAAATGCCTGAAGGCGGATTTTGTTCTCAGGTTTACCCAGGAGAGCATGGAAAACTTTACTAGAAGGAAATTTAACTTCTGTCTTCATGAAGACATTGCCGATTGGCAGTTTTTTTTGGCGCAGTATTCTCTCACTGTCCTTGATCGTGTAATTCTGATCATATGAATCATTGACGCAAATGATGCGCTCAGCATGCTTGTATCTCGTTAGAACGAAGTGCGCCAACTTCTCTGCATAATCTCCCCAGGTATACTTGGTACCGTCTCCCTTCTCTCTGTCTTCAATGGTAGGAGTTTTTAGGCGCCCGATGAGGCCCATATCAATAATAGACGTGTATACATCAGGCTCTGGAATGACAGTCATAGTTAGTTTTTGTTGAAGCTTGCTTTTCTGTGCCTTACGGATGGTTCCATTGACGTTGAAGATGGAAAGGCACTCGGCTGTAACACGATGGTGCAGGACTTCTTGAAGTTTGAGGGCACCACTCGTTTCAACCAGTCCGAGAACAGAGGCCAAGGCATTACGCTCCATTTCCTCAGTCTTTCCCTTCAGGTTCTCACCATCTGCTTTCTTCAATTCCTGAGTTGAAAAGTTCAAACGCTTGCTACGGGGAACTCTGTCGTTGAGAGATTTGGTCTTGGAATACACTCTCTCATTCAAGAAGTGCTTCAGTTTGCTTGTGCCATCCTCCTTTGCCAATTTCAAGTCGGCAGCGAGAGCGTCTGAGGCTGGGATTCCTGACTGTAGGGATCGAAGTGTCTTGTTTGTATGGTCAAATGGATCACACTTGAATTCAGTGAGACATGCGCTTATATCCTGTACAGCTTGTTCATCCTTCTTCATTTTACTCGACGAGCAATCAGCATGCTTCCCTTTTCCTTGTTTCTTGCGATTAGCATGGCGATAGACCTTTGTTCTCACCCGATTGATGTTATTCACATTCCGAGTGTTTGAAAGGAGATGCTTTTCATTGTTCAGAATGGCCAACCAACCAGACTTCAGGTTAGAGCCCTTATTCATTGTTGACTCTATCCATATGTCGAGGGCGACACACGAATATGGTTTTCCTGTCATTGACTGTGCAAACATACCACTCTCCATGAATGCAGCCTGATCGACAGGAAGGGTATCAAGCACTGCGGTGAAATCGGGGAGATGCCGACCATACTTGTCATTATCATAGATTTGCATCAAAGGAATCATGAGTTTGAGTGAGGACTTGAACTCAGTCCAGTTGCTTGTTCTGATTGCATGGATATTTTGAGTTAGAACCTCAACCATTTCCATGAATGACATCCAGTATTCTGCTTGTTTGGCACCCTCAAAGTCCTTGAAGAGAGCATCAACGAGGTCCTTCAGCTCAGCATTTCTCTCTAGCTCTGCATGTTCATCTGCAAGTTCTGTGCATCAATCGGATGTTGAAGCTTGGCAAGGGATGCCTTTACTTCTTCAGATAGAGGTGAATCTTCCAAACATTTGTCTATGACATGGTGGACCAGAGTCTTGTAGAATAGTCGCAAGCAGCGAACCCCACGCTTAACATGTTTTCCACGAAAGGCCTGATCAACAGACCCATCTACTATAACACCAGCTGCCACCAACACATCTGAGATGCCAGATCCCTTAAACCTCTTGTATATAGTGTAGATGAACGACATTTGGATGTGGAAGGGTGCCATGAATGGTAAGATTTTGCTGAACAGCTCAGCATTCTCACTTTTCAACTCTAGCATGAGCACGTAGACAGGATGATCACCAACAATTATTGCAGAAGGCATCTTTTTTTCTTCGATTGATTTTGCAAGCTTACACATCACATCATTGAGAATTGTCTTACTGGGTGGGTTGGGATAGGGCATGTGGTATATTGCTCGACTCTTCTCATCTGCATTTGACATGCTGGCGTGAAACCCTGAAAACCCAGGCACAGTCTGTTCTTCTGGCTTAGGTCTCGTTCGGTCATCTTGCGCCCTGACCAATGCATGCATCACACCACGAATTCTTTGCACCGATGTGTCAGGAGGAGGAGTACTTTGATCAGCTGGTGGCTTCCTGAGAGGTGGTTCCCCACGCTTCGCTGTCTTGTATGGGTTTACTTTTTGCATTTCACTTCCGAGCTCTTTGAGAGTTGTCGAGAGGTGTGATGCAAAGTTGGCACCGGGAACTGGTCTATCCTCGTGATTCTCGGAACGAAGTTCTGTATCAAATTATTCTGGCTGCACAAACATGACATTAGTGCGGTGTGACTGGCCAGCACCGGTCAGTGTGTCGTTCTTGAAGTCATCGTTGTCGACTATAGCGATAGCAGGCTTACCCTCAGCTACTTCGAAGGGGCAATCAGATGAGCACTTGAGGTCATTGACCACCCAAAAATCTCGCAGCATAAGTACGTCATTGAAACTGATGCCCAGTCAGTCTTTGTGTATTATGTCGGCTATCTCCCTACTCTTGGTCAGTCCATGTAGCAAGACAGAGAGATTTATCTCAAATGCAGTGCGTTTTCCAGTAATGTAGCTTGTGAGGATAGATGCAATCGATCGGACGGATGGACTGTCATCAATTGCAGACTTATTTGGGTGTTTCAGCCATGTGAGCAGCTTCAGCAGGAGCTCACTGAGGTCTTCTTCTCTCTCCAACTCGTGTATATATGGGAGCCAGGGAATAGTATTTGTCCTGATGACTTGCTCTTTGAGTCGTGCCGCAACATTCATCACCAACTGATCATTGCTGACACCCAATGAAGATATTGCCTCCTCGATGTATGTACCTGCTGTTGTTGTATCATATACCAGTTCACTCACAGTCTTTTGAATGCGTTCATGAAATCCGATGTCTTCCCCAAATTCATTGACGAGAATTTCCTTTAGGTAGCTGGATTTTACTACTGAGTTATGTCCGTGATTTGAGATAATGCGCTTATAGTCCTGCAGCAGGCCTTGCAGTGTGCGAATTTCATGGTCTTTGAAGATGACTTGACAAATATGATGAAAGAAGAGAGCTTGGGCCTCTCGGAGGTTTACACGCTGCAGATGTTGAGTGCTTTCATCTGAAAGGGGCTTGTGGTCGCTTACATATTTGCGCCAGCACGCAATATGGTAGCGGATTTCCAACCCAAATGCTGTTTGACTATCTGGGATGGATGCAATCAGAGTGTCAAGTCTCAATCTCATGACCTCATCTTCCAGACGGACAGTATGTAACTTGAATTTAGTCAAGGCATCTACTGTTGATACGAGTAAAATCTGCTTGTCACGATCACTACTCTTGTATGCCCCTTTCATGCACCACACACATAGAGTCTTATCGTGAAGGAGACCCATACTGGAGTGGAGCATTTTAGGTGCACTGTCCTCTGGGGAAGGGTCTTGTTGATCTGATGCTTCATCTCTTTCAAGACGTTCCTCGGATTTGTGTTTGTTGTTTTTGGCTTGAGAGAGCTTGCGCTTGCTGGATAATGATGCGTAACAAGTGCTATGCATGTGGTGACACTTTGGTCCCTTCTCCCAATCCACATTTTCATGTATATGTTGAAACTTATCAAGTTCTTTCCATTGTAAAGACTTTTCTCGGATGGATTCCCACTTCTCAGGTGTAATGTTTTCCAAACGATCATCTGCGGTACATCGCTTACCACAGAGTAAAATGCACTCGTATTCATTTAATGTCTTGTCTGGTAACTCTTCATTCTCTCTTCTATTATCCATTATTTCGGTCACTTCACAAGTCGTCGATTTTCATCAGATGGGCATGCGATCCATCTGAAACAGTAAAAAAGTAATATTAGATATACACCGCAGGCAGAGAACAACAGTGATGATAGCAGCGAAAGTGAGGACAGTGATTCTGATAGTGGCTCATACAGTGAATCATGTAGTGACAGTGAAGTGGCAGATTAGTATGTACAATTAGTATAATACAATACAATAACACAATACAATACAATACAATAACCATTCCAGTGGATTTGTAATGCCAGAATTAGTGAAACAGGACACCTCATTCGTCCTTGTAGCTCATCTGATGCCAGAGATATTACATTTCATGTTTTTCAAGATGGCGTTGGCGGCCATTTTGAATATTGGGCTCTAGTAGAGTTAGCCATCATTTTTCAGAGGGGCATAGGAGCTAATTTTCCGTTAAAATGGTTCAGGTTGTCAAATCCATCGAGAGAAAAAGGTAGGAACAAAATGGTCACGGATTCCAAGCAAATGACCCTACTATAAGGGGCAGAAGACAAAAACGGAAAAGAAATGGGAAACCACAATGGAGGATAAGCCCACGACAAATAAGAAGAAAGAACAACAGCAGAACCAGAACAAGTTACGGAGAAAAAAAGAAGATAGGACCAAAACAAGGAATGAAAGAAAGAAGGAGGAGAACCAGAACAAGTCCCGGATTGCGCTGCAATCCGAACTACTCTGTCTGTGTGTGGTGTCTGATATTAATTTGTGGAGTTTTCTGGGTTTGGAGATATTAATTTACTTACACCACACACAGACAGAGTAGTTCGGATTGCAGGGCAAGTGAGTGGAGGAGGATGAGAAGGGGTAGGTGGTGTGGGTATTGGTGATGGTGAGGGCCTAGCTATGGTGTGTGAGGGAGTATTGGGGGACTCTGAGGAGTCGGGTTGCTCGAATTCCTCGTACTCCATGGCCCTCTTTCACACTGCGGTCCCCTTCATAGTGTGGGGCTTTGAGGTCCTCTTCCCGCACTGACCAGTCCCCAGCCCTGAATGGCACAGCCTGCACCCTCTTATCCCTGATGTATGAGTCAGGGTCCCTGGGCTCCCCAGAAGAGTTCGGGTACATCTCCTCCACTCTTCCCCTATAGATTAGGGTTGTTGTTGTTGTTGTTGTTGTTCCCCAAGCTGCCTGGCCGAACAGCCCTAAGGCCCGAAGCAAGGCCAAGGCCATAACCGAGCGCCCCCACGGAACCCTCCCTGCCGACCACAATAAAGCCTGGGTGACCGAAGCCACTCCATGGCGGGGAGCTGAGGAGGGTGCAGAAACGCCCTGGAAACCCAAGCCCCACCCAGGGCCCTGTGCCCCTCAGCAATTATGAAGAGAAAGTTGAGGGGCAAAGGAAAAATGTGATGCTTTGGCTTCCAATCTTGGTAGATTGGGAGGTCAATCCACGGAAGAGACGCCGTCACTTAAGATCTAGAAAATATATAAGTAAAAGGAACAGTCAGAGTAAGCTATGGGTATGGCAGAGACCGCTCAGTTCTCACTCTGATAGACCAGCCCATCACCACATGACTAGAACCCAATCCTCTCAGCATCAGGTAGGAAAGGCCCTAAAAAGCCGCCTTTGGCGGGGGGGATAGCTCCCCTATTTCAACCCCTTTCGGGGTTGGGCACCCACCCATAGATAAGGGTTGTCTATGGTGTTAGGCGGTCCCCCTGTAATAGGGGTGTCGCTGGTGATAGCTGTCCCCCTGGTATCTACAAGGGGTGTGGTTCCCCTATAATAGGGGTGTCTCTGGTGATAGCTGTCCCCCTGGTATCTGAAAGGGGTGTGGTCCCCCTGTAATAAGGGTGTCTCCCTGGTATCTGAAAGGGGCGTGGTCCCCCTGTAATAGGGGTGTTTCTGGTGATAGCTGTCCTCCTGGTATCTGAAAGGGGCATGGTCCCCCTGTAATAGGGGTGTCTCTGGTGATAGCTGACTACACAAATTACCGATGGGCGACATGCTAATCGGTGCCACTTACAGGTGGCGATTTTTATAACATACAACAACAACAACAACAACAGGACCAAACCAAAGAAAGAAAGAAAGAAAGAGGAGTACCAACAACATGGCCGCCTCGCCACCACCCCTACTAAAAACCAACACATCAACCGATATGCTCGAGTCGCCACCATCACGCCCACTCTGCCGTCCACGCCCGGGAAAAACATACGCATCACCATCACTAATTCCGGGTCCCGAAAAAGGAAGGCAGAGCAGGAAGACTTGGCAAAACATAAAAGGCCCCAGATATCTCCTCTCCAGATGCACAGCTCCTCCCACATCATGGTGGAAACTTCTGAGGGGTCTACCTGAAACCCTCCTAATCCATCCCCTGTGCCTGTGACATTCTGACCCTCAACCACCGTACCTGGGAAATTGCAGCACAAGTCATGACCATCCTGACTTGCTCCGGGTAGAGCCAGCAATTCTAAGGGCTTGAGTAAACTTGCATGAAAGGCTGGAGTCCAAGAATTACCCTCTCTTTCCACTGAGTGTACATGCCATTGCTGTTGTAGATCAAATTGTCTGAGAGTTCTTTTCCCTATTTAAGAACGAGATACATTAGGATCTTTTCTAGGCTTGTAGTTTTGACATTAAAAGTGGAAATAAGGACATGTCCCTAAAACACTCTTAGTATCAATTCAACACTCTGGGAGAAGTCTTTGCCATGGCAAGACCACTGCAATAGTCAGGGCTTTGCGAGACACCGTCACTTAACCTAAGACGTGCGCATGGGGGGTATGAGACACCACACATCTATGCGCACATATTTGAGCTGTTCCCATCACTAATATCGTTAGTTTACCATAAATAGCATTAATACTTATCCATATGCGCCTATTTTAGGTTGATTATAAAGGTATTAACCTGTTACAGCAATAAAACAAGTGGAAACAGCGTTTGGATGATAAAAATAGGGGATACTGGCCGGGAGTTACATAATGTATGGCTGAGGCAACCTCCCTCCCCTCCTCCCCTCCCTTTGTCTGGAGAGACACTGTTACGCAATAGTCTTTCTCTCGCTCTTTCCCACGCTTGGTAACAGTGATGACAACGCCCTGCTACCAACTCGCTAATGTTAGGACGAAAAATAGACCACAGAATAAGGGAATAACAGGGAAAATAGGTGATAACTGAAGGAGGTGATGTGGAGGAGTGATATTTGGCATGGCCCAGGGGCAAAAAAAAAAAAAAAAAAAAATTGGGGGTGTTTTAAATGGATTTTTTTAGGCCCAGGATCTTAAGAGTCTTCCCGCAGTCACCCGGTGAAACTCTTAAGAGTCTTCCCGCACTTGCCGGGTTAAACGGCACTCTGCATATAAAGTCTTTACATTATATGTATGAAAGCCATGGTTGAGCACATATGCTTTTAAAAAGGCCTAAAAATCTAATCATCAGGATTCTTTGAACACTCTTATAAAGGTCAAAGGTAGTTGGGAAAGATTGTACGGCCATGGTCACACTTCTTCCCCACGTTCACGTGATGAATAGTTACTCTGTCATGATTGTTCATTAACTCGTAAAGCGCTAAGCCCCTGTAGTATACACCATTCCCCCATGCGAAGGTATTCTGATTCATTGCTCACTAAAATCGTTAATTTACCATATATATAATTAATACTTATCCATATGTGCCTATTTTACTTTTAATATGAACATATGAACATGGGAAAGCAATAAAACAAGTGGTAACAGCAATTGGCTGGTGAAAATTGTATATTTTAGCCCCGCGGTCGTAATCTGGCCCAGACCGGTGAGAGAGACACGCCCACACTCTCTCGTGTCTCTTGTGGCACTGAGAGACAAGGGGTGAACTCAGACTGGCTTGGAGGGTCGGAGTTACACTCCTCCACCCTCCTCCCTCTCCCACTTGTCCTCCCACAAAAATACTCGATAAATATCGGGAATAATAGAAAACAATACCTGATAATTAAGGAGGGGGAAAAAAGAGGGGGGGGGGGACACATGTGTAGGAGTGGTAGAAAGTAATGGAGGGAAATTATCTCGCCTAAACACAAATTGCTTTTATTTTAGTGCCACTGGGGTGTTTTAAATGTTTTTTTGTAGGCCTTGTTTCTAACTTCTTACCCTTCTTCTTATACTGTTGATCTTTTCACTCCTTTGGGCTCCTCCGACCATAAACTTATCTCTGCCACCTGTCCTATCTCTCCAGTACGGCCACCCGATCCTCCTAGCCGGCGGCGCTTGTGGCACTTTGGCGCTGCCGACTGGGAGGTTCTCCGGCAGTACTTCTTTGATTTCCCATGGAATGATTTCTGCTTCCGTGGCCGGGGACCCTCGGAGAGTGCTGAACGCATTACCGAGGTAATCCTATCGGGCATGGAAGCATACATTCCATTCTCTTTCTCTCAGACTAATGCTAAAAAATCTTGGTTTACTCACGCCTGTTCTACTGCTGTCCGCAATAAGGAGGAAGCATTCAAACGGTACCGACGCCTTAAAACTCAAGACTCTCATTCTTCCTATGTTTCTGCCCGGAATCAAGCCAAATATGTTCTTCGACTTGCCAAACACTCTTTCATCAATAATAAATGCACTGAACTAGCCAACTCTAGCTCTTCCCAAGCTTTCTGGCATCTAGCCAAAAACCTCTCCAACAGTTTCTCTTCCTCGTCTTTCCCTCCCCTTTCCCACTCTGAGGGCACAACCATCACTTCTTCCTCTGACAAAGCTAAACTCTTCGCTCAAACTTTTGCTAGAAACTCCACCTTGGATGATTCCGGTGCTATTCCACCCTCTCCACCCTCCTCTCTCTTATTTATGCCTAATATCCTAATCTCTTCTCAAGAGGTACTTTCTACCCTCTCTGGGCTTATCACTAATAAGGTGTACAGTCCGGACGGTGTTCCTCCTGTTGTTCTCAAAAACTGTGCTTCCGTGCTCACTCCCTGCCTAGTCAAACTCTTTTGTCTCTGTCTATCCTCTAACGTCTTCCCTTCATGCTGGAAGTTTGCTCACATTCAACCTGTCCCAAAGAAGGGTGACCGCTCTCAACCCTCCAACTATCGTCCAATTGCTCTCATTCTTGTCATTCTAAAGTTTTTGAAACTATTCTTGCTTCCAAATTTCGTAAGCATTTCTCTTCTCATAATTTGCTCTCAGATCGCCAGTATGGCTTCCTTAAGGGTCACTCTACTGGTGATCTTCTTTCATATCTTACTAACTCTTGGTCATCCTCCTTTCGGGACTTCGGTGAGACTTTTCTATTGCACTAGACATATCGAAAGCCTTCGATAGAGTCTGCCACAAATATTTAATCTCTAAACTACCTTCCTTCGCTTTCAATCCCTCCATCTGTGCCTTTGTGTCTAAGTTCCTTTCCGGCCGTTCCATAGCCGCGGTTGTGGACGGCCATTGTTCACTTCCTCACCCTATAAACTCCGGTGTTCCTCAGGGCTCTGTCCTATCTCCTATTCTCTTTCTACTTTTTATAAATGATCTCCTCAACTGTACCTTAATTCCCATCCATTCATACGCAGACGACTCAACCTTACACTACTCCATTAGTTTTTCAGAACGCCCAACCAGCAATCCCTCAACGACAAACGCAATGAAGCCATAGAACTCTTAACCCGTTGAGACCCAGCGTCGCACGTGTTGCGTCGGCAGTCTTTGATCACCAACTCCCAGCGACGCATCACGTGCGTCCGACATATAAAAAACACTTACGTGGCTCGTAAGGTAGGAAATGGCGGGAGAATAGGAGGGGGAGGTACCGTAGTGTGTGTGGGAGCCGGGCCAGTAGGTGTGAGCGGGCCGAGACAGCCGCGCGGCTGGTGGTGGTGGGCTTAGTGGGGATAGTTTACACCCCTAGTTCACCGCCACTTTGAACCTTCATTACTCCGGTCGTATGGGAGCTAGAGGCTTGAGATTTATGTGAGATACTCATTAGGATGTATGCCGTACAATGCCATACTCAGTTTTTACCCTAGTGCTCCCGGGCGGGTGGTCATGCGGGGGAGACGAACTATTGAAACCCCCCCCCCCCGCCCCCAAATGACCGAAATGAGTTTTTTTTTATATGTGTGTTCATTTCTCACCATTCTCTTCCATTTTGGCTCAACAAATTTTTTTGAGGCTCCCCCCACCCCAACCCCCCACCGGCCCCCCCCCTCCCAAAAAAAAAATGTCAGAGGCGATTTTTTTTTTTTTTTTTTTTTCATTTCTCATCCTTGTCTTCCATTTTAGCAAACAAAAAAAATAAGTGAAAATGGCTTGGGACTGGGGTGAACAAAATATTATAACTAGCCGGGGCTCAACGGGTTAAATTCTGATTTAAACACTATCTCCAATTGTGGCAGAGAAAACCTTGTTACCTTCATTGCTTCCAAACCCCAATTTCTCCATCTATCTACCCGTCAGGATCTCCCAGCAGACTATCCCTTATTCTTCAACAATACCAAAATCAACCTTTCATCTTCTCTCAATATCCTTGGTGTCTCTTTTTCTTCTGCTCTCATTTGGAAGGACCATATTACCAGTCTTGCTAAGGCAGCCTCCCAGAAGCTGGGTGTGCTCAACGGCCTTAGGGGGTTCTTTTCCCCTGCACAGCTCCTTGCTCTGTACAGGGGCATAGTGCGCCTTGTATTGAGTATTGTTCACATGTGTGGGGAGGTTCCTCTCACACCGCTCTCCTAGAAAAAGTTGAAAGGAAGGCCTTTCGTATCATTAACTCCCGTCCACTCACCAACTTTCTGCAATCTCTCGCTCTCCACCGCAATGTTGAATCTCTCTCGCTATTCTATCACTACTGTAATAATCAGTGTTCCTCAGAGCTTTCCCAGTGTATACCACCTCCTTTATGTAGGGCACGTGGTTCCCGTCTTGCAACTCAATCCCACCCTTACTCTGTGCAACTTTCCAACCCAAGAGTGAAACGTTACTCTCAAACTTTCTTCTACTCAACAGCTGAGCTCTGGAACTCTCTCCCAGAACGTCCCTTGATTTTGGCTCTGTCACTCTTTCAACTATGGGGGAGGCACTCGCTATAGGCAGTTTTGCCTTTTGCCTCCCTCAAACACATAAAAAAAAAAAAAAAAAAAAAAAAAAAAAGGAATTCCCGCAGCCGCCCAGTAGAACCTCTTAAGAGTCTTCCCGCAGCTCCCGGGTTAAATATCCCACATCCAAGAGTACAGAAACAGAACTTTATCACCGACTATAATAACGATCAGGATAGTCGAGCAACCACAGTGCAGGACATGTCCTCACTCATGCTCGCGTTACTCCGATAGTACGCCCCCTGTGTCATGACATAAGGAACCACTGTACTATTAAAGGCCCAAAACCAAATAGTCCATCTGTAAATCCCACTCCATTGACCACACGGCAAGACCACCTAAGCGGCCCGACGAAGACAGAAGAAAGGACTTAGCAACAATCAACTAGATCAACAGAATTAGTGTTACTTCAAGACTCTATCCAGTGTTAGAATAGAAGTGCTAGTGGATTCTTTAAGTTCGTCGTGGATCCTCGTCCGTGCTTGCCGTTATATTATTGTGTCATTTTCCATGTAACCAGTGTATTATACAGTATATTTTGAGTATATTGTTATCTTTGTATCAAGTGATTATTAATAAGAAAACTTAGGTGTGCAGTCTGTATTATATTTATCCTTTACGACTTTTGTGCATGTGTAGTCTGACTTTAGTTTCTACAGTCGAGTAAGAACCTACCTTTATCCAATCAACCCCAGTTAAAACCTGGTATAACACTAAATATATATATTGTAACATTTGAACAGACCCGGATGTAATGAGACCGACACATATATATATCACAAATACACGTGAGCCACTAAATGTTTCTAATCTCTCAGTGGGGTTAGAACCGCCGACCGTCAGGACGATAGCCGACGCTTTAACGCCTTACGAGCGGGCCCGTAAGGAATTTCTACTACCCGCCGAGCGGGGAGTTTTACCCTAAATGGCCTTGTTTCTGTGCTCTTTTTCATGCATAAACAAGAGCCAGAGCATAATACAATTATGTATCACTGAAAGGGCGTTAATTCAGCTTTCCAATGACACCAGAACCATCCACCTACGACCACGCGTTCTCTTGCAACGATCGTGCAAGAAGAGTGCAAAATCCATAAAATACGGTAATTTCTTGACATAATACCCTGTGTAATGAGGGAGAGAGGGTGGATGTGTGTGGAGTAAACGTCAGTAGGCCCGCTGGACCCGTGGCGAACGGTCAGAGCCCGACCTACGCTCCGCCCACCGCTCGTCTCTCTCTCAGAGGCAATATTGCTCCAAAATTGCACACAGATTAAAGTCGGGCCCCGCTCTTTGGGCAAGTGTTCTCTATACGGACTTAAGTCGGGCCCCGCTTATAAGGGGTTAATCAACTACACCACGGCAGTCTAAAAGACACTCAACCCTCTATCCTATATATGTTAAGGAGAAGGGAAACCCACTAGGCGAATATATATCAATGCATACCTAATCGTAGGAATTGAAATATATTCGCCTAGTGGGTTTCCCTTCTCCTTAACATAAATAGGATAGAGGGTTGAGTGTCTTTTAGACTGCCGTGGTGTAGTTGATTAAAGCGTCGGCTATCGTCCTGACGGTCGGTGGTTCGAACCCCACTGAGGTATTAGAAACATTTATTGGCTCACGTGTATTTGGGATATATACTCAATATTTGTAACTCTCATGCTTGGTGGGTTAGAATTAAATGAAATCAATTTCGGCCCGAGTTGCGTCGTGACACTCAGAAGTCCTTGTATGGTATTCTTGAATATGGATCCTATGACTAGGTATGAATTGAAATATATGTGGTGTAGTTGATTAGAGCGTCGGCTATCGTCCTGACGGTCGGCGGTTCGAACCCCACTGAGAGATTAGAAATATATATATATATAAATATATATAGTTTAGTAGGAATGATTGTTATGGAAACCATGTTTAATTAATATCTTATGAGTATGTTGTTTTCCTCTAAGTGATTTTCTAGTCTTTCTCTCATGAATGTTTGGTAAAATTATACAAACAACTGAGGTTCAGCAAATTGGATGGTAGTTATTCGGTAATTTAGTTTTGCCTTTTTAAATATCGATGATCATTAAGGTCTTCTGCTATACAAACCTGATGTAAAGAAGGTCTCTAGGGCATTACTCATCTGTACTTTGACTTTCATGAAATATACGTTCTCAGCTACTAAAGGTCCAATAGTTCTATCTATCTATCTATTGCCTGACGCCGTGATCCCCGAAGGGGTGGCCACGAACGAACCGCCCCCATGCACCTCTGTCCCCAGTCAGTCGAAGCCCCTCCCCCCAACCAGCACCGCCTTCGTTCATGTACTTCCTCACTCCATACTTCCACCTCTCCCTCTCTGTCCCTCCACTTCGCTCTCGTACACCCTCTTAGTCATTCTCTCGCTTTCCATACGTTCCATATGGCCGAACCATCTCAAGTTGTTCCTTTTCACACTTTCCAGCACATCTACCTCCACACCACACGTCCTTCTTACTTCCTCATTAGTCTGTCTATCCCTCCATGTAACTCTGCACGCACTCCTTAAGTAATTCATTTCCACTGCTCTCACTCTTGGTCTGAGTCTCTCAACCAACGTCCATGCTTCGCTTCCGTAAGTCAGTGTCGGGATTACCACACTGTCATGCAAGGACTTCTTCACTTCCATACTGACCACCCTATTTGTCCAATAGCTGAAGTAACTAATTATTTTCTTGCTATTGTAATTATAGAATTGTTTTGGATTGGTTAAATTGAATTCACAACATGTAACTCCAGGGTCTTTTTTACTTTGCCTAATTAACGTTGATACTGTGCATGTAGATATAGGAATTTCACTCGTGTTTTATTATTTCCGAGGATTTTACTCTATGATGAGCAATATTTGTTAGGAAGCAAACAGTCTGTAATCTCTTAATTCAGCCATTTAGGCTTTTCATTAAGAACTGAACACCAGTTTTTTAATGGAATGCAAACTGGCACCGATTTTTACCCTCTGCTGCTTAGTCCCTCAAATCACATGATTTGGAGGTTTTTGCAATGTGTACAGCCATGCCAATTGCCTTACTAAACTTTTAAGATTTCAGTGGAAACAACTTAAAACGCGATTTGTGTGAACATTTCACTACGAATTGCGATCAATGGGAAGAAAATAGGCAAGCTATTGACAATGTTATGCAATGTTGTGTTATCCTGTGTAAAACAAATATACCAAGCATTGATCTCAGTAGACACAGTTATTGTGGGTGAAAATTGATTATGATAAACATTTCAGTCATGGAGCCATGTTTATGATCACGGGTATAATATATTATATTATATCCATATAAATATAAATATTGATAACAAATTCTGCTTTCACGCTTGAAAAGAGTGTGAAAAATACTTCTTATTTCATATCGAAAATTGAATAGTGGTTGAACAAAAATATTAGTTGAACTGTTATAGTATGGGCTCTACTCTTTCTTGTTATTAACAATAGACATATTATCATTGGAATTTTGGAAAGTACATGAATAAATACTTGTAATTTGATATATAATAAACCATTCCCGTAGCTCAAAATATTGATATATAAAACACTTGATTAACGTTGGAAAAACATGACATTTATTGATGATTGTATATGTTTGTGTGGGTTTTGCTGCTGTTATACTATAAATCGGCATTTTCTGTTTCTATTGAGATGTAAAATATTGTAGTTAGTGTATTTCTTGTTGATCACAATCGATATTCAATGACTATATTGGCTATGCACGAATAGTTTTGACTCACCAAGTATAAATTTGTATTTTATTCACATAACAACAAATATTTATAATAAACAATATTATGATGACACACTTGGAACGAGCATGATAAATGCTTCTTATTCCATGCAAAAACAAATGTATTGCTCAGTATATATACAGGGTGTCCCAGGAGGAAAGGTCATAACTTTGGAAAATTATAAAACAAGGTATTATCAGTCTAAAATGTTCTATAAGACATATTCCAAACCTCAACCAGTATTGAGATATTGCATGTTAAAAATGGCATTTCCCTATAAGGGTGCCCTAGCTGTCCTAGTGCCTACCCCACATCCATGTAACTACAATTATTTTGCCATATTATTATAATTATAGATATTATACTTCTGTAATTTTTTAAATTATTAGAGACATATTAGCTCACATTGGACCAGTTGGAAACTATTTGACATGGGAGAGTCCATGACAGTTATGCAGGGGGAGGACACTACATAAAATATTCAATACCTTCTCTTAACCCCTTCAGTACCGGTGCCTCTTTTTTATTATATTCTGGTATTTATTAGACGATTTTATTCAGCTTAGGGCGGACGTGTATTAATTAAGAGGCTACACAATATCTCAATTAACTATTTTAAGTTTAACTACCACAGATGCTTCATAAGCTGCATAATATCGTCTAAATATAGCTGAAATAATACAATATACATTTCCGGTAGTGAAAGGGTTAACCGTTGATATTTGGACTTTTTGTTATAGAACATTTTATGCTTAGAATACCTTGTGTTATCATTCCCCAAAGTTATGCTCTTTCCTTCTGGGACACCCTGTTCATAAATCATGAGGGTGTAAACTTCGATAAACAAGTAAATATTTTCTATATAGCAATGTTCAATGTGATAATTTGTTCTTATGTTTTTTTCTGATTTTATAATAGTGTGAGTCTTGCAATACTTTTGGATGTATAATACATTGCATGTAAAGGCATGTATTTATTGCAGGTTAAAACAAGAGTGATTATGTATTGACTTGCGGTAGTGCATATTATAGTGCTTGAGAGTGAACAATAGTGGTAATTACTCACCGAGAAACTTGAGCGAGAGTGAGAGTTAATCCAGAGAATGCATCAATCATGTTTTTGTTTTTAAAGTGACGAATAGTGCGAAAGATTTAGCTTCAATTCTGACAAAATATTACCATATAAAGTAATATTTCTGCTCCATATGCACACATATTACTTGTATATTAAACATGTGAACATTGAAGAACCAGAAAATAGATGTAAAGAGAAGGAACATCACATTTGACCAGTAAAGCCTTTCAGAAGGAACGTCGTAGCTGCTGGGTTAATACATTTGTATAGGCTACCAGTTGTGTTATTGCAATGTGTTTTATACTGCATGCACATTTTATATAGTGTGGGGTGCAAGTGGTTCATTTCATTGAAATGATAATAATGTTACAATGCTGCTAGAGCGATGAAACTTGGCAGGCATATAATTTAGCTCTTCAAATGACTAACTAGCTTGTTTATTTCAGGTTTACAACATCTTAACCCTTATTGTACCAGCGACGTACGTTGGCCGACATTAAAAAAGTCACTCGCCAGTACCAGCGGCGGACGACGTACCTCAGTAATATGCCCTCCGTTTAACTGCCAGTATCGCGCGGTAGCTGCTAGTATGACTTGTAAACATTGCTTTGAGGAATTCGCAACGCTTCTCAGCCTGGGCCAGTATCTCACCAACTTTTGAAGTGAGAGGATGTTGTCTCTTGCCTCTGAAGCTATTTTGGCCACATTGCCAGGTACTGGAGGCTACATTTATGATACTATCCTCTGGTACAGTAGGGGTCAAGTGACTGCAGCAGGACTTTGATTTCCAGAGGTATAACTTTTTGTGAAAAAGGGATGAAATTAAGTACCAGGGCGCTTTCAAATATCGGAATTTGAAAGGGTTAAATCCCACGCAAATCCTTAAGAATATGGTCGGTACATTAGGACATAGTCCTCCCTCATTTGCAACTGTGAACTAAGTATACATGTATAATATATACTTACAGTAGTTTGTATTAGGATGAATAAATACTTCTGGTGGCAGCTGCTCTGATATAACTTTACATAAATATAAAGTGATTAAAACTGTTTTCCTTGGAATTATGATGAAATTCAAACTATTAGTAATGATACAAATTTAACAATATATATACTTGATGTGAGGCTACATTATTAGTATGCAACTCTTAATAATAAAACAAGCAAAACTGTTAATATCGTTGAAGCATAGGTAAAGGTGACTCTGGAGCTACTAGGATAGTACTGGATACATTGGTAAGACGCAATATCTCTTGGAGCTGCTTTTACTCCTCACAGGTAGGATTTCCAGTGTAGACAAAGACTCGTCAGTATGTCGACCCAGAAGGCCCCTGAGCAAGACAATGTCTTTTGACGTCGACTGTGACAACCCCAATTTGAAACTAGCAGGATTTCACTGTGTCAGTAAGTATATCAGTAATTCATATTTTTTCACCAACCAACTTTACTTCTAAACTCAATAAATGAAATCAAGAAATACATGTGGCACTCCAAGGTCTCGAACCTTATGATATTCACACCGAAATTCCGCGCATTTATGCATTACGCTATCAAGACAATACCTGGTAATTACCTGGTGTCTGCATATGTTTACGCTCCATTGAGAAACAAAATAATCATACAGGAACAGGAGTCTGAAACCTGTTGGGGTGCTAGATTTTAGGTTGTTATATAATATATATATATATATATATATATATATATATATATATATATATATATATATATATATACAGTATATATATATATATATATATATATATATATATATACAGTATATATATATATATATATATATATATATATATATATATATATATATATATATATATATATATATATATACAGTATATATATATATATATATATATATATATATATATATATATATATATATATATATATATATATATATATAATTATAGAAGCAATACTCTCTTGTTGCGGGAATCGGAGACGGATGATAAAAATCAACACCAGCTCTGGTACAAACATCTTTATTTTGGTAACGTTTCGGTTTAAGCATAAACCATCGTCAGACCTGAACTGAAATGCAATAAAAGCCTATATGAACGGCAGAGTAATTTGTTAATGTTAATATTCTTATTATTAACTAAATTTAACACATCTAGAATAAAACTTAAAATTAATAGTTATAAAAATAACCTATTACATATTAGAACTAGTAAAGTGAAAGAATAAAATGAGAGACGAAGAAATATTATGTGAGCAATAAAAGGAGGGGGGGGGGAATTTGAAGGTTGGTCATTTAGAACTAACCGACCTCTTTCAAATACTTCCTTTTCTGCCATTCGAAACCACTCTGAATCATCTGATCACCCCATAAAACCCTCCGATTTTTCAATTCTCACCACTGCCCCAAACACAGTCACACGACTCCTGTCGGAGACCCTGCTCACCCAGTTACATAAACCCAGCCTGGGTGTGCACGACTCTTCCACTCCTCTATTCTGTTTCTAATATGTAGAGGTTAGTTCTTATATTTATGAAAACATTTGTTATTAACTTCGCCCCCCCCCCCCCCTCCTTTTATTGCTCACATAATATTTCTTCGTCTCTCATTTTATTCTTTCACTTTACTAGTTCTAATATGTATTAGGTTATTTTTATAACTATTCATTTTAAGTTTTATTCTAGATTTGTTAAATTTAATAATTAATAAGAATATTAACATTAGAAAATTACTCTGCCATTCATATAAGCTTTTATTTAATTTCAGTTCCGGTCTGAAGATGGTTTATGCTTAAACCGAAACGTTACCAAAATAAAGATGTTTGTACCAGCGCTGGTGTTGATTTGTATATATATACCGGTATATATAATTATATGGTACATACTTGCCTGCAGATCAAAATTAAACCACGCACATTAGGGGAATACACAATAATTACTTTCTCTCCCTTTCAGTTAGTTAACGTTTCCTCCTTACTGTACATTTTGGAGGAAGTATACACTCAATTAGAAAAAAGTAATTCTTCCATTTTTAAGGGCATCCATTAGACAAGGTTGCCTCAGTGATCTGGCTCGAGAAGCATATCGAAGTATATCGTCTTGCCAAGCATTGGGTCAGCCTTGCATTAATCCTCGATGCCGATGTAAGGTTTTTATATTTGTCAAAGCTTAAAAGGGGAGTAACACAAATGGAAGTGCCTATATAACAAGTGTGACTGTCCTCTTTACTGAAAATAAAAAACCTGATAAGGCAAAACATTTTAGCACCTCATTTTGGAGTGCCTCCTGTTGTACTAAAAACTGTGCTTCCGTGCTGACCCCCTGCCTAGGCAAACTCTTTCATCTCTGTCTCTCCTGTAACGTCTTCCCTTCTTGCTGGAAGTTTGCTCTCATTCAACATGTCCCAAGGAAGTATGACCACTCTCAACCCACCAACTATCGTCCAATTGCTCTCATCTCTTCTATCTCTAAAGTGTTTAAACCATTCTTGATTCCAAATTTCTTAAGCATTTCTCTTCTCATAATCTGCTCTCAGATCGCCAGTATGGCTTCCTTAAGGGGCGCTCTACTGGTGATCTTCTTTCATATCTTACTAACTCTCGGTCATCCAACTTTTGGGACTTCGTGAGACTTTTTCTGTTGCACTAGACATATCGAAGGCCTTCGATAGAGTCTGGCACAAATCTTTAATTTTCAAACTGCCCTCCTTCGGTTTATGTCCCTCCATATGTGCCTTTGTCTCTAATTTCCTTTCCGGCTGTTCCATAGCTGCGGTTGTAGACGGCCATCGCTCACTTCCTCATCCTATCAACTCCGGTGTTCCTCAGGGTTCTGTCCTACCTCCTATTATCTTTCTAATTTTCGTAAATGATCTTCTCAACTGTACTTCCAGTCCCATCCATTCATATGCAGACGACTCTACCTTACACCACTCAATTAGTTTTCCAGAACACCCCCGCCAGCAGTCCTTCAAAAGCAAACGTAATGAAGCCATAAAACACTTATCTTCTGATCTAGCTACTATTTCCAATTGGGGTAGAAAAAACCTTGTTGCATTTAATGCTTCCAAGACTCAATTTATCTTACTACCCATCAGGAATCTCCAGAGGATTATCCCTTATTCTTCAACAATACAAAAATCAACCTTTCCTCTTCTCTCAATGTACTCAGTGTCTCCTTTTCTTCTGCTTTCATTTGGAAGGACCATAATACCAGTCTCGCTAAGGCAGCCTCCCAGAAGCTGGGTGTGCTCAACCACCTCAAGGGGTTCTTTACCCCTGCGCAGCTTCTTGCTCTGTACAGGGGCACAGTGCGTCCTTGTATTGAGTATTGTTCACATGTGTGGGGAGGATCCTCTCACACCGCACTCCTAAACAAAGTGGAAAGGAAAGCCACATAGTCCTTGGTTCTCTAGACCGACTTAAGTCTGGCCCCACTAAAGAGGGGTTAATACACGCGCTGGCCTTCAAGATACGAATTATGACACAGAATATATGAATATAAATAACATACGCTTGCTGGGTACTGAATGACAATAATTTGTCTTGCAGTATTACGATGCATGTGTTTTATTTATCTATTGCTCTTAAAAATGCTAGTTGTTTATATTTTGAAAATCGAATAAGCATGATCTATAAAAAGGAGGAAACACGTAATTTTACTCACTTTCTTATTTGTTGTTAATAAAAGTTAAAACACTAAGTGCTAGCATACATGGTCATCTGCAGGGGGGGGGGGCGTATCACCCCCCTCCCCCTGGATATTCAATGTGCTAGGAATTTCAAATTTTATCTAATTTTTGTATTATCCGCTATAGAGCAAAATACATTTCTTGACTGCAATTCACAATATATTTCAATTATATCTTTGATTAAAAACATTATTTGAGATATCGTGTATTGCCAAAAAATTAAGGAGTCAGGGTTAGGCGTATCTTTGCGCTTGAAGAGTGTGAAGCCAAGTGGCAGATGACATTTAGACCGGACAAATGTCACCATATCCGTTTCACCCGTTCAAATAAAATCATCCCATTCTCCTACAAACTCCATAGCACATTTTTGGATACTGTTCCCTCCGACAAATATTTGGGGGTCCACATCTCAGTGGACATGAGGTGGACCACTCACGTTAGCAGCGTCAGAGCAAAGACTAATAGGGCCCTGGGCTTCCTGCGCAGGAATCTCACCAAGTGTAACGCAAACATCAAAATTCTAGCATTTAAAACACTTGTTCGGCCGCACTTAGAATACTGCGACTCCGTCTGGGATCCACACACTCACAACAATATAAATAAATTAGAGGCCATACAAAACAAAGGTGCAAGATGGATCAGACGTGATTACAGACACACTACATCTGTCACTTTGCTCAAACAAGACATTAACCCGCTGAGACCCAGCGTCGCACGTGTTGCGTCGGCAATGTTCGATCACCAGAACCCAGCGACGCAACGTTTGCGTCCTGGCCTGTCCGGTCCTAATTATTCCGGTTCTATGGCACCCCGAGGGCTCAGATTTGTATGGGACCTGTGTAAGTATCCCACGCACCCATGCCGATGGTTGAAAACTCTCAAAGTCCAACCGTGTGCGCGTGAGCGCGCAAAACTTGTTTTTTTTGGGAAATTGCCTTCAATTTTTTACTCTTGTAAAATCCGTTTTCGGGGGCTCTGTAGGACCATTTTTTGCACTTTTTTTCCTTGATTCCTAACCCATTCGATATTGTTTCTGGAAAGAAAAAAAAATCAAAACCTGCTGGGCCCTGGTGGTACATTTATTAATAACTAGCTGGGGCTCAGCGGGTTAAACTCGACCCACTTGCAACAAGAAGACAAATGCACAGACAACAGATGTTATATAAACTCACAAACAACTTAGTAGACATAGACAAAGATATATATTTACACCCTACAAGTACACGATTTACGAGACGCAGCCACAACCTAAATTACCACACATATCAGGCAAGCACGGACATATATAGACAATAATTTTTTCCCTGCAGCATCCAAGAGTGGAATTACCTCCCATCTCATGTAGTTAATAGCCCCAGCCTTGATTCATTTAGAACTAGGATCACCAATCATTACATCCCTAATCCTGATCCTGTCCCCAACCATTAGTCCTAAAAAGCACAACCCCCGCATATCATGCCGCCCGAGAGTGGGCCTCTGCGGGTCCCTCAACGTAAACGTAAACGTAAACGTTTGGTGTTGATGGTTACCCACGTTCCTATGGTAACGGCTTCCCCTTTGGTGACCATTGGACAAGGGAAGTAGTATTGCTAAAATGATATTGGTGGTAGGTAGTAGTGGGTATGCTATATTATTTTAGAAAACAGTCAAAATGATTGGACTCTAAGTTTGAGAGTGGAAAGTTTTTAGATCATAATTTCATATTTTGTTCTGAATCTCCACAATCTAGTTAGGTCTTCACTGTGTATTGTTACGACCCGGACTGCGAATAAAACAAGGGTACTTAAAGATTGGACTAGTAATAGGGCACTATGCAACAACGGTACGCTAGATCCAAACCCTTGAACTTATATGCCGGCGAGCAAAACACCTATACCCTCCAGAGTTAATCTGCGATAATGGGGTATCCTTAACTGGGCATAAATGTACTCTACTTCAGGCTAACCCACACTGGTATAGCCTGATAACACACAGGATGCAAGTTACGTTAAAATGTATACAAAAGAATCTATGGGAAGATCAATTAAATCACTGCAAGATTTAATATAATAAAAAGATGCTTCAATAAAGTTACTCTAACCAACAATAAACTCTTCACTCCTATCTGAAAGAAAGTGAAGTATAGTCCTACAGCATAGTCCTGGAAACTTCTGAAGAATGTCTGATGCCCATAAGATGCTCGTATCTTAAACTATATAAAGGCAGGAGGCAGGACACCACACGTGTAAATGGAATACACAAAAAGATAGGACATATAATGTTAACTGACACGAGAATACTATAAATGCGCAACGATAGTAATGCTCGCCACTAAAAGAAGTACTTCCTCATTAACGAAACAGCCTACTATGGTTGTGCAACTCAACAACAACCTAGGCTAATAAATGTCAATAATGGTCGACAGCACTGCCAAAGTTCCCACGAGGCCAGGTGCCGTCGGCAAACGGAAACGTCGCACGAGCCCTCAAGTCGACGATGTTGACACACTACTGCGAAAGGTAACGAATCATGCATATTATTTTTTATTATTATTATTATTATATAGTCATGCCCAATCCAAATGTTTGTAGTGTGTGGTTTATAATCTTTTTAATGTCCTTTGTTGTCATTATGTGGTGTTAATATCATATTTATTATGTAATGTTGTTAGTTATTTTGTACATATTTAAGATTGTAGAAAACCATTCAATATTATTACATAACTGTCTTCGTGGTGCAGCATCGTGGGTATATAAATCATACAATACATTACCGAGTGCCTGTCAGACCACATCAATAATAAACAACATGTAACAACATGTCATGTAACATACTAATTATTGGTAACCACTTTTCAGCTTCAGGACAGGTCCAGTGGCAATAAGGAAATGCAGGCCATGATCAAGACCCGGCTGCGTCATCAGACAAAGCGTGAGGTCGAGGTCCAATCATTGTTTGATTACCTGACCAATCTTGGATCTGATGTGCACCCCTCCCTCCTTGAAGAGATGGATGGCGCCCTCATCAAGGTGATACGGCACTTCAAAGGTGAGACCCGCAAGATCCAGCGCCAGGAGGAGCAGGCTTTGTTGTGCCGTCCTCCCCCACCACCACAGCAAATGGCACACCGCCCGGCCAGGGAGTGCACCCCCCAGAAAGGCCACTCCAGCCATCATGACCAGGGGTATCAGGGTAGGACAAACTACGGCCACCATCAAGAGTCCATGTGGAGCACACCTGGCCCCAGCTTGGGCTGCAACCCACCCATCCCAGGTACACCCGGTCATGCTCCACCAGCTGGCCACCTCCTGAACCTCCCCAGCCCCTCAACACCGCTACCCTTCTCAGGCAACTCACCTGGCACCAGCCAATTCCTGGAGAGCATCCTCAACCAAACTAACATGTAAATAGTGAATAATAAAATCAGTATTTTAGAACTGTGTATATATCTTACCTTCTATACCATGTCGTTTTGCCATGATACCATACCAGCTGGGCAAGTATAGTACCCCCTGAGGAAGTCCCTCTGTTCCTTGGCGAGCCTTGTGATTTGGTTTCCAGCGAGAGACTGGATATCTGCCATCTGCTGACCCACCCTCCACGAACCATCTGTGACCAGGTGTGTCACTGGGTCCTCAGTATCAATGATGGTGGAGGGAATTCCAGGTGTACGTTGGCGAAGAAGGTTGTGCAGGCAACAGCAGGCCAACACAACACTCTCCACCCTCTTGGGTTGTATGGCCATGGTGGTCAATAGACACCTGAATCTGTCAATATATAAATAAACGACATAATTAAATAATTAAATAATACATATATTATCAATAACCATCAAAATATAAGAATAGGTATATTAATTACAGAAAAAAGAACAAATAACCCCATTAAATACATAATTAAATTAATAATAATAATAAAATAAAAAATAAATGAAATAAGGAGATACAAAATATATAAAGAATTACACAAATTAATAATAAATAAATTATTACTATATATCAACATATAATATGAGTTATATTAATAAAACCAACAAATACCCAATACAAAATTAAAATACATAAATAAAATAAATAATGAAATAAATGAATAAAAAATAACATACATAAATAACAAATTAATCAAACGATATATTAATACACAAGTATTATTTGTTTAACAAATAAATCTTAACTCATTTCAATAAATAAATAAATAAATATATACATAAATAGGAACCACTCTTACCTGCTTGCTAGGATCCCAAAGGCGTTCTCCACAATCCGACGAGCCCTTGATAGACGGTAGTTGAAGAGGCGGTTGTCCCGGGAGAGGTTCCTTTGTGGATAGGGCTTCATCAGCCAGCTCCGAAGGGGGAATGCATCGTCCCCGACGATGAAGTAGGGTAGTGGCACGCCAGTGCCGGGTAGAGGTTCAGGGTCTGGTAGGCCAAGAGTTTTCTGTTCAAGGGCAGCACGAAGCGGTGTCCTGCCAAATATCCCTGCATATGAGCCACCCCCTGATGCCCCAACATCGACGTACAAGAAGCGGTAGTCAGCATCGACGAGTGCCAGCAACACAACGGAGTGGAACCCCTTATAGTTGTACCACAAGGAACCACCTTTGGCGGGACACCGCATTGCAATGTGCTTGCCATCAAGTGCACCAATGGTGTGGTGGAAGTTCCATCGTTGGGAGAACGTGTTTGCCACTGCCTTCCATTCCTCCGGTGTGTTGGGACAGGGCATCATCTCGTCCATATACTCAGCTATGAGTGCCTCACATGTCTCATACACAACGTTTGATATTTTGTTGTGTGCCACTCTGAAGCTGTACATGAGGCTCATATAGCTGTCACCGGTTGCCAGGAACCGCAGTGTTATGGCTAGTCGTAGGCCAGGGTCGAGTGCCTTCCGGTAAAAAGTATTGTTCTTTTCAATGCGGTGCGCCACACGTCCTAGTACCTCCCGGAAGACTGCAACATCCATCCGCAGGTAGTTTCTGTAGACTGGCCCATCCTCCTGGGCGAGTTCCTTCAGTAGCTGCTCATAAATACCAAAGGTTTTCCTACGGAGAAGCCAGTTCCGGACCCACATGCGAGGGGTTCTATTCTCCCTCCTTCTTTTCCTCAACAGCAGCTTGCAGATGGCTATATTTGTCAGTAGGTAGTCATTTTCCAGATTTAACTGAACCTGGAGTAAGCGTAGATGTCGTATCGGGTTCCTGGGGACTGTGGTGAACATGGCTGCGTGCAACCGTTACGGTGGCTGAAGGTATACTGATGAGGCCCACCCTTTGGTGTACCTTTTATATACCACACCTTGAGTTCGGTCGCCGTCGTTCGGGGTCATGCGGGCCGGGGTCACCGTCCATACTGAAGGGGTCGCCGCTCATCGGCACAGTAATGAATATTGACGCCGCCCTAACTCCTGTCGACGCCGCCCTAACTCCTGTCGACGCCGTTCGTCGGGTCGTTGTCGACGCACTACGCCGCAGATCGGCACTCCAGCGGCGACCTAAAACTCACATTCAGTCCGGCATGGGCGCCGCTCTATCCCGTCAGGTCGCCGTCAGGCGGCGTGGCCATCCATACTGCGTCCCGTCCAAAACTCACCCCCCCAAATCCTTAAGCTCTCCGCCGAAGGTCGGCACTCCTGACCACGACTCAAGGTCGTGGTCAGTCGTGGCTCAAATCGGCATGGTGTGACGCCTGCTTTAGTGTGCTGTCTGATGGCGTAATGGGATTACAAATGTAAGAGTAGAGGTGCCTGTGTCATTTTCTACAAAGTACACCAATAGGTGTGGATATATATATATATATATATATATATATATATATATATATATATATATATATATATATATATATATATATATAATCGATGCGATTCAGTCTCTTACATAGGAAATAATGTACTCGAAAGATGTGCCTACACACAATTCCCCGGGGTATATATTGATGGCAAGTTATCAGGGAAAGAGCACATTCGTAGCATTGGCGGTAAGTTAGCCAGATCAATTGGTAGTATTTATAAGAGATACAATATATCTTAACTAAAAATGCATTAAAAACAATATATCATAGCCTAATTTACCCCTATTTACTATATTGTAACATTGCCTGTGGCTCAGCAGTAAATCCTATATTCAGCAACTACTCCTACTTCAGAATGTTGTTTTTCGAATAATATCAGGAGTAAGCTACAGAGAACATACTGATCCCCTCTTTAAACATCTAATGATACTAAAGATACAAGATACATATAGACTAGAGTCAGTTAATGTTGTATACAATCAATTACGCCTTCCAACCGCCATTAACTTTCAGAATATATTCAATATTCATCCCCACAGTTTAAGAAATAGTAACTTATTAAGACCCCCTAAACCACGGACTGAAAAATCTAAAATATTTGTTGCTTATTCTGGTTGTATAATGTGGAATACGTTGTCTGATTAATTAAAATCTATCACCAACCATGTAACCTTTAAGATCAAAACGAAACAAATTATTGTAAATAGATACTGATGCAATATTTGTCAGTACTGTTATGTTGATTCAATGTTTAAATAATGACTCGTAACATAAACATATCCAATGAACTAAACATATATTTTTTTAATCACTGGATATCAGCCTATGTACGGAGTAATTATGTGTGTAGGCCTATAAATCATGAGTTCAGCCTTTAAATGATATGGACATATATTTATATTATACTCTGTTATTTGTTTATAGGAAAAATAAAGAATTTGAATTGAATTGCTAGGAAGCGAAGGCGAATAATGAATAAGAACACCAAAGTGAACAGAAACATGTTTATTGGCAACGTTTGAACACCTCACTTGGGTCATTATTAATATACTGTATATATATATATATATATATATATATATATATATATACAGTAAATATAGAAAATACAACCTATCGTGAATATCATATACAGTATCTTGTCGTCATACGAAAACTTTAAACTAATTCAATAGATATGTGTTAATAAAAGCACAACTGAGGTTAGTCCATTAATATATTGGAATTTTAAATATAAAGTAAATAAATAGGAAGCAGAAGTGAAAATAATGTATACGCTCTTTGATATTACTATGTAGAATATGAACTGTTATTGGGGACAATGGGGACTAAAATTCAAATTAGAAAACTGGCGAGTTTGACAAAATCTAATTATGAAAAGAAACAAGGAAGCAAGATTAAACAAACGAACTAATGTGAAGTACATTGATAGAGCTATGTGCGTGACGAATTGAAAGGTGAAATGGAATGAAGGGGGTGGGGTCGACTACGCTTACACACATACCTAATATTAAAAGTATAATTCAATAATAGCACAGAAGGGTGCCTAAAGACAGGCGGAGGTGGTGGTAAGGAGGGACTCTGATGTCACTCGTGTCATGTCGGCTGTTGCTGTCAACAATATCTTAGTTAAAATGAGATTATAGTGACTATCAATCCAACTAGATTATTCAGCCAGCACACTGTAAGTCAAGATAACGTCAGGACTGGAGGCCCTTCTCGAGGACTCCAGTCCCTTGAACAATATGTAAGTTAAAATAGGACTTCAGAGGCTATCAACCCTTCTGGATTATTAACTTGGCAGCTGCAGGAGACTCTTAAGAGGTTTTACTAGGCGACTGCGGGGATACTCTTAAGATCCTAGGCCTAAAAAAACACACTTAAAACACCCCAGTGGCACTTAAAAAAAAAGAAAATGGTGTTTAAGTGAGATAATTCCCCTCTATACCTCCAATCACTCCCTCACATATGTCAAAGTCCCCTCCTTCACCCCCCCCCCCCCTTTCAATTATCACCTATTTTGTTCTTATTCTTGTGATTATTGGTTTATTTATGGCGCCAACACTTCCTACCCAATTTCAAGGTCGAAAGGGAGGGAAGTGGAGGGAGGAGAGAGAGAGAGACAAGCTAGCAATAGCTCGAGTCTCTCTTGAGAGCTCGTGAAGGTAGGGTGTGGTCTCTCTCTCTGTCAACTTCATGAATGAACCGCTCAGCATATTTCGCGTTTGTCACCCCCCTATTCCCACTTGTTTTATTGTTGTCACATGTTACTATCTTCATATTAAACGTAAAATAGGCGCATATGGATAAGTATTAATTATATTTATGGTAAATTAACGATTTTAATGAGGAATTAATGAAAATACCTACGCACAGGGGTATGGTGTATACTACAGGGGCTGTGCAGCCCAGAGGTTAAGCCAGCATACTGTAAGTCAAGAATAGCGTCAGGACTGGAACCCCTTTTCGAGAAATGCGGTCCCATAAACAATATGTTAGTTAAATTAGGACTTTAGAGGCTATCAACCCTATTAGATTATTAAGCCAGCACACTGTAAGTCAAGAATAACGTGAGGACTGGAACCTCTTTTCAAGAACCCCAGTCCCTTGAACAATATCGTAAAATCTGGGTTCTTTATAGTTTGGTTTGAGGCTTCACTGTTGTTTCAGATAGAAAAATATGATGGTTTGGATAAAAGAAAATGGTGTGGTAAGATCGAACAATGTTTTCCGATGTCCTCGTTGAAAGTTGACGTTTGGTTTGACCAGTATACGTAGCATTACAGCTACTACACTTGTACGTATACGCAACTGAGGATTGTAGAACACACAGGATACACTCATTTATTTTGAACAGCTGGTAGGTTGTAATTTGTGGCTTGAATATTACCCGTATTGAATTATGTTGAAATAACTCGGAGATCAGTATTTGAAGTCTGTGCTTTAATGCGAAGATTTGTTTACTAAGAAGAGGGCGGGAAAAGTACAAAAGGAGCCTTTTATGACTTATAATTGGCGAGGGAGAATGTAATGTTTTAAGCTGAGTACCAATACATTTGCCAATGAACAATAGTGGGAAGCATTTCGCACTTAACATTTTCTTCAAAAACTGAAATTCGTTGTAGCCTACATGGTTATGATTTGGAACATAGGTTATGACCTCTAGTGACAAGAGTACACGATATAATTTTCTTAAATTGGGTGTTAATGGAAGAATCAAACTTGGTCATAATGCCTGTGAATATCGGCTTACGGTACACTGATGTTATGAATGAACGGTTTGAATTTTCAATACTAATATCGATAAATGTTAACTCTTTTCGTTCTTTAGTTCGGCAGTAAATTTGATGTTTTGGTATTGGGAGTTCAAGTACTTTAGAAATAACGGGATATGAACTGGGGAACTGAATACTAGGTATATGTTGTTTATGTACCGTTTATATAATAAAGGTTCAAGATTTTGGGGGGGACTGATTTAGCCCTTTGGTCGCTTAGTCTGAAATTTTCTTGGACTTATACCAAGTTAAAGAATTTAGGGACTTGTTGAATGGGCTAGTGCAGTCAGGTCTGTGTGGAATGTGACACCGAGACATTTCGATGTTAACCCTCAGAGCACCAGCTGATTTTATAAAAAAAGTACACTCGGGGACCAGGCGAAAATATTATTTTTTGTTTCCCCTAAAACACCATATATAGCTTCAGAAATGAAGGAAAAACCCACTCACCTAGGTCATTAAGGGGTGGGGGGGGCATCATCACAGGGTGCCAACCGCCTCTTCAAACCTCCCATGCCTGAAGACGACAGCTGGGCGAAGAAGCATGGCTGATGTACAATGCCTCCAGTTTTCGAGTGACACTTATTTACACCACCCGAGCACCATGTGTGCCTTCATAGTTCATCAATTAGCAATATGTATCACATAATGTCATTGTAAGTGAAGTTACAGTGTGATAAGTGCATATAGTTAAGATTTATAAATACCGAGGGCAAGGGTCGCGCGCGTCCTGGTTACCATGGCGACAGGCGGCCAACTTTTCCTGGGACCACAACAGAACGCATGCACGAACACACGGCCAGCTAACTGACACAACTCCCTTTCACTTTCACTAGCATTCTCTGCCTCTCTCACACACTTCGTTTATTGGTTTGATACTTAATCGTATATTTTATAGTTAGAATATGAGTCGCACACATTGTTTGGGCACTATTGACTTAGAATATAGCTTTTCACATTGTATTTTGTACTCATGTTTATCAAACGTATGATGGGGGAGTAAGGCAGTGTGCCGGGGGGGTGATGGTTGTGGTGGAGAGTAGGCAGGAGAGTACAAAGGAGTACAAAGGAAATCAAGCTCCCTGCCTAGGCAAACTCTTTCGTCTCTGTCTATCCTCTAACGTCTTCCCTTCATGCTGGAAGTTTGCTCACATTCAACCTGTCCCAAAGAAGGGTGACCACTCTCAACCCTCCAACTATCGTCCAATTGCTCTTATCTCTTGTCTTTCTAAAGTTTTTGAAACTATTCTTGCTTCCAAATTTCTTAAGCATTTCTCTTCTCATAATCTGCTCTCAGATCGCCAGTATGGCTTCCTTAAGGGTCGCTCTACTGGTGATCTTCTTTCATATCTTACTAACTCTTGGTCATCCTCCTTTCGGGACTTCGGTGAGACTTTTTCTATTGCACTAGACATATCGAAAGCCTTCGATAGAGTCTGGCATAAATCTTTAATTTCTAAACTACCCTCCTTCGGTTTCTATCCCTCCATCTGTGCCTTTGTCTCTAATTTCCTTTCCGGCCGTTCCATAGCTGCGGTTGTGGACGGCCATTGTTCACTTCCTCACCCTATAAACTCCGGTGTTCCTCAGGGCTCTGTCCTATCTCCTATTCTCTTTCTAATTTTTATAAATGATCTCCTTAACTGTACCTTAATTCCCATCCATTCATACGCAGACGACTCAACCTTACACTACTCCATTAGTTTTTCAGAACGCCCCAGCCAGCAATCCCTCAACGACAAACGTAATGAAGCCATAGAACTCTTAAATTCTGATCTAAATACTATTTCCAATTGGGGCAGAGAAAACCTTGTTAACTTTAATGCTTCCAAAACCCAATTTCTCCATCTATCTACCCGTCAGGATCTCCCAGCGGACTATCCCTTATTCTTCAACAATACAAAAATCAACCCTTCATCTTCTCTCAATATTCTTGGTGTCTCTTTTTCTTCTGCTCTCATTTGGAAGGACCATATTACCAGTCTCCATTAAGTTCACCAGTCCATTAAGGCAGCCTCCCAGAAGCTGGGTGTGCTCAACCGCCTTAGGGGGTTCTTTTCCCCTGCACAGCTTCTTGCTCTGTACAGGGGCATAGTGCGCCCTTGTATTGAGTATTGTTCACATGTGTGGGGAGGTTCCTCTCACACCGCTCTCCTAGACAAAGTTGAAAGGAAGGCCTTTCGTATCATTAACTCCCGTCCACTCACCAACTCTCTGCAATCTCTCTCTCTCCGCCGCAATGTTGCATCTCTCTCGCTATTCTATCGCTACTATAATAATCAGTGTTCCTCAGAGCTATCCCAGTGCATACCACCTCCTTTACGTAGGGCACGTGGTAGCCGTCTTGCAACTCAATCCCACCCCTACTCTGTGCAACTCTCCAACCCAAGAGTGAAACGTTACTCTCAAACTTTCTTCTACTCAACATCTGAGCTCTGGAACTCTCTCCCAGAATCAGTCTTTCCCTCTTCCTATGACTTAAATTGCTTCAAACTCCGTGTGTCCAGGCATTTTGGCTCGAACGTCCCTTGATTTTGGCCCTGTCACTCTTTCAACTATGGGGGAGGCACTCGCTATAGGCAGTTATGCCTTTTGCCTCCCTCAATCACATAGAAAAAAAAAAAAGAAAAAAAAAAAAGGCAACAACAGATCTAGTGACCCTTCTAGGTTGCTTGTCCTCCAAAACACTGCGGATCAAGTGTCCAAACAGTGGGTTAGAGTGGGTAAGGGAAAATTGGAAAGGGAATTACTTCCCTGGAACTAATGTCCGTGGCAGGAGTATGGTGGCGGTGGTGTAGGGTAGCGAGGCTGAGAATGCGCTGAGTTATCCAGCGCTGATAAGGGGATGAACAGGTGGCGTGGGTGGTAACGTGGGGGAGAATATTCTAGGGCCGGCATTTCCTCATCTGTTTCGTCTTCTGAGGAAGACAATGGCAGTGCTGCCAAACTTGCTTCCCCCAGGCGCAACCCATAAAAGGTATTGGGGGTTGAAGATCTTAGTGGGGAGACAGTGGGAGGTGATGGTGAAGGCAGGCGTGGGGGAGGACGTACGTGTTGCGGGTGAGGAGTGGGTTCAGTACTCTCCTCATCCTACTCATCATTATCATCCTCAGCTGGTCTCTTCTCACCCCTACATTCCCATGCAGAAGTTTTGAGGAATGCCAAGGGGTCTGGGTCATCCTCGTCCTCTTCCTCACTTGGGAAGTCTATGATGTCCTGGGGAGCAGTGGGGGGTTAAAATACCCTCCCCCCATGCGCCTGAGATGCGACGCGGTGACGAGAGATGGGAACAATGGGGTGCTCCTCTATCATCTCCTCCATCTTTATAAGTGATGGGTGATACTCCTCCCCTGAATCTTCATCATATGATTTAGTGCCACTATCATTGTCAATACTCGCCTCCAGCATTACAAGTGCTTGTTGATCACTAACACCCCTGCGTAGGTAGCGAAGAGAACGGTCTGACATGGTGTCAGACTCGCGAGATAGGCGGGTAAACTTGTGACCCTTCCCTCCTCTCCACACCCTCGCGGCTGGACTTGGGGGGTTGCCAGCTACTGCTATCGTTCTGCCACATCATAAAGTAGTTCCCATGGAAATTTGAACCCTCTAGGTGCCATACGGCAGGAGTAAATAAGTGTGAAAGTCCGGACGCAGGTGCTGCGTCGCTGGGACTGTGTATTACATACATAGGCGACGCATCACGTGCGTCGCTGGGGTCTAGTGGGTTAAAGTTAATAGAAAAAGAGTTTTAGAATATATCTAGGCAAGGCCAAATATGTGATTGTGCCCTTGTGTTGCACCCTGAACAAGGGGTAATTTCAGGTGATGCAGCTTCTTGCAAGTTTCATTATATTGTCCTCTTCTTGAATTTCAATCCGAAAACTATTTCTCGAGTTGTTGCTTCAGGAATATATGCGCCATGTCACTATACACTGCTTGACTATATTGAAATAGGATACACTAATCATAAACGCACTGCACCTACCTGCCCATCAACTTTCGTGAGAATCGGTTCATAACTTTTTCAGATATCTTGTTATTGTTTTCTATGTGTATAAAGGATTCAAAAGGCAGGCTGCCTGTAACGTGTGTCTCCCCCAAAGGTAAAAGAGTGACAGAGAGCCAAATGCAAGGGACGTTGGGGTCAAAATGCCTGGTCACACAAAGTTTAAAACAGTTTAAGTCATAGGATGAACGAAAGATCGGTTAAGGGAGAGAGTTCCAGAGTTTACAAGTTGAATATAAAAAAGACTGGGAAAATTTGCCCATTCTTGGGTTGGAGAGCTGGACAGAAAAGGAGAGGGACTGTGTTGAAAGGTGGGTGCGTGGGTGCCTCGCCCTCGCCGCAAGGGAGGGGGTATGCACTGAGAGAGTTCTTAACCCGGCAAGCGCGATAGGCCTCACGGAAGGCTTCCTATAGGGAACGCGATAGGCCTCACAGAAGCAGGACCATATAAAAAGCCTTCCATAAAAAAAAAGGGCCTATCAAAACAAAGGAATTTGTCTCTAGGTGAGATAATTCCCCTCCAGTACTCATCCATGTAAATCTCACCCACCCCCCTCCCCTCCTTCCCCACCTTATTCCCCCCTCCCTCCCCTCCTCAATTATCACCTATTTTTCCTCTTATTATCATCATTTATCGGTTATTTTTCTCTCCCGCGATAATGTAGCACAAGGGGGTTGCATAAAAGATCGTTATGCAACACCCAGACACCGGCACACACCGCCTCGCTCGTCTCAGTTGACTCCCAGACAGCGAGAGGGGAGGGCTGCCTGTCTCTCTCTCTCGCCTGAGATTATGACCGGGTGGCCAATATCTTAGTTTTTCACCACCCAAATGCTTTTCCCACTTATTTTAGCACTCTTGAAGGTTCATATATACATCATATATGTAAAATAAAAGCATACCGAAAACAAATAATGGTTTATATTGTAAATATAACGAATTCTGTCAGAATCCAGGGCTAGAAATGCACAAATAACTACCCTAGCACCTACGTCTATATTGCGCTTGTCAGGTTAAGAACACTGATTGTTGTAATAGCAATACAAGAGTGAAAGAGATGTAACATTCCGGTGTGTAGAAAGAAATTGTAGGGAACTATTATGAGGGAAGCGAGTTGATGAGGCAAAATGCTTTTGATTCTACTCTTTTGAGAAGTGCGGTATGGGTGGAACCTCCTCACACACGCGAACAATACTTGACACATGGATGCACTGTGTCCCAATACTAAGCAAGAAGCTATGCGGGGGTGAAGAACCCACGGACAAACAACAAACGAACAAACGTTGGCAAAAATATATGCCATGTCCAACTTTGTTGGCGGAGGTAAGACCTAAAGGGGCAATTGGGAGAGCGCATACCTCCACCTGTGCTGAAAGAGGTATGCATTCTACTGATCACCTCCTAAATTGAATCACTTGTTGTTTGGTACATATACTAATTGCTCACCAAATTCTGTGAACATTGGTTCATGATTTAGTGAACCATCTACGCTGACGGAGGTATGCGCTCTACCGATCACTTCCTATACTTATAGCGCATTTTTCAAAGACACTGTGGACCATAGAACTTTTATGTTTTGAAAAACTGGCAAGTTGCTCATGGCAGACCTATAATTTTTAAATATATAATAAAAAAGCATAATTCAGAGATTTTGTTTTTAATTAAACAATAATATTTCTTTTCAACTCTATAGGAATGCAAAAGACTCTAATTCATTCGAAATAATAATTATAAATATATGAATGATCAAATATTTACAACACTCACCCCTGTTAACACTCACCTCAGTTGTATAACATTTGAATCATGCCTTGTAACGAAAGCTGTGAGCGGTTGACCCTTCTAGCTCAGCCAATATAAGCGCAGCATTACATATGAGAAGGGAGGTGTTTTGCCAGCCGTCTCAAACCTTATACTTGCCTGCTGATTGGCCAGCTGTACATCATAGGCTACTTCTTCACCACATGTCAACACCTCATATCCCATAAAAAAACAGTTTGTTCCCTTCGTGAAAGCATCCTAGTCTCATAAGCCATGAGACAATGAGGACAATTGTTGCCGGGATTCTACTATGACGAGAGGAAACAAGATAAACATGAAGAAACGGATCTAAGAAGTCACCCGAGATAGGATATCCCAGCCCACCCGGCTCAACCAATCAGCGGCTCATTCCAATGACGGGTGGACATATACGCAATAAGCGGAACATGATAGAGCCAGAGCACCAGACGGCACCAACTATGACAAACCACTTCTTAGGGTAATCACCTCCGTCCTACCCTATCCTTATACCCAAATCAGGGATATGGGGAAATCCAAAGAGACACGAGAGAGAAGATGAGCAGCAGCAATTACAAGAGTTAAAGAACCGAACTGCCCAGCCTCCGTATGCCCAAATTCACCTGAAGTATCCATGAGCCTGCTCCCACATAGCCAACCTGCATCAAACTTTGCAGGAACCACATGGAGGAGGAGAATTGTTAAAAGAATAACAAGAACTGGCATGAGCTTGATGACCAGCCTGAATCCACAGTAAAGAGAAGAAAGAGTAATGGCGCGATTTTGGTGGCCAGCCTGAATCCAGAATACGAAAACTATATTTAATTAATGGGACCTATTGGACCTATCTGCTTATGAAAAGCGATAAACGAATTGACCCACCTGTGCTGAATTAAGATTGATGTTGCCTATATTATGTGAGACCATTTCAGAGACACAGATAGACAACTAATGATATAAACATATTTTGAGTATTAGTTCAGTTTTCAATTGTTGGTGAAGTGAAAATTAAATACTATTAGCTACTTAGGCAATAGAATATGTTAGTCGATATCAGAAGAGGGAGTTAGTGAGCTCTGAAATATATATACCACAGAGTTTTAGCTAGATAAATGTTGGAAATAGAGCAATGAATGGTAGTTTTCCCCTCCCGTCCACAGCCTAAGTTAGGAGATAGCTTTCGGGTAGATGGAACTCGTTAGCCTTGGTCGGCATCCCATCTAGAGGTGACAACCCTACACAATTCGGGTAGAAAGGACTAGTCAGCCGTGGTCGGCAACCTATCTACAGGAAGCAAACCCCACACAAACCGCCTGCTGCCTTGCAGGTTAGGCCCCTATGGGTAAAGGCTGGGCCCACAGCCAAAGCAGGTACCCCATGTAAAACATGCTTCAAACTCGCCTAATGGCGGCTCGCTGACGTGGAGGGATCTACCTCAGGTCCAGCTCTGGCCCCCTGGGGTTGCATCCTGGTCAGGAGGATCTAGAGGGTAAAGGGCATAGTGATTTTCATCATCTACAGACTGGCACTTTCTGCCTAGAAGTACAGGGGCCCGAACCCGGAGGTAGTGCACCGGGAGGCTGCCCTATCACTAGGCGCATAATACCGGGCCCGCCGTAGTACTGTGTGCACGCACGGATTGCATCCCTGCAGTTGGTTCTGGTGGGGTGCCACGAGGCCCCTAGGTCCCACCCTTATTAAGATCTTGGGATGGCCTTTGGGTGACAACTGTCCGGGGTTACCTGGAGCTGGATACCTGGGGATAGTGACCTCCAACGTTGGCAAAATACCAATCATGACAAAAAATAACTATCAGAGAAAACGTAAGTCTGTTGATATGAAATTGCAAAAGGACACTACCGCAGATTCTTCCCCCAAGTTTAGGTTCGGAAGTGTGAATGTGGGTACTATGAAAGGAAGGACAGGTGAGATTGCAGAGATGCTAGAGAGACGACGAGTGGATGTATGTTGTGCCCAGGAAACCCGGTGGAAAGGGGGGAGTGTGAAGTGGATTATGAGTAAAAATGAACGCTCTCCCCAAGTTTAGGTTCGGAAGTGTGAATGTGGGTACTATGAAAGGAAGGACAGGTGAGATTGCAGAGATGCTAGAGAGACGACGAGTGGATGTATGTTGTGCCTAGGAAACCCGGTGGAAAGGGGGGAGTGTGAGGTGGATTATGGGTAAAAATGAACGCTTTAAGTTTATATTGAAGGGAAATGAACATGGTACAGGAGGGGTGGGTTTCCTGGTGGCAGAGAGGTGGGCAGATTGTGTTATAGAAGTTAAAAGGTTTAATGAAAGACTGATTTTACTAAGAATGAAAGTCGGGGCGAGAGTCATAGATGTTATATCAGCATATGCCCCCAAGCAGGCTAGGCTAGAGATGTCAAAGAACGGTTCTTGAATTAATTACTAAGGGTGGTTGTCGGATGCAAGGAAGGGGAGGTAGTAATTATGGGAGGAGACTTGAATGGACATTTCGGGGCAGGTGCCGACGGATATGAGGGCGTGCAAGGAGGACAGGGTTATGGCCGAAGGAATCTGGGAGGCGAATACATATTGGAGCATTGTACTGCCACGGGGATGGTGGTGTGTAATACTATGTTTAGGAAGAGGCTGAGCCATCTGATAACATATGAATCAAGTGGCTCCAGCAGCCAGATAGACTAATTCCTATCATCAAATCTGACAGGAAATAGGTTAGAGACACTAAGATCATACCAGGTGAAGAATGCATCCCCCAACACAAGCTCCTAGTGTATGACATGTGCCTTAAGTAACGTTCCTGTTAGAAAGTTCATTTGCCAAAAAAGAAAGTATGGTTGTTGGAAAAAGAGGAGTACAGAGACAGATTCCACAACGAAGTAATGGAAATCGAAAGGAGAATGGGTGTTAGGCCAGATGATGTTGATAGCAAATGGAACTTTATTGAGCGCAGCCTCCTCGATACCACAGACAAAGTCTGTGGCGAAACAAAGGGGTCACCCAGGCATAAGTTCTCCTGGTGGTGGAACAACGATGTTGAAGCTGCAGTCAGAGACAGAGGAAGAGATGCTTCAAAGTATGGAAGGAAGGGGGCAGCAAGGAAAAATGCCTGTCCAACAAATGTAATGCTAGAAGAGAGGTCTACAGGGCAAAGAAAACCATACAGGATAGCGTAATAGAACAAGTTTGCAGCACTACTAATACCAATGGGGTTTATAAATTAGCTAAGAATGTGAGGGACTGTAGCCAGGACGTCGTGAGTGTAAGATGCATAAATAATGACAGTGGCATGACTGTTTACACAGAAAACGAAATCAGAGAGGCGTGGAAGGAGGATTATGAAAGACTGCTTAATGTGGAGTTTGAATGGAACAGGGAATAGCTCAGCATTGTAGTCCCAGTAAAAGGACCTCCACTTTTGATAGGGTACAATGCTATTAAAAGTGCTATAGATAAAATGAAGTCAGGAAAAGCCGCTGGGAGCTCCGGCATTGTTGCTGAGATGCTAAAATCAGCTGGAGATATTGGGGGTAAAATTGGTCACAGAACTCATTAATGCTATCATAGAGGAGAAAACAATTCCCGATGCATACAGAAAGGTGTTATTGTAAATATATACAAAGGCAAGGGTGACTCCTTATCGGGGATTTAAAATGCTCGATCAAGTCATGAAAGTCAGCGAAAGGGTCTTTGAATGCATGATCAGAACAAGTGTTGCTATCAGCGACATGCAGTTTGGATTTATGTCAGGACGTGGCACAACTGATGCTACTATCACTCTTAGGCAAATGCAAGAGAGGTACTTAGAGAAAAACAGGGAGTTATACCTAGTTTTTGTTGATCTGGGGAAGGCTTTTGACCGGGTGCCCAGGGAGGTAGTGCATTGGGCTATGAGAAAACTCTTGAGTAGAAGAGTGGCTGGTGCGTGTGATAATGAGAATGTATGAGGGGTCACGGGCAGCAGTTAGAGTTAATGGGGTCCTGAGCGAAGAGTTCCCAGTGAAGGTTGGAGTTCACCAAGGTTCAGTTCTGAGCCCATTACTGTTTGTTTTAGTCCTGTAGGCTCTGTCAAGGGAATTTAGGACAGGACTCATATGGGCGATGTTATGTGCAGATGAACTAGTTCTTATCGCAGATAATGCGTAGGAAGCAGAGGCGAAGTTCAAAAGATGGAGGGAAGGTATGGCAAATAAGGGTCTTAAGAGTTAACATAGATAAAACAAAGGTAATGATTAGTGGAACTATGGAAAGAAGCGGCGACTATCCATGCGCAGTATGTGGAAAGGGGGTGGGAAGTAATTCAATTCAATGTTGCATCTGTAGTGACTCGGTACACAAGAGATGTAGTAGAGCTAGAGGACCTTTGACAAGAATCATAGACTTTGAATGTGCAGTGTGCAAGGGAGATATTGTATTATATGACCTGCCTGTCAGTGTTGATTTCGACAGTATAACACTGGAGTGTGTGAATAAGTTCTGCTACCTGGGTGATACGGTTTCCGCCGGAGGTGGCGCTGAACTCCATTGCTAGAGTCAGAAGTGGCTGGGGAATGTTTAGAGTGCTGTTGCCACTCCTGACCATGAGAGGGCTCCCACCCCCCCTTACGGGTAAAGGGAAGGTGTATACCTCGTGTGTTAGGAGCACGATGACCTATGCCTCGGAGACGTGGCCGGTTAAAGCAGAGGATGTCAATAGAATGGAACGGAATGAGAAGAGAATGGTGAGATGGATAAGTGGGGTTAATCTTAGGGACAGGGTATCGAGCGAGGAATTGAGAAGGCGTCTGGGCATTAGGAGTGTCAGTGAAGTGATGCACACAAGCCGACTTGGTTGGTTTGGACATGTGGAGAGAATGGATGATCAGAACTGGGTGAAGAAATGCCGGACTATGAACGCGGGGGGAGCTGCGCGTAGGGGTGGACCTTGAATGACGTGGGCTTGGATACTCCGGTCCAATCTCGAAATAAAGAACTTGACAACAGAGGCAGCCCTTGACAGGCCCATTACTGTTTGTTTTAGTCCTGTAGGCTCTGTCAAGGGAATTTAGGACAGGACTCATATGGGCGATGTTATGTGCAGATGAACTAGTTCTTATCGCAGATAATGCGTAGGAAGCAGAGGCGAAGTTCAAAAGATGGAGGGAAGGTATGGCAAATAAGGGTCTTAAGAGTTAACATAGATAAAACAAAGGTAATGATTAGTGGAACTATGGAAAGAAGCGGCGACTATCCATGCGCAGTATGTGGAAAGGGGGTGGGAAGTAATTCAATTCAATGTTGCATCTGTAGTGACTCGGTACACAAGAGATGTAGTAGAGCTAGAGGACCTTTGACAAGAATCATAGACTTTGAATGTGCAGTGTGCAAGGGAGATATTGTATTATATGACCTGCCTGTCAGTGTTGATTTCGACAGTATAACACTGGAGTGTGTGAATAAGTTCTGCTACCTGGGTGATACGGTTTCCACCGGAGGTGGCGCTGAACTCCATTGCTAGAGTCAGAAGTGGCTGGGGAAAGTTTAGAGTGCTGTTGCCACTCCTGACCATGAGAGGGCTCCCACCCCACCTTACGGGTAAAGGGAAGGTGTATACCTCGTGTGTTAGGAGCACGATGACCTATGCCTCGGAGACGTGGCCGGTTAAAGCGGAGGATGTCAATAGAATGGAACGGAATGAGAAGAGAATGGTGAGATGGATGAGTGGGGTTAATCTTAGGGACAGGGTATCGAGCGAGGAATTGAGAAGGCGTCTGGGCATTAGGAGTGTCAGTGAAGTGATGCGCACAAGCCGACTTGGTTGGTTTGGACATGTGGAGAGAATGGATGATCAGAAATGGGTGAAGAAATGCCGGACTGTGAACGCGGGGGGAGCTGCACGTAGGGGTGGACCTAGAATGACGTGGGCTTGGATACTCCGGTCCGATCTCGAAATAAAGAACTTGGCAACAGAGGCAGCCCTTGACAGGCCCGCCTGGAAAGCTGCCATTTAGGATGCGAGACTTTAACCACATTCTCTGTGGACAAAACGGTCTTTAAACTTATATGTATGTACTGTATGTATGTATGTAATCAATGGGAAACACGAGAAATAGTTACAGTTTCGCCAAATTATAGTGGGAAAGAAGGATAATTTTGCTTATAGATTAACTTAGTTGTGAGCTAGTTATTACATTAATATATATTACGAATGCTTAGCATGCTAACTAATCGTAAATTATTTTCATTATTTATTGAGTAACAGTACCTTAGTTACTCTTCATTCAGTTTCATTTGAGTAGATACTATGTGCGACCTAAAATTCGGTTTTTGAATAAGTCAAACCTTGAATAGGGCTCATAGTGACAATTCGTTAGGGGAATATCAAATTCCAAGGAAGGGTAGTATATTCTGCAATCCTGATTATGAAATAAAGTCAGAGTACATGATTAACTGCCGAATATATCCAACCCTCTAGATATACGATGATTATGTTACATACAGCAATAACAATAACAATTTGCATTGCACCTTTTCGATTTTCAGCTGGCAAATCGCGATATTCCATAGGGAGTTGTTTATTGTCGAAAATAATCGGTTTTAAGAAGATATGAAAGGGGTAATAAAAATGCACAAAATAGTTTATCAATTAGAGGTATGGAATATAGGTAGTGGTATTCCAGTCAAATAAAAAGTATTGTAATAACGGGTTCAAAAATAAATGCAACGAAACCCCTACCAGGTCTACCCATATACCCAGAAGACACACGGTTTAAAAGAGACACGAGGACCCCAACCTGTCTACCAACATTCCAGGAGGAAATGATCCAACCACAAGCCAAAATAGCCAGCCTCCGAGAGAAGAGAAGATCGAAGAAGAAGAACAGGACACAAGCACAGACAGAAAAAGAAACAACACAGTCTATCATCACAAATCAACGTCCTCTAGTCCTCTATTGTATCAAGAAACAACACAGTCTACCATATTAAAACAACACCCTCTACCAATACCCACGAGAACTACAAGGCCACTAATCAAGGATGACCTGATGCCGGGCAAATCACCTGGGCCTCTTCCGGACCAATTACAAGGTCAGATATACAGAATAGAGGTGTATCCAACCCAAGGACCACATTTGAACTACAACGAAGAAGAGTTTATGCAAATTCCTCATCAATATCCAATGTATTACTATGATAGATGGGATCAGAATAACCCTCTCTACAGTGCGGAAGGCCAAAAATGTCAACAATAACAGATCAACAGAGAGTAAAGACAGTTTTACACCAGTGATAATAGAGAAAAGTCCGAGTTAATGCAAAACAATTATCATACAACCATGCAAGCTTTCTAAAATATGAGTTTAATTTTAAGAACTAAAGAATAACATTCCCATGTATCGCTATATGTATTGTATTTTTAACCATTATTAACTTCACCATAATTATAAAACCAGAATCCAAATGCCCCTAATATTCCGAAACCAATAAACCATGATCCAATTTAAAATCTGAACATCCTCTCACTGAAATTTAGGATTATTAGGCAAACATTGTCGAACCCGTCTATAAACCAACGGCAAACTAGAATGTGGATCCAATGTCAGAGTCGCTACTGTTAGCGTTAAGCCAATCGTCCCTATATTCAGCCACCTCGTAACACTGGAAAGTGCCCGTTCTAGTAAAGTGTAGAGTACCTAGAAGTGTCTCTTCTAGTAAGGTGTAGGTGAGTTAGAAGTGAAAATTCTAGTTGTGCAGGAGAGGCTCTAGAAGTGAAAAGCTCTAAAATAGTAGCTAAGCACTAGAAGTGAAAGTTTTAGATGCATAGAAAATAATAGAAGTGATTATTCTAATTCTGTGTGAAAACATCGTCTCTCTATTATTAAATAAGAGAGGTTTAAAAACGTATGAGCTAACCGCAGACCAGATCTCTCTAAAGGATCATCTCCCCCCAGTCTAAGTGTTTCTATGTGTTCTTGAGTTTTGGAATTGTTGTGAAGGTTATATAAGATATATTAGTGTTCATGTCATAGTAAATTATCGAGACCCCTTTGGTCTCTCATTTCATTATCTTATACCTCATATTTGTGAAAACCTTATATACGTCTTTATCGTGATAAATATATATAATACTCTGGATATAAATCCTTTATGTTCCATATAATATTATATATATATAGGTTCGACCTAAGATATATATAAAACGACACACGCATAAACCTGTTATGAACACTTATAGATGTTATTAATTTGTGTATTGTCAGTGTGTATATAAGTGCGTAGTGAAGTGTTGAAAGAGAGCGTAATACTTATATCTATCCCTTAATTAATATCATTCTAAGTTACGGACATCTCTAGGTCCATTCAAGATATAATTACAAACAATCAGAGATTCATTCCCCTTGTTAATTATTAGATCAGTACGTTCGAGCACCTTATTCATTTATTCTGAATAATTTATTTTATATTTAAACTTGTGAATAATTCGGTCCACCGCGTTATGCGGTGAATAATATTCGAACTTATATTGGGAATTTCTATTTATACCCAACTGTGTTCATCGCCTATACTTCTGGCTGCTTTTCGATTCACTACTTGTTTTGTGATATCAGTTTATATTACATAAATTCATTTCACCCACTTTGTGGTGTTTCAATTCTATTTTCCAGTGCGTTGATTATTAATTTAGACCCGCTGTGGCTGTGTTCATAACCTTTTAGGTTACATTTTATTCGCTACACGTTTTGTGAAATTGAAATTCCTTAGTATTGTTCGTTAAGTCACCTTTACTGACTTAAATTATTTTTCTTAGACCAGGTGTATATTTATTCACCCATTTTTCTTGATTATATATTTGTAAATTAAATTGTCCTCTCTCTAGGACTAACGTAACATTTGTATTTATTCATCCTAGACTAAATATTCCATATTGTTAAGATTTCCAAGTATACGTCGCAGTAACTTTATTCTAGACCCAACCGCGGTTACTTTGACCTTAGTCCTACCTGGTCACGTAACCATAAGCCACCAACCACGCTCTACCTCACCTGTTTGTCTCCGCGATACCAGTTGCCCATATTTTCGCTACGTGATTCCTCTCTATGCATGCTTAATAATTATATTTGAGATATTGTCATCATTCTTTTATGTATTATGTATTATGTTGATTCTGATGCTTTGTTAGTGACGCCATTATTCATGAATAAGTAAAACATATTCAACTTATTCCCAGTCACTGAGTCACCTACTATAGCAATTGGTCTTACGCTCTATAGCTAAGTACCTAATGTGCCCCGCTTTGTATCTAGTTAAGAAATAAACTTGTGAACCATATCGTGTGTATTTATTGTCTTTGGCTGTGATTTGAGTGATCTAGTAATATTTATATCAATGCTAGCTATATGTTCCTGTCGGGCAGATTATGTTCTAAGTTATCCAAATAAGGAACTTATGAGAACAGAATATCAAGCGTGTTGGACTACAACCACGCATAACAAGTATATTGCCTAATCAAAGGTGTTAATAAATTAATGTTAATAAACCCATCTATATTTAATTTACCATTGTTATAACTCTATTTGTTTACAGTGTGGACCGGTGGCCATGACGCTCGGTAAGGAGAGGAGGAACAAGTGTGGTAGGAGAAGGAGGCCTCTTCTGCTGGTGAGATCTTGGGTCCCGTTCTTAAGGGAGGTCACCTGTTTTTTCACTCTACTTTTCTCGCTTTCTCCGGCTTGTATCCATTCTGCCCCATTCAGCCTACTGTTCTAAGACATTTAATACCATCCAGGTGTCGAATATCGCGAGCCAGCATTTTATGGAGATATAAATGTACAAATTTAGCCAGTTGTCTCATTCATTATCCAAAATATGGTGGCTCGCTATCGCTTGCCAGGTATAAATTTGACACCTGTATGGAGATAAACGTCTTAAAACAGTAGGCTGAATGGTGCCGAATGGATACAAGCCAAAAAGAGAAAACAATCAGGTCGCCCCCCTTAACCCCTTCACTATACAATGACGCCTTAGATGATTGTACCCCACTTCCGAATGAAATTAGGAAATAAATCGCCGAATGGACGCATATCCGAAAATGGATCCAAATCCTGCTAACACTACCACATACACCCAACGTGCATACAGCTTTAACTGTTTCTGTACCAGCGTCGTCTGTTATGATATATTTTAGCTATACTTAAACGATTAAATGCAGCTTAGGAAGGATATGTGGTAGTTAGAAGGGTTGATTGAGATAGTTCGATGCTGTATAATTGCTAGAGATTCTTCCTAAACTGAATAACATCGATTAGTAGTAGCCAGAATATAATAACAAGAATGTCGATGATATAGAATGGGTTAAGTGGGTGGTCCAAGAGTGTGGGAACAGGGAGCGGGGTCGTCCTCCAATGAAATCCAAAAAAATTTACGTTAAGCTCCAGAGTACCAAGTGAAGGGGATTTTAATTGTATGTGTATGAAGGAGACCAAAGGCACAGCTGCCTGTAACAAGTGTCTCCCTTAACATTATGAGAATGAACACATTTGCTTTGGGGTGTATTGGAAAGAAGTGTTGTACGTGTGCTTGTTAATTGTAGAGCAATTAATAGAAGGAGATTTTGTTTGAGTTGGCTGAATTACTCTGTGTAGGTGAGATACAAACAGTGAGATATTGATTATGACTCGTCGAAATTCATTTATTATCTTTCGAGATATTGGTCGCAATTACAGACATACAAAGAGACTCACTGAAAGTATTTATGACCACAGTTAAGGGAGCCCACCTCACTTTTTTTCTCTTTATCTCCCTCTCTCTTTGGCTTGTTTCCATTTGGCCTCATTCAGCCCACTGTTTTAAGACGTTTACCCCATCCAAGTGTCAATATTTTCCTGGCGAGCGGTAGCGAACCAGCATACATATATATTTTTGTTTTGACAGCAAGCTAAATTTGTACATTTTTGTTTTAAATGTCTCCGGCGAAGCCTGATTTCTCCATACAATGCTGGCTTGCTATCGCTCGCCAGGAAGAAATCGACACCTGGATGGGGATAAACGTCTTAAAACAGTTGGCTGAATGGAGCTGAATGGATACAAGCCAGAGAAAGAGGGAAAAGGAGAGAAAGAGAAAACAAAAACGGTGACCCCCCTTAATGAGGTGTGAAAGTCACTCAAGGAATATAGACACCAATAACCGTGTTATTTTATGCAATAATAATGGATATAATATCCGGAGATAGAGACAGAGAGCGTGGGAACGTTAAGGGAGGCTGTTTGTTTTTCTGGGCCCCCTCCTGCCGCCCTCATATTTAGACACATTAGTTTATAAATTGTTAGACGCTTGCTCCCTTATTTTGACGACTTTATGACTTTTCACCCCATTTCTTTGTTATTATTAAAACCTGTTGTGCTATTTAGCTGTCTTTTTTTTTGTCCTGTTGAATTTTGCACAGGCCTTTCTACCGAAAAATGCAAACATTTATCTCTAGTGGGGGGGGGGGAAGGGGATGCTGAGGGTATAATCTCTAGTGGGGGGGGGGATGTTGAGGGTATAATCTCTAGTGGGGGGTGGATGTTGAGGGTATAATCTCTAGTGGTGGGGGGGATGTTGAGGGTATAACTTCTAGTGGGGCGGGATGTTGAGGGTATAATCTCTAGTGGGGGGGGGGATGTTGAGGGTATAATCTCTAGTGGGGGGGGGATGTTGAGGGTATAATCTCTAGTAGGGGGGATGTTGAGGGTATAATCTCTAGTGGGGGGGGGATGTTGAGGGTATAATCTCTAGTGGGGGAGGGATGTTGAGGGTATAATCTCTAGTGGGGGGGGGATGTTGAGGGTATAATCTCTAATGAGAGGGTGATGTTGAGGGTATAATCTCTAGTGGGGGGGGAGGGAGGTTGAGGGGATAATCTCTAGTGAGGGGGAGATGTTGAGGGTATAATCTCTAGTGGGGGGGGAGGGATGTTGAGGGTATAATCTCTAGTAGGGGGGATGTTGAGGGTATAATCTCTAGTGGGGGGGGGGATGTTGAGGGTATAATCTCTAGTGGGGGGGGGATGTTGAGGGTATAATCTCTAGTGGGGGGGATGTTGAGGGTATAATCTCTAGTGAGAGGGTGATGTTGAGGGTATAATCTCTAGTGGGGGGGGAGGGATGTTGAGGGTATAATTTCTAGTGGGGGGGGGGGGGTTGTTGAGGGTATAATTTGTAGTAGGGGGGATGTTGAGGGTATAATCTCTAGTGGGGGGGGGGTGATGTTGAGGGTATAATCTCTAGTGGGGAGGGATGTTGAGGGTATAATCTCTAGTGGGGGGGGGGATGTTGAGGGTATAATCTCTAGTGGGGGGGGGATGTTGAGGGTATAATCTCTAGTGGGAGGGATGTTGAGGGTATAATCTCTAGTGGGGGGGGGATGTTGAGGGTATAATCTCTAGTGGGGGGGGATGTTAAGGGTATAATCTCTAGTGGGGGGGGGATGTTGAGGGTATAATCTCTAGTGGGGGGGGATGTTGAGGGTATAATCTCTAGTGGGGGGGGGGGATGTTGAGGGTATAATCTCAAGTGGGGGGTGATGTTGAGGGTATAATCTCTAGTGGGGGGGGGGATGTTGAGGGTATAATCTCTAGTGGGGGGGATGTTGAGGGTATAATCTCTAGTGAGGGGGGATGTTAAGGGTAAATCCTCTAGGGAGGGGGGATGTTGAGGGTATAATCTCTAGTTGGGGGGGATGTTGATGGTTTAATCTCTAGTGGGGGGGGATGTTGAGGGTGTAATCTCTAGTGGGGGGGGATGTTAAGGGTATAATCTCTAGTGGGGGGGGGATGTTGAGGGTATAATCTCTAGTGGGGGGGGGGATGTTGAGGGTATAATCTCTAGTGGGGGGGGATGTTGAGGGTATAATCTCTAGTGGGGGGGGGGGATGTTGAGGGTATTATCTCTAGTGGGGGAGGGATGTTGAGGGTATAATCTCTAGTGGGGGTGGGGATGTTGAGGGTATTATCTCTAGTGGGGGGGATGTTGAGGGTATAATCTCTAGTGAGAGGGTGATGTTGAGGGTATAATCTCTAGTGGGGGGGGGGAGGGATGTTGGGGGTATAATGTCTAGTGAGGGGGTGATGTTTAAGGTAAAATGTGTAGTGGGGGGGAGGAGGGATGTTGAGGGTATAATCTCTAGTAGGGGGGATGTTGAGGGTATAATCTCTAGTGGGGGGGGATGTTGAGGGTATAATCTCTAGTGGGGGGGGATGTTGAGGGTATAATCTCTAGTGGGGGGGGATGGTGAGGGTATAATCTCTAGTGGGGGGGGAAGTTGAGGGTGTTATCTGTAGTGGGGAGGGTATGTTGAGGGTATAATCTCTAGTGGGGGGGGGATGTTAAGGGTATAATCTCTAGTGGGGGGGGGGGTTGAGGGTATAATCTTTAGTGGGGGGGGGGGATGTTGAGGGTATAATCTCTAGTGGGGGGGATGTTGAGGGTATAATCTCTAGTGGGGGGGGGGTGATATTGAGGGTATAATCTCTAGTGGGGGGGGGGGGATGTTGAGGGTATAATCTCTAGTGGGGGGGATGTTGAGGGTATAATCTCTAGTGGGGGGGGGATGTTGAGGGTATAATCTCTAGGGGGGGGGGGGGATGTTGAGGGTATAATCTCTAGTGGGGGGGGGATGTTGAGGGTATAATCTCTAGTGGGGGGGGATGTTGAGGGTATAATCTCTAGTGGGGTGGGGATGTTGAGGGTATAATCTCTAGTGGGGGGGGATGTTGAGGGTATAATCTCTAGTGGGGGGGATGTTGAGGGTATAATCTCTAGTGGGGGGGAATGTTGAGGGTATAATCTCTAGTGGGGGGGGGGATGTTGAGGGTATAATCTCTAGTGTGGGGGATGTTGAGGGTATAACCTCTAGTGGGGGGGGGGATGTTGAGGGTATATTCTCTAGTGGGGGGGGATGTTGAGGGTATAATCTCTAGTGGGGGGGGATGTTGAGGGTATATTCTCTATTGGGGGGGGATGTTGAGGGTATAATCTCTAGTGGGGGGGGGGATGTTGAGGGTATAATCTCTAGTGGGGGGGGGGGATGTTGAGGGTATAATCTCTATTGGGGGGGGATGTTGAGGGTATAATCTCTAGTGGGGGGGGATGTTGAGGGTATAATCTCTAGTGGGGGGGGGATGTTGAGGGTATAATCTCTAGTGGGGGGGGGGATGTTGAGGGTATAATCTCTAGTGGGGGGGGGGGATGTTGAGGGTATAATCTAGCTTGATTGAAGTAAAAAAAAAGTGTATGTATGTAAAGGAGATAAAAGGCAGGTTGCCTGTAACGAGTGTCTCCCCCAGAGATAAAAGAGTGACAGAAAGCCAAATTCAAGGGACGTTTTGGTGAAAATGCCTGGACACAAAGCATAAAGCAGTTTAATCATAGGATGAAGGTAAGATTGATTGAGAGAGAGATAGAAATTTCCAGAGTTACCCAGAATGGGCGCCAATTTAAGGGGGTGTTTCAGGACCGCCTTCTTCCTCATATTAAGCCTAATTAGTTTTAAAATTATATAACATTCGAACCATCAGTTTGCCGATTTGATGATCTTTTGTGGCCTTTAGGTGTTGATTTGATCCTGGCGAGCGATATCGAGCCTGAAACTATCGAGGAACCGACCGGGTCATTTTTCTCAACGTGGGGGGGGGGGGTTATAGTCTGTAATCTTATTACGAGTCGACAACCTTCTTCAGCTGAATAAAATCGTCTAAAAGTTGCCAGAACAACCGTCTAATAGTTGCCAGAACAACCGTCTAATAGTTGCCAGAACAACCGTCTAATAGTTGCCAGAACAACCGTCTAATAGTTGCCAGAACAACCGTCTAATAGTTGCCAGAACAACCGTCTAATAGTTGCCAGAACAACCATCTAATAGTTGCCAGAACAACCGTCTAATAGTTGCCAGAACAACCGTCTAATAGTTGCCAGAACAACCGTCTAATAGTTGCCAGAACAACCGTCTAATAGTTGCCAGAACAACCGTCTAATAGTTGCCAGAACAACCGTCTAATAGTTGCCAGAACAACCGTCTAATAGTTGCCAGAACAACTGTCTAATAGTTGCCAGAACATAATACACAGAATATCGCTGGTACTGAATGGATTTAAATCATAGATGTTCTTGGACCTTTCATGAGTTTCATTCTGCAACGATTAATATGGAAGTATATTAGAAAAGGCAATATCATATACTTTAGTTTAGAAATATATCTATTAACTAATATAAAACAAAATACTGTACATTAATCTCAATCGTTTTATTTTCATAGAAAATAAATAAAGGTGGTTTAGTTGTATTGTGACAGATGGAAGAGAGAGAAGTAGAGGTAGAATGGCACCAGTTTGAGGAAGGAGTGAAAGCAAGTGCAGAGGTAGTATGCGGTAAAAGGAAAGTAGGAGGCAGAGGTATCAGGAAGGGAAGCGAGTGGTGGAATGATACGGTGAGAAAGGCAGTTGACGAGAAGAGACTGTTTTGAGAGGGTTTTACAGGATGGTAGTGGTGAGGTATGGGAGAGGTACTGTACAAGGAGAAAAGGAGAGAGGCAAATCGGAAAATTAGAGAAGCGAAAACAGATGCAAACGAAAGGTGGGGTCACAGTTTGAGTGCAGGACTGCAGGACTGAATACCAGGACTGCATACCATCGAAAATATGGCGTACAGGCCATAATAATAAGCCCAAATAGTGGAATAAAGATATTTCAAACTGTCTGCTTGCTAAAAAGTTTGCTAATGATAGATTAAAATCCTTACAAAATTACGAAGAACGGGTGAAATTTGTAGAGCTACAACGCATAGCCAAACAGTTAATTAAGCAAAGTAAAAAGACCCTGGAGTTACATGTTGCGAATCAAAGTAAAACAAACCCGAAAGAATTCTATAGTTATATCAGAAAGAAAAAAGTAGTTACTTCAACTGTTGGACCGTTAGTCGATGAAAAAGGAGAATACACCAAAGACGAAGTACAAATGAGTAATGCCCTCAATACCTTCTTTGCATCAGTTTTTACAACAGAAGACCTAAGTGATATCCCTACACCATCGCCGATTCAGATTGATAATTCAGATGTTCTAAGCAATATCACCGGTACAGAGAGAGAAGTGTTGAATTGTGTAGATAAACTCAAGGTAAATAAAACTCCTGGACCTGATACAATCTCACCTAGAGTCCTAAAGGAAGCTAAGGATGAGCTCTCTAAACCACTGACATTGCTATTCAATAAATCCTTGCAGTCTGGAAATATGCCTGATCAGTGGAAGCTAGCCAACGTAACACCGATATTAAAAAAAGGCAGCAAATCCCTACCCAGTAACTATCTTCCAATTAGCTTAACCTCAATTGTATGTAAAATGCTAGAAACACTCATAAGAGACAGACTCGTAAATCACTTAGAGGAAAATAACATACTTAAAGATACTCAACACGGCTTTCGTAAAAAACGTTCCTGTTTAACAAACCTCTTAGACTTCTTCCACGATATCCTTAACCTCTACGATGAGAGTAAAGCTGTAGATATTATATACCTTGATTTTCAAAAGGCCTTTGACAAAGGCCCACAAACGTTTACTGCTAAAACTAAAAGCGTATGGAATTCAAGACGGTGTGTTGAAATGGATAGAAAATTGGCTCAGCGACAGAGAGCAAAAAGAGTAGTCATAAACGGTAAGGCGTCTAAATGGACCAATGTAACTAGCGGGGTACCCCAGGGATCGGTACTAGGACAAATGTTCTTTCTAATTTAAATCAACGACATAGATGAGGGTCTCACCTGTACAATCTCAAAATTTGCTGACGATACAAAAATTGCAAATAGCGTACTTACTCTCAAAAGAACAAGTTGACGATATGCAACACAAAGATAAGTTGTCATGTTGGGCCCAAATTTGGCAAATGAGTTTCAATGCGGATAAATGTAAAGTACTACATATCGGATACCAAAATGAGAAAGCAAACTATTTGATGAATGGCACTCAGCTTAAAAATGTAAAAAGAAAACCGATCTTGGAGTAACAACATCGAGTAACCTAAAACCGAGTCCACAATGTTCAGAAGTTGTTAAGAAGGCAAACAAAATAATTGGCTTTATAGGCAGGTAATTTGAGCATAAATCCAAAGACGTTATCCTAACCCTTTACAATTCCTTAGTTCGCCCTCTTCTGGAATACTGCGTTCAATCCTGGTGCCCTTATTACCAAAAAGATATAGACAAGCAAGAACGAGTTCAACGTAGAGTTACCAAAATTATACCTAGCCTAATGAACAAACCATACGAGGAGGAGCGTCTTAGAGAATTAAATCTATTTCCTTTAACCAAGCGCAGATTAAGGAGCGACTTAATTCAAGTGTTTAAAATAATCAAAAGCATCGACACTATGAACTGTAGTAAGTACTTCACTATCACCAATCTAATTACACACAGGGAAACAGGTACAAAAATATTGGTAAATCTTTTAACTCACATGAAGCTAAACATTTCTTCTTCAATCGAGTTGTCAACTTATGGAATGGGGTTCCCCGAGATGTTATAGACTGCATCACTGTTGATTCATTTAAAGTTCGCCTAGACAAATATCTCGCATCAAACCCGCGACTGACTGCGTTTGTAAATTAATAACTTTATTTTATCCTCCCCTCAGTTACTAACCTATCTGTCCCCTACTAACTTCCTAATCTTGCCACGGACATTAGTTCCAGGGCAGTAGTTCCCTTTCTAATGTTCCCTTACCCACTCTAAACCACTGTTTGGACACTTGATCCTCAGTGTTTTGGAGGACAAGCAGCCTAGAAAGGTCACTATACTGTTGTTGCTTGGTTTCCTTTGTACTCCTTTGTACGAAGAGTCAACAAAAGTCAGCACGTGTTGACACGTGTGTCCTTTGGATTCTTGACGGGGACAAGAAATTTCATGCAGGCATGAAATTTCTAGGCCACGTCACGAGTCCCCAGGACACACCCCGATACCAACACGACTCACACGAGTGTAGAGTGTAACACGAGTCACGAAGAGTATGCACGAGTCATGGCCGAATCTGAAAATGTCCTCACTCGTGCTGGACTCGGGCACCGACTCTTGTATGTGTCAATCATACTTTAGGAACCAGTTTGGTTAAGGGGGCCCACCTCGTTTTTCTTTCACTTTCTCTCCCTCTCTCTTTGGCTTGTATCCATTCGGCCCCATTTAGCCTACTGTTTTAAGACGTTTACCCCCATCCAGGTGTTGATTTCTTCCTGGCGAGCGATAGCGAGCCAGCATTGTATGGAGAAATCCGGCTTTGCCGGAGAAATTTTTCTATCGAAAAATTTACAAATTTAGCTTACTGTAAAAAAGATATATATATATATACAGTATATGCTGGCTCGCTACGACACCTGGATGGGGGTAAACGTCTTAAAACAGTAGGCTGAATGGGGCCGAATGGATACAAACCAAAGAGAGAGGGAGAGAAAGAGGAGAAAAAAAAGCGAGGTGGGCTCCCTTAAGTGTGGCCGAACAAGTGTATTAAATGCTAGAATATTGACTTCAATGGTTCGTGTGAGCAGACTTAAGGGGAGGCAGACCGTTTTACTGGACCCCCTTCTCCCTATTGCTTAGCCCCACTAGTTTTGAAAGTTATAAGACGTTTGGCCCATTAGTTTGGCGATTTTAACACCTTTCGCCCCATTTCGTTGTCAATTTTAAGACCTTTCGTGCCATTTAGGTGTCGATCTTTTCCTGGCGAGCAATAACGAGCCTGCAATTTTAAGAGAAATCGCCCTTCGGCCGGGACATTTTTCTACCGAAAAATGTACAAATTTATCTTGAAGGGGGGTCTAGGGGGTGTTTTTCTAAGCTTGATTTAGGTCTAGGGAGGAAACTAAAAACAAATATAATATTATGAATAAATGAATTAATAGACCAAACAAACTGGCTGCCTCCCCTTAAGGGGGATGGAGTTCATGTATTGGTTTATCTATTTTATTAATTTATTATTATTTTAGTTTCCTCCCTAGACCTCCATCAAGCTTAACCCTCCTGGCCCGGGCAGGCTCTCAAAATGACAGTGTGGGCTACCCGGGCGATCTGGCCGAAAAACGTCTAGGCCTAGGCTACCGTATTTTTGTTTAGTTTAACTGCTAGAAATTTCCCACGCATCTATAAATGTAGTGCGATTTCCAATCTGTAGATTGGCGTTGAGTAGAGCTCTCTATGTCAACTGGTTCAGTTGTGATGACGATTTCAGTGGAGAGCACTTGCAGGCGATGTTACCAATATGACGATCTTTTCACTACTGAAACAACGACATACAGACATACAATAACAAACGAGTCTTCTCTTTCTTGTTTTCGGAGGTGCGGTGACGTAACGATCGGCTTTGTTTACATGCGTCGGACGCACAGCGTTCAGACCAAGCTGAATAGGCTTTCAAGCTTACAGATTTTAAAATGACACCCGGGCTCCTGCCCTTAATTTGTGGTGTCATTTTAAAATGACAACCGGGCCAGGAGGGTTAAGATGGGTGACCTGTTTTTGTTCTGTCCTTTTCTATCTTTCTCTGGCTTGTATCCATTTGGCCCCAATCAGCCTACTGTTTTAAGACGTTTATCCTCATCCAGGTGTCAATTTTTTACTGGTGAGCGGTAGCGAGCCAGCATATTTTTTATTTTTGTTTGACAGCAGGCTAAATTTGTACATTTTTCGATAGAAAAATGTCTCCGGCGAAGCCGAATTTCTTCATATAATGCTGGCTCGCTATCGCTCGCCAGGAAGAAATCGACACCTAGATGGGGATAAACGTCTTAAAATAGTTGGCTGAATGGGGCCGAATGGATACAAGCCAGAGAAAAGGACAGAAATAACAAAAAGCAGGTCACCCCCATTAACAAAACATCCCCAAGATCCCCTTTCGAGATGAATGTATACATTTATCGGTAGAAAGATTATCATATGAAAGACACACACACACACACACACATACATAGTACATACACTCACACATATACACACACACATACATACATACACACACAGACACACACACACAGACATACACACACATACATAGTACATACATACACACACATACATACACTCACACATATATACACACAGACACAGACACAGACATACAAATACACACAGACACAACACACCCACATACACACACACAAGGCGAGATGGGTATCATATGGTTCACCTAAGCTGATGGCTACCTAAGCCTTCGGGCGAGACGGTACCGTTTATAGTGAGAATGGTACCATCCAGATCCACCCTAAGCCTTCGTTTCCGATGTCGCCAATTGGCTAAATACAGACTACACACACATCCACAGCCATTCCAACAGTACATAAAACACTTAACATGCATTTCATGCAATACATTCCCAGTTAAGGAGGCGCGATAATAATGAGCTTAGCTCGCATTGCGTGGATTCCCCTTGACGAACAAGTAACTGAGTAACATACATACATACACACACACACAGATGCCCTACACTGTTTATCCTGTACATACATACATACATACATCTTATGCTCCCTGTCTCATGTGGACCATTACAAGAGTCACTGCTAGTAATTACCATATGACACCTACACACATACACACACACACACACACACCTCACACACTCACCCGCCAGCTTTAGTCACTCATCCGCCGGCTTTAGCATCGCCACTGAGAAAACTCGATCCTAATTTGAGTATTTCATATCCCAATTCCCTTTATTCATTGCATGAACAGTAGTTAAGTGCTTGTTTAACCTCCACATAGTTCTGTAGTTGCCGTGCATGTTATTTTATTGCTTTTCTGACTGATAAACATTGTTGTTTACATTTGTTATCCTAGCTTGTAGCAGACGACGCACGCGCACCTCTAATCGACCTAGCTTTGTATTTTCTTATTAACTCTAGTAGTTATCGTATTCAGTATCCTACTGTATCTATATATATCTGTAATTTTAGTTGTTGCTTGCATGATCTTGTAGTAACCTTTGACTGATAACTTTGTTTATCTAAATATAATCCTGCATGACTAGCCTACAGTGACACCAGTGCCATCTGTTGATACAGTATATTAACCCCTTGTGTGCAGTTACACTTTATTTTTATATAATCTCTATTTGGTGAATTGTATATTTAGTTACATATTCTATATATATATATATATATTTGTTTAGCTTTTTTAGGTAGGTTATCACCCCTGGTAGCCTACTTCTGCATATTTCATACTTTTTTGTTTTTGGTTATTTTTGTTTTCGGTTAGTCTAGGCTATCATCCCTGGTGGCCTATTTCTGCGTACTTCAATTTTTAAATTTTCAGTTAGGCTATCACCGCTGGTGGCCTATTTCTGCTTACCGGTATTTCATAATTTTTGTTTTCGGTTATTTTTGTTTTCGGTTAGTCTAGGCAATCACCGCTGGTGGCCTATTTCTGCGTACCGGTATTTCATAATTTTTGTTTTCGGTTATTTTTGTTTTCGGTTAGTCTAGGCTATCATCCCTGGTGGCCTATTTCTGCGTACTTCAATTTTTAAATTTTCAGTTAGGCTATCACCGCTGGTGGCCTATTTCTGCGTACCGGTATTTCATAATTTTTGTTTTCGGTTAGGATAGGCTATAACCCCTGGTGGCCTATTTCTGTTTATATAAACATAAAATTGTTTTCGGTTCGGCTATCACTGCGTATTCAAATTTAATTTTGTTTTGTTTTAATTTTCGGTTATCACCGCTGATAACCTATTTGTGTGTATTTCAAATTTTTTGTTTTCGGTTAGGCCTATTTAAGTAAGTGAAGTGTGTTTAAAGTGAGTTTAGTGTTTTTAAAGTGAGTTAAGTGTTTTTAAAGTGAGTTTAGTGTTTTTAAAGTGAGTTTAGTGTTTTTAAAGTGAGTTAAGTGTTTTTAAGTGAGTGAAGTGATCTGAAGAAAGTGATCGTCACCATGCCTCGTGCCTGTACGAACTGCGCCGCTAGGTTTGGTGCTTCCATGTTTGCTCCTGCCGATCCACAAGTCTGCCGACTCTGCCAGCAACGAGAGGATTTGACAGCAAAATTGGATGAAGCCCACAACAAGATCAACGCCCTCACCAGGAAGCTGGAATCACTCCAAGAGTTTGTAACACTCAACGTTGGAGTATCACTAACTCCAATTGTTTCAACTCCAGCATCCACCACCGCCCCAACGTCATCTGCCAACAATCCAACACCTGCAGTAGACACTGCAGCAGATGCTTCTGACGAACCTGAGCCGACATCAAACCAGGACAGCCGCCCTGTTCACCTTAGTCTCTCCCCAACTCCTCGTGCAAGAAGCCTGCTAGCACGAACAGTACCAACCCCTCGCCCCCGTTCTAACCACTCCTCTTCTCGACCTGTACATAGAATCCCGCCACCACAGGATTCCGGATTTACACCAGTGAGGAACGGTGCACGGCCAACGCAGAAAAGGTCTCATCTACCAGTCACAATGTCAAACAGATTTGAGATATTGGTAGAGATGGAAGACGAACCAGAAGAGACCAGGCTCATTGGGGATTCCATCCTACGAGGACAGGTCGAAGAGTTCTGCGACAGAGTCCCAAATCAACGAAAAAGATTTTGCATCCCAGGAGCTGGACTGGACGACATTGTGGAAGCCTTCGAAGATACCACAAAGGATGCAAATGAAAATACCCTTTTTGTCATCCATGCTGGTTCAAATGACGTCATGCGCACCAGATCCGAAGAGTTGATGGAGAAATATCGCAAGATGATCCAGCACTACAAAAACAAGTCAAGGAATATCATCATCTCAGGCATTCTCCCCAAGATCGACGCACCTGATAAATTCTACGACAAGGCCTTCAGCACAAATAGCCGACTAAAATATTTGTGTCTGAGGGAAGAAGTTGAATTCATCAACCTCTGGGACAACTTCTACAACCAGCCTACTCTGTTCCGCAAGGATGGCACTCATCTAAACCTTGTGGGTTCAGCACGCATGGGTCGTCTCCTACACGAAGCAGTCCGCAGCCATGGATCAAAAAACGCCATCAGAGAAGAAGCAGCAGTGACATAAATCATCCAACGCCAAGAAAAAAACAGAGACAACCGAGGACCACCAGCAATAAGGACCGAAGACAGCGAGGACCGAGGACAGCCATGAACATAAATGTAGATCCGACAAGAACCAAAAATATTATTAAAGAGCGTTCCGTGAGTTCTAAAATAACAAATTTAAAGGTTTTCTATGCAAACGCTCGTAGCATACGCAATAAATTTTCAGATTTAGAGGAGCTAGTGTTTACAGAAAATTATGATGTGATTGGCTCAATACAGAAGATAGAGACTTTTTAGCAGAGTATTCACTTCCCGGTTATGTAATGTTTGAGAAAAGCCGAATAAATCGAAATGGAGGTGGCGTTTTACTTTATATCAAAGAAAGTCTTAACCCTACCCTCTTGTCAAAACCTCAAATTGTGAACGTCGACGCATCTTTTGTGCTAATAAAGAATAATAAAGGTACAAAAATAATACTTGCATTAATATACAGACCTCCAGCTCAATCAGTGCAAACTGACCGAGAAATTTATGAACAAATTGCAGATGTAAGTAACTCACAAGATACCGTAATTTTTGGCGACTTTAATTTACCTGTGACCAAGTGGGGCGATACTCTTACTTCACACTCCGGACATGACTTGTATACGAACTTGCAAGAGAGTTCGCTTTATCAATTTGTTCGAACGCCGACCCGTGGTAATAACGTTCTTGACATTGTACTTGCAACAAAAGAAGAATTAATAGAGAATTTGAATGTTGGTGATGAATTCAGTAACAGCGACCATCGTACGATAACTTTCACTTTAAAGTTTACTAGTAACGAACCAAATAGTAGCATCGAACAAGTCCCTAATTTCAAGAAAGCAAACTTCCATAAACTTAGAGCTATGTTTAAAGAAACTGACTGGAGCTTTTTAATTAACAATAATGACATAAATACATCTTGGAAGTTATTCGAAACCACTTACCTAAAAGCAGTGCAAGACTGCATACCATCGAAAATACGGCGTCCAGGCCATAATAATAAGCCCAAATGGTGGAATAAAGATATTTCAAACTGCCTGCTTGCTAAAAAATTTGCTAATGATAGATTAAAATCCTCACAAAATGACGAAGAACGGGTGAAATTTGTAGAGCTACGACGCAAAGCCAAAAAGTTAATTAAGCAAAGTAAAAAGACCTTAGAGTTACATATTGCGAATCAAAGTAAAACAAACCCGAAAGAATTCTATAGTTATATCAGAAAGAAAAAAGTAGTCACTTCAACTGTTGGACCGTTAGTCGATGAAAATGGAGAATACACCAAAGACGAAGTACAAATGAGTAATGCCCTCAATACCTTCTTTGCATCAGTTTTTACAACAGAAGACCTCAGTGATATCCCTACACCATCGCCGATTCAGATTGATAATTCAGATGTTCTAAGCAATATCACCGTTACAGAGAGAGAAGTATTGAATTGTTTAGATAAACTCAAGGTAAATAAAACGCCTGGACCTGATACAATCTCGCCTAGAGTTCTGAAAGAAGCTAAGGATGAGCTCTCCAAACCACTGACATTACTATTCAATAAATCCTTGCAGTCTGGAACTATGCCTGATCAGTGGAAGCTAGCCAACGTAACACCGATATTCAAAAAAGGCAGCAAATCCCTACCCAGTAACTATCGTCCAATTAGCTTAACCTCAGTTGTATGTAAAATGCTAGAAACGGTCATACGAGACAGACTCGTAAATCACTTAGAGGAAAATAACATACTTAAAGATACTCAACACGGCTTTCGTAAAAAACGTTCCTGTTTAACAAACCTCTTAGACTTCTTCCACGATATCCTCAACCTCTACGATGAGAGTAAAGCTGTAGATATTATATACCTTGATTTTCAAAAGGCCTTTGACAAAGTTCCCCACAAACGTTTACTGCTAAAACTAAAAGCGCATGGAATACAAGACGGTGTGTTGAAATGGATAGAAAATTGGCTCAGCGACAGAAAGCAAAGAGTAGTCATAAACGGTAAGGCATCTAAATGGACCAATGTAAGTAGCGGGGTACCCCAGGGATCGGTACTAGGACCAATTCTCTTTCTAATTTACATCAACGACATAGATGAGGGCCTCACAATCTCAAAATTTGCTGACGATACAAAAATTGCAAATAGCGTACTCTCAAAAGAACAAGTTGACGATATGCAACACAATCTAGATAAATTGTCATGTTGGGCCCAAATTTGGCAAATGAGTTTCAATGCGGATAAATGTAAAGTACTACATATCGGATACCTAAATGAGAAAGCAAACTATTCGATGAATGGCACTCAGCTTAAGAATGTAAACAGAGAAACCGATCTGGGAGTAACAATATCGAGTAACCTAAAACCGAGTCAACAATGTTCAGAAGTTGTTAAGAAGGCAAACAAAATAATTGGCTTTATAGGCAGGTCATTTGAGCATAAATCCAAAGAAGTTATCCTAACCCTTTACAATTCCTTAGTCCGCCCTCTTCTGGAATACTGCGTTCAATCCTGGTGCCCTTATTACCAAAAAGATATAAACAAGCTAGAACGAGTTCAACGTAGAGTTACCAAAATGATACCTAGCCTAAAGAACAAACCATACGAAGAGCGTCTTAGAGAATTAAATCTATTTCCTTTAACCCAGCGCAGATTAAGAGGTGACTTTATTCAAGTGTTCAAAATCATCAAAGGCATCGACAATATGAACTGTAGTAAGTACTTCACTATCGACCAATCTAATTACACACGGGGAAACGTTTGCAAAATTATTGGTAAATCTTTTAACTCACACGAATCTAAGAATTTCTTCTTCAATCGAGTTGTCAACTTGTGGAATGGGCTTCCCCGAAACGTTATAGACTGCATCACCGTTGATTCATTTAAACTCCGCTAGACAAATATCTCGCTTCAAACCCGCGACTGACTGCGTTTGTAAATGAATAACTTTATTTTATCCCCCCCTCAGTTACTAACCCATCTGTCCCCTACTAACTTCCTAATCCTGCCACGGACATTAGTTCCAGGGCAGTAATTCCCTTTCCAATGTTCCCTTACCCACTCTAAACCACTGTTTGGACACTTGATCCTCAGTGTTTTGGAGGACAAGCAACCTAGAAGGGTCACTAGATATGTTGTTGCTTGATTTCCTTTGTACTCCTTTGTACTCCTTTGTACATACACAGACATATTCTCTCTCTCTCTCTCTCATAAGAACATTACGGGACTGGCCTGAGAGCTTCCTATAAAAAAGTCCTTCACCACACACACACACACACACACACACACATACACACACACACAAACACATACACATGTGTGTGTGTGTGTGTGTGTGTGTGAACAAAATATACAATGATAATTATTGCTGGTACTAAAGAGCGACCCATTTGGAATCCTCCTTCAAAACTGTCTTAACCCCTTCTATACCGAGACTTCCTTTGAACTATATTCTGGCTACTTTTAGGCGATTTTACTAAGTTTAAGAAAGATATCCAGCAATTAACAGGCTTTGAACTATCTTAATTAACCCTTTTTGCTACCACAGATCATTTTTAAACGGCACAAAATCGGCTAAATATAGCTAGAATAATATGAAAAAGACGTCGCCGGTATAGAAGGGGTTAACGAAAGGCTTGATTATAAAGTAAAACTAATCATAAGTAATATATTTTAATGAACATTGTAGATACACTCAAATATGTTATACGTGATTGTTTATAATATATCTATAAATGGACAGAAAGCGTAAGATATAGTATATGGCATATTAACCCATTCAGTACCAGGGACGTTCATTTCACCTTAATCTGGTAACTATACGACGATTTTATTCAGCTTAGGAAGGACCTCTAGCAATAATAAGGCTTCAAACTATCCCAATCAACCTTTCTAACTACCACATATCCTTCCCAAGCTGCATTATATCCCTCAAATATAGCTAGAATAAAATATAACACACGTTGCTGGTACTCAAAGGGTTAATGAAGGTAATACCCATATGTGTGTCATATGTCAATTCGATATTTGAATTACGATGTTATATCAATATTCTTTGGACCCCCAATTTGTACATGATTTGTACATGATTTCTACATGATTTGTACATGATTTGTACATGATTTGGTATGCAGTTTTTAAAATACAGAAACAAATATATAGGCCTATATATATATATATATATACTGTATAGGGGGCTTTCCATAGTTCATTCTTTAACCCATGCAGTACCAGGGACGTCCTTTTCATCATATTCTGACAACTATTAGACGATTTTATTCAGCTTAGGAAGGATCTCTAGCAATACTAAGGCTCCAAACTATCTCTACCAACCCTTTTAACGACCACAGATACTTCCTAAGCTGCACAAAATCGTCTAATCTATTTTTGTATTAATTTCACCACACCACCAAACACCTCCAATGCAATTAATGAAAGCATATATGTGATCCACCGGTATTGGAACCTGGGTTATCACACACATATTTTTAGACACCTTAGCCATTACACCACCAAGATGGTTATAGGTTTATGCACACGCCTATGACTTATTATCCATTCTCGAATACTGGATATTAATCTAATCATGTTCATATTCCCTCCGCACTATGGTAGCCTAATGTTTAAGTGAGAGGAAAGAATATTCTTGGGGCACAAACCATATAGAACGGCCTCGCTACGAAAATATAGCTAGAATAAAATATAACACACGTGGCTGGTACTCAAAGGGTTAAAGGATATGTACACACCAAGGCCCCAACTAGACATAATATGGCGCGAAACGTCCGTCTTGAAGTAAAATTTAATCTAATTGACACACCTATCCCTGTCTTTTCCTGATATGCACAGTTAAGCAGGTATCACACGAGAGCTTTTTTAGTCAACATTCGATAACCAACTTTTTCTGGCAACATATCTAGAATATTGTGAACTGGTATCGGAAACAAGACTGATGATAGATAAATTTAGGCAACTGCAATAGTTAAAATGTTTACCTCATAAGCTGCCAGACCAGTGTTGAGCAAACATGTTGAGTGAAAAAGCGCTCGTGTGATACCGGTTTTATACTCATTATAGTAAACTACCTTGTTTATTTGTGTCATATTGTTTCATTTCTTGTACTAAACCCGGTATCACACGGGCGCTTTTTTACTCAACATTTATCCTTAACACTGGTCTGGCAGCATAGGAGGTAAACATATAGTATTTCTGTAACTATTTATCCTTAACACTGGTCTGGCAGCTTAGGAGGTAAACATATATAGTATTTCTGTAACTATTTATCCTTAACACTGGTCTGGCAGCTTAGGAGGTACACATATATAGTATTTCTGTAACTATTTATCCTTAACACTGGTCTGGCAGCTTAGGAGGTAAACATATATAGTATTTCTGTAACTATTTATCCTTAACACTGGTCTGGCAGCTTAGGAGGTAAACATATATAGTATTTCTGTAACTATTTATCCTTAACACTGGTCTGGCAGCTTAGGAGGTAAACATATATAGTATTTCTGTAACTATTTATCCTTAACACTGGTCTGGCAGCTTAGGAGGTAAACATATATAGTATTTCTGTAACTATTTATCCTTAACACTGGTCTGGCAGCTTAGGAGGTACACATATATAGTATTTCTGTAACTATTTATCCTTAACACTGGTCTGGCAGCTTAGGAGGTAAACATATATAGTATTTCTGTAACTATTTATCCTTAACACTGGTCTGGCAGCTTAGGAGGTAAACATATATAGTATTTCTGTAACTATTTATCCTTAACACTGGTCTGGCAGCTTAGGAGGTAAACATATATAGTATTTCTGTAACTATTTATCCTTAACATTGGTCTGGCAGCTTAGGAGGTAATCATATATAGTATTTCTGTCACCTAAATTCATCTATCGTCAGTATTGTTTCAGATACCAGAGCAAAATATTCCAGAAATGTTGCTATCAAAATGTTGATCATCGAATGTTGACTATAAAAGCTCTCGTGTGATACCGGCTTAACTTCAACATACCCTTCCTAATATGAATACAATAGTTTAATATAAGCCACAGTACAAATGCGTCCTAGTGGCTTGTGAGTGTTAAGGGAACACTGACTGTTTTTTTGGCCTATAAATTCATTCATTCATAAATTCTTAATTTCTTTGCTAGACATCCCTCAAACTTAGAAAAACAGCCCTTAGACCCTCTCTCAAGATAAATTTGTACATTTGTACATGTCCCGGCCGAAGGCCGCTTCCTCTTATTATTACAGGCTCGCTATCGCTCATCAGGAAAAAATTGACACCAAAATGGCACGATAGGTCATAAAATTTATAACGAAATGGGACGAAAGGTCTTAAAATTGCTAAAAAATTGGCCGAACGTCTAAAAATCTCAAAACTAATGGGACTAAACACTAGGGAGAAAGGGGACCAGCAAAACGAGCGTCTCCCCTTAAACTTGCTGGTGTGGTTGGCATTTAACATTACCGCGATGTGAGGTTCCCACGATCGAGTCCCCCTTGATATTACCAGGCCAGACGTTATCTTATGATAACGTTGGTGGGATCTATGTGGTCAGTGTAGTGGCAAGTACACTAACTCAATATATAATCAGAGTATGGCGAACCTATTATCTATCTATTTATATGCTCTGGCACAATCCCCACTTTTCCTATTTGTATTTTTATTTTCTGTGTTATTCTATTTTATTTTATTTTTTTCTTCGCGAAACAATGGGATAATTATATAGATCTAGTGTAGCAAAAAGGAAGCAACCAACACCTTGAAACTCAACTTTGATCATCTAAAGCGATATATGAAGCACCCAACACCTCAAAGCTTCAATCAATAATATTGGGGCCTCACAACAGTTACAGGCTAATGGACATCCTACAGTTCCGAGGTTGAGAAAAACAAAATTAGGATTAATGCAATAGTATGCTGGTTGTGAGACATAGACACATAACAGTGATTTGGAGAGACACATCAACTCCTTTGGTACCAAGTGTCTACACAGGATCATGGAGTACCGCTGGCATGGCTAATATCACACCAGCGTCTACTTTCTGAAATTAATTTGAGTCATATTGGATGTTTAGTCCAGGAGTGCCAGCTTTGTCTATATGGGCATGTGACCTACCCCCCAGCCCACTCCAACAGCCTCCTCTCTCTCCAACACCACTTTTCCTCTCTCTATGCTCTTCAGAAAATAGGAAAGTAGCTATGAGGTGCCGTTGTAAAGGCTTATCCCTCAAAACCTTCACTATCACCATATACAAACTAATAACACACTCCAACAGCTTCCTCTGTCTCTCCAACACACCTTATCTTCTCTCTACACTCTTCAGAAAATAGGAAAGTATAAAGTAGCTACGAGGTGCTGTTGTAAAGGATTATCCGTCAATACCTTCACCTGCTGTGACCTGACCTGAAGCTGACCCTGTTGTTCATGTGGTAGTAGGTTTTGATGATGGGTATAACAACCCGGAGTGTAGGTGGTGACCAAAGGGTAGACCATGTGTGCATAAGGGAGCTGAAGCTGACCCGGTTGTTCATGTGGTAGTAGGTTTTGATGATGGGTATAACATCCCTGAGTGGTGGTGGTGACCAAAGGGAAGACCATGTGTGCTTAACCCGGGAACTGCGGGGAGACTCTTAAGAGTTCCCCCGGCGGACTGTGGGAAGACTCTTAAGAGTCAGAGACAAAAAAATCAACTTTTGACATCGATTTTTTTTTGTTTTGGCCCCTGGGCCATGCAAACTCTCTGTCCTCTACCTCCCCTCCTTCCCCACTTTCCTCCTCTCCTTCAGTTATCACCTATTTTCCCTGTTATTCCCTTATTCTGAGGTATATTTTCGTGCTAACATTAATGAGTTGCAAGCAGGGCGTTGTCATCACTGATAGCAAACGAGTGCAAGAGAGAGAGAGAGAGTATCGATCCACTGTGTCTCAGTGGCCTTGGGGGAAATTGGCAGGAAAGCAGCTTGCCTCACCCATACATTATACAACTCGCGGGCTATATCTCCGAATTTGACCATCCAAACGCTGTTTTCACTCGTTTTATTGTTGTTTCAGGTTAATACCTTTATAATCAACCCATAATAGGCGCATATGGATAAGTATTAATGCTATTTATGGTAAAATGAATATTTTAGTGACGGAAACACCTCAAATACATGCGCACAGGGAGAGGTGTCTAATTACCCCCATGCGCACTTGTTAGGTTAAGGGAGGTGAAGCTGACCCTGTTGTTCATGTGGTAGTAGGTTTTGATGATGGGTATAACAACCCTGAGTGGTGGTGGTGACCAAAGGGAAGACCATGTGTGCTTAAGGGAGGTGAAGCTGACCCTGTTGTTCATGTGGTAGTAGGTTTTGATGATGGGTATAACAACCCTGAGTGGGGGTGGTGACCAAAGGGTAGACCATGTGTGCTTAAGGGAGGTCACCTGCTTTATTTCTCTCCTTTTCTCTCTTTCTCATGTTTGTATCCATTAGGCCCCATTCAGCCTACTGTTTAAAGACGTTTATCCTCATTCAGGTGTCTATTTCTTCTTGGCGAGCGATAGTGAGCCAGCATTGTATGGCAATATCCAGCTTCGCCGAGACATTATTCTATCAAAAAATTTACTAATTTAGCCTGCTGTCAAAAACTGTTTAAAAATATACTGGCTCGCTACCATCTGCCAGGAAAACATCGACACCTGGATGGGGATAAACGTGTTAAAACAGTAAGCTGAATGGGGCCTAATGGATACAACCCAGAGAGAGAAGAAACAAAACGAAGTGGGCCCCCATAATGGGAAAGGAGAGTCAATCATTCATGTTGGAAGCTGCTTTGGGTGAATTGAGTCGCGGCCTGGGAACTTGCATGGAGAGACCCCGGGAATGGAGTTAGAAGGTGAGTGCAGCTGCACATCACCACAGCATAAGACCCAAGTGAATGAATAATTGAACATAGGTGGGAAGTAAGTGAATTCCAGATAGACAAGGTTTGTAGTATATCATACATATTGAAAAACAAAATATGTAAGTTCTGCACTGTGAAGGAGTGACACTCCAGTCATGGGTACTGACATATGCTCTAGTACCACAATATGTCAAGATTAGGCACAATAGATGTAAGAGTATTTGAACAATTACTCTAAAACTGTGCAATGGATACAACATAAACTGACTTCCTTGTTCCTTCTCTTTGATTAGGATTATTATTAGTCAAAGCAAACCAAAAATAGTTGTTAATGCCCCTTGTTCCAAGTAGGTACAGTTGGCCACATTAATTTGCATCCACACCGTGAGTATATTAATTAATTAATACAAACTATTTGTCAACAGCCTACTGGGTAGAAGCCCTCATAAGGCTGGGAGGGCTTACAAGTGGAAATGGGTTAAAATAGTATAAATAAAAGGGGTAAAATAAATATAATTGGTTCACCATAAAAAGAAAGAAAATAAATCAACATTAAAAGAGGCAATAAAATATGACTATAAGAAATACAATATATTAAATCAGATGAAAGATTTTAATTTTTTTAAGGAAAGCAAATACAGTAGATTGACAATAACAAAGGAAGGACTGTTAGACAGGATAGACTGAAGAGAAGGCTAAGACAAATAATGCTGCCGCTGCCGAGCATACAGTGGGCAGTCGATGAGAAAGTGCCAAACAGTAATGTTCGTGTCACAAATAGTGCACCATGGAGGAGGAGCATGTGGAGTGGTCATTAAGTGTCCATGTGTGTAGCGGGTATGACTAATATGGAGATGAGTGAGTATGACTTGATCCCTGCAATTTCCCTGAAAAGAGGAAGCCCACATGGAAACGATATCTTTGATAGCACGAAGATGGATGGTAAGGGTCTGTTAAGACCACTCACGTTGCCATGCAAGAGAGATGACTTCTCAAACTACGGCGTTCATGTCATACAGGCGCAAGAGAGGACCTGCTCCTGGACCGAGACAGGCTATTTTAACGAGCCGATCCGCTTTCTCATTACCCGCTATGGGCAGGAACCCAGCAAAACTGGATTTTCCGATTGGCCAAGGAAAGGTCATGTATTCGTTGGAGAATAGTGGAAATAAGTGGATCCCTCGTAGAAAGATTTTGTAATGCTATAAGGGCACTCGGGGAATCACTATAAATAACCACCCGAGGGGTGTTGACGGGATAGGAAGGGACCATATCAACTGCCCCCAACAATGTACGCAATTCAGCAGTAAAATCAGATGAATATGGGGATAAAGCCAAGTTAAAAACAGAAGCCTCTGAAACCGCAGCACAACCAACTTTCCCATTCCTTATAGACCCATCAGTATATATGACACAGGCAGGTGCATGACTTAGCATATGCTGAAGGGCGAAACACCTCTGAACAGCGGGGAGCGAAGACTTAGGACTCTGAGCAAGAAATGTACAAACCATAGGTGATGATAAAAGCCAATACGGGATGGAAGGGTCAGCCGCCTGCAGAAGGAACATGGGTAAATCATGTTGCATAAAGAATCTGTAGGCCAAAACCGGAAAAGACGGTAACAATGCCAGAGGGAACTCATCCACACCCACCTTCTCAAACAAGTTGCCCGCAGGTAAATCAGTAAATAGCAATTGTAGAGTAGAATTCATGAGTACATGCTCTCGATGGAGGGAGAGAGGAAGCTGGCCACTTTCTACGAGAAGGCTCGTAATGCGAGACGACTTGAAAGCTCCAGTGCAAAGCCGGATACCAAGATGATGGACAGGTTCCAATGTTTTGAGCGTGGTCTGGGAACCTGTGCCATAAATAGCACACCCATAATCCAAGCCTGACAAAACCGTGGCCGTATATAACATTAGGAGGGTCCGATGATCAGCACCCCAGTTAACATTGTGAAATTTCTTCAAGACAGTGAGACGTCTCAGGCACCGCACCTTAAGGTCTTTTACATGAGCAGACTAGTTAACCCTAAAAGGACGGGGCCGTTTGTGACATGACCTACCTGTCAGGCGGGCATATTAACCAAAAACGAGCTTCATTCCATGCTTTTTTTCATGCATAAACAAGAGCAAGACCGTTTATGTATCCGTGAAAGGACGATAATAGAACTTTCCAATGACACCTGAATCATCGTTTATGACCTCGGGTTATCCTGTAGCGATCGAGCAACCGGAGGTGAAAATTCCCTAAATAAGGTTATTTCATTGTTGTTTTCCTTGTCTCACGAGGCCGGGTGTGTGTAGGGTGGCGGCGGTGGTCCCACACACGCCCCAGTGGTGGTGCCGAGCGGTCAGAGCTCGCCTATCGCCCTCTCAACGCGCGGACTCTCTCTCACAGCCCCTAATGTGCTCAGAATGCCGCCCGTCATATGATGGGTACCGGAGGATAGTCCAATTATCTCTCGCCCGTCATATGATGGGCACCGCGGTTTAAGTGTTAAGATATGTGACAAGGATTATTCCCAAGAACATAACCTGATCAGAAAATTGTAACCGATGTCCATTCATTAAGAGGGAGATAGTCTGACCATGTAGGTGATGTTTGTCACCATAAAAGAGAATTGACTTGGTTTTCTCGCTGGAAAAGTTAAAGCTTGTAAAAGATGCCCAACGGGTAACGTCCCTCAAGACAGTATTAAGGCATCACTGTATATGAGATAAACTGGGGGAGGTATAGTAAACAGCAAAATCATCCACATAAAAGGCTGTGGGAGACCTGAGGAGGGAGGCAGGACACAACCCCATTGATGGCAATGGCAAACAGGGTGCTACTAAGAACGCTCCCCTGAGCGTCTTGATACCGTAATGCTTAGTGTGCGGAATTTGGGTGTGAGTATCCTAGGTTGGAGTCCTTGGAGTACCACATGTATTCTTACTTGCATTAATTTCACTAGTTATGTTTATTTGTAAATTAATTGGCGATTTTGTGAAGACAAAAATGAATACATCCAATGAAAAACTTTTACAGGGGTTAAAACTTTTCTCTTCCAGAACAGTTATGTTCCTGTGAGTGTCGTGGTGATAATGTATTGTTACAGGCTTTAGCTGCTGTCACTTCCAGGGTTGCAGCTTATACTTTATATCACTGTTTCTGTTTGTGTCTCACCTACAAAGAGAGTAATCCAGCTAGCTCTCACAAACACCTTCTCCTATTAATTTCACTACACTAAACAAGCGCACCACACTTCTTTCCAATACACCAAAATGTTAAAAAATAAATAAACCAACAGCCCTTAATTTGACTCCGTCACTCCTTCAACTTTGGGGGAGACACTTGTTACAGGCAGCTTTTCCTTTTGTCTCACTCAAACACATAGAAACAGAAAACATAATAAAATCAACATCGCCAAAGTTCCCTTAACGGGAGATGGGTCGTTTTCCTGGTCCCCTTTCTCCCTCGTGTTAAGCCTCATTTGTTTTGAGATTATAAGACATTTGACCCATTAGTGTGGCGATTGTAATACCTTTCACCCCCTTTCGTTGTCAATTTTAAGACCATTCGTGCCATTTAGGTGTCAATTTTTTCCTGGCGAGCCTGAAATTTTAAGAGGATCCGTCCTTTGGCCGGACCATTTTCTACCGAAAAATGTACAAAATTATCTTGAAGGGGGGTCTAGGGGGTGTTTTTCTAAGCTTGATGAAGGTCTAGTGAGGAAACTAAAAAATAAAGGAATAAATGAATTAATAGACCCCAAAAAAAGTCAATCTCAACTCAATTGTGGTGTACTGTAATGTGTTCTGAGCGACAGTGAAATGCTCCGGAAGAACTGGTGATTTCAAGTAATATAAGACCTGATTACTATTATTAATACTATTAATATTTGTATTACCATTAGACGGTTTTCTTTTTCTTATAATCTACCTCTAGGATTCAAAGGGGTAAATACAATATCAATAAACCCTTTGAATATCACAGGTCCTTCTTAAGCATCATAACATTTTCTTATAACCTACTTCTAGGAATCAAAGGGGTAAATACGATCTCAATAAACCCTTTGAATATCACAGATTCTTCTTAAGCTTCATAAAATAGTCTTATAATCTACCTCTAGGACTCAAAGGGGTAAATACTATCTCAATAAACCCTTTGAATATCACAGATTCTTCTTAAGCTTCATAAAATAGTCTTATAATCTACCTCTAGGACTCAAAGGGGTAAATACGATCTCAATAAACCCTTTGAATATCACAGATTCTTCTTAAGCTTCATAAAATAGTCTTATAATCTACCTCTAGGACTCAAAGGGGTAAATACGATCTCAATAAACCCTTTCAGAAGCTGTATAAAATCGTCTAATTTAGCCATAATAAAAGACACACAGACATCATGGTGCTGAAGGGGTTAACAGATCTTAACTATGTACAGTAACCCATAATATGTACACTCACACGTACTAAAAGTTGCTCATGGGTGGGCCCTTCCTACCCCTACTCCACCCTGGGCAGGTGGAAGGGGGGAGTTGGGTCCAAGTCTACCCCCACCTTCCACCCCCAAACTATCCCCAACTGCCCCATGCACCTTCCTTCTCTAGCTGGCAGTTAGTGATTAGCGACAATTGTTTTCATGTATTGCAAGTTATTGTCAAACCATCATTGCACATGCTTACAATGGCCGACATTTAACATTTATTAGACATTTATAAATACAATATACTGTATAATTGTATTCTCAAAATTAGTTTCTATACACAACGTGGGTTACACGAATCTATGCTGTAGTAGTCTTGTGCTTGCGTCTCTCTCTCTCTCTCTCTCTCTCTCTCTGTGTGTGTGCGTCTCTCTCTCATTGCACTACTTTCTACGATCAAAAATTAATGTAATTTCAATATAATGATACCGTAATTAAATCCAAACTCATACAGTATTCAGGATATTATGTTCACCATTTTTGCAATAGACATCAACCTGCCCTCTACAATCTATTCTTAGGGTCTCAAATGGCTTACACAGTCGGGCTTTTATATCGTAACGAGAAAGGACTAAAGGCAAAGATTAGCTGGAATAGTGTTGTGGCTGCTATTGGTTGTTTCGTTTATCATTTCAATCAGTTTCTCCCATTTATTCAATACCATACTGTGACGCTTCTGCATAGTAGCCACGTGCGGGCGTGCGCGCGCGTCGGCTGCCCAGCCGTTTAGAAACCGGCTGGCCGCAGCCGGCCGGCAGGCTTTTCCTTAGTATATATCCTACGACAACGTAACTAATGTCTGGGATATTCTTATGTTGTTTCACAGCTTGTAGCTGCCCTTATTCTTAACCAACGCATCTTAGTATATTTTATTCTCGATAGTTGATTGTTTCATTATAATATATAAGATGTAAGTCTATCGAGAGTGGGAGGAGACGAGCGGGAGAGAGAGACCGGCTGGGGGACGTTGCTTCGCGCGGAGAGTCTAGCTTGGGACGAGCCTGAAGCGTTGCCATATGCATCCGATTGCAACGTTAGGCTTAGTTTCGACTCACGCACGGGGTAGACGATTTTGACCCGGCAACTGTGTTGAGTGTTGCCAAGCCTGGGATGTATTTTGTATGCCTAGGGTGGGGTCCAGACAGATTCAAGACTCAGAGCTCACCTCACTGTCGTACCCTTCCGACCCTCCTTGATATCTATCCCTCTCAACCCCACTTAGAAACTTTCTCTCTTACTTTGTATACCTTCTTTCCACTACTTCACCAATCTATTAAATTATCCCATCCCCTTGATAGACCGTATATCTATTATTGTATTAACGACGAGCTCTCAGATAATTAGATAGGATTTTGGGCCTTATGCAGAGATGTAATTGTTAATGAGACCTAGGAAGCTTTTTTTGTTGTCTCATATTTGGTGGTTTCATGCTTGCTAGTGTGTTCTTGTGTCAGGTTAGCAGGGGAGAGACCGGAGGGGAGGCTTTTTGCGATCCTTTAAGTAAAGTCTGCTGGTGCGAGTCCTGTGGACCCGCACGACTTTACTAGGATACCCGTGGGAGTCTGGGGGCATTTTCTTGTCTGTGTCCCTGTGTGTCTAGTGTTGTGTGAGGGCCCTTGCCTAGTCCACTCAGCACTGCGCTAGCACGTCTTGCTTTTGTTTTAGGGTCGCCAGGAGAGAGTCAGATACTTGCGATCTGAGTCTCTCAAGAGAGCACCCTTTCAATTAGAGTAATTTGGCGCACAGACTTGGTAACGTCCCTAGGCTAGAGCAGGTGGCTCAGCCCGGGTATCCGAAGCCTATATCCTTCCAGCTAGACCTCTGCCACCTGGCAGATTAACAGCTAGGGGTTTATTATTTCTGTATTTTTTTTTTTTTTTTTTTTTTTTTAAGAGACAATGAACGGAGGAAGGAAAAACACAGATAAAACAAAAAGGTCCATGTGCCTAAAGGCATCCTCCATTCATAAAATGTTTGTAACAACTGGATTTAAACATTTGTAGATTGTAAGTTTGTGGAAAGCAATTCGAGGGAAGTGAATTCCAAAGAGTAGTAGCTCTGGGGATAAATGAATTCTGATAAGCAGAAGTTCTGCATTGTGGAGGAGAAAGTGTAAATTCATGGGCGCTCTCAGCTGCCCTAGTTCTCGTATGCTTGTTATTGTGCCACAGTTTACCGTTTTTGTGAGCATTGTGAGTCAGGGTGTGGCTTAGAGACTCTGTCCGAGCAGGCTTGCCTGACTAAGAGTGAGAAGCACACCTGTCTGTGGTTATGTTGTGAGTTGCTGCCTTTATTTAATTATACATATGCCATTATACACTGTAGGTCCTATCACTAGTATTTATTCCTGCTTATGAGTTGAGAGTTCTCTAAATCCGTAACGTACTTTCTTTGCTAAACATCAGATCCTACAGTAGCCGCATGCAGTTTAGAACCCCGCATCTTGTCTACCGGTACGATGTTTTGAGGACTGTTTGCTTTCACCTTCTTTCACACAGGGGTGATTAGTTGTATTAATTAACGTAACGTTAATTGTACTTTCTTCTAGTTTGTTATTAAATTGTTTCTGCAATTTAATTCCGTTATCTATCTTTTCCTTGAAGCTTTAAGTTATCTTAATTGTGTGATCTTTTATATAGCCTGCTTGACTATCAGCAGTCTATAGTGCGTGCACCCTGTAACCGAGTCATAGGATACCTCGTTGTCCAGGCAGGACTCTTGACGGTTTAGGGTGGTTTGTTGCCTGGGTTTATAGATAAGGGTTGGATCTAGCGTTTTCCGTTGTTGCTTGTTGCCGCTTGTTGATAACTGGGATAGTTTCTATGGGAGAGATGGGATGTACGCAAGGGATGGGGTTCATCTTTCACGGTTAGGGGTTTCTACATTAGCTAGTTCTTTAGATAGGGTGGTTGTGGGGTTTTGAACAGAAATATTGAGAGTGTAAATGAGAGGTTAAATGGAACAATTTTAGCGTCAGGCGAAAGCGATAAGGATATTCAGTCTCATGCTAAAAATGATGAATATAATGCAAATGATAGTAGTGATGGTGCAACGGAAGATGGAAATGTCGCTAAAAACAAAGGTAAATTATGTATAAAGAAAAGAAGTAAATTGAGAGTATATTACACAAACTGTAGGAGTTTATGTAACAAAATGAACGAACTTAGAGCCCTTGTTAGCAAAGAAAATATAGACATAATAGCGCTAACTGAAACGTGGATTAATACTGAAACCAGGCATTTTTTAGCAGAATTTGATATACCAGGATATAGTTTGTTTAAATATGACCGAACAAGTAAGAGGGGTGGCGGTATAGCAGTGTTTGTCAGGAGTACATTAAAAAGCTGTATTAAATCAGGTATTAGACTAAATAACGATAATGAAAGTGTTTGGGTAGAGGTTAACGAAGGTAGTGAGACCATAGTTAATGGAGTTATGTATAGACCGCCAAATATGAGTAGAAATGACGGAACGTCATTATGGGAGGAAATTAAAATGGCATCAAGGTTTAGCAATGTGTGCATTATGGGGGATTTTAATTTTCCGAATATAGATTGGCAGCATCAAATAGGAGACTCTGATTCTGAGGAGTTTATAGAGGTAGTACAAGATAGTTTTTTATTTCAATTCATAGATACGCCGACTAGAGGTAATAATATTATCGATTTAGTTTTCAGTAACAATGAACATATGGTAAATAATGTAGAGATAGGGGACCACCTAGGAAATAGTGACCACAATTCTGTGTATTTTAATATACAATGGAAAGGTAATACCAGAGAGAATACAACATTAATACCTGACTTTAGAAAAGCCAATTATGGTGGGCTAAGAAGAGCCCTATTAGCGGACCCTATGGTCAAAAAATTAAGTCGATCCAGGTGTCCAAATGAATGTACCCCTTCTCAGGCACCTGTCATCTTAAGTCAGGAAGAGACGTCAACCTTGGTAGATACATACGATAATTTTATCAAGTCAGTATTCAATGCACAAAATAAATACATCCCCAAAAGAAAATTTAGATCAACACAGAACCAACCCAAATGGATGAATAATAGACTATTAGATCTTCTAGGACAAAAGAGAGGAATATATAGAAAAATTAGAAAAGGCGAAATTCACCTACTTGCTTACTATCAGAATCTATCAAGACAGGTAAAAAAGGATATTAGGAAAGAAAAAAAAAATTATGAAATTAAGGTTGCCAATGACTCAAAATATAATCCTAAAGCTTTTTACCAACTATATAAATCCAAGGTTAGAGATGTAATTGGTCCCCTTAAAACTTCGATAGGTGAAATGACAGAAAATGATTTAGAAATGTGCAGTACATTAAATAGTCAATTTCTTTCCGTTTTCACTAATGAAAATTTGGCACAGTTTCCAGAAGTCCGTAAGGTATATAGCGATAGTATAGAAAATAGGTTAAGTACGGTTACTATAAGTATAAATGATGTGCTTAAGGAAATTGACAGACTTAAACCTCATAAATCGCCTGGTCCTGATGAGGTATATGCTAGAGTATTAAAAGAATGTAGGGATGAGTTAAGTTACCCATTAACATTTTTATTTAACAAGTCATTGGAGACAGGTATAGTTCCAGAAGCTTGGAAGCTTGCAAACGTAGTTCCGATCTTCAAAATAGGTGTCAAATCAATAGCATCCAATTACCGTCCCATTAGTCTTACATCAATCATAGGAAAGCTACTAGAGTCAATTATTGCTAGTAAAATTAGAAACCACTTAGATACATTTAATTTAATAAATTCTTCTCAGCATGGATTCACTCAGGGACGTTCTTGCCTTACTAATTTGCTTAGTTTTTTCTCAGAGGTATATGAAGCAGTAGATAATGACAAGTCATATGATATAATATATTTAGATTTCAGTAAAGCTTTCGACAGAGTCCCCCATGAGAGATTGATGAGAAAGGTTGAGGCGCATGGAATAGGTGGGGCGTTGTTGGGATGGATTAGGTCATGGCTAATTGGTAGGAAACAGAGAGTCAGCATAAATGGTACGAAGTCAGAATGGGGAGCAGTCAAAAGTGGTGTCCCCCAGGGATCTGTATTAGGTCCTCTGTTGTTTGTTATATACATAAATGACCTTGATTTAGGTATAACTAGTAGGATAAGTAAATTTGCAGACGATACCAAAATGGGGAGAACAATTGATTCAGATAGAGATATAGAGTGCCTCCAAAGGGATCTAGATACCTTACACGAATGGTCAGTAAATTGGCAGATGAAGTTTAACATTGACAAATGCAAGGTATTAAGGATGGGGAAGATGCATACAAATGTTAAATATAAACTAGCTAATGTGGAATTAGAAAACTCGAATTGTGAGAAAGATCTAGGTGTGTTTGTTAGCAATGATTTGAAGCCTAGACAACAGTGTATAAGCGTTCGAAACAAGGCAAACAGGATTCTCGGGTTCATCTCAAGGAGTGTGAGTAACAGAACTGCTGATGTTATCTTAAAACTTTACTTGACATTAGTGAGACCCCATATGGATTATGCTGTTCAATTTTGGTGTCCTTATTACAGAATGGACATAGATTCATTGGAGAGAGTACAACGTAGAATGACAAAAATGATCCATAATATTAGAAATCTTCCGTATAAAGAAAGGTTGAAGAAATTAGGCTTACATTCGTTAGAGAGATGCAGAGTTAGATGGGATATGATAGAGGTGTTCAAGTGGGTTAGTGGGATTAACAAAGGGGACATGACAAATGTACTAAAGCTCAGTGATAGCGAAAGAACTCGTACCAATGGTTTCAAATTAGATACATTTCGTTTCAGAAAAGATATAGGCAAATATTGGTTTGGTAACAGAGTTGTAGATGGGTGGAATGGACTACCAAGTGCTATAGTGGGATTAAAAACGATAGGGAGCTTTAAGATAAAATTGGATAAGCATATGGACGAGAAGGGTTGGGTGTGAAGGGGGATCAGCAGGGTTGGGCCAGTCAGCGCTCTGCAGACCCCCGTAATCCTGCGTTAATCTCTAACCGTTTTGGTAAGATGATCCTCAGGGTATTAGAGTGTTGAGCCTATAATTGGGCTTTGTAATTGGGGTTGTGTGGGACAGGGATCTGCCTTGCTTAGGCCAATCGGATTTCTGCAGACTCCCATTTTCTTATGTTCTTATGTTCTTATACCTAGTCCAATAGAAAGAGCCCAGTGTTTATATATCCCAGGACGTAACAAATGGCGACCTTGCATAGGATTTACTGAACAGAGGAATATAGTGGTCATTTGTTTTGAGATTCCTTATGATTAGAGGAATACAGTGGACATAGTTTTTTTTTTGGAGCAACCAATATAACACATTAAAGACTTTAAATAACATTAGTATATACATACTTGCATAGGAGATAAGGCACATTCTATAACCGTGATAATTACTGCACTACACAAACATGTCTAATATATCAGAACACAGTGATGGGTCAGGTCACGATACAGGCTAGGAGGGAGAAAGACCTGTGGAGTGGCTAGTCGATAGTGAGGAGGGTGCTAGAAGAATTTTAGAGGTGCCCCTTACCGCTGCCAGGGTGTTGAAGCTGAATATGTATGGCTTAAAGTGTGTGGCAGGTCTTCAGGGTCACCATGGTTTAAGTGGCATGAAGAAAGATCAGCTGAGGACTTTGATATTGGGTTTAGAAGGAAGAGACTCTGCGACAGCATCGTTATGCGCAGCGTGAGGAAAGGATGGCTCAGCGGCACATTGGAGGTGGAAATAAATTATTTAAGATGAACTTGGATAATCTCGCACCTGCTGATATATGTTCCTTGCAGCTGGAAGATCCTGAAGTCAGTGCGTGTGGTAATGGTGCTATCGAACTGGAGAGCGATGGGGATGCGCAGCCTGGTGATTTTTTCTTGTCCGAGGGGATCTTGTATCGGAGACATCAGGATCCCAGAAAAAGTGGGATGGCGGGTCAGGATTAGTGGACCAGTTAGTAGTACCGAGGGTGTGCCGTGAGAGCTTATTGAGATTAGCTCATGATGTGCCTTTGGCAGGGCACCTGGGGGCACGTAAGACGGAGGCAGCTCTGAGCAAGCTTTTCTGGTGGCCTGGGTTAAAGGCGAGTGTCGTGTCATGGGTGTCGCAGTGTCACACTTGTCAAGTTGTTGGAAAACCCAATCAGGTCATCCCGAGAGCCCCGTTACAACCCATCCCTGTCATTGGGCCGCCCTTCAGCAAAGTAGTTATCGATATGGTTGGCCCATTGCCCCCCACTAGTGCCGGCAATAAATTTGTACTAACTGTAATGGATGTAGCAACACGGTATCCAGATGCTTACTCCATGCGCAACGGGATGGCTAAGACTGTTGGCAAAAACCTACTTGTCTATTTCTCTCGTTATGGCTACCCTCAGGAGATCCAGTCTAATCAGGGATCCAATTTTACTTCTGCTCTGTTTTAGCAGACCATGCAGCAACATGGGATAGTGTCTGTGGTGTCATCTGCCTACCATCCCGAGAGTCAGGGAGTTTTGGAAAGGTGGCACTCGACTCTCAAGAGTATGTTGCGGTGTTATTGCATGGAAAATGGGAAGGACTGGGATCTAGGTCTCCCATACGTTTTATTTGCTGCGAGAGAAGTACCTGGGGAGAGCTTGGTATTTAGCCCGAACGAGTTGGTTTTTGGACACAGGGTCAGGGGGCCCCTCCACATAGTCAAGGAGATCTGGGAGGGAGTCACAAAGCCATGCTCGCTATTAAAGTATGTTGTTGAAAGCCGTGAGAGAATGCTAAAGAGCTTGGAGGTAGCAGGTCGGAACCTTAAGAGTTCACAAGCTCAGATGAAGGACAGATACGACCAGAAGGTGAAGCTGAGGGAGTTTGAAGTAGATCAGGAGGTACTGATACTACTGCCTCTGGTGGGACACCCCTTGTCTGCCAAGTATTCTGGTCCGTATCGGGTTGTAAGGAAGGTTTCTGATCTCGACTATTTAGTAGCTACTCCTGATCGTAAGAAAAAGAACCAACTCTGCCATGTAAATCTGATGAAAGAGTATGTGAGGCGCCCCTCCGAGCCTCTCACTGTCCCGGTGTTGATCAGCAGCGATCGTGGTGGAGAAGGAGGAAGGGACAGTCAAGCTGCGGGGGAGGATAATTGGGATTGTCATGTTTCCGCGGATCAGTGGGCGGGTAATTCTAGACAAGTGGCTCACAAGTTGATATTGCACCTGCCTGAGCAACAGCGTGTAGCTGTGCAGCACTTGTTTGATTCAAACCCAGCTGTTTTCGCGGAGCATCCTGGCCTCACTACTCAAGCGGTGCACGATGTCGATGTTGGGACCACCCGCCCTTTAAATCAGTGCCATACCGTGTTCCCCCTATTAAATTACCAGCACTTAGGGAAGAGCTGGAATATATGCTGAAACATGGGCTGATTTCTGAGGGTGCAGTAAGGTGGACTTCCCCAGTCACACTGCAGCCCAAACCAGATGGCAAGGTGCGGTTTTGTATAGATTTCCGCAGGTTGAATGGTTTAACCCCCACAAATGCCTACCCTCTCCCTCGCGTGGACGACAGTGTGGATAAGATAGGAAAAGCCAAGTTCCTCACTAAGATAGACCTTATTAAGGGTTATTGGCAAGTGCCCTTGTCTGAGCGAGCGCGAGAGGTGTGTGGGTTTGTGGTGGACGGTGCCACATATCGTTGCCATGTTATGCCATACGGGCTGAAAAATGCCCCTGCAACGTTTCAGAAATTAATGAACGACATTGTAGCCGACATTCCCAACTGTACGGTGTACCTAGATGATGTCATAATATACGACGATGATTTTAACAGTCACTGTGCTCACATCGGACAGCTTTTTAATAAACTGAATGAAGCAGGTTTGGTGGTAAACCTGGGTAGGTGCGATTTTGTCAAAGCCACAGTTTTGTACCTGGGGTTCGAGGTGGGGATGGGTCAGGTGTGCCCTCCACAGACAAAGATCAAAGCCATCGATCAGTTTCCCCAGCCTACGACTAAGAAACAAATCATGCGGTTTCTAGGTATGATAGGCTATTATCGTCGCTTCATCAAAGGCTATTCGACTGTACTTGCACCTTTAACTGACTTATTATCTAAGGACAAGAAGTTCCGGTGGTCTCCTGAGTGTGCAGAGGCGTTTTCCTTGGTGAAACACCTGTTATGTACCCACCCCTTACTCAGGGTCCCGGACTTCAGCAGACCTTTTCAGCTGGCGACTGATGCCAGTGGCGTAGGGGCTGGGTCTGTCTTGTTACAGACAGATGATGAAGGTATCGAACATCCAGTGAGTTTTTACAGTAAAAAATTCAATAGTGCACAAAGGAATAACTCTGTAATTGAAAAAGAACTCCTGGCGATAGTGCTGGCGCTCAGGCACTTCGATGAATATGTTCCTGCTTTCGGACCAGTCGTAGTGGTTTATACCGATCATCACCCTCTGATATTCTTGAATCAGTTTCATAACCGGAATATGAGGCTGACCAGGTGGTCACTCATGCTTCAGGAGTATAATCTGGACATACGCCATATTGCCGGTTCTGATAACGTGATAGCGGATTGTCTATCAAGGGTGGATGATGTTGGTTAGACTGCCACAGGATTGAGGGTTGAGTGTGGAGGAAAATAGGCTGTCACTGTAGTTCAGCCGAAAAAAACAAATTAAAAAAGCAAAAACCTTATAAAAACTCTTTATTTTTATAACAGGTAGAATTTTGTATAAGATGGTGTAGCAGTATCTAAGTTGAATGTTTTCGCTTATTGTCGCTAAGTTAGTTGAACTTGCTCGGTGGAGCGCAACAGTCTTTATTTTTTTTATATATAGTGCCTTGTGTCGCAAGAGTGTGTGGTACTATGAGAAGCTTTCTGTTAGATATGAAGAACTTAGTCAAGGGTCTTATATCTTGGGGGAGGTGTGACGCTTCTGCATAGTAGCCACGTGCGGGCGTGCGCGCGAGTCGGCTGCCCAGCCGTTTAGAAACCGGCTGGTCGCAGCCGGCCGGCAGGCTTTTCCTTAGTATATATCCTACGACAACGTAACTAATGTCTGGGATATTCTGATGTTGTTTCACAGCTTGTACCTGCCCTTATTCTTAACCAACGCATCTTAGTATATTTTATTCTCGATAGTTGATTGTTTCATTATAATATATAAGATGTAAGTCTATCGAGAGAATTGTTAATGAGACCTAGGAAGCTTTTTTTGTTGTCTCATATTTGGTGGTTTCATGCTTGCTAGTGTGTTCTTGTGTCAGGTTAGCAGGAACTAGAACGGAGGGGAGGCTTTTTGCGATCCTTTAAGTAAAGTCTGCTGGTGCGAGTCCTGTGGACCCGCACGACTTTACTAGGATGCCCGTGGGAGTCTGGGGGCTTTTTCTTGTCTGTGTCCCTGTGTGTCTAGTGTTGTGTTGTGTGAGGGCCCTTGCCTAGTCCACTCAGCACTGTGCTTGCACGTCTTGCTTTTGTTTTAGGGTCGCCAGGAGAGAGTCAGATACTTGCGATCTGAGTCTCTCAAGAGAGCACCCTTTCAATTAGAGTAATTTGGCGCACAGACTTGGGAACGTCCCTAGGCTAGAGCAGGTGGCTCAGCCCGGGTATCCGAAGCCTATATCCTTCCAGCTAGACCTCTGCCACCTGGCAGATTAACAGCTAGGGGTTTATTATTTCTGTATGCTTGTTATTGTGCCAGAGTTTACCGTTTTTGTGAGTATTGTGAGTCAGGGTGTGGCTTAGAGACTCTGTCCGAGCAGGCTTGCCTGACTAAGAGTGAGAAGCACACCTGTTTGTGGTTATGTTGCGAGTTGCTGCCTTTATTTAATTATACCTATGCCATTATACACTGTAGGTCCTATCACTAGTATTTATTCCTGCTTATGAGTTGAGAGTTCTCTAAATCCGTAACGTACTTTCTTTGCTAAGCATCAGATCCTACAGTAGCCGCATGCAGTTTAGAACCCCGCATCTTGTCTACCGGTACGATGTTTTGAGGACTGTTTGCTTTCACCTTCTTTCACGCAGGGGTGATTAGTTGTATTAATTAACGTAACGTTAACTCCTTGCGACATATATGACGCGATCGCGTCATATGAATAAGTCCACCAAAAAACTCATATTACGCGATCGTGTCATATGGACTTATCTCTATACCTCTCCAATAAGTTTATGACGCGATTTTGCGTCATATGAGCTCAGTAAGTCCGATAAGTTACCATACGATAAAACCGTTGGTGGCAACCTCAGCCTCCTGCGATAATTCTAACGGCCGCAGTGTTGTTGTGAGTGTAGTGCGAGGCAGTGGCAATGATCCTGGGGCTTCCGCCTCCTCGGACTTACTGGAACATAATATGGCTGAGGGAGTTAAATGTACTTTCTTCTAGTTTGTTATTAAATTGTTTCTGCAATTTAATTCCGTTATCTATCTTTTCCTTGAAGCTTTAAGTCAACTTAATTGTGTGATCTTTTATATAGCCTGCTTGACTATCAGCAGTCTATAGTGCGTGCACCCTGTAACCGAGTCATAGGATACCTCGTTGTCCAGGCAGGACTCTTGACGGTTTAGGGTGGTTTGTTGCCTGGGTTTATAGATAAGGGTTGGATCTAGCGTTTTCCGTTGTTGCTTGTTGCCGCATACCTGACACGTCTGACACGTCTAGATTTAATTTTCCAGGTTATCAAGTGCTCCAAAATTTCAGACCTAAAGGAGGTGTATGTTGCTTCGCAAAATCTGAAATTGCCCTGGAGGAGGTTACTAGTTTCAATTGTCCCTATTTTGATTATTCTATATACAAATTAATTTTTGCTGGTAAATTTAAATAAATATGTTGCATCTACCGTTCCCCAAATACTCCTCCAGAGCAAAGTCTTTTTGATTCTCTGTCCTCACAACTCAGTGTCCTCAACTTAAATGCTTCTTCTGAAATCACTGTGTTGGGTGATTTTAATGTCCATAATGTTGAATGGCTCACTCATTCAGCCAGGACTGATGATGCTGGTCTTGAATGTGAGCTATTTGCAGACTCATTTAATCTCACTCAACTAGTCAACCAACCAACCCGTGTACCAGATAATCCTAATCATAATTCCCACCTACTGGACTTATTTTTAACAACCAATTCAGAAAATTATGATGTTACAGTGAGGTCCCCGCTTGGATCTTCTGATCACTGTCTGATACAGGCCACCTGTCTATCACCTACCACACCTTCCCACTCTGAACCTGTTTTGGTGACTAAATGGCATTACGATAGGGCAGACTGGGAGGGTCTTCAAGGTTTCTTTATTGATATTCCCTGGACCTCTTTCTTTTCTAATGATGCACACTCCACCTTGAGCCACATACAAGATTTTGTAAAAATTGGAATGGAAACTTGTATTCCTCATCAAAAGTACAGTAAAAGATCTAATTCACCTAAATGGTTTGACCATAATTGTGCTAGAGTAACTGAACAAAAAGCTATAGCCTACAATGCATACACAAGATCAAAAACACATGAAGCCTTTAATTACTTTAGAAACATCAGCAATCATGCCAAAACTGTATTAAACCTAACTAAATCAAACTTTCTCCACAAGCAGGCAAATAAACTTCTAAATAATCCAAATGATAACAAAATATTTTGGTCTACTCTTAAATCCTACATTTAAATCAAACTTCACTACTGCTTCATCCATTCCACCATTAAAATCTCCGACTGGCAATCTTGTAAGTGACCCACGAGGTAAAGCTAACCTTCTTGCGGATATTTTCTACACCAACTCAACCTTAGATGAAATAAATCAAGATGTCCCTGTACTTAATTTGAATTCGCCTGAAATTCCCTCACTTAAGATCCACACCAGACATGTCAAAACTATTTTGCAGAATCTCTCGGTAGATAAGGCTCCTGGTCCAGATGAAATTCCTCCAATAGTACTTAAGAATTGCTCCTTGGTGCTCGCTCCTGTATTGGCAATTTTTTTCCGTCTGTGTACTCATACCTCATGCTTCCCAGTACCCTGGAAAGAAGCAAACATCCATCCAGTTCCTAAAAAAGGTGCCTCTTCAGATCCATCAAACTACAGACCAATAGCTATAACTTCCACTCTTGGTAAAGTCTTTGAAATTATATTAAATAATCACATAATTAAGCATCTTGAGAATAATAAATTAATCAGTGATAGGCAATATGGTTTTAGACGATGTCGATCAACTGCAGACATGCTTTGCCTTCTTACGCATCAAATCAACCAAGCTACAGACCAACATAGTGAAACACATACAATAGCACTGGATATATCAAAGGCATTTGATAGAGTCTGGCATCAATCCTTATTGTCGAAGATGTCACACTACGGCCTTGCATCATTAGTTCCACTAATTTCTTCTTATCTTCATAACAGAAAAATATGTGTAATGGTAGATGGCCTTTATTCTCAATTTCACTCAATAAATGCTGGTGTTCCCCAGGGATCAGTTTTGGTCCCAATTCTGTTCCTCATTCATATCAATGATCTCATATCTACCACTCATAATCCAATACATTCCTACGCAGATGACTCAACACTCCACAGTTCCTTCACATTTACCAATTCTTTCACCCAACCCGATCTTATAAATTCAAAAATAAACACTTCAATTTCTCTGAACCAGGACCTTTCTAGAATTAATGGATGGGGACAAAAGAATCTAGTTTCCTTTAATGCACAGAAAACCAAGTACATTCAATTTTCTAACCGACAGAATCTCACTGACTCCCATATATTTTTTAATGATGTAAATATTCCCACTTCCCCTAGTATTGACATTCTCGGTGTAACATTAACTACTAACTTGAGCTGGACACATTATGTTAGAAGCATTGCAAAGAATGCCTCTAAAAAACTGGGACTCTTGTACAGAGTTTGAGAATTCTTCACTGACGAGCAGTTGGCCGTGATATATAAAAGTCATGTGCGTTCTCAGATGGATTACTGTTCACCTCTGTGGGGTGGAAGTGGAGTGGTTGCATTGAGGCAGTTGGACAAAATTCAAAATAAAGCTATTAGATTAATCAATAACCCTGCAATCACACAGGACCTTCCTACATTATCCATACGAAGAAATGTTGCATCCCTTGCATTATTCTACAGATATTTTCACAGCAATTGTTCCGAGGAACTTGCTTCAATTGTGCCGCCTCTCCACATCTTTCCCCGTAGAACTAGGGCAGCTGAGAGCGCCCATGAATTTACTCTTTCTCCTCCACAATGCAGAACTTCTGCTTATCAGAATTCATTTATCCCCAGAGCTACTACTCTTTGGAATTCACTTCCCTCGAATTGCTTTCCACAAACTTACAATCTACAAATTTTTAAATCCAGTTGTTACAAACATTTTATGAATGGAGGATGCCTTTAGGCACATGGACCTTTTTGTTTTATCTGTGTTTTTCCTTCCTCCGTTCATTGTCTCTTAAAAAAAAAAAAAAAAAAAAAAATAGTCCAATAGAAAGAGCCCAGTGTTTATATATCCCAGGACGTAACAATACATACTATTAACGGTCTGCATTTCATATTATGTGGCCTATACACCTTTTTCAATCTATTAAATGTAGAACTCGATACAAATTACTATCAGAGTTGGTGTTAACTTTTAGTAAGGTTTGAGTATCTAAAACTTGAGTAGCAGGGCTCGCCTTCTATTTCCCCTTTTTCTGTCTCAATCTGTGATCCAAGCCTCTCACCTCTACAAACCCCCAAATAATTTATAGAATAAATAGACAGTTTTACCATCAACTCTCCTCTATATGTATCGAATGCAGGCAACATTCATCACACACACTAATGAAGGGAAATATACCACATTCGGACCCCTTAAATCTTGGTTGTATAAAGTGTGGCTATGAGAGAGTTACAAGGAATAGTTAGTATCTCGAAGACCTTGCAGTCCATTGCGGGGAAATATTCAAAGTGGAAGGAGAGACATTTTTCAGTGCACTACACTCCTTACAGAGTGTGCAAACTACTATCTACTGTCTTCTTAAACTGTTCAACTGAGGAAATGTTTACAACTTCTGAGGAAAGTTTGTTCCAGGTAGAACAGATCATAAATGGGAAACAGTTTCCACAAATACTAGTGCTGAACCTTTTCAATTCTAACGGCCAGCCATGGTTGCGTATTGTGTTTATATTGAGGTTAAACATTTTGCTATGATACGCATTATCAAACCCATTACATAGTTTTAAAAACTTGAATTAACTGTCCTCGTAGTCTGGTGTTAAGAGAGAGAGAGAAAAAAGAGAGATGCAGTGGCAGAAGACCACTACAGCCTAGATTCATGTAACACACATAGTGTATAGCGACTAATTTTGAGAATGCAATTATACAGTATATTGTATCAATAAATTCATAATATATTTTAAATGTTGACCATTGTAAGCATGTGCAATGATGGTTAATCAATAATTTATTAAACATGAGAACAATCGTCACTAATCACTAACTGCCAGCTAGAGTAGGAAGGTGGGGGTAGACTTGGACCAGACTCCCCCCTTCCACCTGCCCAGGGTGAAGTAGGGGAAGGAAGGACCCACCTCTGAGCAACTTTTAGTACGCGTGAGTGTACATATATTAGTAATATCACTAATTATTAATTATTATATAACGTATATATATTTTTTTTTTTTTTTTTTTTTTAAGAGACAATGAACGGAGGAAGGAAAAACACAGATAAAACAAAAAGGTCCATGTGCCTAAAGGCATCCTCCATTCATAAAATGTTTGTAACAACTGGATTTAAACATTTGTAGATTGTAAGTTTGTGGAAAGCAATTCGAGGGAAGTGAATTCCAAAGAGTAGTAGCTCTGGGGATAAATGAATTCTGATAAGCAGAAGTTCTGCATTGTGGAGGAGAAAGTGTAAATTCATGGGCGCTCTCAGCTGCCCATATATATATATATATATATATATATATATACAGTATGTCTAAATATTCCCAGCCGGGATCGAACATCCGACATTCACTTAGCAACATTTATTAGCTCACGTGTATTTGTGAGATATACTTGACATATATATATACTGTATACTGTATATGTATACATATATATATATATATATATATATATATATATATATATATATATATATATATATATATATATATATATATATATATATATATATATTATACCGGTATATATATATAATTAATTTATATATAATTATATACAGTATATATGGTAGCGCATCTGATTGGTGATGGAAGGGTCTGGGGTTGGATCCCACACCTTACCATTGTGGTCACAGGCTGTGGTATGGTTGGTAGCACGTCTGACTAGTGATGGAAGGGTCTGGGGTTGGATCCCACACCGAACCATTGTTGTCACATGCTGTGGTATGGTAGAAAAAGGAGCCTACCAAGTGCACCACCGAGGTGGTGGATGATCGGAAGAAAACAAATGTCTGGGACCATCAAGTCTTAATAGTTAAGCCCAAAGCTAGTACCTCTGAGCCTGCAAGCCCACCTGATTCTAAGGCTATTGAGAAAGATTTGGCTGCAATCCCAATTAACAAATGTACTAAAACTGGATCATGTGCTTTAGTAGTACGACTTCCATCAAAGAAAGCCAAAGAGGACGCAGGGAAGGCCATCAATCAGTGTCTTTGAACTGACAGCATCTTCAGTGTGTTAGAACCCAAGAAGATGCTACCAAAAATGACCCTGGTTGGTATCTCTACCGACACTCTACCCCAGCATCCTAAACAAGAATCCAAGCATAAAGTCTCTGGTCGATGAGGGCCTAAATCTAAATTTAGTGTTCACTAAGCAAAAAAGGGATGCACATACAAAAACAGCAGTAGGAAAAATGGCTCCTGAAATATGCTCTTCAATTGTCAACGAGGGCAACTCTGTGTATGTTGGACTCACAAAATGTTGTGCATACGACCGCTTCTGGGTGACGCAATGTTACCATTGTCAGGGCTTGGGTTATACTACTGACAGGTGTACGCTGAAAGGTGAGGACCCTAAATGTAGTTTCTGCGCTGGTACTCACAGTTCAAAAGGCTGTACAAATATAGCTTCCCTTAAACGCATAAATTGTGTAAACTCCTCATCAGTCACAGAGCCACCAACTCATTTTGCTTCAAGTAGAAATTGTCCTCTTATGATAGCCCAAAGAAATAGTTATTGAAAACACCAATTTTGTAAGTTCAAAAAAATGAAAAATGCCCCAAGGAGCCGGTTGAAACTGGGCATGCTAAATGTTCGTTCCATGCGCAACAAGATGGATTATATTGGTGAGGTCTTGGATGAGCTCAGTTTCTATATATTTTGCCTCACTGAGACCTGGTTGTTTGAGTCAGATCTAAATATTATTCATGCTGCTTTGCCTAAAATTCATTCAATAATAAGTTTTCCAAGGCCTTATAGTGATCATCCGGGTGATGGAGTAACGTTTTTATACTCTATGACGCTAGTAAATATCTCTCATATAAGTCATAACCCAGCCCTTCTTTTTTATGAACTGTTGCAATTGGAAATAAAAGTTTGTCAACAAATCCTAAGAATAGCAGTTATTTATAGGCCTTACCAACGGGGAACAGATAGAGGTTTTATGGGTGAGTTTGGGCAGTTTCTTGAGGAGTTTTCTGCCAAAACCGGAACACTCTTGATATGTGGAGACTTTAATTATTGGATTGACAACCCTCATCTGAAACCATTTTCCTCTGAGTTCCTTGAATTGACTGACCAGAATAATTTTGTAAATCACGTGTCCAACCCAACTCATATCTCAGGACACACCCTTGACTTGGTTCTATCTCCCGCCGGTTGTGATGGTCTTCTGGATGTTGAAGTTGAGGTTATGGACTCTTCTATTTCTGATTATTCCCTGATTACTTTCGGCTTTGATTTCCCTAAGCCACCCATATATGAGAAAGTAATCAGGTTTAGAAACTACAGAAATTCTGACCAGAAAATTGCTCGCAATGAAATAAGATAAAGTATTGATACTCAAGCTGGTGGAGGTACACAATAGCGCAATTAAGTCTGTGTTTGATCATCAATATCCGGAGGTATATATGAGAATCATAGTGCAAGATGACTCACCATGGTACAGCCCTTGAATCAAATTTCTTAGAAGAGAGCGTAGAAGAGCCGAACGTAAATGGCGGAAAAATAAAACTGACATCTCATGGTTGCCATACATGTTAGCCAAAAGAGCCGTAGTCCACACAATCAAAGATGAAAAGAAAGCGTATTACCAGGGGAAAGTCGAGTCGTGTGGTGGTGATCAAAGCAAGTTGGCTTCGGTTGTCAGTAGCTTACTTGGAAAAAGACACGTGAACTCAAGACCTGCATCTGATGCGGAGTTAGCTGAAGACTTAACCATGGTCCTGGTTTGGCGAGACAAGCGCGTCGTCAGCATGGTGTCCACCTTCCACACCAAGGACACCATCCCAAAGATAGTCTCTTTCAAAGAGAAGGACCGACAGGGCAACTGGCGTCGTGGACAGAAGCAGATCTTCAAACCCGTTGCGATTGAAGTCTACAACATCCACATGGGTGGGTTTGGATCATTTCGATCAGATGGCCAGTACTACCCCATCCAGCGAAGGACGGTCAAGTGGACTAAGATCACATTCTACTTCATCCAAATGGTCCTCTTCAACTCCCATGTCCTGTACAAGAAGTGCTACCCAAGGAGGAAAATGAGCATGCTCGACTTCCAGGAACGTTTGTTTATCCTTGCTGCACTTCGACCCTGCAGAGTGGCCTTTGTCGGGGAGGCCAATCCACCGTGCACAGGATTTGCCACATGACCAGCGTGAGCCACAGAGGCATGCATGCAGGCAACGGCAATCCAGTGGTTCGTCGGCACCTGGGTCGCCCTCAGAGGACGACAATCCAGACTCCCCAGCCATTCCTGCTGCTCCTGGCACTCCACTCTCTCCTGATGCTGCTGCTGCTGGTGGAGGCGTTGGGAGGGTGCCACCTCTCGATGTCCCCCCCCCCCCCACCACCACCAGTACCATATGATGCTGCTGCTGCTGCTGCTGCCACGGGGGGAAACTATGTCATGGTTGAACCCCCCCGGGGCAAAAGTACCTGATGCAGCTGCTACTGCTGGTGACGATGGGGAAGCAGCTCTTGAAGCTGCCAACTGTCCGCCACCAGTACTGGAAGCAGTACGTAGGGTGCGAGTCTGAAGACCTCGACCTGGAGCGGTCCCATGGCCCCGTCCTGTTGTTCTCACCCATGTTCGGTGTGACAGGGCCTTGGACCATTCTCGGGAGAGGATTTCGGAGAAGAAGCGACTCCATTGCTATTACTGCAAAGTTAAGCACGGCCATCGCAAGGACACAAGCTTCCGATGCGTGACTTGCAAGGTTGCCCTCTGCATCGATGTCAACAACTGCTTCAACCTTTTCCATAGACCTGATGCAGGTGTCCCATAGCCAGGAGCCAAGTGCAATCATTCATTAATTTTTCTTCTCCATTTCTCTTCTTCATTCACCCACCTTCATTCACCCATCTTCATTCACTCACCTTCATTCACCCACCTTCATTCATCCACCTTCATCAACAAAGTGGATATAGGCCTCCTGGGGAAATCACTTTAAAAAAAATAACGAGTCAAGTGCATTACCTCATTGGGTGACTTGGAAATCTGAGCATATTTCTCAGGTTTGACACCTTGTATATACTGTATATATACTGTATCAAACATCGAGAGGTGGCGCCCTCCCAACGCCTCCACCAGCAGCAGCAGCAGCATCAGGAGATGCTGAGATAATACATTTCAGGAATAATTATTTTGTACACGCAAATAAAATAATGAAGATATACAAAATATATTTCCTGAAAACAAAATTCGTACACGCACACACAAAATAATATAAATAAAATACAGTGAATGGTAAAAGAAATTTGTGTATGTGTGTGTGTATATATATATATATATATATATATAATATATATATAATTATACACACACACATACACAAATTTCTTTTACCATTCACTTTATTTTATGTATATTATTTTGTGTGTGCGTGTACGAATTTTGTTTTTAGGAAATATATTTTGTATATCTTCATTATTTTATTTGCATGTACAAAAGAATTATTCCTGAAATGTATTATTTGAAGATAACCTGGCTTTCTTGTTTTGTTTTTTTCAGTGTCAACCCAGGAGTCATTTCCCTTCTCGTTGGAAAGCGTTGTGGCCCTACCAGGTAAATACTATGAACACACCTTTTCTATATTACACAATATACATACAGTGCCAACATGATGTGCATAAAGTGTGAAGAACTTAGTGGAATAAAACAATAAAAAGTGCGATGACATTTCCGCCAAAAAAATGACTGCGCAATTTCTTCAGTTTAGCAAAGCAGTGTGCAATTTAGAACATCAAATTAACAACCTTCATGACTAACAGGTGTTCTATGAACATTATACAACTATTAGCAAGGACATTTGTATAAAGGTGTTGTATATTGTGGCAAAGATATACAACTGTATAAACATTCTCATAGATTTACATAACAATAACAATGCATTGAAACAATTGCGCATAGCTCGCGAACCAATTATGCTATATTATTTTGGTTTTCACCATTAGAAAGAGCATAAAGTTCCAATTCCGGTGATATATTCAGTTATATATGTATCCGAGCAAATAGCGCAACGTCGAGGTGGGAATAGCTCAGAGCCCAGCTAGCATCCGCGGAACGGACACTGGTGAAGCGTAAATATTCGCATTTAGGCTCTATATTTCAAATATTCATAGAGCATTCTGGTGGATGGGAATACAGAAATACACAAGGCTTCGAAAACGCTCCCGGGCGAAATATTTCTCCCAAAACCAATTGTGTCTGTCCATGGCTAAATTTCTAACTTACTGGGGAACGAGAGTGTTAATGCTTCTAAACCCCAATTTCTCCATCTATCTACCCGTCTGGAACTCCCAGCGGAATATTCCTTATTCTTCAACAATACAAAAATCAATCCTTCATTTTCTCTCAATATTCTTGGTGTCTCTTTTCCTTCTGCTGTCACTTGGAAGTACCATATTACCAGTCTTGCTAAGGCAGCCTCCCAGAAGCTGGGTGTGGTCAACCGCCTCAAGGGGTTCCTTACCCCTGCACAGCTTCTTGCTTTGTACAGGGGCACGGTGCATCCTTGTATTGAGTATTGTTCCCATGTGTGGGAAGGTTCCTCTCACACCACTCTCCTAGACAAAGTTGAAAGGAAGGCCTTTCGTATCATTAACTCCCGTCCACTCACCAACATTCTGCAATCTCTCTCTCTCTCCGCCGCAATGTTGCATCTCTCGCTATTCTATCGCTACTATAATAATCAGTGTTCCTCAGAGCTTTCCCAACGCATACTACCTCCTCTACTTAGGGCATGTGGTACCCGTCTTGCAACACAATCCCAACCCTACTCTGTTCAACTCTCCAACCCAAGAGTGAAACGTTGCTCTCAAACTTTCTTCTATTCAACAGCTGAGCTCTGGAACGCTCTCCCAGAATCAGTTTTTCCCACTTCCTATGACTTAAATTGCTGCAAACTCCGTGTTTCCAGATATTTTGGCTCGAACGTCCTTTGATCTTGGCCCTGTCACTCTTTCAACTATGGGGGAAACACTCGCTGCGGGCACCTCTGCCTTTTGCCTCCCTCACTCACTTAGAAAACAAATTAAACAAATAGATACATGTATTTTCATATCTCCTATTTAAAATTATAATAGGCTACCATTTCCATACAAATGGATATAATTAAACATGGTTTTCACCATTAGATTCAGCGCGTCGCGAGTTATCCAAACATATCCCGAGATGTCAAAATCTACTTTGTTTATAAAATATTGAGATATATCAACTTGTGAACATATCGTTGGAATCCTCATGAAGCAGAGATTTCTCCAAAATTAATTCAGGTGATTCCGACCTATGTACATAAATAAAAAAATACACCGTTGGAATCGCAACGTCGAGAAGAATCCGAATATACTGCTAAAAATATGAAAATCGAAAATGACCCGTCAAGTTGCCAAATGAAGCTAAGGATTTTGGCATTTTTTTTTAAATTGAGCTATGACACTATTCTGAATCCTCTCGACGCGCTGAATCCAATAGTGCAAACCAATTTTAATTTCACCCAGTTTTGTGGTCTTGAGAGCTATTTTAAGATTATACCAAATTTGTAAATGGCATTTTGAGGGGTTAAAATAGGTCGGAATCACCTGAATTAATTTTTGGGAACTCTCTGTTTCGTGAGGATTCCAACGATATGGTCACAAGTAAAAATATCTCAATTTAAAAAAATATAGATATGAACATATAGGGATATGTTTGGATTCCTCACGACGCGCTGAATCCAATGGCGCAAACAGTTATCATTTTTTACCCATTTTTGTGGAAATGGGAGCCTATTATAATTTTAAATAGGAAATATGAAAATATTTATTTTAAACTATTATACTGTATAAGTCTAGGGTTAAGTAAACCTATATTTCAGCGGTAGTAATGCATATCAAAAGTCCATTAGCGTGGAATGGGTGTGTGTGCTGGAGTGAGTGAAGTAGCAGCGAGAGAAGGAGCTTGTTTGTTTGTAAGTAACAAATGGAAGGAGTGTGTAAGAGAATATGGGTTTGTGGGTTCAGGATTGTGTGGGTGAGAATGAAATTAGGAATACAAACGTGGGTGATTGTGTGTGTGTATGCTCCGACAGAGGATAAACTTGTAAGAGAGAAAGAGGAGTTCTGGGTGAATGTGGAGGCGTGCCTGGATAAGTTTGACAAGAACGAAAGAATATTTCTGATTGGGGATATGAATGGTAAGGTGAATGATAGGAAAGTTGATGGAATGGTGGGAGGGTGGGCGGTACCGTCAGAGGTGAATGGGAATGGTAGTGCACTTGTGGACGTATGTGTGGGGAGGAGGATGTGGATAGCCAACACCTTCTTCCGACACATAATGATACACAGGTACACATGGAAAGTGGTGTGGACGATGAAGGATAAGACAATGGTGGAACGAAAGTCACTGATTGATTATATATGTGTGGATGAAAAAATGAAGAAATCTGTGAGGGATGCTAGGGTGTATAGGGGGTATTGGAGGGGGTCTGTCTGATCATTATGTAGTAGTAGCTAAGGTTAGGATACAAAAGAAGTGGGTGAGGAGAGCTGGAGGGAGGCGAGAGGAAGGTGGAATGGTGAGGAGGGTGGAGAGGCTACAGGAGGAGAAACTCAGGGAAGAGTACAGGAGAGCAGTAGAAAGACGACTAGGTGTGTTCGACCTGGAAGGTATGGAGGAAGTGGAGAAGTTAAGCAAGGTGTTTAAGGAAGAGATCTGTGCAGCATGTGAGGAAGTGTGTGGAGTGAGGAGAAGAGGGAGTGGAGTGAAAGGTACAGCATGGTGGACAGCAGAGGTAAAAATAGCAGTGGAAGACAAGAAGAAAGCATATAGAGAGTGGTGTGGTAGAAGAGGGAATGAAGATTTGGAGAGGCGGAAATGAGCAAGGTACGTGGAGAGAAAGAGAGTGGTGAAGAGAGTAGTGAAGGAAAGTAAGAGAAGAGTAGATGAGGAATTTGGAAGGAATCTGAGTGTAAAATGGAGGGAGTGTAAGAAACTGTTCTGGAAAGAAGTCAAGAAAGTTAGGAAAGGTAGCAAGGGAAACAGTAAGGGTGTGGAAGATAAGAATGGGAGAATGCTAGCCGAGAAGCAGGAGAGAGTCGAAAGATGGAGGGAGTACTTCAATGAGATGCTAAATGTAAGGAATGAAGAGCCAGCAAACATAGTTGGATATGGTATAGGAGAGAGAAGAGCAGAAGTAGTGGAGGACTAGGTGGGGATCAGGAGGTCAGAATTGTGGGAAGCTATGAAAAGAGTGAAGTTGGGGAAAGCAAGTGTGTTGGGAGTGTGTGGGGAAATGTTGAGGTATGGTGTTGAAATAGTGATCGAATGGGTATGGAAAATGTGCAAACTAGCATGGGAGAAGGGGAGTGCACCCGATGACTGGAAGACTGGCATAATAGTCCCCCTATATAAGGGCAAAGGGGAAAGAGGAGTGTGTGGTTACCACCGAGGAATATGTCTTTTAAGCATAGTAGGGAAGGTGTACAGTAGGGTAGTGATTGAGAGAGTGAGAGTGAAAACGGAGAAATGGATAGGCAACGAGCAGGGAGGTTTTAGGAAGGGAAGAGGATGTGTAGATCAGATTTTTACCCTGAATTGTGTTGTGCAGAAATATCTGGAGAAGCGACAAAAGGTGTATGTTGCCTTTATGGACTTGGAGAAGGCCTATGACAGAGTGGATAGAGAAGGCACGTGGAAAGTACTTAAAATATACTGAGTAGATGGCAAGTTGCTGAAAGCAGTGAAGAGCATGTATGAGGGTGCAAAGGCGGAAGTACGTGTGGAGAATGAGCTGAGCGAGTTCTTTGACCTGAGTGTTGGGTTGAAACAGGGGTGTGTGATGTCCCCGTGGTTGTTTACTGTATATATGGATGGAGTCATGAAAAAAATACTAGGAAGAGCAGTGGATGTTGGTGTATTGCTGAAAAGGGAGGGACATGAGTGGAAGATGCCTATACTGCTGTTTTCGGATGATACAGTTCTGATGAGCGATAACGCATGGGAGTTGCAAGGTCTAGTAAATGAGTTTGGAACAGTGTGCAAAAAACTGAATTTGAAGGTAAATGCGGGGAAGAGCAAGGTTATGGTCTTCGAAAGGGGTGAAGTCACAGAGTGTGAGGTGAAGTTGAACGGTCAGGCTATGGAGATCGTCAGCTCTTTTAAGTATCTGCGCAGTGTGTTGAGTAAAGATGGGACATTGGATGAAGAAATGCGGGAGAGGGTGCAACAGGGGAAGAGGGTTGTAGGAACGTTGAAAGCAGTAACAAGAAATAGAGTGGTCAGTATAGAAGTGAAGAAGTCCTTGCATGACAGTGTGGTAATCCCGACACTAACTTACGGAAGCGAAGCATGGACGTTCGGGAAGAGACTCAGACCAAGAGTGAGAGCAGTGGAAATTAGTTACTTGAGAAGTGCGTGCGGAGTTACATGGAGGGATAGACAGACGAATGAGGAAGTAAGAAGGAGGTGTGGTGTGGAGGTAGATGTGCTGGAAAGTGTGAAAAGGAACAACTTGAGATGGTTCGGCCATATGGAACGTATGGGAAGCGGGAAAATGACTAAGAGGGTGTACGAGAGCGAGGTGGAAGAACAGAGAGGGAGAGTTAGGACAAAGGAGAGGTGGAAGGATGAAGTGAGGAAGTATATGAATGAAGGCGGTGCTGGTTGGGAGGAGGGGCATTGACTGACTGGGGACAGAGGTGCATAGGGGCGGTTAGTTCGTGGCCACCCCTTCGGGGATCACGGCGTCAGGCAATAGATAGATAGATAGATAGATAGTTTTTAATTAGTCTCCCCATTATAATTGTTTGAAATATGGGTATTCATTACCCTAAACTTATGATTACACGAATATAATTGTTAGGAACTTTCATATTATAAGAGGCTCACATTTCCACAAACATGGATATAATTATAAACGGATTTCACCATTGGATTCAGCACATCGCGAGGAATCCAAAAATATACCCAAATGTCGAAGTCTATTTTTTCCAAATAAATTGAGATATTTCAACTTGTGACCATATCGTTGGAATCCTTATGAAGCGGAGAGTTCCCAAAAATTAATTCAGTTGATTCCGAAATTTGTTAATGCCTCAAACCACCATGTCAATTATTGTAAAATCTTAAAACAGCTCCCAAGGCCATAAAAAATGTTCAAAAATAAAAAATATATATACCGTTGCAATCCCAACATCGAGAAGAATCCGAATATACTGCTAAAAATATGAAAATCGAAAATGACCCGTAAAATTGCCAAATGAAGCCTTAGGATTTTGGCCAAAACATCAACATTGAGCTATGACATTATTCTGAGTCCTCTCGACGCGCTGAATCCAATGGCACAAACCGATTTTAATTTCACCCATTTTTGTGGCCTTGAGATCTATTTTAAGATTATACAAACTTTGTAAATGGCATTTTGAGGGGTTGAAATAGGTCGGAATCACCTGAATTTATTTTTGGGAACTCTCTGCTTCGTGAGGATTCCAACGATATGGTCACAAGTTAAAATATCTCAAATGGTTTGAAAGAAATAGATTTAATAGTGGCCCCTTCATCATTGACGATATTGCCTATTAATATAATAGTCTCCCTTCAACAACCGCTGCAGCAGTTTTGAATCTCCCGCGCGGAAGGGTCGGGGAGTAATACTTCATAGGTACACGCTTAATTCCCTTATGGAATCGTCGTATGATTGGGTACCCTACAGAAAAAAACTCTGTAAAAACTAAAAAAGAAAATTTAACTTAATATCTGTTATATTATGGCTTTCCATGTGTGGATTTCTTGTGCGTGGCTCCCAGGCGCCAGCCCTCTGGCGGCCATCTCGTCCTTCTCCCTTCCGCACCCATACCAAGCGGCCGGGTGTCCCCGGGTGCTCCGCTTCATTCGTCGTTCCTTCGCTTCTCGTGAGTCCTTACTCATTTGTATACATCTGCGTTGTAGTGAACAGAGTTTAGATTAGCTAGCACCGGCTGCCCCTATTGGTATGTCCGCAGGAAGGGTGTAAATTTGGGTACTATTGTAACAAGGCGCCTACATATCCCAGGTTCTACGCGCCACGTGTGTTATTATTGTCTGATTTTTGCACCTTAGCTCTTTGATATTATAACTAGGAGGCTATCATTCTACAAGATTATGCTTCAGGTCGTCACTTTGAAGCAGTTACATATAAAGTTTTTGATTTTTAAGCAAATGCTCTATTTCAAGGGTGGCTGCACGTGGTGTGGAGCCTTCTAGAGTCCGTATTTGCTCCTAGGCCCCTCTCGTGGGCCTACCCTCTTCTTGCTGCTGTTGCTGGGTCATCGGAGCGTCAGTTCATCTTGTGATGTTTCGTCGGGCCTCGTGGCCAGCATCATTAGGGGTCTCCAGTATAGGCTAGGGGTAATTTATTATTATAAATTCTCTGTATTTATTATTAAGCCTATGTGTGCCCCAGGGTTGTGTTACATGTGTGTGCTACATGTTATTGGAGGGGCTATTGGGAGACGTCCCTGTATATGAGTGGGGGTTTTGGAGCGGGTAACTTTCCCATATAAGTCTCCCCCCTCTAAAAAAAAAAAATCGTTTTCTCCGGCGGCCTTCTCACCAGGGCCCCTGTCTCCTCGTCTCCGTTTAAGGGAACAACCAAATGTCCCGGCGTGGTACGCTGAACCACAATCCTTCCGGCGGAAAATGCTAATTCCTACGGGAGCAAACTCGGCCCTCAGAGTTAACTCGTCCTGACCGTATTGTCATGCGGCAAGACTTCTTCGCCCCGCGGCGTAACAGTCAAGTGTGCAAGTGTTACGATATGTCATACGAGCACGTTACCTATCATTCTAATTCAATAGTTATGGATAGTCAAACACTTAAGGTCACTTGGGCCAGTGACACTTTGTCACAGGTAAGCAGTTCCAATCAGTTTAAACGTAAAACCCCAGGATTTTCATGGTCGGGTCCAGCGGATGGTTAGAGTAGCAGTGGCTATAGCTAATTTTCCGGCGGACTTGAGGTAGGATGTAGTAACACCTCGCAGGTTATCCTTATGAGCATTGATTCTGGGAAATTTTCTATTTCCAGAATCCCCAGCACTTCAGTTACAACAGGCCTGGTGGTTGATGGGTGGCTGATTCCGGCGGGGGGTGGGGGGGTGGGGGGGGGGGGGCTCCTATTTCCATAATGCCTCGGTCGATCTGTGTGCTACTCCTATCTGTTCACTATTACCAATATTTGCTCACAAACTTTGTATTAAATGCGTGAAGTGCCTTGATCGTTCGAGGGGTTTGTGGGTGTCAAAACGTTGTTCAGTTTGTGCCGAGTTGAAGGCGGCTTTATTTACTAAGAAAGACCTGTCTTGCTTGGCAGCATTGAAAGAGATAAAGAAAATGTTCAACGTTTACGCCAAGGATACTGCCCATAAGGCCCTTCATTGCGATGATGACGCCCTGTGGGACCATTTTGTTATCAAATCACCTTTGGTCAAATCAGCTCCTATTAAATCTACTAAGCCCAAAGTGAAATCTAAAACCCTTTCAAAAGAGGTAGTGAGTAGCAGCAGTAGCAATGAGAGTGAGATTGCCGAGGCTCCCCCCCAAGACCGAATCAAGAGGAGACGGTCCCCCTCCCCGAAACATAAATCGAGGTCGCGGTCAAGACCTCCCAGAAAACAGTCCTGGCACTCATCGGCGGAGTCGTTCAGATCGACTAAATGCCGTTTTGAGGGCCCTGATACTGCCCCTATGACGCCGGCCAGTACAGGACGAAGTAGTGGTCGGAAGGACACCTTACAGCCACCACCGCCCTCTACCCCTACCTCCAGCACGCCTAACGTCCAATCCGGCGACTCAGAGGTAGGGGCGGAGGACATGGAGCCCAGTCGGAGTCATGAACAATCATTGAGCGTACCGCAGGACTTCACATTTGCAATACCTAAACTAACTTATGTACCACATAAAGGGCCCCCGGTTGGGCCGAGTAAAGTCTTAGCGGATCAATATAGGGGTTTACCTTCAGGTTCACATTCTTTTGATTGTTCTCAGGTAATACAGGACTCACAGCCACCTGCGGCGCGCGACCGGGGGTGCTGGCGTCAATCAGAACCATCTCAAAATAGTGTTAGAATTAATCAGGAAACAGATAGGGAAGGTCATGATATTGAAATTTTACCTTCATCAGTTCCTGATTTGGTTTGGCCACTGGCGGATCAAGCACCGGAATTACAACAGGATATACCGGAAGTGCTTGAGTCACATACAGAGCCGGAGGAAGTGCAATTATCCTCGGCTCAACCAGGTATAATGGGTGAGGAATCAGAAGCTATTTCCAAATCTTCCAGGGGTTCCCACAGTAAGTGTGTTACCTCAGATGAGATAAGTGATATATTGCATAGGGTCATGCAGCAGTACCGTGTCTCTACCTCTCCCGATCCTCCCTCTAGTCAACCGGTAGCTCCCCCGAGTAACTCCATAAGACCATTAGAGCCTTCAGGTTTTCCCCCTCCAAAGTCCTCTTTACCTACATTTACCATACCTCCGGCAACAACCACGGCTAACGGCACTACAGTGCCAGCCTCTATGACTACCACTAATGTTCGAGTAATTTCTGACATCACTCCTCCCCCTTTAGATAAGGCACCACAGAGGAAAGGCCCTATGCCTCTCCTCTACGGGCCAGACTGCTCGTGGGTTCAGGCAAAACCACTGAGACCACACTTGGCACAATCTACTATTTCAGGGGACCTACCGGTTCCTAGTGAGTGGACTATTGTAATCAACAAGAATAGAAAACTCAGAGCAAAGGATGAGGTAGGGAGATTGCTGGAAGTTTCTATAAAGGCCATACCTAGTTCATATAATGCTGATTTCTTTGTAATTTCAGCTGCCCCGGCAATACCGCCGGCCTCATCTGCACGACTTTTTGCAGACTGGTCTAAAGCTGATGGCGTTAATGACGTCAAAGTTTTGAATGCACTCACGCCGGAACTGGATACATTTCCGGTACTAGATCAGTCACATACGCCAGTTCTGCAGATGGTGCGGGTAGGTTTGGGCCCTTGGGTCGATTGGGAATTAGAGGCTCAGGTATTTGCTTCAACTATTACATCTAAATCCTCCCATCATGTTCCTCAAGAAACACATACTTATTTCTCGTTACCTGTAAATAAGGCAGAGGGGGTGTCGCCGGCCTTGTTCGCTTTCTTGGCGGCACCCAAGCTAGCACTCCCCCAATTAGATGACCCCTTTTGTACCCGTCCACAGGCCCATCTGGACAGAGACTTTAAGTTAAGAAACAAAGCTTTCAGATTGTTTTCACAATACCTTGTCAGTCGCCAGGTGGCTGAATCCCTCACTAGATCTATTTCGGCCTTTGCTCACCAAACTGAGGAAGGCCACAGAACTTTCATGTAGGATTTTGTTGCAAAATTCAATTCAGTCCCTGAGTGACATTAGGATAGCAATCATGGAGGCGGTTAGGGCCCGCCAGGACCTAAGGGTGCATCTGGTAAAGAAGTTGCTGGATGATATTGGTCGCCGAGTAACTCTTTCCCCGGTCTTAACTGCCTCCCTTCTTAATCCAGAAGCGTGGAGTGTAGATTTCAATATGGTACACTGGTGGAAGCAGATTACCTCCCAAGCAAAGAGAGAACCGTTTAAGAAACCTCACAATAAGCCCAAAAGCAGCGGAAAGTCACAACCACCTCATGCTAAACAGTCCTTTCGGGATCTCAGGCCTCCTCCACAGCAGGGAGGTAATCAGCACAAGCCCAAACAAGGTAAATACTCAGGTTATAGAGGTAAGTCACACCCAAAACCAAATCAGGGACAGACGTCAGCCAAGACTAGCCAGCCGTCTGATACCAACCAACCACCCCCTCCAAAAAACTAGCCAACCAAACTCTCTGTCTCCCAGGGCCATGCTTAGGCGTGTCGGATTCGAGAGCTGCCCTACCGTACAGACCCAGTTTGCAAACCGGGTCGTTCCAGGTATTCCGAAGAGCCTGGCCCAAGCGAACTTGGGCCAGAACAGTAGTGAGCAAAGGAATCACCTGGCGGTGGATCCGGCAACCTCGACTGCGTCAGGCGCAAGAACACAACAATGTTTCACAGGAGGTGGAGGCCCTGGTCCAGGAAATGATCTCCAAGAAGGTCATTGTCCCGGTAGAACCGACTTGCCTAGTATTCACCTCCAGACTTTTCTTAGTGCCAAAAAGGGACAGTGTGCAGATGCGACCAGTAGTGGATCTCTCGCGTCTGAACACTTTTATAATAAATTCACCCTTCAGGATGCTTACAGTCAACCAAATCAGGCTTACACTTCTGCCGCAGGGTTGGATGTGCTCATTAGACCTCAAAGATGCCTATTGGCATGTCCCCATCAACAAAAGGTTCCAAAAGTTCCTTGCCTTGAGGATCAGGCAAGAGACTTATGTCTTTCAGAGAATGCCTTTCGGTTTGAACCTGGCACCGAGAATTTTCACAAAATTAGTCCGGCAAGCCCTTCTGCCATTGTTGGCCAAGAGCATAATAGTGTTGTGGTATCTAGACGACTGGCTGGTGGTGGCGGAGTCAGAAGAGTTATGACACAATCATGTCAACCAAGTAATCAATCATGTACAAACCCTAGGGTTCAAGGTAAACTTGGCGAAGTCTCTCATTGTTCCCACAAGGAAAATCCAGTGGATAGGGCTTGTCTGGGATACCGCCAATCTGACTCTTACTCAGAGTGCGGACAATTGCAACAGATTTCGCAGGAAACTGTTTCGTTTTCTCCACAGTCTGAATACGACCAGGAAGACGTGGGAATCTCTGATCGGCTCACTCAACTGGATCCAATTAACTGTGAAGTTGGGCCGGTTGAAAGTAAAGAGATTAATATTGGAAGGCAACAAAGTTATTCCTCTCTCGCCGGAGAAGAAATTATGGCCAATTCCTCCATTAATTCACAACTTACTGTCGGTCTGGGCGAAGACCGAAACACTGTACTCTATAACAACATGGGTTTCTCCTCCACCTTCGGTATGGGTAGACACAGACGCTTCAGGAACACTAGGGTGGGGGTATCAATCCACTCTAGGCCATCAAGGGCAATTAGGCACTTGGGCCCAGAACGAGATTTTTCACATCAACAAGCAAGAGCTTCTAGTTCCTCTATTTTTTCTCCAAGCTCATGGCCCGTCATTGCAAGGGAAGTCAATAGCGTTCCGGATGGACAACCTAATTGCAGTCCATTGCATTCAGAAACAAGGTTCAGTGAGGTCTCGAGAGGTGCTAGTTGTGTCAGAACAGATTTTCGCTCTAGCCGAATCGCTGAGCATTCATCTGCATGCATCATATCTCCCAGGCGTGTCGAACGTCTGGGCAGATGCTCTGTCCCGGAGACAGAGCACTTTAGTAGAATGGGCTCTCAAACAAACCGTCTTCGACAAGATGATTGCAAAGCCCTACCGTCCACAAGTGGATCTGTTCGCATCCGAGGTGAATCACAAGCTCCCTCTTTTCCTATCCCGCCAGAGGATAACTCCGGCGGGAGGGCCAGATGCGTTACAAGAGGACTGGAACACATGGAATTCAATATATCTATTTCCTCCACCAGATTCTGTTCTAATGTGCCAGATAATTCACAAACTAAGAGGTTACCGGGGCTTAGTCTCAATGATCGAGCCATTATGGCCGGCTCAGTGGGTACCAGTTGTAGGAATGGTGCAGGACCCCGGTGTCGCTCCCGGTCTCCGCATTCCACTTAGAGACAATTGGCAACCTTCAGACCTCGCTCAATTTTGCCTTCTGGACATTTACAATGCAAAATGGTTAGCTCAATATGGGGAAAGTGTCACTAGTAAACTCATGAATCAATATACTATTTCTACCAGGAGACAATATCAATCGCATTGGAAAGCTTTTACAACCTGGATTGTAGAGTCAGGGCAAACCGATGCCTCAGGGGCCTTGATTTTCAAATACCTAGATTACTCATTTGAGCAGAAGCATTTTTCAGTGGTAACTTTAAAGAATCATTTATCTGCCATCAGAATCTCCTTTTTTTTATCTCACTGGTCTCTCAATACCGCAGGCGGAGGAGAAAGGGTTTATGAGGGCGTGTTTCAAGCTACGCCCACAACCACGTCAGCTCATGCCCACTTGGTCACTAGACAAAGCCTTATCATTGCTTCAATTGCGCAAATATAATAATGCGCCGGATTTTGAATCACTATTAAAGAAGGCTGTGTTCCTGATGGTTTTAGCAACAGGAAATAGGGTCTCTGAGCTGGCGGCGATGAGCAACGAACCTAATTGCCTTAGGTTTGGGAGACTGCACGACAATGTCCAAATCGTGCCGTCTCCCACATTTATAGCAAAAAATTAGCACTCTGATCATGTTTTCTCTGAATTTTCTGTTCCGGCATTGAAACGCGGACACACACATCATATTTTATGCCCAGTGCAGGCCTTAGCTAAGTTTATGAGGGCTGCTCACCCTCGACAACCAGGCTTTCTATGGGTGAACCAGGCAGGTAATCGTGTTACTAGAAGAAAATTAGCTTCTCTGTTAGTAGATGTCATTAAAGAAAGTAATCCCGGCGTGGTGGGCAGGGCCCACGACATCAGGAAGTGGACCGTCCCTCTTAGATTGTTACACCATTTCTCTATAGAAGACATTGCCTCCTGCACATCAACACACATCGCCTGCCGAACAACAACCTTTCGCACCCTACATATACACAAACCCTGCCGCACATCTCCCCACACCTCCCCAGACCCAGAAAACACCCACATTAATCCCATCTATGGCCACCCACCTACTGCTGTTGATCAAATACCCATATCAGGCTCCTCCTTTCGTCTCTCCCCCCCACCACTGCCCACCACACCGACCCGTAACACCCCCCAGGCCTCACCCACCCATACACCAAGGCCACTATCACCCACAACCACACTTAGCTCACCACATAACCCCTTGCAGCCCCAGCCACACCTACTGGGTTTGTCTACACCAGTGTGCAGATATTATCTGGAAAGAAGGTGCTACTTTGGTCAAAAGGGCGAATATAATGGGAATTCATATAGATTTGCTCATCCCAAAATTTGCAACAACATAACCAGTCATGGAAAATGTAGATTTGGTGAAACCTGCAAATACCACCACCCATCCCTTTGCAAGACATCACTTAAGAACAAGACCTGCTACAATATGAAATGCCCAGCTTTTCATATTAGAGGGACTTGGAGATATGCTAGACCTAACACGAATGGTAGCCCAAAAAACTCTCTAGCTATGCGAGGACGAGACAGAGGAAAAAGGCAAGGAGGGAAAGGGCAGATGAAGATAAAGAGACTGAGGGAGATGGAAGAGCACATAGAACACCTCGAGCACCTCCTGGCCTCCCAAGAGTGGCCAATACATCCCGAAGACTATTAGGTACACATAGTACTCCAAACAATCCCTCCCCAATCTTGTTTGCAAATATCCAAGGCCTAAAAAATAGAACCACGAACAAAGTACCATTTATTAGGGGCCTGCTAGAAGAAGGAAACACTATATTTGCGGCTCTCACAGAAACTCACATTATAGATCAGGAAGATAGTGAGGTATGGATTCCTGGTTACAACCTACATAGGGCGGACAGAACGCATAGATCACATGGAGGTGTAGCCTTGTACATACATGACTCACTGATATGTACTGAATTCCTAAATAACAGTAATGAAGTGGTGGAAATACTTGGAGTTAAAATAGAATCCCTAAATTTAGCAGTTATTGTTACATACAGGCCTCCAGACTCATCCCGAGAAGAATTCAAAACCCAGCTCAACAAAATAAAATCAGAAGTGGAAACCCTGGGGAACCCAACACCAAATATTATATGGCTAGGAGACTTTAACCTACCAAACATTAAATGGAGACAACTAGAAAACCAGTTAGTGGCAAATAACACCGGAGAAGCAAATACTAATACGAGAGAGCTTTTTTAACTTTGTGATTTTTTTAGTCTTACCCAACATATTGCTGAACCCACACGGGAAAACAATATCTTAGACCTGGTCTTCACTAACAACGACTCTCTAGTACACAGCATTAACACCTTACGAGCGGCCTATGCGGTTTATTTATGTGTACCGCCCAGCGGGGTGTTTTTAGCCAAAATAGGGCTGTTTACGTGATCATTTTCATGCCTAAATAAGACCCAGAACGTAAAACAAGTATCTATCCCTGAAAGGGCATAAACAGAGCTTTCGAATGACACCATAACGATCCTTGTATGATGGATAGTTTTCTTGCAATAACCGTGCAACGCGAGTGCAAAAAGCAGGTAATTCGGTACTTTCGGTACATAATTGAGTATGTAGCGAGTGAGAGAGGGAGGAGGGAGCTGAGATTTGTGTCAGTAGGTTCGCCGAGGTGGTCTGGAGCAGTCATACGCTCGCTAGTCTCCTGCCACCACTTGTCTCTCTCTCTCAGCCACATTACGTGCTGAAATTGCCACTCGACCTATGTCGAGCGCCGCCACATAGTCCAGCTTTATTTAACTCGACTTAAGTGGTGAGCCGCTTTTTAAGGGTTAACATATCGGACACAACATACTCAGATCATAAATTAATTGAGATCAAAACAACCTTAGAAAGTGTACAGACAACCTCAGAATCAAGAACAAAAACCGGCCCCTTCAGTAAATTTAACTTCAATAACAAAAACATTAGGTGGGAAGAGGTAAATCAAGAAATGGAGGAAATAGACTGGGAAGATTTAATGGATAACCTGACACCAGCAGAATGTCTAGTCTTAATAACAGAAACCATGACCCAAATTTGTAGCCACCATATACCTGCAAGACAAACAAAACGAAGAAGCAAACAAGATCGGGAAAGGAGGAGGCTGTACAGAAGAAGAAAATTACTCACACAAAGACGCACACATCAAAATCTACAGGATAGGCAAAAGGTCGAAATAGATAGAGAAATTGTGGAAACTGAACAAAGGCTAAGAATATCATATGAACTACAACATATGGAAGAGGAGAGGAAAGCTATTGCAGGTATAAAGGAAAATTCCAAATACTTCTTTTCATACGCCAAACAAAAGGCTAAAACAACATCAAACATCGGCCCACTGAGCAAAGGGGACGGCTCTTTCACAGGGGACAAAAAGGAAATGAGCGAACTCTTAAGCAGGCAGTATGAAATGGCATTCAGTGAGCCTGATGAAACAAAAGTCATCAGAGACCAAAATATATTTTTCATGGAAACCTCCCCCACGGAAACCCCTCAGATACTGGATATTGATTTCGGTCCAAAAGACATAGAAGAGGCCATTTCCAACATGCCATCCCACTCGGCACCAGGCCCGGACACTTGGAATTCGATCCTAATGAAAAAATGTAAGGAAAACCTCTCAAAACCCCTGGCTATAATGTGGAGAAGGAGTCTAGACACTGGTGACATACCAGATAGCTTGAAAATCGCAATAATTGCCCCACTGCATAAAGGAGGGAGTAAAGCACTACCAAAAAACTACCGCCCGGTAGCTCTAACCTCTCACATCATTAAAGTTTGCAAGCGAGTCCTGCGAAGCAAAATTTCAACATTCATGGAGACAAATGAACTAAACAACACCGGTCAACATGGGTTCAGAGCGGGAAGATCATGTCTCTCACAACTTTTGGAACACTATGACATAATTCTTAAAGCGCTAGAAGAAAAGAAAAACGTGGATGTCATTTACACCGATTTTGCTAAGGCATTTGATAAATGTGACCATGGTATAATAGCCCACAAACTGAAAGCAAAAGGTATAACTGGGAAAATCGGACGGTGGATATACAATTTCCTCATAAACCGAAAACAATCGGTAGCAGTAAACCAAGTCACTTCTGAGCCTTCGGATGTCAAAAGCTCAGTGCCCCAAGGAACAGTGCTAGTGCCCCTTCTGTTCCTCATACTAATTTGTGACATAGATACCAACACCAGACACAGTACGGTGTCGTCTTTTGCTGATGACACAAAATTAAGCAAGATAGTAAACACACAAGAGGACACGGGCCGACTGCAGGAAGACATGAATGTAGTGTTCCAGTGGACCAGGGAAAACAACATACAATTCAATGAGGAAAAATTCCAATTAATACGGTACGGAGATAATAATGGTGTTAAAGAAATTACAAATTACTTAACAGAATCTAACCACATAATAGAACGGAAAGACAGTGTGAAAGACCTTGGGGTATTAATGTCTGAAAATATGGGTTTCAAAGTACATAACCAGGTCAAAGTGGCGGCTGCGAAACGTCTAACGGGTTGGATTCTGCGTACTTTTAAAACACGCGGTGAATTGCCTATGATAACGCTCTTCAAATCTCTAGTGCTACCGCGGCTTGAATACTGTAGCGTATTAGCATCCCCATACAAAGCAGGTGAAATAAATGACGTAGAGAGTGTACAAAGAAATTTCACTTCGCATATAAGTTCGATAAAACATCTACACTATTGGGAGCGTTTAAGAGCACTGAATCTGTACTCACTGGAACGTAGAAGAGAACGTTACCTAATAATATACACATGGAAAATCGCAGAGGGTTTAGTACCAAACCTACATACTCCGATAGTCATGAAATTCAGTGATAGGAGAGGCTGGGAATGCGAAATCCCCGGATGAATAACAGGGGTGCTATGGGCTCTCTGCGAGAGGGCTGGTTATCACACAGAGGCCCACGTTTCTTCAACAAACTCCCACGGCGAGTAAGAGACATGAGGGACATCTCGTTAGACAACTTCAAGAGAGCCCTAGATGTCGAACTGCAAAAAGTGCCAGACGAGCCCATCCTCGCAAGGGAGCGAGCTGTCGCTTCAAACAGTCTACTGCACCAAATCACCACCCATAACGAGGGGCGTCGCGCTCCTTGGTGCCGCTAGAGGAGCGGCGAACACATCCAAAGGTATCCAAAGGTATTGCTATCACTCAATTGTGGGCATCCAATCATACTTTTCTAACACGATACCTGTCGGTCGCTCTGGACAAACCAAAGCGTACCTCTGTAGATTTACGACAACGGGTCTAGTAGGCTATGTGCTATTATTATTTAGGGTTAAGGCGAGAAAAAAGGGGGGTGTGGGCTGAATGGTCCAAAGCCCCACTAGGACCCCGTCCGCCGGAGATTGTGATAAATCACGAGCTGTGATCGAACTGGTTTTACAGTTCAAATCTTTTATGTTTACCTTTAAAAAAAAAGAAATCTATCATAGTTGCAACTATATAGCATTACCAGAATGTACAAACATAATATAAACTGTACAAATATTGTTAAGGTTAGAACAAGATTCCAAAGAGTTATAGTTCTATTGAAGGGAACACAAGAGTGTGCCCAGGTTATCATGTATAGATCTTAAGGTAAAACATCTGGTCATGAGCAAGCAGACTTTCTTTGAAGTTATGCACTGCTTGCAATCTTTCATTTATTTATACTACAATTGTTTGCATACAATAAAACTTAAAAATTTTATACGGATTGTTTTGTTTCCTGAGATTAGGATATTGTCACGAATGTCCCCCTCCAGTCTTGATACTCAGGCAATATCGTCAATGATGAAGGGGCCACTATTAAATTATAGGTTTGATTCCCGGAGGGAAGTAGTGAAAACCTAATATTTAGTAGGGCCCCGTAATCATTGACGATGCATGGCCTCCCATCCATCCCTTTCCCATTCGTTGATTTCTATAACTTGAATCTTGGTATATCATTGAAGGACGAGATGGCCGGAGCCACGCACAAGAATCCACACATGGAAAGCCATAATATAACAGATATTAACTTAAATTTAATTTTTTATTTTTTTACAGATTTTTTTTTCTGTAGGGTACCCAATCATAAGACGATTCCATAAGGGAATTAAGCGTGCACTTATGAAGCAGTAATCCCCGACTCTTCCGCACGGGAGATTAAAAACTGCTGCCGCGGTTGTTGAAGGGAGACTATTATAATTATAATAACTCAAGATAGGTATACTAGATTCGAGGAAATGATCTCTTTCTATTTAAATTAAAGTCAAACATTATATTAAGTATATCGAAGAATATTTATTTACAATTAATAGCCTTAACTAATCAGGGGAAATGTTTCGCAATATAATTTGATTATTTCATGTTATATTATATGCATATGCACATGCATTTAGGTCAGGCACAATTGTATTTCGATATGGGAGTATGGATGAAGAAGTCTGGGAGAGGGTGAAACAGGGGAAAAAAGTTGTAGCCACGCTGCAGTAACAACAAATAGAGTGGTCACTGGTCAGCATGGAAGTATAGGTGTCCTTGCATGATAGTGTGGTAATCCCGACACTGACATACGGGAGTGAAACATAGACGTTGTTGGAGAGACACAAACCAAGAATGAGGGGGTGGAAATGAGTTACTTGAGAAGTGCATGCGGAGTTACATGGAGGGATAGACAGGTGAATGAGGAAGTACGAGAGCAGTGTGGTGTGGATGTAGAATGTAGATGTGCTGGATAGTGTAAAAAGGAACACCTTGAGATGTTCGGCCATGTGGAACGTACAGTATGGGAAGCGAGAGAATGACTAAAGCCTGGTTCACACATAGCCGAGTCGGCCGCGAGTAGCAATTGCTCCCGAGTCAAGGAGAGTATAACACGAGTTAACTCTAGTCAATACGAGTCAACACGTGACCATGCAAGAGTCTGTATGAGTAACTGAGAATCAAAACGAGTGTAACACGAACTAAACACGAGTGTCCAAAATTTTAAAAATAGCGGCCACATTCCAGAGCACGCAAACAAAGAGTATGGACGAGTCTAACACGAGTCAACGCGAGTGTTACACGGATCACCATGTGTGTTACATACGTGTTGTTGCGTGTAGACACGTCTTGATTCGTGTTGATTCGCCTACGTCGAAATGATGACGAAAAGCGACGAATCACCAAAGAGTGTTACACAGGTTTACACGAGTCAACACGAGATAACACGAATAATGAAGAGTTATTCAGAGTTCAGCACGAGTTAACACGTATGTACACGAGTGTACACGTATGTAGGCCACAATCGTGGGTACTCGCCACGTGGCCCAAAAATGTCATGCATGCATGAAATTTTTGGACCCTGTGGCGAGTACCCACGAGTGTGTCGAGTAAACAAAGAGTATACACGAGTCTAACACGAGTGTTGAGGAGTCTCGACGAGTCATTGCCGAATAGCAAAATTTCAGCACTCGTGTTGGACTCGAGCACCGACTCGGCTATGTGTGAACCACCCTTAAGAGAGTGTAGAAGAGTGAAGTGGACGGACAAAGAGGGAGAGGTAAACTGAGAGAGAGGTGGAAGGATGAAGTTAAGAAATATAATGCGTGAAAGCGGTGCCGCATGGGAGGAGGGGCGTCAACTGACTGGGGACAGAGGTGCTTGGGGGCGATTCGTTTGTGGCCACACCTTTGGGGATCTCGGAGTCCGCAATAGATAGATAGACATATCAATTTCAATATATTATTAAGCATATGTATTCACACTTAATAGCCTTCATTAATCAGGGGAAATTCTTCGCAATATAATTTGAATATGTCATGCGATATTTATGTGCATAAGCGCATGTATTTAGGTCAGGCAAAATTATATTTCGATATGCTAGCCAATGATAAATATTAAAGCTTATCGTTTATTTCAAATGAAGCAATATATATAATGTTAATAATTAATTATATTGTATGATAACACGATATCGTATTGAGTGCATAATTCCTGTTCAGTAAGTAAATAAATACTGTATATATACAGGGTGACCCAAAACAAACTCCCACATTTCAAAGGAAAATTAAACAAAAATGGTTAAAGATAATAAAAATATTATTTGAACACATGAAACTTCATTCAATACAGTTTTTATTCATCAAGTTTTAAAGATGACATCCTCCAAATGTCGTCATTGTTTATACACGCTTTGAGGCGATTTCTGAAGGCTGCCATGGCTTGACGGGTAATGATGGGTGGCACAGCGGCTATCTCCTGCTGAATACCAACCTTAAGGGATATGGCACACACAGCTGGACGATCATTGCAAGTGCTTAGGGAAATGTTTCCGGGTCGGATGATCTCGAATATTCCATGTGGGCAGCACATTTACTAAGAATATATATACAAAGGAATACAAAGGAAGACAAGCAAACACAGACCCAATGGTCCTAACTAGGCTGCTTCTATAAAAAAAAAAAAAAAAAACACACACACACACACACACAGCCATCAACTGAAGGGGTTTCAGCTCCAGAAGAACTGTGGTCAGAAAACTAAATCATAGGAAGCCTACTATGTATTGTCGGCGGCAAAAGTCCTGTCGCCTCTCCTGCCTCACCGTGACTCACGATATTCATAGACTCTAGAATGTTAGGTGTACAAAACGTGCATATTTCTACCACCAGATGGTTCACTGTGAGGTGTGTGGTTGTGAGGGTAGGCGGTGGTAGGGGATAGGAGGGGTTAGAGCTGTTGGGGAATATAAGGGGACTGAGGAAGGAGTGGAATCTTGGTAGTTTGATCTTTAATTATCAGATATATATTAACCTTTTATTGAATAGTTACCAATTAAGCACGTAAATCAGGTGGAAGCAAACTGGGATGTAATGACTGCATTCTCTCAATTACTTTTTATATATATTATGATTTTATTTTTAGTTTTCGAATAATGTGTGGGTTGCTTGTCCATTTATAACGATAATTGATTTAGACTTACTCATTATTATTATTATTATTATTAGTAAAGTAATCATACGTAATACTATTACTACTATCTATTATTATTATTAGTACCGGTATTATTACTAATATTATATATTAGAATAACATAAATTAATATCGTTAGGTGTGGTAGTTCCCCATCTCATCACTTCCTTCTGTCCGGCGGCTATATCCAAATCCCTGAGTTAAGCCGCTGTCACAGGTTCGCTATCTTTCGCCAGGAAAAAATCGACACCTAAATGATACGAAAGGTCCTAATATAGGTAATACAAATTAATGAACGTTCTTGAAATCGCCAAACTAATGAAACAAACGTCTTATAATCTCAAAACCAATGTGGATAAACATGAGGGAGAAGGAAGTTCATAAAAAGCAACTACCTTCCCCTTAAATGCTGTATAGGTTGATTGTGAGGTACGATGTTTCGACCCCCTCATTATAAAGCCACTCCAACAGCTTCCTCTCTCTCCAACACCCCTTATATAGACTAATAACACACATTAACAAAGCCACTCCAACAGCTTCCTCTCTCCAACACCACTTATATAGACTAATAACACACATAACAATGCCACTCCAACAGCTTCCTCTCTCTCCAACACCCCTTATATAGACTAATAACACACATAACAAAGCCACTCCAACAGCTTCCTTTCTCTCCAACACCCCTTATATAGACTAATAACACACATAACAAAGCCACTCCAACAGCTTCCTCTCTCTCCAACACCCCTTATATAGACTAATAACACACATAACAATGCCACTCCAACAGCTTCCTCTCTCTCCAACACCCCTTATATAGACTAATAACACACATAACAAAGCCACTCCAACAGCTTCCTCTCTCTCCAACACCCCTTATATAGACTAATAACACACATAACAAAGACACTTCAACAGCTTCCTCTCTCTCCAACACCCCTTATATAGACTAATAACACACATAACAAAGACACTCCAACAGCTTCCTCTCTCTCCAACACCCCTTATATAGACTAATAACACACATAACAAAGCCACTCCAACAGCTTCCTCTCTCTCCAACACCCCTTATATAGACTAATAACACCTAACAAAGCCACTCCAACAGCTTCCTCTCTCTCCAACACCCCTTATATAGACTAATAACACACATAACAAAGCCACTCCAACAGCTTCCTCTCTCTCCAACACCCCTTATATAGACTAATAACACACATAACAATGCCACTCCAACAGCTTCCTCTCTCTCCAACACCCCTTATATAGACTAATAACACACATAACAATGCCACTCCAACAGCTTCCTCTCTCTCCAACACCCCTTATATAGACTAATAACACACATAACAAAGCCACTCCAACAGCTTCCTCTCTCTCCAACACCCCTTATATAGACTAATAACACACATAACAAAGACACTCCAACAGCTTCCTCTCTCTCCAACACCCCTTATATAGACTAATAACACACATAACAAAGCCACTCCAACAGCTTCTTCTCTCTCCAACACCCCTTATATAGACTAATAACACACATAACAAAGCCACTCCAACAGCTTCCTCTCTCTCCAACACCCCTTATATAGACTAATAACACACATAACAAAGCCACTCCAACAGCTTCCTCTCTCTCCAACACCCCTTATATAGACTAATAACACACATAACAATGCCACTCCAACAGCTTCCTCTCTCTCCAACACCCCTTATATAGACTAATAACACACATAACAATGCCACTCCAACAGCTTCCTCTCTCTCCAGCACCCCTTATATAGACTAATAACACACATAACAAAGCCACTCCAACAGCTTCCTCTCTCCAACACCCCTTATATAGACTAATAACACACATAACAAAGACACTCCAACAGCTTCCTCTCTCTCCAACACCCCTTATATAGACTAATAACACACATAACAAAGACACTCCAACAGCTTCCTCTCTTTCCAACACCCCTTATATAGACTAATAACACATAACAAAGCCACTCCAACAGCTTCCTCTCTCTCCAACACCCCTTATATAGACTAATAACACACATAACAATGCCACTCCAACAGCTTCCTCTCTCTCCAACACCCCTTATATAGACTAATAACACACATAACAAAGACACTCCAACAGCTTCCTCTCTCTCCAACACCCCTTATATAGACTAATAACACACATAACAATGCCACTCCAACAGCTTCCTCTCTCTCCAACACCCCTTATATAGACTAATAACACACATAACAATGCCACTCCAACAGCTTCCTCTCTCTCCAACACCCCTTATATAGACTAATAACACACATAACAAAGACACTCCAACAGCTTCCTCTCTCTCCAACACCCCTTATATAGACTAATAACACACAAAACAAAGCCACTCCAACAGCTTCCTCTCTCTCCAACACCCCTTATATAGACTAATAACACACATAACAAAGCCACTCCAACAGCTTCCTCTCTCTCCAACACCCCTTATATAGACTAATAACACACATAACAATGCCACTCCAACAGCTTCCTCTCTCTCCAACACCACTTATATAGACTAATAACACACATAACAAAGCCACTCCAACAGCTTCCTCTCTCTCCAACACCACTTATATAGACTAATAACACACATAACAAAGACACTCCAACAGCTTCCTCTCTCTCCAACACCCCTTATATAGACTAATAACACACATAACAAAGACACTCCAACAGCTTCCTCTCTCTCCAACACCACTTGTATAGACTAATAACACACATAACAAAGCCACTCCAACAGCTTCCTCTCTCTCCAACACCCCTTATATAGACTAATAACACACATAACAAAGCCACTCCAACAGCTTCCTCTCTCTCCAACACCCCTTATATAGACTAATAACACACATAACAAAGACACTCCAACAGCTTCCTCTCTCTCCAACACCCCTTATATAGACTAATAACACACATAACAAAGCCACTCCAACAGCTTCCTCTCTCTCCAACACCCCTTATATAGACTAATAACACACATAACAATGCCACTCCAACAGCTTCCTCTCTCTCCAACACCCCTTATATAGACTAATAACACACATAACAAAGCCACTCCAACAGCTTCCTCTCTCTCCAACACCCCTTATATAGACTAATAACACACATAACAAAGCCACTCCAACAGCTTCCTCTCTCTCCAACACCCCTTATATAGACTAATAACACACATAACAAAGACACTCCAACAGCTTCCTCTCTCTCCAACACCACTTATATAGACTAATAACACACATAACAAAGCCACTCCAACAGCTTCCTCTCTCTCCAACACCCCTTATATAGACTAATAACACACATAACAAAGCCACTCCAACAGCTTCCTCTCTCCAACACCCCTTATATAGACTAATAACACACATAACAAAGACACTCCAACAGCTTCCTCTCTCTCCAACACCACTTATATAGACTAATAACACACATAACAAAGCCACTCCAACAGCTTCCTCTCTCTCCAACACCACTTGTATAGACTAATAACACACATAACAAAGCCACTCCAACAGCTTCCTCTCTCTCCAACCCCTTATACAGGCTAATAACACATATAACAAAGCCACTCCAACAGCTTCCTCTCTCTCCAACACCCCTTATACGGACTAATACACATAACAAAGCCACTCCAACAACTTCCTCTCTCTCCAACACCCCTTATACAGACTAATAACACACATAAAGCCACTCCAACAGCTTCATCTCTCTTCAACACCCCTTATACAGACTAATAACACACATAACAAAGCCACTCCAACAGCTTCATCTCTCTCCAACACATCTTTTACGGGCTAATAACTCACATAACAAAGCCACTCTAACAGCTTCTTCTCTCTCCAACACCCCTTCTCCCCTCTCTATACACTCTTCAGAAAATAGGAAAAATAGAAAGTAGCTACGAGATACCGTTGTAAAGGCTTAGCCTATACCTCAATACCTTCACCTGACATAGGACATTCGGGTTTATGTATATTTGGGAGACCATATTAAGTAACACCCCGTTCTTAACAGTAATTATCAATTACAAACCCCAATGCACTTGAATAAACTAATTAAAGCATATGGTCCTTAGGGGGCCCACCTCGCTTTTGTATCCTTCTCTCCCTCTCTCTTTGGCTTGTATTCATTCGTCCCCATTCAGCCTCCTGTTTTAAGACGTTTACCCCCATCTAGGTGTCAATTTATTCCTGGCGAGCGGCAGCGAGCCAGCATATAATTATATATATATATTTTTGTTTTTACAGCAAGCTAAATTTGTACATTTTTAAATTTTTCCTGGCTCGCGATAATCGACACCTGGATGGGGATAAATGTCTTAAAACAGTAGGCTGAATGGGGCCGAATGGATACAAGCCAAAGAGAGAGGGAGAGAAAGAGAAAAACAAATGTTCGGTGGGCTCCCTTAAATATAAAATAGCAGGCCGATACCCTGAAACAACATATAGACGTGAATATTAGATTGGAATTTGTGGAGGAGTTATTGTTTTGGTCTTCCGATTAAGGGGGTACTACTCGCTTTTTATGGACCTCCTTCTTCCTCGTGATTAGCATATTAGCTTTGAGATTTTAAGACGTTCCTTCCATTAGTTTATGCGATTTTAATACCTTTCGCCCAATTTCGTTGTCAATTTCAAGACCTTTTGTGCCTTTTAGGTGTCGATTTTTTCTTGGCGAGCGATAGCAAGCCTGTGATTTTATGAGGAACCTGCTTTCGGCCGAGACATTTTTCTATCGAAAAATGTACAAATTTATCTTGAAAGGGGGTCTAGGGGGTGTTTTTATAATCTTGATGGATGTCTAGCGAGGAAACTAAAAAATAAACAAATCAATAAATTAATAGCCCCCAAAACCGGTCATTAGCCCCTTAAAAGAGTAAATTTATGATTGTCCTATTCGCCCTATTTTGTCAGCAGTAGGCACCATCAATCATAACATAGCTGATAAATTCCTTGTACGGTCGCGCTAATAAGTCATGTCCCAGCTGTCGTTACGTTTGGCTTGTTCTGTGCTGTATTAATGTCTGTCAGATGTTGAATATAGTGGGTAAGTGTAGGAAGATGTTTGTATATTTCACTCGATATGAAGAAATGAAGCTTAGATATTGCCGATACCAATTATTGATCAAAACATACATGTTGACGAGACATCACTTATTAGCGCGACTGTACCAATATTCCTTTCTGTACCGGTGACGTATTTTGCATTATATTCTGGCAACTATTAGACGATATTATTCAGCTTAGGAAGGACGTCTACCCGCTTATAAGGCTACACACTATCCCACTTAACCCTTTTTACTACCACAGATCCTTATCAAGCTGCACAAAATCGTCTAAATATAGCTATGAAAAAGACGCTGCGGTACAGAATGGGTTGAAGGATTTATATTCAGTTTAAACAGGGCCTCCAGCAAGGGGAGGTGTGGTGGAGTGGTCTTGCCACTGGCCTGGTAATCCAAAGGTCCCGGGTTCAAATCCCGATGTATCAATGGGAAGATATTATTGGGATGGAATTTGTGCTGTACCTAGTATCAGTGCATTACCACAAGCCCACCGAAACGTCAATAAAATACCCTCATTGTTCCCTGATTAAATAGCACTGTATGAATATTCCCATACTCAAAATATGCTATAGGGGTGCAATGCCTGGTGAGTTAGCTGCTCAACAGGTGGCGTTGTGTGTGTGTGTAAGAGTGAGAGTCCGAGTGTAGGGGGTGAGACAGTGAAGCACGGGAACGAGGTGGCTTCAGAGATGGGGTCATTTCGGGCCATGAGTGAGCACCGTGCCTCATGTGAAGTCAAGATGGCAGGTGCTCGTTGTACTCTACGTGCTTCACATGTCTCACTCCCTAGATTGGAACAAGACCTCACGGGCTTCACTGTTCATTGTAAAGCGGTGAATGTTAAGGCTCTCAGCCTATGCCCGAGAGGAAGTAAGTTGGAATATAGAAAAAAAAAAAAAAAATAACAGACTTCGAACTATCTCACTTGACCCTTTTTAATACCACAGATCCATCTTTAACTGCATACAATCGTGTAAATATAGCTAGAATATTATCAAAAAGACGTCGCCGGTAAAGAAGGGGTTATTTGATCCAATTAATACAAACATGTACAGTCAACTTGCATAATCCGCTGTCTCAGAATATTGTTCAGGTTTATGGAAAGAGTAAGAGAGCCCACTTCGCTTTTTTTGCTGTTTCTCTCCCTCTCTCTTTGGCTTGTATCCATTCGGCCCCATCCAGCCTACTGTTTTAAAACGCTTATACCCTTCCAGGTGTCAATATTTTCCTAGCGAGCGGTAGCGAACCAGCATATATATATATATATATGTATATTTGTTTTGACAGCAAGCTAAATTTGTAAATTTTTCGATAGAAAAATGTCACCGGCGAAGCCTGATTTCTTCATGCAATGCTGGCTCGCTATCGCTCGCCAGGAAAAAATCGACACCTGGATGGGATAAACGTCTTAAAACAGTTGGTTGAATGGGGCCGAATGGATACAAGCCAGGGAAAGAGAGAAAGGAGAGCAATATTTAAAAAGCCGGTGACCCCCCTTAAAAGATCATCCATCCATCCATATACTCAGGCCCATTCTCCACTTTTCCTTTTTTTGTTAGGGGGGGAGGGGCTGACTCAATGCATACAATAAATATGGAATTAATGAAATGGAAAAGAGGTGAATTAAGAAATATATAGGCAATATAGTTCCCTACAGTAATCTGAAAACATATAATTGCATAACTAAAATTTCCGAGACTCTGCGGATTAAACGAGTTGACTGAACACTATTAAGGATTCCCTTTCGTTCGCTAAAGAGATTTGTAATCAGGACTATGGTGACTGTACAATGGTACTTTTTTATATTAAGTCTTTATTTACAAATATACTTCTCAACGAAACTGTGGATATCTGCTGCGATCAACTATTTAATGATAATAACAACATTAACCCGTTCTGTACCGGCAACGTCCTTTCCACTATATTCTGGCTACTATAAGACAATTTTATTCAATTCAAAAAAGGGCCTCCAGCATCCAGGCTGGGAACTATCTCACTTAAGCCTTTTCACTACCACAGATCCTTCTTAAGCTGCTCAAAACCGTAAAAATATAGGTAGACAATGGTTAATAAAAATGAAGAATCAAAACATATCCCTACATGTCCATGTCCATATCCCTACATGTCCATGTCCATATCCCTACATGTCCATGTCCATATCCCTACATGTCCATGTTCATATCTATTTTTTGTTTTCAAAATATTTGAGATATTTTATATCCATGTTTGTGGAAATGGGAGCCTATTATAATTTGAAAGTTCTTAACAATTATATTAGTGTAATCATAAGTTTAGGGTAATGTATACCCAAATTTCAAACAATTATAATGGGGAGACTAATTAAAAACTAATGGACTTTTAATATGCATTACTACTGCTGAAATATAGGTTTACTTAACCCTAGACTTATATAATAGTTTAAAATATATATTTTCATATCTCCTATTTAAAATTATAATAGGCTTCCATTTCCACAAAAATGGATACAAATAAAAACGGTTTGCGCCATTGGATTCAACGCGCGTCGTGATAAATTCAAACATATCCCTACATGTCCAAATTATAGGTTTGATTCCCGGAGGGAAGTAGTGAAAACCTAATATTTAGTAGGGCCCCGTAATCATTGACGATATTGCCTATTAATATAATTGAAATGCTGGGTGTGAAGGGAATTTTTCTGTCCTGCAAACTCCCCATGCCCACTTAGACTTAGGGTCAATCTTTTCCTGGTGCCTGGCATGGGGCTCGAACCTCTGAAGGGAGTTTAACCCTCCTAAAACCCCACAGGTTTTGAGATGCCTTGGGTGGGGTTCGAACCCTGGTTAGTAACCATATCCTCCATAGGTCAACCAGGCCCGTGCGCCAACCCACTGTACTAGCACGGACGTACAAAAGTATAGTAACCTTAGTCCTATTTGTAAGAACCAGGTGATAGTCTCGTGGTGATTCACGTGATGAGTTTATTGGACTTCCCATCAACGACTATTTTACACTATACTTGACGTCAACTCTGGTAGTACATTATTGGGGTTGCGGGATATTTTAGAAATATCCCGCAACCCCAATAATGTACTACCCGAGTTGACGTCTGGTATAGTGTAAAATAGTCGTTGATGGGAAGTCCAATAAACTCATAACGTGAATCACCACGAGACTATCACCTGGTTCTTACAAATAGGACTAAGGTTACTATACTTTTGTACGTCCGTGGTAGTACAGTGGGTTGGCGCGCGGGCCTGGTTGACCTATGGAGGATATGGTTACTAACCAGAGTTCGAACCCCACCCAAGGCATCTCAAAACCTGTGGGTTTTTAGGAGGGTTAAATTCCTTCAGAGGTTCAAGCCCCATGCCAGGCACCAGGAAAAGATTGACCCTAAGTCTAAGTGGGCATGGGGAGTTTGCAGGACAGAAAAATTCCCTTCACACCCAGCATTTCAATTATATTAATAGGCAATATCGTCAATGATTACGGGGCCCTACTAAATATTATGTTTTCACTACTTCCCTCCGGGAATCAAACCTATAATTTGGACATGTAGGGATATGTTTGAATTTATCACGACGCGCGTTGAATCCAATGGCGCAAACCGTTTTTATTTGTATCCATTTTTGTGGAAATGGAAGCCTATTATAATTTTAAATAGGAGATATGAAAATATATATTTTAAACTATTATATAAGTATAGGGTTAAGTAAACCTATATTTCAGCAGTAGTAATGCATATTAAAAGTCCATTAGTTTTTAATTAGTCCATAAGTTTTTAATTATTCCAGGCTTTAAAAGCCTGTAAAAGCAGTAGAAATCGAGTGACAGTGGGCGGGAGCGTGAGGGACCCACCTCCGACCCTCAGAGCAGGGAGCCGCTCACTGAGGGAGACTGTGTCTCGCGCGGGTGTCTCACAACAGTGTTGCCGAGCAAGCGAGAGCTAATAATTAGCGAGTTTTCCCGAATGTCTATGGCAACGCTGCGGGTGAACCCCGCCACCTACGAAGCTCGTTCTGGTCTCATTTTGAAGCTATTTTTGCCTAGTTTTTGGCAGAATACAGTTAATTTAATGCAGATGCTTGATTAATCATTCAGAAGTACCTGAATATGCCCTAAATAGCCCAAATATACCCACAACGTAAGTGTTAAAATCTGCATTCGCATTTGTTATACAAGCAACATCCGCATCTACAGGTTTAGAAATTTAACATCCGCATTTAGAATGAGGATGTTGCAAACATGACAAAAATATTGTTAAAATAATAGAAAATGAAAACAAATATATATGCCTGGTATTTGAAACAAAATTATATGAAACATATATTTATGCTAATGTCCAAATAGTTTATAAATATAAGATACATTACAAAATGAGAGAGATCTTATTCAGCGGTGCTGGCTTGATCTATGATGAGAAACTTAAAGCGGCTTCATGGAGAGAAAGCAGTGAAAAATAATGTTTATAAAGAGCAGTTTGCCTCTTTTAAATTCAAGTGGGCTTGTGGTTTCGCTCTGCTGCATGTCTGCCTGCCGAGATCGGAACCTCTCCGGGTGGTCGGGGGCCGGGGGAGTGCTGGAGGGACCTTTGTGACCCTGGTCTCTGGGTATTCTCCTGGATGACCTAGATGTGTGTGAATTTGTATTGTGTTTTTGTGTGTTCATTGTTTTCTGTCATGTTGTCCTTATTCTGGCTCTGTCTTGAGTCAGCCACCGGCCCCCCCCCCAAAAAAAAAAGGAAAAGTGGGGATTGGGCCTAAGTATATAGATAAATAGATAGATACATTCAAGTATTAACTTGCATAAACACTGCAAGGTTTAAGTGACCGTTGTGTTGTTTTACAGTATTTTGCTTCTTGTATCTAGTGTACATCTTTACTAGGCATTTAAATGTACTTTCAGTATATATATTTATTTCTTGATTATTATCATATTTGGTTCTGATATGAGTGTCTGTAAATTTAGGTTGTGGAGCGGTAGTGGGTGGTGCGATGCATGACGACTTTGGTGCACGTCCGGTATCCTGGTAACACATAACATTACTAATCTATGGGGCTCAAAGTCTTCCTTAATTAAGGGGGGGGGTCACCTCCTTTCTTATTTTTCTCTCCTTTTCTCTCTTTCTCTGGGTTGTATCCATTCGGCCCCATTCAGCCAACTGTGTTAAGGCGTTTATCCCCAACCAGGTGTCGATATCTTCCTGGCGAGCGATAGCGAGCCAGCATTGTATGGAGAAATCCGGCTTCGCCGGAGAAATGTTTCTATCGAAAAATTTAAACATTTAGCTTGCTTTCAAAACAAAAATATATATATGCTGGCTTACTAACCCTCGCCAGGAAAATTTTGACACCTGGATGGTGAAAAAAGTCTTAAAACAGTAGGCTAAATGGGGCCGAATGGATACAAGCCAAAGAGAGAGGGAGAGAAAGAGAAAACAAAAAGCGAGGTGGGCTCCCTTAATAATTCATAATGCATAGTGCAAATCATTATTAGAATCACTAAATCAAATTAGGTTAAGAGGATAATATATGCAGCGACTTAACCTTGAGGGCAAAATTATCTATGTTTATAAGATCAAGAACAAATAATCCGAAAAAATATAATTGAATATCCGCATCCGCAAAATAGAAATATTGATATCCGTATCCGCACATCCGCGTTTTTAGATATCCGATTCATCACTAACAGTTACTGTATACTTTAAATATATAAACACATATATATATAATATATATATATATATATATATAATTATATATATATATATATATATATATATATATATATATATATATATATATATATATATATATATATATATATATATATATATATATATATATATATATATATATATATATATATATATATATATATATATATATATATATATATATATATATATATATATATATTTATATATATATATATATATATATATATTATATATATAGCCTACATATATAATATATATCTCACAAATACAAATGAGCTACTCCTTACTTCTTTGATGGTTGTTGGCCAAGCTGTCCCACCACTACTATCATGGTTGTTTTCCTGCTCTTCATTCTTGCTTACCTCTGCTTGGATCACAGTCTTAATATCCTCAGTTAATTTCATTGGAGGTGTTTGGTGTTGTGGTGAAGTTAATACAACATTTATTATCAGTAGGTTCAGGGATCTTTCGTAGCGAGGCCGTTCTATATGATCTGTGCCCCTTGAATATTCTTTCCTCTCACTCAAAAATTAGGCTACCATAGTGCGGTGGGAATATGAACATGGTTAGATTAACATCCAGACGATCCAGTATTCGAGAATGGATAATAAGTTGTAGGCGTGTGCATAAACCTTTAATCCTCTTGGATTGTGTAATGGTTAAGGTGTCTAAATATCTGTGTGTGATAACCCGGGTTCGAATCCTGGTGGATCACATATATGCTTTCATTAATTTCCTTGGAGGTGTTTGGTGTTGTGGTGAAATTAATAAAAAATTGATTATAGTAATTGCTCTTTCTGAGGCATCAATAAACTTAGCTTCAAGAATATTTAGTCTATTCTCAAGTTCTTTCTTTTCTGCCAATTCCCTACTAACCAATTAGAGTTTTACCCCATAATTTTGGCACCGTCGCCGTCGATAGGGAGTTATTTATGTTTCTACAGTGCTTTTATATAGTGCTCTTATAATGAATTTGAGACATATATAACAAGGAATAGAATTATGACAAACCTATAACTATCATTAAAATCGACGGGTCCAGTATCGGATTGGTCCTAGATTAATGCCCACATTTCGAGTGGTACCAGTCTGCACATATTTCACACTCAAGTGCTTTGTTATTGCACGTAACTTTGATTCCACAGTTACCGTAGTTGGCCATATTTTTCACTTTGTGCACCTGTTGTTCCTGGAGTCTCTTGCTGGTTCTGGTACTCTATTGCTGCTGCTCATCAGTAGGTTATCTGCACTGCCATCTAATCCAATGTCTAGTTTGTTTTCATCTTGGTCCAACTTGTCGGCCATCTTTTCCGCCATTTTGTCACCCAGTTCACTCGTAATTTATCTTGATGTTCATTAATCTCTGCAAAGTCCACCGAAGTACCCCCAACCCCGGGAATCCCCACACCGTCAATCCCTTCTAGCAGTATTCCCCATTTATCTTCACCCCTCCACCTCCCCCACACCCGACCTCACTCCCCCCCCCCCCCCCCTACCCCCCTCACACACACACTTCTCTCTCCCTCCCCAAAGTTAAGGTATTGGAACTTTCCATGTTCTCTCCATTTCAGTACCGGTCTCATCTGTATTATATATTCTGGCAATTATTCAACAATTTCTGCCGTTAGGATGGGCATAGAACAATTAAAATCCTTCATACTATCCCAAGTAACCCCTTTCGCTATCATAGATTATTCCTCAGCTGCATATATGTTTATTATTCCTCAGCTGCATATATGTTTATTATTCCTCAGTTATTATTCCTCAGCTGCATATATGTTTATTATTCCTCAGCTGCATATGTTTATTATTCCTCAGCTGCATATGTTTATTATTCCTCAGCTGCATATATGTTTATTATTCCTCAGCTGCATATATGTTTATTATTCCTCAGCTGCATATATGTTTATTATTCCTCAGCTGCATATATGTTTATTATTCCTCAGCTGCATATATGTTTATTATTCCTCAGCTGCATATATGTTTATTATTCCTCAGCTGCATATATGTTTATTATTCCTCAGCTGCATATATGTTTATTATTCCTCAGCTGCATATGTGTATTATTCCTCAGCTGCATATATGTTTATTATTCCTCAGCTGCATATATGTTTATTATTCCTCAGCTGCATATATGTTTATTATTCCTCAGCTGCATATATGTTTATTATTCCTCAGCTGCATATATGTGTATTCAAATATAGATGTAATAAAACCAGAGACAATCCTGGTACTAAAAAGGATTTAAAGTTAGTTTATAATTGATACTCAGTATAATATATACTATTTAATGTCAAATGAAACCTTATTTTCTGTGGCAGTGAATGGCTAATCATAGGCTATACTGTGCGTCAGTCACATGAAAGAGAGAGAGAGAGAGAGAGAGAGAGAGAGAGAGAGAGAGAGAGAGAGAGAGAGAGAGAACTCGTGTGTGTGTGTGTGTGGTTCATGTAATCCCCTATCTATTTCATGAAGGTCAAAAGGAAATGTGTGTTTTTTTTCCATTGTCCCAAAAATGGAGGAAGTTATGTTTATGTCACCGCCTGTTTGTTTGTAAGTAAATTATGAACCAATTATCAGGAATGCGGTGGGCTGATAGGATATGCACCAAGTAAGAAGTGATTCTATTTAGTAGGTAATTGGTAAAGCCGGTATCACACGAGAGCTTTTATAGTCAACATTCGATGATCAACATTTGTCTGGCAACCTTTCTGGAATATTTTGCACTGGTATCGGAAACTAGACTGATGATAGATGAATTTAAGTGACAGAAATATTATAAATTTTGACCTCATAAGCTGCCAGACCAGTGTTGAGGAAAAAAGCGCTCGTGTGATACCGGCTTAAGGCACATACCTCAGTCAATATAGGTAGCTCACAATGTTATCAACCTATCTATTTATCTATTGCCTGACGCCGTGATCCCCGAAGGGGTGGCCACGAACGAACCGCCCCAATGCACCTCTGTCCCCAGTCAGTCGACGCCCCTCTTCCCAACCAGCACCGCCTTCATTCAAATACTTCCTCACTCCATCCTTCCACCTCTCCTTTGGTGCACCTCTCCCTCTCTGTCCTTCCACCTCGCTCTCGTACACCCTCTTAGTCAATCTCTCGCTTTCCATACGTTCCATATGGCCGAACCATCTCAAATTGTTCCTTTTCACACTTTCCAGCACATCTACCTCCACACCACACCTCCTTCTTACTTCCTCATTCGTCTGTCTATCCCTCCATGTAACTCCGCACGCACTTCTCAAGTAACTAATTTCCACCGCTTTCACTCTTGGTCTGAGTCTCTTCCCGAACGTCCATGCTTCGCTTCCGTAAGTTAGTGTCGGGATTACCACACTGTCATGCAAGGACTTCTTCACTTCCATACTGACCACCCTGTTTCTTGTTACTGCTTTCAACGTTCCTACAACCCTCTTCCCCTGTTGTACCCTCTCCCGCACTTCCTCATCCATAGTCCCATCTTTACTCAACACACTGCCCAGATACTTATAAGAGCTGACGATCTCCATAGCCTGACCGTTCAACTTCACCTCACACTTTGTGACTTCACCCTTTTCGAAAACCATAACATTGCTCTTCCCCGCATTTACCTTCTAATTTCGTTTTTCGCACACTGTTCCAAACTCATTTACCAAACCCTGCAACTCCCATGCATTATCGCTCATCAGAACTGTATCATCCGCAAACAGCAGTATAGGCAGCTTCCACTCATTTCCCTCCCTTTTCAGCGATTCACCAACATTCACTGCTCTCCCTAGTATTTCTTTCATGACTCCATCCATATATACAGTAAACAACCACCGGGACATCACACACCCCTGTTTCAACCCAACACTCAGGTCAAAGAACTCGCTCTGCTCGTTCTCCACACGTACTGCCGCCTTTGCACCCTCATACATGCTCTTCACTGCTTTCAGCAACTTGCCATCTACTCCGTATATTCTGAGTACTTTCCACATGCCTTCTCTATCCACTCTGTCATAGGCCTTCTCCAAGTCCATAAAGGCAACATACACCTTTTGTTGCTTCTCCAGATATTTCTCCACAACACAATTCAGGGTAAAAATCTGATCTACACATCCTCTTCCCTTCCTAAAACCTCCCTGCTAGTCGCCAACCAATTTTCACAAATATGCTGTGCATATAGGATTTGCAGCAAAGGAGAAGTTACCTAATTTAAGGGAGCACCCCCGCCCCCCCCACACACACACACAGCTGAGGGGCTCCGAGGCAGCGTTTGTAGTCGTCATTGTTGTAGTTTCTTTTGTTTTTTGTATTGGAAAGAAGTGTTGTTTGCTTGTTGAGTGTAGTGAGATGGATAGGAGGTGTTTGTGAGAGCTAGCTGGATTTCTCTCTGTGTAAGTGAGACATAAACAGAAACAGTAAAGGAGGCCAAAAAAGTGAAATATAGGCTCCAGCAACTCCTTATCAGATGCCTATGAGGTCTCCCCTGGGTATTGCCTTGCTCGATTGGTGTCTACAATCTCCCCCTAGAGACTGTATTGTATTGATGTCTTATGGGAACAGACATCATAACGTGAATCATATAGTACAAAATTGTAGGCCTAAGGCTAGACAAGATTTCAGATATCCTTAGTCCATAATTTAACAAGTCAAAGCTGGACTATAAGTCCGTGCAGCCGTGTTGACACCGAGGCGCGTAGTGCGACGCCGAAATGTAAACAAAATACAGTAGGCTCCGTTATGGCCTAGAGGGTAAATTTGAGTATATGCATGTGGAATTTCATTAATTTTGGTTCAATAAAATACACCGAATTTCGTGAAAATCAGTTCATAACTTTGAGAGCAGCCAACGCTGGTGGAAATATGCGTTCTATTGATCGTTTCCAAAATTTAATTAATTCTTACTTGGAGCATATTCTATCTGTTCACCAAATTTCATGGTCATCGGTTCATAACTTTTGAGATATCTTTTTAACAGACAGTCAGTCAAACGGAGGCAAAAACATAACCTCCGAGGTATGCGCTCTACCGATTGCCTCCTCAATTTAATTGCTTCTCCCTTGGTGCAAATCCTATCTACCCACCAAGTTTCGTGAACGTTGGTTCACAACTTTGTGAGCCGTCTACGGTGGCGGAGGTATGCGCTCTACCAATCACCTCCACAAATAAACTACTTTTTCCTTGGTGCATATCATATCTGGCCTCAAACTTTCGTGACAATCTGTCACTCCTGCAGAAGGGAAGCAACAGTGGGGCGCCCTGGACAAAATTTGAAAATAGGATTCTGATCATTATGTCTACGAAATAGATGAGATTATGTACATGTTCAAGTCAAAATGAGTACTATTCCCAAATTATAACCGTTTTCAATTTCCGTAATTCCTGTAGAAGGGGGCCTGTGGTAGGGCGCCATGGCCGACATGTTGGATCCAATTATTCATTGAAAGTATCTGTATGTACCGTACATTATATGTGGTTCATTAATCACATAGAAATATCCGATTTCATTTTTCGTCACTGCTGTAGAAGGGAGACAGTAGTGAGGCGCCCTGGACTAAAGTTGGAGATTGGACTCCGTTATGGTTAGGGAATAGATCACGCTTCAGTATACTGTATGTATGTGCATTAAATTAGCAAAGCAAAGACCCCAAACACAGCCGATTACATTTTCCATCCACTCCTGTAGAAGGGGCCCTAAAGTTAACCGCCAACTGAGAAGTATTTTAAAAGTAAAGACTGATCAATAAGCAAGAGTCTATGTATAAAGAGTTCTTTGAAATATGCCTTAGCAATTTCCAAACAGGGGGACATTTCATTCTTTGCCACTAATTTCGTTCTGGGTGCCCCACCCAGAACGAAATGTAAGAAAAGGGCTCCGTTACGGCCTATAGAATATAATTATTTGAGTACTGTTTATGCGTGTGTTAGCTCATACAATTTGGTATAGAAGTAACCGAGAAATAGCAAATTTTGATAAGTGTCGCACTACTGCAGGAGGCTATTTGGGGGGCGCCTTGGCAGGAATTGAAACAAAGGGCTCAGTTACGGCCTAGAGGATACATGATTTATATGCATGTTTAAGGTCGTTAAATTTGGCTTAGTAATAACCGAGAAATAGCAATTATTTATACATGTCGCTCTACTGCAGAAGGTGGCGATTTGAGAGGCGCCCAGGCCGAAATTTGAAAAAGGGGCTCCTTTATGGCCTAGAGCCCTATAGGATAGATCAGCGTATAATATTATGCATGTGAAAAATAATTAAATTTGGTTCAGTATAACCGAGAAATAGCCCTATTTAATATCGATCTCTCTAGAATCAACAACAAGAACGACATGAGTGGTGAATTGCGGTCCTCGCTTCGCACGGACCATCTAGTCCATTTGTTACCAAGAGGATCATTGCCATATATTTCTAGCACGAACATTTCCGATCTAGGAACACCTGTCTAACAGAGAACTTCAGCCCTGATTCAAGCTTACTCCAGCTCACTACACCTGCTTTCTGTTCAGTTACCGCTCAACAGTCATACGTTCAGGTGAGGGACATTTTGGACAATTCCATACCAAACACATACTGGATACAATTATTTTATATCCAGATACAATGTTTTTCGTATAACAAACTCGAGAAACTCTACCGAATAATATGTAACAAATACACCAGCATAGTTTTGCGGCTTAGAAGTCCTTGTCTAAAAGGTGGGATTGGGAATATATATATACTGTTTATATATTATGTTATTTCAATATCGTTATTTTCATGGATACTGAAGTATTGCTAGTTTCATATGAACTATATGTTTAGGTCTGTGCGAAGCGAGGACCTCTAGGCCTTACTCATGTTGTTGTTGTTGTTAGGTCTGTGCCATGCGAGGATCTCTAGGCCTTACTCATGTTGTTGTTGTTGTTAAGGTCCAGGCGCAAGCGAGGACCTATAGGGTTTACTCATGTTGTTGTTGTTAGGTTTGTGCGATGCCAGGACCTATAGGCCTTACTCATGTTGTTGTTGTTGTTAGGTCTGTGCCATGCGAGGACCTATGGGCCTTACTCATGTTGTTGTTGTTGTTGTTAGGTCCGGGCGCAAGCGAGGACCTCTAGGGTTTACTCATGTTGTTGTTAGGTCCGTGCGAAGAGAGGACCTCTAGTCGCCATACATGTCGTTGTTCTTGTTGTTGTTGTTGTTGTAGTTGTTGGTAGGGCGATCATTATTAAAATGGGCTATTTCTCGGTTATTGCTGAACCAAATTTAATTATTTTTCACATGCATATACGCTGATCTATCCTCTAGGCCGTAAAGGACCCCTTTTTATAATTTCGGCCTGAGCGCCCCTCAAATTGCCACCTTTTGCAGTAGGGCAACATCTATAAATAATTGCTATTCCTCGGTTATTACTGAATCAAATTTAATGACCTTACACATGCATATTAATTATCTATCAGCTAGGCCGTAACTGAACCCTTTGTTTCAATTCCTGCCAGGGCACCCCTAAATAGCCTCCTTCTGCAGTAGTGCAACGCTTATCAAACAATTTCTCGATTAGTTCTGAACCAAATGTTATGAGCTGACAAGCGCATATACTCGAATATATTCTCTAGGCCGTAATGGAGCCCTTTTCTTAAACTTCGTTCTGGGCGCCCCACTAATCGGCGCCTTCTATAGTAGTGGTAAAAAATGAAAAGGCCACGTGTTTGGAAATTGCTAAGGCATATTTCATAGAACTCTTTATACATGGACTCTTGCTTATTGATCAGGCTTTAAGAGGGCACTTTTAAAATATTTCGCCCTTGGCTGTTATCTTTAGGGCCCCTTCTACAGGAGTGGGGTTTGTTATTTGTTAATTTCATTCACATGCATTTTGCATACTGTAGCGTGATCTATTCCCTAACCATAACAGAGTCCAATCTCCAACTTTAGCCCAGGGCGTCTCGCTACTGTCTCCCTTCTACAGGAGTGACGAAAAACAAGATAGGATATTTCTAAGTGATTAATGAGCCAGACTTTTAATGTACATACAGATATTAATGAGCCAGACTTTTAATGTACATACAGATATTAATGAGCCAGACTTTTAATGTACATACAGATATTAATGAGCCAGACTTTTAATGTACATACAGATATTAATGAGCCAGACTTTTAATGTACATACAGATATTAATGAGCCAGACTTTTAATGTACATACAGATATTAATGAGCCAGACTTTTAATGTACATACAGATATTAATGAGCCAGACTTTTAATGTACATACAGATATTAATGAGCCAGACTTTTAATGTACATACAGATATTAATGAGCCAGACTTTTAATGTACATACAGATATTTTCAATTAATAATTGGATCCAACATGTCGGCCATGGCGCCCTACCACAGGCCCCTTTCTACAGGAGTGACGGAAATTGAAACCCGCTATAGTTTGGGGATAGTATTCATTTGTATTTGAACATGTACATAATCTCATCTATATCGTAGACATAATAATTATTGAAGCGATGTTCACGAAGCTTGGTTGGCCGATAGGAAGAAGTAATTCAATTTAGGAAGTGATCGATATAGCACATACCTCCGACAGCGTAGGAGGAGGTACGGGCAATCAAGAGTGCCCATCTAGTTACTCCCTCCAAGGAAGTTGGACGGAGATTACGAAAATCGGTTTATTTGAATTGAATTCCTAATTTTATCAGAGAGATGTACGGATAAGGATTTTGAACACTGGTACACTCATAGAAGGAATATGTTACTATAGATTCAAGTTCGTTAACACTTTCGATGATTAAATGCTAAATAAGGAACTTTTGGGACTCTGAAATATTATCACTGGTGCAGAATTTTGGCAGAGTCAATATGGTGGGAAATCGGCTTATTTGGATTTAATTCCTAATTTTATCACAGAGGTGAATGTATAAGGGTTGTGAACACTGGTACACGCATAGATAAACTCTGTTACTATAAATTAAGTTCCTTTACACTTTCAATGATTAAATTCGAAATAAGGAACTTCGGGGACTCTGACATATGTATCACTGGTGCGGTATTTTGGCAGAGTCAATATGGGTGAAAATCGGCATATTTGGATTTCATTACTAATTTTATCAGAGAAATGTACGGATAAATATTTTGAACACTGGTACACTCATAGTGGGAATCTGTTACTATAGATTCAAGTTAGTTAACACTTTCGATGATTAAATTTCGAAATAGGGAACTTCTGGGACTTTGAAATATTATCATTGGTGCTGAATTTTGGCAGTCAATATAGTGGGAAATCAGCTTATTTGGATTTAATTCCTAATTTTATCACAGAGGTGTACGTATAAGGATTGTGAACAATGGTACACGCATAGATAAACTCTGTTACTATAAATTTAAGTTCCTATACACTTTCAATGATTAAATTCGAAATAAGGAATTTCTGGGACTCTGAAATATTATCACTGGTGCGGAATTTTGGCAGTCATTATGGGTGACAATCGGTTTATTTGGATTTAATTCCTAATTTTATCAGAGAGATGTACGGATAAAGATTTTGAACAATGGTACACTCATAGTGGGAATCTGTTACTATAGATTCAAGTTAGTTAACACTTTCGATGATTAAATGCGAAATAAGGAACTTTTGGGACTCTGAAATATTATCACTGGTGCGGAATTTTGGCAGAGTCAATATGGTGGGAAATCATCTTATTTGGATTGAATTCCTAATTTTATCACAGAGGTGTACGTATAAGGATTGTGAACACTGGTACACGCATAGATAAACTCTGTTACCGGTACTATAAATTCAAGTTAGTTAACACTTTCAATGAATAAATTCGAAATAAAGAACTTCTGGACTCTGAAACATTTATCACTGGTGCGGAATTTTGGCAGAGTCAATATGGGTGAATATCGGCTTTTTTGGATTTAATTCCTAATTTGATGAGAGAGATGTACGGATAAAGATTTTGAACACTGGTACACTCATAGTGGGAATCTGTTACTATTGATTCAAGTTTGTTAACACTTTCGATGATTAAATGCGAAATAAGGAACTTATGGGACTGAAATATTATCAGTGGTGATTGTTAACACTTTCGATGATTAAATGCGAAATAAGGAAATTATGGGACTCTGAAATATTATCACTGGTGCGGAATTTTGGCAGAGTCAATATGGTGGGAATTTGGCTTATTTGGTTTTAATTCCTAATTTTATCACAGAGGTGTACGTATAAGGATTGTGGACACTGGTACACTCATAGATAAACTCTGTTACCGTTACTATAAATTTAAGTGCCTTTACACTTTCAATGATTAAATTCGAAATAAGGAACTTCTGGGACTGAAATATTTATTACATGTGCGGAATTTTGGCAGAGTCAATATGGTGGGAAATCGGCTTATTTGGATTTAATTCCTAATTCTATCACAGAGTTGTACGTATAAGGATTGTGAACACTGGTACATGCATATATAAACTCTGTTACTATTAATTTAAGTTCCTTAAACTTTCAATGATTAAATTCGAAATAAGGAACTTCTGGAACTCTGAAATATTACTCTGGTGCGGAATTTGATTAAATTCGAAATAAGGAACTACTGGGACTCTGAAATATTTATCACTGGTGCGGAATTTTGGGAGTCAATATGGGTGAAAATCGGCTTATTTGGATTTCATTCCTAATTTTATCACATTTATCACAGAGGTGTACATATAAGGATTGTGAACACTGGTACACGCATAGATAGACTCTGTTACCGGTACTATAAATTCTAGTTAGTTAACACTTTCAATGAATAAATTCGAAATAAAGAACTTCTGGGACTCTGAAATATTTATCACTGGTGCGGAATTTTGGCAGAGTCAATATGGGTGAAAATCGGCTTATTTGGATTTAATTCCTAATGTTATCAGAGAGATGTACGGATAAAGATTTTGAACACTGGTACACTCATAGTGGGAATCTGTTACAATAGATTCAAGTTAGTTAACACTTTCTATGATTAAATGCGAAATAAGGAACTTTTGGGACTGAAATATTATCACTGGTGCGGAATTTTAGTAAATATGGTAGGAAATCAGCTTATTTGGAATTAATTCCTAATTTTATCACATTTATCACAGAGGTGTACGTATAAGGATTGTGAACACTGGTACACGCATAGATAAACTCTGTTACCGGTACTATAAATTCTAGTTAGTTAACACTTTGAATGAATACATTCGAAATAAAGAACTTCTAGGACTCTGAAATATTTATCACTGGTGCGGAATTTTGGCAGAGTCAATATGGGTGAAAATCGGCTTATTTGGATTTAATTCCTAATTTTATTAGAAAGATGTACGGATAAAGATGTTGAACACTGGTACACTCACAATGGGAATCTGTTACTATATATTCCAGTTAGTTAACACTTTCGATGATTAAATGCGAAATAAGGAACTTTTGGGACTCTGAAATATTATCACTGTTGCGGAATTTTGGCAGAGTCAATATGGGTGAATATCGGCTTTTTTGGATTTAATTCCTAATTTTATTAGAGAGATGTACGGATAAATATTTTGAACACTGGTACACTCATAGTGGGAATCTGTTACTAGTTATTCAAGTTTGTTAACACTTTCGATGATTAAATGCGAAATAAGGAAGTTATGGGACTCTGAAATATTATCACTGGTGCATGTTAACATTTTCGATGATTAAATACGAAATAAGGAACTAATGGGACCTTGAAATATTATCACTGGTGCGGAATTTTGGCAGAGTCAATATGGTGGGAAATTGGCTTATTTGGATTTAATTCCTAATTTTATCACAGATGTGTACGTATAAGGATTGTGAACCCTGGTACACGCATAGGTAAACTCTGTTATATAAATTTAAGTTCCTTTACACTTTCAATGATTAAATTCGAAATAAGGAACTTCTGGGACTTAAATATTAATCACTGGTGCTGAAATTTGGCAGAGTCAATATGGGTGAAAATCGGCTTATTTGGATTTAATTCCTAATGTTATCAGAGAGATGTACGGATAAAGATTTTGAACACTGGTACACTCATAGTGGGAATCTGTTACTATAGATTCAAGTTAGTTAACACTTTCAATTATTAAATGCAAAATGAATCAATATGGTGGGAAATCGGCTTATTTGGATTTAATTCCTAATTTGATCACAGAGGTGTATGTATAAGGGTTGTGAACACTGGTACACTCATAGATAAACTCCTTTACTATAAATTTAAGTTCCTTTACACTTTCAATGATTACATTCGAAATAAGGAACTTCTGGGACTGAAATATTTATCACTAGTGCGGAATTTTGGCAGAGTCAATATGGGTGAAAATGCTTATTTGGATTTAATTCCTAATTTGATCAGAGAGATGTACGGATAAAGATTTTGAACACTGGACACTCAAAGTGGGAATCTGTTACTATAGATTCAAGTTAGTTAACACTTTCGATGATTAAATGCGAAATAAGGAACTACTGGGACTCTGAAATATTATCATTGGTGTGGAATTTTGGAGTCAATATGGTGGGAAATCGGCTTATTAGGATTTAATTCCTAATTTTATCACAGAGGTGTACATATAAGGATTGTAAACACTGGTACACGCATAGATAAACTCTGTTACTATAAATTTAAGTTCCTTTACACTTTCAATGATTAAATTCGAAATAAGGAACTTCTGGGACAGAAATATTTATCACTGGTGCGGAATTTTGGCAGAGTCAATATGGGTGAAAATCGGTTTATTTGGATTTAATTCCTAATTTTATCACAGAGGTGTACGTATAAGGATTGTGAACACTGGTACACTCATAGATAAACTCTGTTACCGTTACTATAAATTTAAGTGCCTTTACACTTTCAATGATTAAATTCGAAATAAGGAACTTCTGGGACTGAAATATTTATTACATGTGCGGAATTTTGGCAGAGTCAATATGGTGGGAAATCGGCTTATTTGGATTTAATTCCTAATTCTATCACAGATTTGTATGTATAAGGATTGTGAACACTGGTACATGCATATATAAACTGTTACTATAAATTTAAGTTCCTTAAACTTTCAATGATTAAATTCGAAATAAGGAACTTCTGGGACTCTGAAATATTACTCTGGTGCGGAATTTGATTAAATTCGAAATAAGGAACTTCTGGGACTCTTAAATATTTATCACTGGTGCGGAATTTTGGCTGAGTCAATATGGGTGAAAATCGGCTTATTTGGATTTCATTCGTAATTTTATCAGAGAGATGTACGGATACAGATTTTGAACACTGGTACACTCATAGTGGAAATCTGTTACTATAGATTCAAGTTAGCACTTTCGGTGATTAAATTCGAAATAAGGAACTTCTGGGACTCTGAAATGTTTATCACTGGTGCGAAATTTTAGCACTTTCGATGATTAAATTCGAAATAAGGAACTTCTGGGACTGAAATATTTATCACTGGTGCTGAATTTTGGCAGAGTCAATACGGGTGAAAATCGGTTTATTTGGATTTAATTCCTATTTTTATCAGAGAGATGTACGGATAAAGATTTTGAACAATGGTACACTCATAGTGGGAATCTGTTACTATAGATTCAAGTTAGTTAACACTTTCGATTATTAAATGCGAAATAAGGAACTTTTGGGACTCTGAAATATTATCATTGGTGCGGAATTTTGGCAGAGTCAATATGGGTCAAAATCGGCTTATTTGGATTTAATTCCTAATTTTATTAGAAAGATGTACGGATAAATATTTTGAACACTGGTACACTCACAGTGGGAATCTGTTACTATATATTCAAGTTAAGTTAACACTTTCGATTATTAAATGCGAAATAAGGAATTTTTGGGACTCTGAAATATTATCACTGGTGCGGAATGTTAGTCAATATGGTAGGAAATCAGCTTATTTGGATTTAATTCCTAATTTTATCACATTTATCACAGAGGTGTACGTATAAGGATTGTGAACACTGGTACACGCATAGATAAACTCTGTTACCGGTACTATAAATTCAAGTTAGTTAACACTTTCAATGAATAAATTCGAAATAAAGAACTTCTGGACTCTGAAACATTTATCACTGGTGCGGAATTTTGGCAGAGTCAATATGGGTGAATATCGGCTTTTTTGGATTTAATTCCTAATTTGATGAGAGAGATGTACGGATAAAGATTTTGAACACTGGTACACTCATAGTGGGAATCTGTTACTATTGATTCAAGTTTGTTAACACTTTCGATGATTAAATGCGAAATAAGGAACTTATGGGACTGAAATATTATCAGTGGTGATTGTTAACACTTTCGATGATTAAATGCGAAATAAGGAAATTATGGGACTCTGAAATATTATCACTGGTGCGGAATTTTGGCAGAGTCAATATGGTGGGAATTTGGCTTATTTGGTTTTAATTCCTAATTTTATCACAGAGGTGTACGTATAAGGATTGTGAACCCTGGTACACACATAGATAAACTCTGTTACTATAAATTTAAGTTCCTTTACACTTTCAATGATTAAATTCGAAATAAGGAACTTCTGGGAATGAAATATTTATCACTGGTGCGGAATTTTGGCAGAGTCAATATGGGTGAAAATCGGCTTATTTGGATTTAATTCCTAATTTTATCACAGAGGTGTACGTATAAGGATTGTGGACACTGGTACACTCATAGATAAACTCTGTTACCGTTACTATAAATTTAAGTGCCTTTACACTTTCAATGATTAAATTCGAAATAAGGAACTTCTGGGACTGAAATATTTATTACATGTGCGGAATTTTGGCAGAGTCAATATGGTGGGAAATCGGCTTATTTGGATTTAATTCCTAATTCTATCACAGAGTTGTACGTATAAGGATTGTGAACACTGGTACATGCATATATAAACTCTGTTACTATTAATTTAAGTTCCTTAAACTTTCAATGATTAAATTCGAAATAAGGAACTTCTGGAACTCTGAAATATTACTCTGGTGCGGAATTTGATTAAATTCGAAATAAGGAACTACTGGGACTCTGAAATATTTATCACTGGTGCGGAATTTTGGGAGTCAATATGGGTGAAAATCGGCTTATTTGGATTTCATTCCTAATTTTATCACATTTATCACAGAGGTGTACATATAAGGATTGTGAACACTGGTACACGCATAGATAGACTCTGTTACCGGTACTATAAATTCTAGTTAGTTAACACTTTCAATGAATAAATTCGAAATAAAGAACTTCTGGGACTCTGAAATATTTATCACTGGTGCGGAATTTTGGCAGAGTCAATATGGGTGAAAATCGGCTTATTTGGATTTAATTCCTAATGTTATCAGAGAGATGTACGGATAAAGATTTTGAACACTGGTACACTCATAGTGGGAATCTGTTACAATAGATTCAAGTTAGTTAACACTTTCTATGATTAAATGCGAAATAAGGAACTTTTGGGACTGAAATATTATCACTGGTGCGGAATTTTAGTAAATATGGTAGGAAATCAGCTTATTTGGAATTAATTCCTAATTTTATCACATTTATCACAGAGGTGTACGTATAAGGATTGTGAACACTGGTACACGCATAGATAAACTCTGTTATCGGTACTATAAATTCTAGTTAGTTAACAGTTTGAATGAATACATTCGAAATAAAGAACTTCTAGGACTCTGAAATATTTATCACTGGTGCGGAATTTTGGCAGAGTCAATATGGGTGAAAATCGGCTTATTTGGATTTAATTCCTAATTTTATTAGAAAGATGTACGGATAAAGATGTTGAACACTGGTACACTCACAATGGGAATCTGTTACTATATATTCCAGTTAGTTAACACTTTCGATGATTAAATGCGAAATAAGGAACTTTTGGGACTCTGAAATATTATCACTGTTGCGGAATTTTGGCAGAGTCAATATGGGTGAATATCGCCTTGATAATTTTATTAGAGAGATGACGGATAAATATTTTGACAGAGTCACTCATAGTGGGAATCTGTTACTATTATTCAATTTTAACACTTTCGATTAAATGCGAAATAAGGAAGTTATGGGACTCTGAAAATTTCACTGGTGCATGTTAACATTTTCGATGATTAAATACGAAATAAGGAACTAATGGGACCTTGAAATATTTTCACTGGTGCGGAATTTTGGCAGAGTCAATATGGTGGGAAATTGGCTTATTTGGATTTAATTCCTAATTTTATCACAGATGTGTACGTATAAGGATTGTGAACCCTGGTACACGCATAGGTAAACTCTGTTATATAAATTTAAGTTCCTTTACACTTTCAATGATTAAATTCGAAATAAGGAACTTCTGGGACTTAAATATTAATCACTGGTGCTGAAATTTGGCAGAGTCAATATGGGTGAAAATCGGCTTATTTGGAATTAATTCCTAATGTTATCAGAGAGATGTACGGATAAAGATTTTGAACACTGGTACACTCATAGTGGGAATCTGTTACTATAGATTCAAGTTAGTTAACACTTTCAATTATTAAATTCGAAATAAGGAACTTCTGGGACTGAAATATTTATTGCATGTGCGGAATTTTGGCAGAGTCAATATGGTGGGAAGTCGGCTTATTTGGATTTCATTCCTAATTTTATCACAGAGGTGTACGTATAAGGATTGTGAACACTGGAACACGCATAGATAAACTCTGTTACTATAAATTTAAGTTCCTTTACACTTTCAATGATTAAATTCGAAATAAGGAACTTCTGGGACTGAAATATTTATCACTGGTGCGCAATTTTGGCAGAGTCAATACGGGTGAAAATCGTTTTATTTGAATTTAAATCCTAATTTTATCAGAGAGATGTACGGATAACATTTTTGAACACTGGTACACTCATAGTGGGAATCTGTTACTATAGATTCAAGTTAGTTAACAGTTTCGATGATTAAATGCGAAATAAGGAACTTTTGGGACTCTGTCACTATCACTGGTGCGGAAGAGTGAATATGGTGGGAAATCGGCTTATTTGGATTTAATTCCTAATTTGATAAAAGAGATGTACGTATAAGGATTGTGAACACTGGTACACACATAGATAAACTCTGTTACTATAAATTTAAGTTCCTTTACACTTTCAATGATTCAATTCGAAATAAGGAACTTCTGGGACTCTGAAATATTTATCACTGGTGCTGAATTTGGCAGAGTCAATATGGGGGAATATCCGCTTATTTGGATTTCATTCCTAATTTTATCAGAAAAATGTACGGATAAAGATTTTGATCAATGGTACACTCATAGTGGGAATCTGTTACTATAGATTCAAGTTAGTTAACACTTTCGATGATTAAATGCGAAATAAGGAACTTTTGGGACTCTGAAATATTATCATTGGTGCGGAATTTTGGCAGAGTCAATACGGGTGAAAATCGGTTTATTTGGATTTAATTCCTAATTTTATCAGAGAGATGTACGGATAAAGATTTTGAACACTGGTACACTCATAGATAGAATCTGTTATACTATAAATTTCAAGTTAGTTAACACTTTCAATGATTAAATTCGAAATAAGGAACTTCTGGGACTCTGAAATATTTATCACTGGTGCGGAATTTTGGCAGAGTCAATATCGGTGAAAATCGGCTTATTTGGATTTAATTCCTAATTTTATTATCACAGAGTGTACGTATAAGGATTGTGAACACTGGTACACACATAGATAAACTCTGTTACTATAGATTCAAGTTAGTTAACACTTTCGATGATTAAATTCGAAATAAGGAACTTTTGGGACTGAAATATTATCACTGTTGCGGAATTTTGGCAGTCAATATGGGTGAATAATGGCTTATTTGGATTTAATTCCTAATTTTATTAGAGAGATGTACGGATACAGATTTTGAACACTGGTACACTCATAGTGGGAATCTGTTACTATTGATTCAAGTTTGTTAACACTTTCGATGATCAAATGCGAAATAAGGAACTTATGGGATTCTGAAATATTATCACTGGTGCGGAATTTTGGTAGAGTCAATATGGTGGGAAATCGGCTTATTTGGATTTAATTCCTAATTTTATCACAGAGTTGTACGTATAAGGATTGTGAACACTGGTACATGCATATATAAACTCTGTTACTATTAATTTAAGTTCCTTAAACTTTCAATGATTAAATTCGAAATAAGGAACTTCTGGGACTCTGAAATATTACTCTGGTGCGGAATTTGATTAAATTCGAAATAAGGAACTTCTGGGACTCTGAAATATTTATCACTGGTGCGGAATTTTGGGAGTCAATATGGGTGAAAATCGGCTTATTTGGATTTAATTCCTAATTTTATCACATTTATCACAGAGGTGTACATATAAGGATTGTGAACACTGGTACACGCATAGATAGACTCTGTTACCGGTACTATAAATTCTAGTTAGTTAACACTTTCAATGAATAAATTCGAAATAAAGAACTTCTGGGACTCTGAAATATTTATCACTGGTGCAGAATTTTGGCAGAGTCAATATGGGTGAAAATCGGCTTATTTGGATTTAATTCCTAATGTTATCAGAGAGATGTACGGATAAAGATTTTGAACACTGGTACACTCATAGTGGGAATCTGTTACAATAGATTCAAGTTAGTTAACACTTTCTATGATTAAATTCGAAATAAGGAACTTCCGGGACTGAAATATTTATCACTGGTGCGGAATTTTGGCAGAGTCAATATGGGTGAAAATCGGCTTATTTGGATTTAATTCCTAATTTTATCACATCACAGAGGTGTACGTATAAGGATTGTGAACACTGGTACACTCATAGATAAACTCTGTTACCGTTACTATAAATTTATGTGCCTTTACACTTTCAATGTTTAAATTCGAAATAAGGAGGTTCTGGGACTGAAATATTTATTGCATGTGCAGAATTTTGGCAGAGTCAATATGGTGGGAAGTCGGCTTATTTGGATTTCATTCCTAATTTTATCACAGAGGTGTACGTATAAGGATTGTGAACACTGGGACACGCATAGATAAACTCTGTTACTATAAATTTAAGTTCCTTTACACTTTCAATGATTAAACTCGAAATAAGGAACTTCTGGGATTGAAATATTTATCACTGGTGCGGAATTTTGGCAGAGTCAATACGGGTGAAAATAGTTTTATTTGGATTTAATTCCTAATTTTGTCAGACAGATGTACGAATAAAGATTTTGAACACTGGTACACTCATAGTGGGAATCTGTTACTATAGATTCAAGTTAGTTAACACTTTCGATGATTAAATGTGAAATAAGGAACTTTTGGGACTCTGAAATATTATCACTGGTGAGGAAGAGTGAATATGGTGGGAAATCGGCTTATTTGGATTTAATTCCTAATTCTATCACAGAGTTGTACGTATAAGGATTGTGAACACTGGTACATGCATATATAAACTCTGTTACTATTAATTTAAGTTCCTTAAACTTTCAATGATTAAATTCGAAATAAGGAACTTCTGGGACTCTGAAATATTACTCTGGTGCGGAATTTGATTAAATTCGAAATAAGGAACTTCTGGGACTCTGAAATATTTATCACTGGTGCGGAATTTTGGGAGTCAATATGGGTGAAAATCGGCTTATTTGGATTTAATTCCTAATTTTATCACATTTATCACAGAGGTGTACATATAAGGATTGTGAACACTGGTACACGCATAGATAGACTCTGTTACCGGTACTATAAATTCTAGTTAGTTAACACTTTCAATGAATAAATTCGAAATAAAGAACTTCTGGGACTCTGAAATATTTATCACTGGTGCAGAATTTTGGCAGAGTCAATATGGGTGAAAATCGGCTTATTTGGATTTAATTCCTAATGTTATCAGAGAGATGTACGGATAAAGATTTTGAACACTGGTACACTCATAGTGGGAATCTGTTACAATAGATTCAAGTTAGTTAACACTTTCTATGATTAAATTCGAAATAAGGAACTTCCGGGACTGAAATATTTATCACTGGTGCGGAATTTTGGCAGAGTCAATATGGGTGAAAATCGGCTTATTTGGATTTAATTCCTAATTTTATCACAGAGGTGTACGTATAAGGATTGTGAACACTGGTACACTCATAGATAAACTCTGTTACCGTTACTATAAATTTATGTGCCTTTACACTTTCAATGTTTAAATTCGAAATAAGGAGGTTCTGGGACTGAAATATTTATTGCATGTGCAGAATTTTGGCAGAGTCAATGTGGTGGGAAGTCGGCTTATTTGGATTTCATTCCTAATTTTATCACAGAGGTGTACGTATAAGGATTGTGAACACTGGGACACGCATAGATAAACTCTGTTACTATAAATTTAAGTTCCTTTACACTTTCAATGATTAAACTCGAAATAAGGAACTTCTGGGATTGAAATATTTATCACTGGTGCGGAATTTTGGCAGAGTCAATACGGGTGAAAATAGTTTTATTTGGATTTAATTCCTAATTTTGTAAGACAGATGTACGAATAAAGATTTTGAACACTGGTACACTCATAGTGGGAATCTGTTACTATAGATTCAAGTTAGTTAACACTTTCGATGATTAAATGTGAAATAAGGAACTTTTGGGACTCTGAAATATTATCACTGGTGAGGAAGAGTGAATATGGTGGGAAATCGGCTTATTTGGATTTAATTCCTAATTTTATCACAGAGGGGTACGTATAAGGATTGTGAACACTGGTACATGCATAGATAAACTCTGTTACTATAAATTTAAGTTCCTTTACACTTTCAATGATTAAATTCGAAATAAGGAACTTCTGGGACTGAAATATTTATCACTGGTGCGGAATTTTGGCTGTGTCAATATGGGTGAAAATCGGCTTATTTGGATTTAATTCCTAATTTTATCAGAGATGTACGGATAAATATGTTGAACACTGGTACACTCATAGTGGGAAGCTGTTACTATAGATTCAAGTTAGTTAACACTTTCGATGATTAAATTCGAAATAAGGAACTTCTGGGACTCTGAAATATTTATCACTGGTGCGGAATTTTGCACTTTCGATGATTAAATTCGAAATAAGGAACTTCTGGGACTGAAATATTTTTCACTGGTGCGGAATTTTGGCAGAGTCAATACGGGTGAAAATCGGTTTATTGGGATTTTATTCCTAATTTTATCAGAGAGATGTACGGATAAATATTTTGAACACTGGTACACTCATAGTGGGAATCTGTTACTATAGATTAAAAGTTAGTTAACACTTTCGATGATTAAATTCGAAATAAGGAACTTTTGGGACTCTGAAATATTATCACTGGTGCGGAATTTTGACAGAGTCAATATGGTGGGAAATCGGCTTATTTGTATTTAATGCCTAATTTTATCACAGAGGTGTACGTATAAGGATTGTGAACACTGGTACATGCATAATTAAACTCTGTTACTATAAATTTAAGTTCCTGTACACTTTCAATGATTAAATTCGAAAAAAGGAACTTCTGGACTCAAATTTATTTGGCCTCGTCACTGGCGTCGACTTAGTAGGTTTTCCAATATTTGTTTCTGTAGATGTGTATAACACTAGCTGCTTGTAGTCTTCTTGGTCTCCGTAGGCCGTCTAGGTTGGCCGGTCATGTGAAGTAGGTTTACAGATGGGCTAATGCGCTTGAGGTCTTAAATGTGGCTCCGTAACTTATAATGAAACGTTGGGCACCACATCGGAGTAACGCGAGTATCCAGGGCCTATAGCTTTACTGTTGATACTCGTCTATCCTGACCTTTATATTAACCTTTGATGAAATTCCTTTAAGATGCTCCTGGTGTAGGGTCTTAAATATAGTGCCTCAGTTATGATGAAATAGCACTATATCGGACTAACGCAAGATGACTTTAGTAATTGTCTTCTTGTCTGTCTCTGACCGTTTTAAGAGGTTCAAGGAATCTGGGACGGTGTTTTAACCTTTCAGTTGCAAAGTCTAATGGTGTGCCACAGACAAAATGCACCTAGGACCTGTGTCTGCAGAGTCCTCGTGAGGGTGTCTCGCCAGGCCCTTCTAACACAAGTGTCCGTGGTATGCCAAGATCACTTGCGAGAAGTGGGAGTGTTTACTCTTAATAATAGAATCTTGAGGTACTATGGTATGCCTGTGTACCTCAACTTCTACTATTAGAAGTAGAACCTATGAAAAAACGTCTATGTTAGCCACCGGTATGCCTAGTGGTAACAAGGATCTCTTCTATAAGACACTTGTGAACTTTCAATAGTAAAACACTGAGGGCTATGGTATGCCTGTGCACCTCAGTCTTCCACTATGGAAAGCGTAACCTAGGAGAAGGCGACAATGTTAATTACTGGTATGCCAGTAGTAACAAAGTTACTTTTCACAGGACACTTGTGAACTCTCAATAGTAAAATTGCGGAGACTTAGGTATGCCTGTTACCTCAAGTTTTTCACAATGGAATGTGTAACTTAAGAGAAGGCAACTATGTTAATTACTGGTATGCCAGTAGTAACAAAGTTCATTTTATAGGACACTGTTACCGTACTAATAATAAATGTTGAAGGGCTATGGAATGCCTGTGTCCTTCAACTTTTAATACTTTTAGTACAGCCTTCTAGAGACTTCGATATTAAGTAATGGGATGCCACAGTTAACAACGATTCCTTAATGGGATTTTTACTCTCAGACAAGTTTGGACTTCGGGATGCCGTTTATCCAACTGAATGGGAGGGTAATCTTTAGGTTTCTCAACGCGGTATGCCGGTGGTCAAGAAGCCTCAAAATTGCTTAACTTCCTTCAGATTTCCCCGACATAGTATTCACAATTACTGAGGGGTACCCGTACCCCCATTGAGGGGAGCAAGGGCATGAGCGCGCACTCTCTGTTAGGACAGGAAATCCTTCTTGTCCTAGGGGGAGGTCGACTTCCTTTACTTTACTTAATAACTCTACTATATTTGAACATATTACAAAGGTGGTATTTTATGTAGATGGTGCTCAAGCCAAGGTTTATATGGATTTACAGATCACAGGTGGAGTCATGAGGTTGTGGAGATAATTTATTTTGTGTTCATGGTTTGAGGATGTTTGGGCTTGAACTTTGAGTGGGAAAATTCAGGGAGAAGGAGTTACAAGAAAAATGAGGTTTACTATGCGCATCACGATATTTCATTAGAGAAAATAGTCTGTCATCTTTAATATTGAGATCAGGGGTAGATGAGCATTTATGTTATCTTATTATCTGAAAAACTGGTAATTTAGGAGCTTCCTTAGATACGAGATGTGTATCTAAACGTGCGCTCTGATCCCGGAATGTTAGTAGGTCGGCGAGTTCATGTTGGTACTCCCGGGCTTGTGGGATTAGCAGAAGACTTGCACGATAGGCTCGGAATACGGACTTGTCTTAGTGAGAATAAAAAGTATGAAAGAAGGGAATGTGGTTTGTTTATTAGAAGAATAGCTTAGTGATGGTAAGGTATGTGCATATGTGTGTTGGAGAAAAATAGGTAAAAGAGTTTAGCTAGGTGATATGGCAGAGTTTTTGTATAAGTAATAAGCCTGGCAAAACGTCAGGTTATAGTTGGTTGTAATATTCACTATGTAGGATTGTGAAAAGGTTTTTGACATATTGGGAAAATAGGAATTCGTTAAATGGCATTCTTTGTATCTGTTCTCATCGTAATGGTAGGTAGAATAACTCCTCCCAGTCGGCATCGCCAACGTGCCACAAGCGCCGCCGGCTGGGCGGATCGGGTGGCCGTACCAGAGAAATAGAACAGGTAACAGAGATAAGTTTATGGTCGGAGAGAACAAATTTACAGTATAAGCAGGAGGATTAAAAGTTAGAAATAAGTCAAGAATGTTGAGATGATCTCCGAAGCAATATGGGTGGGTTACTGGACTAACTATTCTAGGTCATGGTGCTGGGCTGGTCTATCAGAGTGAGAGCTGAGCAATCTCTGCCATACCCATAGCTTACTCTGACTGTTCCTTTAACTTATATATTTTCTAGATCTCAAGTGACGGCGTCTCTTCCGTGGATTGACCTCCCAATCTACCAAGATTGGAAGCCAAAGTGTCACATTTTTCCCTTGCCCCTCAAATTTCTCTTCATAATTGCTGAGGGGCACAGGGCCCTGGGTAGGACTTTGGGTTCCCGGGCGTTTCCGCACCCTCCTCAGCTCCCCGCCATGGAGTGGCTTCGGTCACCCAGGCTTTATTGTGGTCGGCGGGGAGGGTTCTGTGGGGGCACTCGGTTATGGCCTTGGAATTGCTCGGGGCCTTGGGGCTGTTCGGCCAGGCAGCTTGGGGAACAACAACAACAACAACTATTCTAGGTCATTTAGAATAGTAAAGACGTAGGCTTGTTCACCAGGTTGACCAATGGAAAGAGAGGAAAGCCATTGGCGGTGTTGAACGTTGAAATCTCCTAGGATGGAGATTTCTGCGAAGGGAGAGATAGATAGAATGTGTTCCACTTTAGAAGTTAGATAGTCAATTTTTTTAGATAGTCAGTAGAATTAGGGGAGAGATAAACAGCACAGACATATTTAGTTTGAGTGACAAGAAAGCATTAACCAGAGAGTTGAGCATTCAGAAGAGTCAAAGTTGGGAACGCGAGAGAAATCGAGAAAGTTGCACACATATACGCAGCATCCACCTTTGGCTTGAAACTGAGGATAGAGATAGTAGGAAGATACGTAGAAGGATGTGCTGTCAGTAGTCCGAGACACCTGAGTTTCGGTGAGAAAGAGAATATCAGAATTTGCAGAGGAGAGGTGGTGTTCCACAGAGTAGAAGTTGGAGGAAAGGCCACGAACAGTGACTGCTCGTGATGAAAAAACTGGGGGGACTGCATATTTCTAATTGCAATAGGCTACAATGATGTTAAGGATATGAAAACAAAAAGTACTTACTTTTTATACATTTCATTATCCACAAATTTCATAGGTAGGCTATAGCAGTCGAGTCAGTGATTTCAGGGCCTCAGACAGGTGGCTTGGGGAGATAGGGGAAAAGGGTAGACTATAGTGGTGGCGGGGTAGGAGTGGGGGGGGGGGGGGAGGTGGATACATACGGAAGTAGGCTAGGCTATTACTTGAAAATAAAATCCATGCGTCGGCGGTTACATGTAGCAAATTGGCTTATTACTGATTCATTAATATTTTTTTTTTTTTTTTTACATTATTTAACACTCAACGAGCGGCCTAGGCGGTATATTTGACCGTGCCGCCCAGCGGGGGTTTTTACCATAATTGGGGTTGTTTCCATGCTCTTTTTCATGCATAAACAAGAGCCAGAGCGTAATACAAGTATGTATCCCTGAAAGGACGTAAATAGAGCTTTCCAATGACACCCAAACCATCCTTCTACGATCACTGGTTGTCTTGCAACGATCATGCAACCGAAGGGCAAAATCGCTAAAATACGGTCATTTCGTTACATAATTACGTGTGTAGCGAGTGAGAGAGGGTGGAGTAGTGTGGAGTACATGTCAGTGGGCCCACGACGGTCATGGTGAGTGGTCATGAGGCAACCTAATAATAATAATAATAATAATAATAAACTGTTTATTAAAGAATGGCAGCCTCATGAGCTGAAAATACAAATTTTACAATTTAGTGGATGAACGATCCTCCCACCGCTCGGCTCTCTCTCGGAGCCAATATTGCGCCAAAATTGCACACAGACTTAAGTCGGGCCCCGCCACATTGTCCAGCTTTTTAGATATGGACTTAAGCCGGGCCCCGCTAAAGAAGGGTTAACCATAAACTTCGGAAGTTTCTTAATAGGCTATAGGCTACCTTTAAGTTTCAAGGTCTTTACTAAACTGAATAAACTTGCGGCCCTAGACTATCGGTTGTCTAAATCATAAACGTAGTCTACAGTTTGTGAGTTTGCCACATTAATTGGTATAGGCCTACACTCTGTGATATTATATATGGAAGAAAATATAATGATTGAATTAGAATTATAAATGTTAAGGCAATAAATAGTTATCATACGATCAATTAACTGTTTTATAGCGAATTATTCGTGTAAGTCAATCACGCCCATTTTACTTCCATGCATAAAATTAAGGAGTGACCACATTCATGTGGCCAACTGTACCTCTTAGGCCTACTCATGCGGCCCTAGACTAACGGTAATCTGAATCATAAATCGATCTGGACATAGAAGCCTAAGGGCCTGCGTCCAGTACTTCAGTAAGTAAGGTTCATATGAATACGAGGGATATTTATTGGAATCATAATAGTTAGTAACCATAATGTATTGAAATAATGAGAACAACACTGAAACTAAGCTACGATCGTCACTCAGGGTGATAAAACTGAAGTATTCACAGATCAAGCTCATAATACACCAACGCTAATTGCTAACATGAGAGTGCCAGGCCTAAGACTGAGAGGCGTGAGAGCTGAGCCTACTGCAGCTCAAAGAATCTGTTGGTGCCGCCGGCCCTCCTCCACCGCCGGGAAAAAGATTGTACAGTAATAGATAATTAATTTGTGAAATCTGCTTAATTGGGGTTAGAAAATATAAAAATTTGATGCAAAAAGCTGCTGAATATTCTACTAATGTATGGTATTTTTATTTGTGTATTTTAAATTAGTTAATCTCCTATGTCTATCATAGTCTTCTGCCTGGCAGGGCTGTGAGCCAGGGATGTCTGCAGCTCACCAGCCCTCATAGACCAGCCGCCACTGGCCACGAATGTTGCTGAAGTGAATAGTAAGAGTAGGAGGTAGTGGTCCAGAGCATTTTATGGACTCGTTGCCAGGGGTCAGTACATTAGGGGCATTTCTGGTCCTCCCCGGAGGAACCGGCCTTCTGAAGGGACATATTCCAATGAATAATGTACAAGATTATCTCGAAGGGGTGTCGTGGGGGTAATTTTGTAAGCATGATGGAAGTCTTAGGAGGAAGCTAAATCCAATAATGAATAAACATATAGATGACGGAAAAAAAAAAAAAAAAAAAAAAAATCCCTGCAAGTGGCTCAAAATCAAAGGGCACTAAATCAGGAAGGTTGTGGTGGCTTAGATTAGTCCTACTATTCATACCTATGTTTGACTATTATATAATCCTGTTGTTTTGTGCCTACAGAAGAAGAAGGTGGTGCACCATGGGAGTTGCTGTCGCTAAGGTCGTCCTTTAAAAAAAAAGACCTCCGTCTACGTATTGTGAAAAACCTGTTATCCTCCGGCAAATTGTGGGGTTGAGTGAGTGAAGGGGGGGGACAGTGAATGAAGGAGGATGCATGTTTTTCATAATACGTGTTGCTAGCCCCAAACGCGCGAGCAACTGTGGCTTTCAACCATCCGACACATCCCCTTTTATTAATGTGCATCACACATGTTACATACAAATAAGGTTTATGTTTTGTTTTACCCTACTGTGGAAAGACTACGGATACACCACTCCTGCCGGGGCCTCACGCAGTGGCATGACTCAGTCCTGTCGAACTGAGCTCATGACACTGGTGGCATTGCCCCGGAGGATAGCCATCCCTAGTCTTTGCTTGAGCCAGAGGGTTTCCCGGGGTTCTCCTGAAACTTCTCTGATTTTACGGCCTATTTCATTCACCATCTTAAGGGTGGTGGGGCCGAAGACTCCTGAAGTTTCGAATGCCAGGGGCTCGAACTGATGAATTCTGGCGATGGCTTGATATTTTTCTCGCTTTTTATTTTCTGCTATCCGGGCGGCTTCACCTGCTTCGTCGGCGTTTCTGGCGGCGTTGGTTGTGGAGAAAGTGTCAACACATGTGGCATCCCACACGAGGCACCGGCCATTCTTGTAAGGGAAAGTGGTCATCCCATCTGGCCGTTTGCCGTCTTCTCTGTGAAGTCCATGTGGTTCGAGGATTGATGCACAGTTAGCACTCTGCAGGGCCCGTTTTATGACATTATTTAGTGCAGAGTGTCTTGGCAGGCGGCCTGCGTTGTAATTACATGACAAGGCATGGTGACCTTGAGCATCCATCCTCCCATCACACTTGCAAGTGTGTGGGTGACAAACTGCCGCACCCACTCTGAGCGCGATGGCGACCCGGAGCGCTTCAGCATCCAAGTGAGTTCCAAGAGGTGGGATGGGGATGGCGTGTAACCACAAGCCACTCTCCGAACGGGCGGCTGCCTGGAGGCGTGCTTTTGCGTGCTTTTGCACCAGGTCGTCCTCGGCCTGTTACTGCTGAACCTATGTCTGGCATGGGCAGGTAAACAATATAATGGAAATGACACACACACACACGTGAACACATACACCATACACACACACAAACACACACACATACATACACTATACACACACATTATATATATATATATATATATATATATATATATATATATATATATATATACAGGGTGTCCCAGCAGAAAAAGGGCAAAACGTTGGGAAATGATAAAACAAGGCATTCTAAGCACAATATATTCTATAACGAATATTCCAAATCTTTACCGTTAAAAATATATTGAAGGTTTAATGTAGTGTCCTCCCCCACATCACTGTAATGGACTCTTTTATGTCAAATAGTTTCCAACTGGTCCAAAGTGAGCTAATAATTATGTTGATAATCATTTTGAAACTTACAGAATTATAGATGGAGTTGTGGTAGGCACTAGGTCAGCTAAGCCAGCCTTATGGGGAAGTACTGAAGAAAATACAATTTTCAACATGCAATATTTTTATACCGGTCAAAATTTGGAATATTTCTTATAGAACATTTTAGGCTTAGAAGATAGGTATAAACTCCGAAAGAGTTATATTTACATAAAGATAGCTAACAATAATACACATAAAACACAGTACAACTCAAACAGCAATATACAGTACAATATGGTATCAGTGATAAATTGATACTGACCGTGCTCGTGGCGATTGGCAGTATATTACTTAACTGGTGACAGCTTTACATACAATACTCTACCTCGGTAATAACTAAATACATATCCATATACAAGTTTAGTGTAACGCAATTATAAGTCCTCACACTTAGGACAAGCAATCAAACTCCTCGTAAATCGAGTCTTTTACTCGTCAATGATCTAACACACAATCAAATACAGACTTATTCTAACACAACAAGTCTCTACACTTACGGAAAATATTTAACACTCGTGTTGTTGTTGTTCCCCAGGCTGTCTGACCGAACAGCCCCAAGGTCCCGAGCAAGGCCAAGGTCATAACCAAGCGCCCCCTCAAAATCATCCCAGCTTTACCACTAAGAAAGCCCAGGTGACTGAAGCCGCTCCCAGGCGAGGGGCTGAGGAGGGTGCGGTAACGCCCGGGACACCAAAGACCCACCCAGGGCCCTGTGCCTCATAACAATTATGAAGGGAAAGTTGAGGGGCAAGGGAAAAATATGACGCTTTGGCTCCCAGTCTGCCGATTGGCAGTAGAGAGGTTAATCCGTGGAAGAGACGCCGCCACTTGAGATCTAGAAAATATATAAGCAAAAGGAATTTCAGAGTAAGCTATGGGTATGGCAGAGAACGCTCAACTCTCACACTGATAGACTAGCCTATCACCACATGACTAGAACCCAATCCTCTCAGCCCTAGAAAGACGCCATTGGCGGGGGATAGCTCCCCTATTTCAACCACCCGCCAGTTAACACTCTTGTGAATCAAGTCTGCAATTCGGCAATGGTCGAACACACAATCAAATAAAGACTGATTCTAACACAGCACTAAGTCTTCGTTTTTAGGACAAGTAATTATATCTCTTGGTGAAATAAGTCTTTAACCTTAGTCTGATCAACAGGACAACATTAATCTCTTAATTTAACCCATACAGTACCAGTGACGTCCTTTTCATTATATTCTGGAAACTATTAGACGATTTTAGTCTTCTTAGGAAGGACGTCTACCCATTAAAAGGCTATAGACTACCTCAATTAATCCTTTTAGTGACCATATGTCTTCCTAAGCTTTATAAAATAGTCTAAATGCAGCTAGAATACAATTGAAAATACGTCGCTGGTACTGCATGGGTTAAGGGGAGGTTTTTAGTGTGTTTCCTAAACTTCCATCAAGCTTGAAATTACACCCCCTTGACCCCCATTCAAGATAAATTTGTACATTTTTCGGTAGAAAAATTTCCCGGCCGAAGGCCGGTTCCTTTTAAATTACAGGCTCGCTATCGCTCGCCAGGAAAAAATCGACACCTGAATGGCACGAAAGGTCTTAATATGGGCTGAAAGTTCTTAAAATCGCTAAACTAATGAGGCGAACGTTTTATAATATCAAAAGCAATGGGGCTAAACATGAGGGTGAAAGGGGTCAAGAAAAAAATCCCTCAAGTGGAGATCTCCCCTTAACACAGGAGCATTAATATAATGTAATAACAAATTGTCAATCCAATAGTAGCGTGCATACTAAACGACTACGGCAACAATGATCAAGTCTAATATCGTTCTGGCAATGGGCAGTCTATCGTCCCTCTGATTACAAATGATAGGAGGTGCTTATTATCTGTTCCGAAGAAGCAGGTGTCTTTCGTGAGCCTTTATATGTCTATTGAGGGGGTAATTAACTAAGCGTAGTTTATCAAATCTAGGCTCTTTCACTCGCAGTTGACAATTCCTATCATCCGTCTGCTGAGGGCGGATTGATCCTAATATTGACTTATTTCTCTCAAGCTAACTCATTCTATAAGCAATGACCCACGACGTCTTCCTCTTTAATCTCGTCACTGGTACCGTGGTCGAGGGCTCTATACCTGCTAAAAGCTAAACTTGGCAAGCTTGTACATTCAACCGCTCAACACAGTGAAGCCCGTGAGGTCTCGTTCCAGTCTCGGAAGTGAGACATGTGAAGCACTTAGAGCTGCAATCAACCTTCACCATCCCGCCTTCGCAGACGTGCGGCACTTGGTTGCCCATTCACGGCGAAACAGCCTCATCTCTGAGGCTGCTTCGCCTTTGTGCTTTACTGTCTCATCCCCACGACTCGGACCCTCACTCTCAGAACGCCACCTATTGAGCAATTAACTCGCTAAGCATTGTCCCCCTGTAGCATATTTTGAATATGGGAATAATAATACAGTGCTATTTTTAATCAGGGAACAATGAGGGTATTTTTTTGGCATTTCGGTGAGCTTTATGGTAATGCACTGATACTAGGTACAGCACAAATTCCATCCCAATAATATCTTTGCATTGACACACCGGGATTCGAACCAGGGACCATTGGATTGCCTCCCAACAGTTTACATGGTATAACTCGGGAGCTAACCTCAAAGTTAATTGAACAAGTTTACCGGAAATTGATCAAGGTCCTCAGAGCATCCCTGATGCCATACAAATTCTATCTGTACTGATACAAGTACTCTAACTGACCATCTAACGGTCCTATAGTCTCCTAGTGCGATTTTCAAAAGTGTAGTGGAGCTGGTCGTCCAGGCCAGGTCATCTCGTCTTATTATCACCTCGTCATCGGCTGTGCCTTCGTCAGTGCCTTCATCAGGGCCCTCATCAGCGGGGCGTGGAAGGGCTGGGCAGGGGGTGCTCACGCCTCTTGCCTCAGTTGGTGTCTCTTTTTCTTCTGCTCTCATTTGGAAGGACCATATTACCAGTCTTGCTAAGGCAGCCTCCCAGAAGCTGGGTGTGCTCAACCGCCTTAGGGGGTTCTTTTCCCCTGCACAGCTTCTTGCTCTGTACAGGGGCATAGTGCGCCCTTGTATTGAGTATTGTTCACATGTGTGGGGAGGTTCCTCTCACACCGCTCTCCTAGACAAAGTTGAAAGGAAGGCCTTTCGTATCATTAACTCCCGTCCACTCACCAACTCTCTGCAATCTCTCTCTCTCCGCCGCAATGTTGCATATCTCTCGCTATTCTATCGCTACTATAATAATCAGAGTTCCTCAGAGCTATCCCAGTGCATACCACCTCCTTTACGTAGGGCACGTGGTACCCGTCTTGCAACTCAATCCCACCCCTACTCTGTGCAACTCTCCAACCCAAGAGAGAAACGTTACTCTCAAACTTTCTTCTACTCAACAGCTGAGCTCTGGAACTCTCTCCCAGAATCAGTCTTTCCCTCTTCCTATGACTTAAATTGCTTCAAACTCCGTGTGTCCAGGCATTTTGGCTCGAATGTCCCTTGATTTTTGGCCCTGTCACTCTTTCAACTATGGGGGAGGCACTCGCTATAGGCAGTTATGCCTTTTGCCTCCCTCAATCACATAGAAAAAAATAAATAAAAAATAAAAGTTGTTTCCTCAACACTTGCGGGAGCTATGTCTCCCAGTGCAGTCAATTCCTTGAAATAACTATCAGGTGTCCTCAGGATGTGCCGCCGTAATAGTTCTTGCAGTTCTAGCAGCGCAAAGGTTGTTAAGGGCTGGAGGCATCTGTAACAGCGGTGGTGCAAGGTTAGAGGGCAGTCCACCGTTTGTTCTTTTCTCGTCTGTCAAATACATTTGTCTCTTTCTTGTTTGCCCCTCTTAGTGCTTCCTTAGGGCCGGTAGATACAGCAAGGGGGAGCTGGGGGTAGGAGGGGGAGAATGTTTGGGTCACCAAGAACAGCAGACTGAACTGATTCTGGTAGTGGCCGGGGGTCCTTATAAGGCCTGGAGGCAGATGGTTTGTTTCGTTTCCAGCAAATCAGAGGGTCCCTCAGGTCAGATCTCTGCTTACTTATTAATTCCTCTTCTTTTCTTAAAACCTCCTCAGAGGCCACTTTAACCTGTCCCAGCTGGCCAATTAAGGGGTTGCCCAGGCGAGGGCTTTGGCCAATTCTCCCTACCAATAAATGCCTTTAGTGGCCGATAGAGGCGCTGAACGCAATGTTTACCGCGGTGCATTGTGGGAAATTGGCGACATCGCAGACCTATCCACCCTCCCTCTCCTTCAACAATTTGTTATTATAAGCAGTTAGTCAAAATGTCTGTAGCTGATACATACTTTGGTCTACCATTACCACTTTATCTAACACTACCACTGTATCCACAGGTACCACTTTATCCACAGCTACCACTTTATCCACCACTAACATTTTATCCAAAACTAACACTTTATCCACCACTACCACTGTATCCAACACTACCATTTTATCTATTACTACCTCTTTATCAACCACTACCACTGTATCCACCACTACCACTTTATCCAACACTACCACTTTATCTATCACTACCATTTTATCTACCACTACCACTTTATCCACCACTACCATTTTGTCTATCACTAACACTACCACTTTATCCACCACTACCACTTTACCTAGCACTGCCACTTTATCCACCACTACCACTTTATCTACCACTACCATTTTATCCACCACTTTATCTAACACTACCACTTTATCTAAGTACCACTTTATCAACCACTACCACTTTATGCACTACTACCTTACTATCCACCACTACCACTTTATCTACTAATACCACTTGATCTATTAATACCACTTTATCCACCACTACCACTTTATGTAACACTTCTTTATCTAACACTACCACTTTATCTACTAATACCACTTTATCTAAGACTCCCACTTTATCTACTACTACCACCTAATCCACCACTACCGCTTTATCTATTACTACCACTTTATCCACCACAACCAATTTATCCACCACTGCCACTTTATCGACCACTACCACTTTATCTACCACCACCACTTTATACACCTCTACCACTTTCTCTAACACTACCACTTTATCTAACACTACTACTTTTTTCTAACACTACCACTTTATCCACCACTACCACCTTATCCAAAACTACCACATTATCCACCACTACCACTTTATCTAACACTACCACTTTATCCACCACTACCACTTTATCCAAAACTACCGCTTTATCCACTACTACAAGTTTATCCACCACTACCACTTTATCTAACACTACCACTTTATCTAACACTACCAATGTATCTTACACTACCAATGTATCTTACACTACCACTTTATCTAACACTACCACTTTATCTAACACTACCACTTTATCTAACACTACCACTTCATCTAACACTAACACTTTATCTAACACTACCACTTTATCTAACACTACCACTTTATCTGCCACTACCAGTTTGTCCAGCACTACCACTTTATCTACCACTACCACTTTATCCACCACTACCCCTTTATCTACCACTACCACTTTATCCACCACTACCACTTTATCTACTACTACCACTCTATCCACCACTACCACTTTATCTAAAATATAAAAAATGTAGAATCACAAAAAATCAAGATAAACTGTGTATATCCTAAGTGTTGGGTATTGTTGATGTCGACAGACGTAGCTCTTGCGCTAGTTTGGAAGCGTCCGCCAGAGGTCTCAGGTGAATTCTGGTAGGGTCAATTCAGGGGCCCTTCTGGTATAACGCCGTGCGCTCAATTGCTTTCGCTCGATCAATGGGGGCTCGTGGTGGTGGGAGCAACTTCGCCCCTTTTTCGGGTGTCGGAGTGTTTTCAAGTGGGATCAGGGGCGGCGGGTTATATACATAAGAAAGAGACAATATATATATATATATATATATATATATATATATATATATATATATATATATATATATATATATATATATATATATATTGTTGTGCCGGGTTCTGATAAGTTTGTTCCCTTGATACAGTCCGTAAAACAATCAAATTCTGGGTTAATGGACTTAAATATACTTGACAGGAACATACCGAGTAGGTTCTATATGCAGTAAAAATGGTATTCAAGGGTTCAATGTACTACTCAATAACAACACAAGGAAGAACATATATGAAGGTTTTATTGATCAAACACAAGATGAGAATAATAATGTGGATCATCAATGAGGATCCAAAATAGTAACAAGGTAAATGTATTGTTCTTGCTTCAGAACAAAGTTACTGATACTAGAATAACTCAATAGTGAGAGTCTAGCATTAAATCATGTAATAGGAGAAAGTACACATAAGGGCATTATACATGTAAATAATCATTAACCTTCAATGCAATAATCAATGAGGGTCTATTATCTTCTGCAATCAAGAAGAGACTTCAATACCCTAGGTAAAGATCCTAGAGCCACAACTGAGAGAGTTGAGGTTGTAAAGACGTTGTCACAAGGTTTAGGGGAGTCACTCGTACAGCTCAGCTGAGCCTTAAATCTGATCGCGTGAACTTGCCTTTAGGTCAGGTCACTAGGAAGGTCACTAGTTGAACTGAGATAGTGCTAAATACTTTTTCTAGGTAGTGCAACTATATTCTTAGGCGGAATGCGATGTTAATATAAATTATAGGAAAGGACGGAGATTATTATTTATAATAAATGAGAAGTATCCAAATAGCTCAAGAGGTGAATTTATATTTTATCAAGGAATTGTATTACTTGAACATATGCTACGATAACGACCCAAGCTTAGGAATTTGTGTTTCTATAATTTTCTTAGGTAAAGCAAAATAATAATGTAAATTTAGTAAGAGTGAAAATAGGGTTTAATACGTCTACTGGAAGGTATTAATTACGTCAAAATGTAATCTTCAATATTCGCAATTAAGACAACACAAAAAGATAAACAAAATAACTAACTGAGTTCCAATAGACTCAGACTTGAATGGACACTATAAATTAATCTTAATAAATTAGATCTGAACTGGTTAACAAATATCGATCGATAGATCACACTTAGTAATTAAATGGGCGCTGATGACTAAGTTTAGCTCATTGATATTTAAAGCAATATGAGTCTCGTTTCCGAACGGGTTAACAGAGCGAGAGGAATAAAATGTACAGGCACAATTAGTACATGGACGTAGGCGACGAAGTCCTACTCATTGATAATTAAAACAGGCATTATCAGCTCGGGTCTGAACGGGTTAACAGAGCGAGGTGAATAACATACACAAATATAGTTAGCGTATGGTGGATGAAAGTGAGACGAAACACAGAGGAAAGAATTCTTAAACACGGTATTCGAAATATCACAACATCAAGATTTACAAGCACATAAAAGCACGTCTATAAAATATATTTCATATGCGATTAATTAGCGAAAGGTTTAAAGGAATTATACTAGGCACTCGTTGGAAAATTGGGCGTAGGTTCTAGGTAAAGGACGAGTATGTAAATGGATTGATTACGGAATACACTAAGATTTCAACTCACAAATAATAAATCAACATACACGTAATCAGTAAATCTGCGAGCGTGTGGCCTGAATATATTTTAGTAACACTGGTATGTAACGTATGCGTACGTTATGAATTATTAAATTAGTCTTGACTAAGGATCAAGGTTAAAAGGCAAAGTTAACACAGAATAACACAGGTTCAGAAGGATGAAGATATTACACACGTACGTGATCTAGGGCACAGATCACAATTAAATCAGGGCACAACACGTTTCACATATTTACATAATCAATTCCTCACAACAATAACCAACAAAGAAAGACACAGAAACACTTAAGTATTTGGGGAGGGCAGGCGACGAGAGTACAGGTCTGGCCGACGTAGAGGGTAGTGGCCAACACTGCAGGGCTGGTTACCTCCTTGAGCAGGGGTCCTGGGTTCAGGCCTGCTTACGTAACCCGAGTAGGGGTCCTAGGTTCAGGCTTGCTTACGTAACTCTAGCAGGGGTCCTAGGTTCAGGTCTGCTTACGTAAATCGAACAGGGGTCCTAGGTTCAGGGCGCCAGGCAGCAGATGGGTAGCCCTTCAGTAATCCGGCAGGTGCTACTTCAGGAGGCACTCTCGAGGGGCAGGGGGAGGGGGCTGGAGCAGACCGAAACAGTTGCCATGGAGTCCGGACCCGAGTTTTTTTTAGACTTTTAGGGAGGTGGTGGTTTGCATACTTTCCTCAAGTTTTCCTCAGGTCTTATGCTAAATTATTCTTGATTTAGGTATCAACGAACTCGGGGTAATAGGGGTATTGAGAAAAGAGGAAAAGTGGTTGTTGTAAGGTACATATACATTCTAGCCTTAGAATTCAGGTATTATAACATGGGCCTCGTTCCAAGGTATTATTACAATGTTCATTGGGGCAACTGGAAGATCCTGGGTTGCTGTGAACAATGGAAAACACTTAAGGCTTATACTGCAACAACTGTCTTGCAGGTCTTCTAATTCTTGTGGTACATATATATATAGAGGATTGGCTGAGGAACACGGCTTGTGACTGGCTGAGAGAGCACTCCATTCTCTTGGAGGGCTGCTGGCATGAGAGAGAACTGTGGGGTGGACTGCTGTGCATGGCCAACTTAGGTAAAAGCAGGTGTGGTCGGATGGGGGACTCAGGTAAATATCCTCGTTGTCTTTTCTGGTGTTTAGATGTGGCCTGTGTGGTTATGCAGGCCACTCGGTGCACCGTTGGTTTTGGGCCCGTCATCTCATATATATATATATATATATATATATATATATATATATATATATATATATATATATATACAGTATATATACAGTATATACATATATATATATATATTCACACAAAAACTTGTGTTCATCAACGTTTCTACCTTCACCAGGATTCGATCCATGGTCAATCATATTTATGTTCCGTGCTTCAATTCACTAGGCCATGGCTTGTGAAAGTTTGTTAATTATTCTCTTATGCGAAAAAGGGAAATCCTAAGCATTCACGGTGAAATGATGTCCTCCACTAAGGAATTCCTTTTCTACTTATAAATCCAAAAGAAGAGTTGCCAGAATTTTACATGTCATAGTTAATTAGTTATAAGAAAGGAACATCAATCCGTTGGACCATGGATTGAATCCTGATAGGGTTAGATACATATATTTGTGTAACTTTCATGCATAAGATAGATTGATAGACAGTGGGTCCGATAATATATGGCCAGCGTGCAACCCCTGTGGAGTTTTGCCTACTGCTCAAGTTTTAGTGGACTGTATATATGAACTAAAGAATAGTTACTTTAGATAGATAGATCAGTAGAGCATAGTTTGACGAAAGGATAGTAGGGGAATAAGGGGGAGATTGTAGGCACCAATCGAACAGGGCTAGACCCAGGAGAGGCTATAGACATGTGATAAGGAATCGCCGGAACTCCTCTTTCATTTGTTGGCCTCTCTTACTGATTTGTTTGTGGCTCACTTACACTGAGAGTAATTCAGCTAGCTCTAACCATAAATGCTCATACAACACAGGTTGGACACTCAACCAACAGTACATCAAGATGACCTGAACCGCTACCTGACACTCTCACTATCAACTTTTGCAACATTCGTGGCCTTTCCTCTAACTTCTACTCTGTTGAACACCACCTCTCCTCTGCCAATTACAACCCTGATCTCGTCTTTCTCACTGATACTCAGTTGTCTGAGACTACTGACAGGAAACCCTTCTCTGTACCCTCCTACTATCTCTATCCTAGTTCCAAAGCCAAAGGTGGATGTTGTGTATACATACACAACAAACTCACTTACTTTCCTATTCCTGAGTTCGACTCTTCTGAATTTCTCATCTTTATGGGTCAAACCTTCCTGTCACTCTCATCCTAAATATTTCTGTACTGGCTATCTTTCCCCCAACTCTACTGACTTCCCCAAATTCTTTGACTATCTAATCTCTTAAGTGGAACACATTATTCCCTCTCTCCTTTCTCAGAAATGTCCATCTTAAGAGATGCCAACATTCACCACCACCAATGGCTCTCCTCTCTTACTACTGACCAACCTGGCGAACAAGCCTCCATCTTTTCTATCCTAAATGACCTAGAGCAGCTGGTCCAGCAACCCACCCGTATCCCGGATCGCCTCAGAGATCGGCCCAACATTCTTGACTTATTTCTGACTTCTCATCCTTCTTCTTATACTGCCAATCTTCTCTCGCCTTTGAGCTCCTCCGACCATAAACTTATCTCCGTTACCTGGTCTATCTCTCCAGTACGGCCACCCGATCCTCCCAGCCAGCGGCGATTGTGGCACTTTGGCGCTGGCGACTGGGTGGCTCTTTTGCAGTTCTTCTTTGATTTCCCATTGAATGACTTCTGCTTCCGTGGCCGATGACCCTCGGAGAGTGCTGAACGCATTACCGAGGTAATCCTCTCGGGCATGGAAGCATACATTCTATTTTCTTTCTCTCAGTCTAATGCAAACAAATCTTGGTTTACTCACGCTTGTTCTACTGCTGTCCGCAACAAGGATGAAGCATTCAAACGGTACCTACACCTTAAAACTCAAGAATCTCATTCTTCCTATGTTTCTGCCCGGATTCAAGCCAAATCTGTTCTTCGACTTGCCAAGCACTCTTTCATTAATAATAAATGCACTGAGCTATCCAACTCTAGCTCTTCCCAAGCTTTATCGCATCTAGCCAAAAACCTCGCCAACAAATTTTCTTCCTCTTCTTTCCCTCCCCTGTTCCACTCTGATGGCACAACCATCACTTCTTCCTCTGACAATGCTGAACTCTTCACTCAAACCTTTGTTAGAAATTCCACCTTGGATGATTCCGGTGCTATTCCTCCCTCTCCAACCCTCTCTCTCTCCTACTTATGCCTAATAAGATGTACTTTCTACCCTCTCTGGCCTTAATACTAATAAGGCGTATGGTCCGGACGGTGTTCCTCCTGTTGTACTCAAAAACTGTGTTTCCGTGCTGACTCCCTGCCTAGGCAAACTCTTTCGTCTCTGTCTCTGTCTCTCCTCTAACGTCTTCCCTTCATGCTGGAAGTTTGCTCTCATTCAACCTGTCCCAAATAAGGGTTACTGCTCTCAACCCTCCAACTCTCGTCCCATTGCTCTCATCTCTTGTATCTCTAAAGTTTTTGAAAATATTCTTGCTTCCAAATTTCTTAAGCATTGCTCTTCTCATAATCTGCTCTCAGATCGCCAGTATGGCTTCCTTAAGGGTCACTCTACTGGTGATCATCTTTCATATCTTACTAACTCTTGGTCATCCTCCTTTCGGGACTTCGGTGAGACTTTTTCTATTACACTAGACATATTGAAGGCCTTCGATAGAGTCTGGCACAAATCTTTAATTTCTAAACTACCCTCCTTCGTTTTCTATCCCTCCATCTGTGCCTTTGTCTTTAATTTCCTTTCCGGCCGTTCCATAGCTGCAGTTGTGGACACCCATCGCTCACTTTCTCAACCTATCAACTCTGGTGTTCCTCAGGGCTCTGTCATATCTCCTATTCGCTTTATAATTTTCAAAAATTATCTACTCAACTGTACCTCCCGTCCCATCCATTCATACGCAGACGACTCTACCTTACACTACTCAATTAGTTTTCCGGAACGCCCCAGCCAGCAATCTCTCAAAGATAAACTAGTGAAGCAATAGAATACTTATCTTCTGATCTAACTACTATTTCCAATTGGGGCAGAGAAAACCTTGTTACCTTTAATGCTTCCAAAACCCAATTTCTCCATCTATCTACCCGTCCGAAACTCCCAAAGGACTATCCCGTATTTTTCAACAATACAAAAATCAATCCTTCATCTTCTTTCAATATTCTTGGTGTCTCTATTTCTTCTGCTCTCACTTAGAAGGACCATATTACCAGTCTTGCTAAGGCAGCCTCCCAGAAGCTGGGTGTGCTCAACTGCCTCAAGGGGTTCTTTACCCCTGCAAAGCTTCTTGCTCTATACAGGTGCACAGTGCATCCTTGTATTGAGTATCGTTCACATGTGTGGGGAGGATTCTCTCACACCTCACTTCTAGACAAAGTAGAAAGGAAAGCCTTTCGTATCATTAATTCCCGCCCACTGACCAACTCTTTGCAAACTTTCTCTCTTCGTCGCAATGTTGCCTCTCTCTCGCTATTCTATCGCTACTACAATAATCAGTGCTCTTCAGGGCTCTCCCAGTGTATACCACCTCCTCCGCGTAGGGTATTTGGTACTCGTCTTGCAACGCAATCACATCCCTACTCTGTGTAACTCTCCCACCCAAGAGTGCAATGTTATTCGTAGTCTTTCTTCTATTCAACAGCTGAGCTCTGGAACTCTCTCCCAGAATCAGTCTTTCCCTCATCCTTTTACTTAAATTGCTTCAAACTCCGTGTGTCCAGGCATTTTGGCTCGAACGTCCCTTGATTTTGACCCTGCCACTCTTTCATCTATGGGGGAGGCACTTGCTACAGGACAGTTCTGCCTTTTGTCTCCCTCACTCACATAGAAAACTAAAATTAACTACAATAATATTTTAAATGCAATTTTATTGGCCTGATTAACTTTGTGTTGGTTGTGTTGCCAAGGACCTTTTTCGCACTAAATCTGGCCAAATTTTGTGCACAAAATGTTCTCACACGCAAAAAGTATTTGATATATGGGTGGGCACACTGTTCCCCTGTACAGAGCAAAATGATGTGCAGCCGTGAGGAACCCACAAAGACGGCAGAGCACACCTAACTTCATGGGGAGATGTTTTTAGCAAGAGTGGTGATATGGTCTTTCCAAGAAAGATCAGAAGATAAAGAGACACCAAGAATAATGAGAGCAGACGAAAGTTTGATTTATATCTTGTTGAAGAGTAAGGCATAGTCGTGTGGAAGATTGTGATGGGTAGATAGAGAAATTTGGTCTTGGAAGCATTGAAGGTAACATGATTTTCTCTGCTCCAATCGAGAATAGTTGATAGATCAGAAGATAGGCGTGCTATGGTCGCAGCATGTGAGTGTTGGAGTGATTAAATGTTGGGACATTGTAGAAAACTAGCTTAATAATGTAAAGTAAAGTCATCAGCATATGAGTGGATAGGACTAGAGGTACAGTTGAGAAGATCATTAATGTATATTACAAATTGAGCTGGAGATAGGACAGAACCCTGAGGTACACCGGAGTTGATAGGTTGAGGAAGTGAGCGATGGCCAATCACAACAGCAGCTATGGAATGGCCAGAAAGGACATTAGCGATAAAGGCACAAACATAGGGATAGAAGCCGAAGGAGGATAGTTTGGAAATAAGTGATTAGTGCCAGACTCCATCGAAGGCTTTTGATATGTCTATCGCAATATAAATGGTCTCACCGAAGTCCTGAGAAGAGGATAACCAAGAGTTAGTAAGTAAAGAAAGATCACCAATAGAGCATTCCTCAAGGAAACTATACTGGCGAAAGATGATTATGGGAAGACATGTGCTTAAGAAATTTGATTGAAGAACAGATTAAAACACTTTAGAATTGAACGATAGATGGAGGCTTGAGAGCGATCACCCTTCTTTGGGACAGGTTGAATGAGGGGCAAACTTCCAGCAAGAAGAGAAGATGCTAGAGGAAAGACAGTGACGATAGAGTTTGTTCAACAATACAATATAATATCCTTTCTGTGTGTTCCAAGACCTGTGGATTCAACCAGCATTGCTAACTTATTTGTGGCGTGAAATACTGTGTTTGTAATCAAGGCTTCAAGGTGGTTCACACCGGAGCCTGCATGGTAATGAAATAGGCTTCAATATTTGTAAATGGCTAGTAAGTTACTGAAAATATTCCAAGTTAATAGATTATCTATTTATGTATTGTGAACTTCATATTATTTCAGTTAAAAATCTTGTAACTCTTTCTAAAAAACATTTCTTATGCATTGTATATTTCAAATATTTCAGATATCAACGAATGTGAAACTGGTGCAGCCCAATGTGGTTTCAGAGAATTTTGTTGCAACACCGATGGTGCCTATAAGTGCCTAAAGATAAACAATATTTGGAGTGATTTGAACAACACGGGAAATGTTCCTTCCCTAGAATATCTACATGGCCCTTCTCTTTGGCTCCTTTGTAAGTACATAATTTAATGTCTGAATATTTGTCCAAACAGGAGAACAGAAAAATATTACATTACTTATAGTGCAGCTGATACATGATTAGCTTAATATCTAGTATTCTATAAATGGATATCAATCGTGGTCATGTGCTGTACTGATTTCATATTTTTTCACCAACCAACTTTACTTCTAAACTCAATTAATGAAATCAACAAATGCATGTGGCACTCCAAGGACTCGAACCTAGGATACTCACACCGAAGTAACTGTCTTGATGGTGTAATGCTCATAGTGTTTTAGATCTGTATGTGGTAACCCAGGTTCATAATAGCTATTACGATAATTTCGAACCATATTAAAACCTTGAATGGTTATTGCACCATCGTTTATAGTAGGATCCAGCCAGGTTTCTGTAATTGCAATTATTGCAGCTTTGGTCTTATCAGCTAACAATTTTATTTCTGACAGTTTATGATACATTGATCTGGCGTTGATGTGGATGAAATGGAGCCCTTTGTTAGTGAACACTTTATATTAATCTTGGACTGTGTCCTGGCTGGATTCTGTGGTGTCATTTATGGTGTCAAGTGGTTCATTTACATTAACATTCGGTAATGAAAGCAAGGCACACTTATTGCATAAACATTCACTTTCTTCACTGTTGGTCTTTGTTATGCCCTGATTTAATTCAGGTTTAACAATGGAATAAGGTGAGTTCTTTTAAGACTGGAATATCAGATCTCATACAGTTACATGCAAAGAATACAATAGAGGATTATGTACAACACCAAAATATTGATTATGTGACGGTTTATTTAACCTACGATCTAAATATAAATATATATATATATATAGAAATACGAATGTGCTTAACGTGAGAATTATAGGTATGCAACCAAATAATATTCTTCTATTCATGATCGCGGATCTACAGTAGATGGAGCTCAGTTATATTTAATACATTCAATTGCTATTCGGTCAACAGTAGCTTAAAGACTCGTATCCATATTGTGAAAAGATATACTGGAAAGTATGGTGAATCTCTGTTGGTTACTAAATGTTCCTTTATACCTTAAGTATTAAAATTCAGGGACGAGATTAAGTAAGGTTAAATACAATTGGATGGTATACACTAGAAATCACCTTGCGCACTGGTGTAGATAGTTCAAATCTAAAATCGGAAGATGGTGGACTTTAACTTATTTTGTCTTGATGAGAATTATGGTAAAGTCGATGGTGAGGGATTTTTGGCTTATTTGTATATTAATCTCTAATACCCTTAGAGTTATTTCATACGTATGTTCACTGAGGTTAACACTGGTACACATACCTGTATATAATCGAGTCGGTATGGAGAGACTCGAGTTATTAACACTTGTGCGAATTTATCCCAAAGTAAGGTGTTTGTGGACTCTAACTTATTTTGCTTTAATGAGAATTATGACAGAGTCGATGGTGAGGGATTTTTGGCTTATTTGGATTTTATTATATATTTCTGGTAACTTTGAGAGTCGTGTAGTAATTGGTAGTTTAACACTTGTTCATTCCCATATCGAGAATATTTCTATGGTCTCGTATTTATTTAACACTTTTAATGATTTATCTCAAATAAGCAACTTGAGGGACTCTAATTTATTTTCTGGATTATGTGGACTCTGGCAGAATTTCGGTTATGTGCAAACTCTAACTTATTTTGCTTTATACCGTGCACACTGGTATTTCTCAATATCTTAGGATCGAGGGAAACTGATTGACTTTTTACCTCGTCATTTGGTATTTACTTAATTCACTTTTTCGAGGTTGAGCTTTGTAGTCTCTGCATTCCGTCGCTGCTGGTAGTCTCCTGAGTCTCCGTGGGCCGTCTAGGGTGCCCGGTCGTGTGAAGTAGTTTACAGATGGGTTAATGGGCTTGAGGTCTTAAAATGTGGCTCCGTAACTATAATTAAACAGTTGGGCACCACATCGGACTAACGCGAGTATTCTGAGCCTGTAGCTTTGGTATGAATACACGTCTATCCTGAACATTGTATTAACCGTTGATGGAATTCTGTTAAGGTACTCTTGGAGTGAAGTCTTTAATATAGTGCATCAGTCATGACTGAATAACACTACATCCGGCTAACATAAGAAGACGGGGGAAGTGTCTTTCTTGTCTGCCTCTGACTTTTTTTTTTTTTTTTTTTTTCTATGTGATTGAGGGAGGCAAAAGGCATAACTGCCTATAGCGAGTGCCTCCCCCATAGTTGAAAGAGTGACAGGGCCAAAATCAAGGGACGTTCGAGTCAAAATGCCTGGACACACGGAGTTTGAAGCAATTTAAGTCATAGGAAGAGGGAAAGACTGATTCTGGGAGAGAGTTCCAGAGCTCAGATGTTGAGTAGAAGAAAGTTTGAGAGTAACGTTTCACTCTTGGGTTGGAGAGTTGCACAGAGTAGGGGTGGGATTGAGTTGCAAGACGGGTACCACGTGTCCTACGTAAAGGAGGTGGTATGCACTGGGATAGCTCTGAGGAACACTGATTATTATAGTAGCGATAGAATAGCGAGAGAGATGCAACATTGCGGCGGAGAGAGAGAGATTGCAGAGAGTTGGTGAGTGGACGGGAGTTAATGATACGAAAGGCCTTCCTTTCAACTTTGTCTAGGAGAGCGGTGTGAGAGGAACCTCCCCACACATGTGAACAATACTCAATACAAGGGCGCACTATGCCCCTGTACAGAGCAAGAAGCTGTGCAGGGGAAAAGAACCCCCTAAGGCGGTTGAGCACACCCAGCTTCTGGGAGGCTGCCTTAGCAAGACTGGTAATATGGTCCTTCCAAATGAGAGCAGAAGAAAAAGAGACACCAAGAATATTGAGAGAAGATGCAGGGTTGATTTTTGTATTGTTGAAGAATAAGGGATAGTCCGCTGGGAGATCCTGACGGGTAGATAGATGGAGAAATTGGGTTTTGGAAGCATTAAAGTTAACAAGGTTTTCTCTGCCCCAATTGGAAATAGTATTTAGATCAGAATTTAAGAGTTCTATGGCTTCATTACGTTTGTCGTTGAGGGATTGCTGGCTGGGGCGTTCTGAAAAACTAATGTAGTAGTGTAAGGTTGAGTCGTCTGCGTATGAATGGATGGGAATTAAGGTACAGTTAAGGAGATCATTTATAAAAATTAGAAAGAGAATAGGAGATAGGACAGAGCCCTGAGGAACACCGGAGTTTATAGGGTGAGGAAGTGAACAATGGCCGTCCACAACCGCAGCTATGGAACGGCCGGAAAGGAAATTAGAGACAAAGGCACAGATGGAGGGATAGAAACCGAAGGAGGGTAGTTTAGAAATTAAAGATTTATGCCAGACTCTATCGAAGGCTTTCGATATGTCTAGTGCAATAGAAAAAGTCTCACCGAAGTCCCGAAAGGAGGATGACCAAGAGTTAGTAAGATATGAAAGAAGATCACCAGTAGAGCGACCCTTAAGGAAGCCATACTGGCGATCTGAGAGCAGATTAAGAGAAGAGAAATGCTTAAGAAATTTGGAAGCAAGAATAGTTTCAAAAACTTTAGAAAGACAAGAGATAAGAGCAATTGGACGATAGTTGGAGGGTTGAGAGCGGTCACCCTTCTTTGGGACAGGTTGAATGTGAGCAAACTTCCAGCATGAAGGGAAGACGTTAGAGGATAGACAGAGACGAAAGAGTTTGCCTAGGCAGGGAGTCAGCACGGAAGCACAGTTTTTGAGAACAACAGGAGGAACACCGTCCGGACCGTACGCCTTATTAGTGTTAAGCCCAGAGAGGGTAGAAAGTACATCTTTAGAAGAGATTAGGATATTAGGCATAAGTAAGAGAGAGGAGGGCGGAGAGGGAGGAATAGCACCGGAATCATCCAAGGTGGAGTTTCTAGCAAAAGTTTGAGCGAAGAGTTTAGCTTTGTCAGAGGAAGAAGTGATGGTTGTGCCATCAGAGTGGGAAAGGGGAGGGAAAGACGAGGAAGAGAAATTGTTGGAGAGGTTTTTGGCTAGATGCCAGAAAGCTTGGGAAGAGCTAGAGTTAGATAGTTCAGTGCATTTATTATTGATGAAAGAGTGTTTGGCAAGTCGAAGAACAGATTTGGCTTGATTCCTGGCAGAAACATATGAAGAATGAGAGTCTTGAGTTTTAAGGCGTCGGTACCGTTTGAATGCTTCCTCCTTATTGCGGACAGCAGTAGAACAGGCGTGAGTAAACCAAGATTTTTTAGCATTAGTCTGAGAGAAAGAGAATGGAATGTATGCTTCCATGCCCGATAGGATTACCTCGGTAATGCGTTCAGCACTCTCCGAGGGTCCTCGGCCATGGAAGCAGAAATCATTCCATGGGAAATCAAAGAAGTACTGCCGAAGAGCCTCCCAGTCGGCAGCGCCAAAGTGCCACAAGCGCCGCCGGCTAGGAGGATCGGGTGGCTGTACTGGAGAGATAGGACAGGTGATAGAGATAAGTTTATGGTCGGAGGAGCCCAAAGGAGAGAAAAGATCGACAGTATAAGAAGAAGGGTTAGAAGTTAGAAACAGGTCAAGAATGTTGGGCCGATCTCCGATGCGATCCGGGATACGGGTGGGTTGCTGAACTAACTGCTCTAGGTCATTTAGGATAGAAAAGACGTAGGCTTGTTCACCAGGTGGATCAGTAGTGTGAGAGGAGAGCCATTGGCGGTGGTGAACGTTGAAATCTCCTAAGATGGAGATTTCTGAGAAAGGAGAAATGGATAGAATGTGTTCCACTGTAGAGTTTAGATAGTCAAAGAATTTCGGAAAGTTGGTAGAGTTAGGGGAAAGATAGACAGCACAGAAATATTTAGTAAGAGAATGACAGGAAAGTTTGAGCCATAAAGTTGAGAATTCAGAGGAGTCGAAATCGGGAACACGAGAGCAAGTGAGTTTGTTGTGCACATATGCACAACATCCGCCTTTGGCTTTGAAACTAGGATAGAGAAAGTAGGAGGATACAGAGAAGGGGTTGCTGGATGTTGCTACAGACACCTGGGTTTCGGTGAGGAAGAGAAGATCAGGTTTGTAGGAGGAGAGATGGTGCTCAACAGAGTGAAAGTTAGAGGAAAGTCCGCGAATGTTGCAGAAATTAATAGAAAGAGTAACAGGCCGAGGTCCAGGTAATTGTGTGGGGTCGTCAGGGGATGGACGGTCGGGTGAGGGGGCATTTATGGTCCCCCCCCCTGGGGACTCCGAGGCTGGGCTAAAATTCATCATTTTGTTTTTGTTTAATTTTGGTGTGGAGGAATGAAGTGTGGTGTGCATGTTTAGTGTAGTGAAGTGGATAGGAGGAGAAGGAGGAAGGAGGAGGTTCAAGGAATCTGGGGCAGTGTTTAAACCTTTCAGTTGCAAAGTTTCAGGCATGCCATAACACAAAATTCACCTAGGACTTGTATATGCAGAGTGCCTGTGAAGGTGTCTCGCCAAGCTCTTACTTTTCTAAGTAACTGGCAGGCCAGGTCGCTTAGAAGAAGTTGGAGTGCGGTGTTGAAACCTTTTAGTTGTACTAGTTCTGTGGCAGGCCAACAGTTTGAGTACACCTAGGACTTTGTGCAGAGTGCCCGTGAGGGTATCTCGCAAGCCCTTATTTCCCCAAGTGACTGGCAGGCCACGACTCTTGGAAGAAGGTGTGCATGGGCGGCTTTTAAACCTTTTAGTTGTACTAGTTCTGTGGCATGCCAATAGACTGAGTACACCTAGGACTTTTATGCAGCGTGCCCGTGAGGGTGTTTTGCAAGCCCTTACCCGCACAGTAGATCGTGGTTACCCAGATCTCTTGCGAGGAGTCAGTGTGTTAACTCTTAATAGTAGATTATTGAAGGTAAGGCATACCGGAGTCCTTCAACTCTCTTCTACTAAGTGTAGAACCTATTAAAAGGCATCTATGTTAACTACTGGCATGCCAGTACTAACTAAGATTCTTTCAGTAGGACACAGTACCTAGGACAAAGTTTATATGTTGATTGTCGGCAGGCCATTCAACCACACAGATCCTGGGACTAGGATACTTGGGTGTGTTAACTTTAAATAATAGAAGATTTGGAAGTAAGGCAGTCCTGATTCCTCCAACTCTTTACTATTAAGAGTCAAACCTATTAAAGGTTTCTATGTTAGTTACTGGCATGCCAGTAATAACAAACATCCTTTCAATAGGACACGTACTCTAGCAAAAGTTTATATGTCTATTGTCGGCATGCCACACAATAACATAGATCCTGTTACTAGGATACAGTTACCGTATCTAGAGTGAGAAAAAGATTGAAGCATAGGCAGGCCTAGCTACTTCAACTTTTACTACTGAAGGTACAGCCTATTAGAGGCCTCGCTGTTCACTGTTGGTATGCCACACAGTCAACAATGATCCCTTAATAGGATATTTTATTCCTCAGACAAATAGATATTCGGCATGCCAGTAATAACTTAACCCTCTCACGACCATAGGACGCAGAGGTTGCCAGATTAGCAATAAGAAATAGATTACTCTCACTGTTATAATTACCTCTCCAAAATTAGTTTTCTGCCCACAGCTAACTCAAAGACAACTGCAGAGGTTGAAGTAAACAAACTAAAGGTTTATAGATACCCCTGACGGTAACAAAGGATTTAAAGTATCCCTAATAGGGTCAAAATCGCGTCCGGATGTGAGAGGGTTAACTGAGGAGGGTGAAATTAATCTTGAGATTTCTTAATCGGCATGACAGTTTTAAGAAAGCATCAATAATGCTTACTCCGCTCAGATTTTCCTGACATAGTGTTGACGATTACTGAGTGGTACCCGTTCACCCTTTGAGGGTAGCAAGGGCGCAGGTGCATACTCTCTGTGGGGTCAGAGAGTCCTTCTTGCTCTAGCGGGAGGTCACTTCTTCTTTACCTCATACAAATTTCAATGATAAGGGGGTATTATATATGGCTAATATGTTCTAAGGAAAGAGTTTGAGTAAAGGCTTATTCTCCGTGTGTTAGACAAGAACAGGTTTAGGAGGTTCTCGGGATAATATAACTTTTTGTTTGTGGTTAAGGTTTTCGAGCCTTTAAACTTAAGGTGGGGATCCCGGGAACGAGAATAACAAAAGAAAAAGTGAAGGTCTGTATGCGCATCGTGGTATTCAATATTTGAAAGTATTTTTATCAAGTTTTAGGATGAATCTACAGAATTATATTAATGATCGGCTATTCTAATATCTAGGTAAAAATCATGAGATGGTTCTCGATACTACGTGAGAGTATCTCTACGCAAGCCGTATTCCGAGGGGTTGGTATCCTCGGCTAGTGCGTGTTGGTACCACTGGGGAGTGTTTGTTGACATACGTTAGGTTGAAGGGAGAAATGCGCAATCTAGAATAAGGAGGAAGGGAAACTGAGTGGAGTTGGTAGATATGCCTGAAATGAGATGATGTGTTCTGTTTACTAGGAAGATAGTGTGGTAATGAAAAGACATGTGAATATATGTTGTGGAAGAAAATAAAAGAAGTGCTTTATCTATTCTAGGTAATATTGGTTTTGCATAATTATATGGTGGCGGTATTATAGTATCATGTTGGTATTCGTATGAAACACAATGGTATTAAAGAAATAGAATGTTAAACAATTTAGATTATTATTGTGAAGACAATAGGTCTTCAACGACATGAACATATGACACTTTAGAAATCATAGACAATAGTTCTTCATCAACATGAATATATTACATAAAAATAGATAATACGCTGTATTATATCTTGATCATCTTTATTATTCGAGGGACTTAATTCTCCTCCTAACTAAACTAAAGAACATAATGTGGCTAAAGTTAAGGACATGGTAATATGGTATACAGACATAGATAGAGTTTCCTCTAATATTTCTGGCTGAATAGTATCCTTCCCGTCCGGGTCGGTGTCTGTGTTGTAGATATTTGGGGAATCGTCTTCCCTGGTGTTGAAGGGTTCATGATAGTGGCGACTAGTGATTTCCTCGTTATTGCTGCAGGTGCTGTTTTCTGGGGTGCGCCCTGGTGTCTCTTCTCTCTCTGAAGTTAACTTCTTGGACCCCTGCTTTTCTGGTGTTTTGGGTTGTTCTTCCTTGGTTATCCCTTGCAAGCTGGGGCGACGTTTTCTTTGTTGCTCATTCTCTTCTTTGCTGTTTTTCGGGGTATCTTTCCTTTTCTTGACTACGGTGTCTTTCCTTTTCTTGGGTATTTTAGTCTTCTTAGAGATGCACTTCATGTGAGCTACAGTTTTACACTTAACACAGCTTAGGATCCTTTGTCGTCGTGTTATGAGTGATTCACATATATCACAAATGTTCATAGGACCTTTTTTAGCTGATTTCCCACATTTATCGCATTCCACTTCGTTTCTAATAGTAACGTAAGTACATCGTTGTTTCATTACAACTACTGCATTGTGAAATTGTACTCTTTTTGTTGAAACCAATATCACAGACTATATATAAATTATTTATATATATATTATCGTACATCTGGAGTTGTGGTGTGGCTCAGGCCAATCAGCTGAGCGGCGGAAGTGCGTGAGCGAGGGCAGGGGGACAGGTTGCGCCTTGTCCTACTCCTTGGCCCACCCCCACCCCTACCTGTACCTCCCCACGGCGGTACGGTTGTTGTTGGATGCTGTTGTTGTCCTTGGTCGTTGCTGCTACTTCACTGTTGATGTTGTTGCTAGTGCTTCCTGATTTTTTAGTTGTTATGGTAGCATGTTGAGCTACTTCGGTCGCCGATATCTGTGGTAGTGATGGTACAGTTGAGGGTAGTGTTGTGTTGGTAGAGGGGTGGCACTGTAGCAGTGGCTGCCCGACGGCCTGGGTTGTGTGTGTGAGGTGAGGGGAGGGTTCGGTGCCAGCTTGTTGTAATGAATTTTTCTGCTAGGGACTTGAAATGTCGGTGTCTGTCTTACTTGTTTCGTAGTGAGGTTTCTTCAATGTTGAGCTGAGGCCAGCAGGTTGGTCTCTATATCTCCACAGCTTATTAGAGTGTAGCACAACAGGTGCTGTAGCAAGGTTGTGCCAGAATGTTAGCTGATGTTAGCGATGTATGAAGCTGTCCAGGCAGGAATGGTAACAGAAATGTCATTTGTGTGTGATTTCTGTATGACGAGGTCCCTCAATACTTGTTTAGTGTTGACCTGGTACACTACCGGTCCCCTCTGTACCTGTATATCGGCACAGCCCCTCTGGATGTTGAGAAGGATGGTAAATAGGGAGAGAGCTATGCTCACCTCCTTCAGTCCTCCCGCCATCTTCTCGTAGATAGTTGCAGAATGGCATACTATACTTATTCTCTTAGAAATATTGCTCTGGATAAATACAAACACTTAGCTAACTAAGACCAACATGTATACTCCATCCACTACATGGACTATATTTACGATTTTACTTTTGATTATGTCAGACATTTCAATTTAGTTTGGGAAAACTTCAGAAAGTCTTTTAGATAATACAAATACCACCTTTAATCCTTATCTACGAAAGCTCCTATTTATCCACTTTATCATCATTTATCGGTTATTTTTCTCTCCCGCGATAATGTAGCACAAGTGGGTTGCATAAAAGATCGTTATGCAACACCCAGACACCGGCACACACCGCCCCGCTCGTCTCAGTTGACTCCCAGACAGCGAGAGGGGAGGGCTGCCTGTGGCTCTCTCTCGCCTGAGATTATGACCGGGTGGCCAATATCTTCGTTTTTCACCACCCAAATGCTTTTCCCACTTATTTTAGCACTCTTGAAGGTTCATATATAAATCATATATGTAAAATAAAAGCATACCGAAAACAAATAATGCTTTATATTGTAAATATAACGAATTCTGTCAGAATCCAGGGCTAGAAATGCACAAATAACTACCCTAGCACCTAGGTCTATATCGCGCTTGTCAGGTTAAGGGAGCCCACCTTGCTTTTTTTCTCTTTCTCTGTAATGCCAGGTTTTTTACTGGGGTTGATTGGTTTGAATAAGTGGATTCTTCCTAACTGGAGAAGTCTAAATAGTTTTACCAAAGACACAGAAAGTAATAGGTGATAATTATAACAATACGTGCATTCATATCCTCTTTATTGGCACAAGAATATCGCGTACATAAGGCTTGAATAAATGGTCAAGAACAACAATAACAGATGCACGAACGAGGCTCCACTACGTCTGACTCGTAAGACTGGGTTATTCTATGCAATATCTAGAGGAGTATTGTGGACCGCCTTCTAATCAAAGGATTACACTTGTCCTGTATTTATTTCAGAGAAAGGATAGCACTCCTTTCAATTTTCACTTGTGCTTAGATAGGCTATGTGGTGATTATATATACAAACTTTTGGTTATGATATGCGTAAGGTTATTCTGGGTTGGAAGCTGAGCGTAAATATTTTTCTGAGTTAATTCGCTATGGTGCTTACACATAGGTTAACTTAATTGTATTTGCTAGTATCTTTACCAGAAATATTATCAGTACTTCCCTGATTTATTTGGGCTTCACTAGTACTTTCTTTCTCTCGCTTTTTGCATAAGCTCGTAGTATCCACTTACTTGAGAATACTACTTTTTATATATATATATATTTAGACAATTTCCACTGTTGATTCTTTTATACTCCTTCTCCGTAAATACACTAAGTATAGATCCTCCTCACAGTTATTTCTCCTGTATATAACGGTCTAATAATTTAACTTTAGATTTATAGAATAAGTAATCCAATTTTCGGTAGATGCGTTGGCCATGGGGGTTGTCCTGACGTGACTGGGTTAGCACAGTTTTACTCGAGCTCTTGGATTGGGACCTTGAATACTATCTACCTAGCCATTGCATAGGTAAATAGAATCGAGTTAATGCAGGAGAGAACTCACTGACTACTCTGGTCTTTATAAGAACTTTGATGCAGAACTTTCAGAGTCTTGAGGTTGAGCCTTGAATAAAGTGTACAAGTATACCATTGTACGTGTCCACCTTATCGAGCGTAACGTAAGATAGTTGTTTTTAAGGCAACTACTCTTAACTGCTCTGGCCATTATAAGAGTCTTTCAGAACTCAGGGGTGAGGAGTTTATTTTGCGTTTGGTCTATCCCGGATAAAGCTACTATCCACAATATCTACGTGCTTTATCTACGTGCTTTATCCACAATAGCGCCGGGTGGGGTAAGGAAGGATATTAGTTAGCTTCTATTGAAGAGTCTAATAACCAGCCTTGTTGATACCCACTTCAAACAATTTAAACTGGGTAACTTCAGTATTCCAACTGTCTTCCGTCCATTGATCGCAAGAACAATTCTTCCTACTGAGTCCTCAATTTACTAACTGTCTTTCGTCCATTGATCGCAAGAAACAGCTTTCCCATTGAGTACCGATATGAAAATTGTTGGTAGTAATATTCCCCTTTCTCAGTGCCAAGGCGGTGGTGTGGTTGGGTGGTGGAAAGACACCTGGCCGCAGGATGTCGGTGGTGGTTATTTCCCTTTGGCTTTGAGGTGTGGTGGGCAAAGACAATAGGAAATAGCAAATAGGCTTGCTGGCCTTGCATGTTGCTTGAGTTACTTTTATGTTGTCTTGGAATTGCATGGTTTACATGGGCTTGGTGATGGAGGTGTGCATGGTTTGCAAGACATGCAATTACTAAATTTATTATCCTCAAAAATGCGATGCTGGAAGAAGAAGAAAGAAGAAGAAGGTGAATATTTGTTGCTCGGGGCTTTGGTCATTTATATTTGGCCTTCTGGTTTGTTCTTGGGCTGCTTATGTAATTTGTAGGCTGGAATTAGATGGAGCGAACAGTGGTTGCAAGTTTGTAGATTTGGGATGTTGCAGGAGATGTGTAATCGGCGAGAAACTGATCTCATGATTTTCTCGGCCTTGCGGGGGTATAAAATTGTCTGCCCTTGAGTCGTATTCTTTGGTGCTGGAGCTTTTTCGATGCGTTCTAGCGGGTGGATATGGTGGTGGTGAATTTCGTCTGTCCTGTTTACTTCGCTTATTTCTCTGGACTTCGGGATTGTTTATGATGATGAATAGCTCCTTTCCTGGTGTTGGAGGATTCAGGCGGACGTGTTAACTTGAGGTCGGCAACTTGTGTTTCGACTTTTTCGAAAGATACAGTTGGCTATCCTGCTGGATGACCTTCAGTGGTGGTGGTGGTGGGAAGGCCATGTAAGCCGCCGGATTTCTTACCACCTGCGCATGCGTGAGAAGGTGGTGGTGATGATGGTGGAAGTCCCGTTAGGTCGGCGGTGGTTAGTCCTTTCGTTCCCGATTCGTTTCGCCACTCGATCTCTGCCTAATGGCGGCACAGGCGTGGTGAGAAGCTTTTCCATTATTTCACTCTCCCTCTCTCTTTGGCTTGTATCCATTCGGCCCTATTCAGCCTACTTTTTAAAGACGTTTACCCCCATCCAGGTGTTAATATTTTCCTGGCGAGCAGTAGCGAGCAAGCATATATATATTTTTGTTTTGACAGAAAGCTAAATTTGTACATTTTTCAATAGAAAAATTACTCTGGCGCAGCCGGATTTTTCCATACAATGCTAACTCGCTATTGCTCGCCAGGGAGAAATCTACACCTGGATGGGGATAAACATCTTAAAACAGTTGGCTGAATGTGGCCGAATGGATACAAGCCAGGGAAAGAGAGAAAAGGAGAAAAAGATAAAAAAAGCCGTTGACCCCCCTTAACCTCTTAGCTGCGCAGCTATGGTATTTGAATGTGCCCGCGGTGCGAAGGTATTCTGATTCATTCCTCACTAAAATCGTTAATTTACCATATATATAATTAATACTTATCCATATGTGCCTATTTTACTTTTAATATGAACAATACATGGGAAAGCATTAAAACAAGTGGTAACAGCAATTGGGTGGTGAAAATGTTATAATTTAGCCCCGCGGTCGTAATCTGGCCTTGAGCAGTGAGAGACTAACACCCTCACTCTCTCATGTGTCGCGTGGGACTGAGAGACCAGGGAAGATTTCAGACTGGGTTGGAAGGTCGGACTTACACTCCTCCACCCTCCTTCCTCTCTCCCACCCGTCCTCCCACGAAAATACTCGATAAATATCGGGAATAATAGAGAAAATACCTGATAATTAAGGAGGAGGGGGAAAGGGCGGGTTTGGACACATGTGTAGGAGTGGTAGGAAGTAATGGAGGGAAATTATCTCACATAAACACAAATTGATATTTTTTGAGTGCCACTGGGGTGTTTTAAATGTTTTTTTTTAGGACTAGGATCTTAAGAGTCTTCCCGCAGCCGCCCAGTAGGACCTCTTAAGAATCTTCCCGCAGCTGCTGGGTTAAGACAACCTAATAAGTTAGATGTTAGCATGATTGCAATGAATTACGCATCATCATACTGAAAGGTTTCAATATTACGAGGTGTCCGAAATATCATCCTTGCTTATAGCAAGAGTGAGTATACGGACATGATGGCCAATCTTGTCAAATTAAATTGGAACTTATGCGCGAGGGAAAATTGAGAAAACTTTTATTATAAAATTCACAATAATTCACAATAAAGTTATCCCTGAGACAATTGCATTAAATGATTAATCTATAATTTCATAGCTATCTGTGTCCCCTACTAACCAAAACAAATATCTTGCTCTTAGGTTTGAACAGGGCTATCTATGAGGAGGCCCACCAGTGTGAATTACCCGATAGCTTATGCCCTTGTTCCTGTGATGCTGGACCCGTTGGACCTAAAGGAGCTGATGGATTTAACGGAGCTGATGGTGCAGTAGGACCTAAAGGAGCTGATGGATCTAACGGAACTAATGGTGCAGTAGGACCTAAAGGAGCTGATGGATCTAACGGAACTAATGGTGCAGTAGGACCTAAAGGAGATGTAGGACCTGTAGGGCCTACAGGAACTGATGGATCTAACGGAACTAATGGTGCAGTAGGACCTAAAGGACCTGATGGATCTAACGGAACTAATGGTGCAGTAGGACCTGTAGGGCCTCAAGGAGCTAGTGGATCTAACGGAAGTAATGGTGCAGTAGGACCTAAGGGAGCTGATGGATCTAATGGAACTAATGGTACAGTAGGACCTAAAGGAGCTGATGGATCTAACGGAACTAATGGTGCAGTAGGACCTGTAGGGCCTAAAGGAGCTGATGGATCTAACGGAACTAATGGTGCAGTAGGACCTAAAGGAGATGTAGGAACTGTAGGGCCTAAAGGAGCTGATGGATCTAACGGAACTAATGGTGCAGTAGGACCTAAAGGAGCTGATGGATCTAACGGAACTAATGGTGCAGTAGGACTTGTAGGGCCTCAAGGAGCTAGTGGATCTAACGGAACTAATGGTGCAGTAGGACCTAAGGGAGCTGATGGATCTAACGGAACTAATGGTACAGTAGGACCTAAAGGAGGTGATGGATCTAACGGAACTAATGGTGCAGTAGGACCTGTAGGGCCTAAAGGAGCTGATGGATCTAACGGAACTAATGGTGCAGTAGGACCTAAAGGAGATGTAGGACCTGTAGGGCCTAAAGGAGCTGATGGACCTAATGGAACTAATGGTGCAGTAGGACCTAAAGGAGCTGATGGATCTAACGGAACTAATGGTGCAGTAGGACTTAAAGGAGATGTAGGACCTGTAGGGCCTAAAGGAGCTGATGGATCTAACGGAACTAATGGTGTAGTAGGACCTAAAGGATTTGATGGAGCTAACGGAACTAATGGTGGAGTAGGACCTGTAGGGCCTAAAGGAGCTGATGGATCTAACGGAACTGATGGTGCAGTAGGACCTAAAGGAGCTGAGTGCCCTAACGGAACTAATGGTGCAGTAGGACCTCCAGGACCTCCAGGAGCTAATGGATCTGATGGAACTAATGGTACAGTAGGACTTAAAGGAGCTGATGGGCCTACAGGGTTTGATGGACCTAGAGGAACTATGGGAGATGTAGGACCTACAGGACCTATAGGAGATGTAGGACCTACAGGACCTAAAGGAAACGTGGGACATGCAGGGCCTAAAGGGATGACAGGGATGAAAGGAGATAAAGGAAGAAGAGGAGACAGAGGAAGAAGAGGGCGTAAAGGAAAACAGGGGTAGTAAGTAGAGAACCACCACCACCACCGCCATGGATCAACACAACCATGAACCAACACCAACACCACCACCATCATGAACCAATGAATCAACCAAGTCATACACATTTTGGCTCGAACGTCCCTTGATTTTGGCCCTGTCACTCTTTCAACTATGGGGGAGGCACTCGCTACAGGCAGTTCTGCCTTTTGTCTCCTTCACTCACATACAAAAAAAAAAAAAAAAAAAAAAAATTGATCGTGCTCCACCAAAAAATATTGTGGTGTAACAATGCTGTATTTTGATTATTGGTTTTCAAACATATATAATGTTATTAAATAATATTGGTACTTAAATAACTACAGATGTTTTGGTATAGGTATATGAAATTATGTAACTGATGCATTAGAAAATAAAATTAATATAAATACATAAGTTAAAATTAATGTTCCTAGTGATACATTTCCTAACAACATTGACTTGCACATGTAGCGTTCAACAGGTGGCGTTGTGTGTGTGTAAGTGTGAGAGTCCGAGTGTAGGGGGTGAGACAGTGAAGCACGGGAACGAGGTGGCTTCAGAGATGGGGTCGTTTCGGGCCATGAGTGAGCACCGTGCCTCATGTGAAGGCAAGATGGCAGGTGCTCGTTGTACTCTACGTGCTTCACATGTCTCACTCCCTAGAGTGGAACAAGACCTCACAGGCTTCACTGTTCATTGTAAAGCGGTGAATGTTAAGGCTCTCAGCCTATGCCCGAGAGGAATTAAGTTGTAATATAGAAAAAAAATAAAAATAAAAAAAACATGTACAGATACGATCTATTATCTTAGAGCGTGGTTGACAATTGACCACATTCAACTTTCGGGCTATTTGAATCTTGGAGCCGTAGAGACTGACAGTTAGCAGAATTACAGCTGTAGTGCATTAAATTTCAGGTTGTAATATGACAAACATAAATCATTTAATTTCTGCTAAATTATAGGTTTGGGTCCCGAAGGGAAGAATGAAAACCTAATATTTAGTAGTGGCCCCGGAATCATTGACGAACTGCCTTAACAAAGTTATGGCCTCTCTTTGAACCTATGGCACGCAATTTCAAATGTCTTGCCTAGGAGCTCAAACATAGAGATTCACCATATCATCGTGAGGGAACGCTCAAAACACTCACGGACTCGTCCTTGTATGATTGTGGATGCCACTACTGAAAAAAACTATAAAAAATATGGTAAAAATAAAAAATAATGAATAAACTTGATCTATCAACACTGCACTGCCCGTCAGTCTGATGTCGTTATGCCGTGTCCAAAAGCGGCGCATCCTTCTCAACTGATATGTCAAGCTACTTAACCCTCTCCGACATATGACGCGATTTTGAGCCTATTGGGGTTACTTTAAAGCCTTTGTTACCTTTAGTTTAGTTACTTCAACCTCTGCAGTTGTCTTTCAGTTAAGCACCCGTCACACCTAGCCGATTTTATGCCAAGACTGTCCGCGACCTAAGGGTCGTGGACAGTCTTGGTCTACGTCGCCGCGCATCATGGGCCGTCGCCAACATAACAGAGAGCTCGGGATGGGTCTTCACATACCCCCTCAAAAGTTCAACATGCAGAACTTTGAAAATCAAGTCGGCGTGGAGTGAGGTAAAAAAATGGGACGTGAAGGGGACGGGAGGCTGATGGCGTGTGACGGCGCTTGACGGCGCTTGACGGGAAAAGGTAGGCGTCAGTGCGGCGGCACACGGCGGCACACGGCACCATAGATGAGGTCTGCGTCAGGCGGCGTCACCATAACAACCTGCGGGAATCAGCGGCGGCTTGCGGCGACCCAACGATGCCCTAACGGTCAATATATAAATAAACGACATAATTAACCCGCTGAGTGCCAGCCAATTTTGACGGTGTGCTTCTGCTAGTGCCAGATTTCTGTGTTTTTTTTTTTTTTGGGCTAAATCTATCAAGTTGGGAGAGAAAGGAAGGATAATGGTAAAAAAAACACTCCCCTTGTCCATTTTCGCCAGAAATCAGGTCCCCGTCCCGAAAGTAGCTGAAAAGACAGTATAGACTACAGAGACTTTTATGGCATCGGAATGTATGGGTAGGAGGGTGGTGGGAGGGTGGTTTGGGGGATGGTGTGGGGAAGGTAGAAGCGTAATTGACTCATGTTACAAATATGAAGCCGATTGGTGAGGTAGTTTCGCCACCACGGATTTTCCTTTTTTTCCTTATCTTCGTATGGATACGCTGGAAGTGGGTGGTGGGAGGCGGTTGGGGGTGTTGTGGGGGGAAGGCAGAAGGGTAAGGGACTTGTCATACAATTATGGAACCGATTGGTGCAGTCGTTTCGCCGCCACAGATTTTTCTTTTTTTTCCTTCTGACGGGATCGACAGTCAGCGAGTGGGTGGGAGGAGGGCTTTGGGATTTTTGTGGTGGGTAGCCAAAAGGGTAAGGTACATATATACGTCCATGGCACTGGGCGTGACAACACCCTAGGACGTATATATACGTCCCTGGCACTCAGCGGGTTAAATAATTAAATAATAAATATATTATCAATAACCATCAAAATATAAGATTAGGTATATTAATTACAGAAAAAATGAAAAATAACAACATTCAATACATAATTAAATTTATAATAATAATAAAATAACAGAATTAACTTAAATAATCAGTTAATAATCAGTCGTCCATACTGAAGGGGTCGCCGTCCATCGGCACAGTAATGCATATTGACGCCGCCCTACCTCCTGTCGACGCCGTTCGTCGGGTCGTTGTCAACGCGCTACGCCACAGATCGGCACTCCAGCGGCGACCTAGGTCTCACCTTCAGTCCTGCATGGGCGCCGCTCTACCCCGTCAGGTCGCCGTCAGGCGGCGTGGCCATCCATACTGCGTCCCGTCCAAAACTCACCCCCCCAAATCCTTAAGCTCTCTGCCGAAGGTCGGCACTCCTGACCACGACTAAAGGTCGTGGTCAGTCTTGGCTCAAGTCGTCATGGTGTGACGCCTGCTTTAGCTGTGGGCAGAAAACTAATTTTGGAGAGGTAATTATAAGAGTGAGAAAACTCTATTTCTTATTTCTAATCTGGCAACCTCTGCATCATATGTGCGTGAAAGGGTTAAGTACATCAGATGAATGGGAAGGGGATGGTTGGGAGCGCCGGAATCAAATGGGGCCACTACTAAATATTAAGTTTTTATTCTTCCCTTCGGGACTCAAACCTATAATTTACTAGTGGCCCCTCCATCATTGACGAACTGCCTGAATTCTCAAGTCTGGAGAGGGACATTCATCAGGAATATCAAACAAACCACTAACAAATTAATCAAGGTAGAGTGAGACACGCTATACAGATCAAGGTTTATTAAACAAATTGGTACAAAGATGGTAACAGATGGCGTTCTTAAAGTTACACCCGTCATAAAGCACCAGATCGAAACTTTGACAGAAGTTGTGATCCGGCGCTTCAACATAAACTATACTTCTAGAATATGTTTAAAAATATTTGTATCTTTGTATTACAAAATATCTATATCTATCTATCTATTGCCTGATGCCCTGATCCCCGAGGGGGTGGCCACAAACGAACCGCCCCCATGCACCTCTGTCCCCAGTCAGTCGACGCCCCTCCTCCCAACCAGCACCGCCTTCATCCATATACTTCCTCACTCCATCCTTCCACCTCTTTCAGTTTACCTCTCCCTCTCTGTCTTTCCACCTCGCTCTTGTACACCCTCTTAGTCATTCTCTCGCTTCCCATACGTTCCATATGGCCGAACCATCTCAAGGTGTTCCTTTTCACACTTTCCAGCACATCTACCTCCACACAACACCTTCTTACTTCCTCATTCATCTGTCTATCCCTCCATGTAACTCCGACAGCACTTCTCAAGTAACTCATTTCCACTCCTCTCACTCTTGGTCTGAGTCTCTCAACCAACGTCCATGCTTCGCTTCCGTAAGTCAGTGTCGGGATTACCACACTGTCATGCAAGGACTTCTTCACTTCCATACTGACCACCCTATTTCTTCTTACTGCTTTCAGCGTTCCTACAACCCTCTTCCCCTGTTGCACCCTCTCCCGCACTTCTTCATCCATAGTCCCATCTTTACTCAACACACTGCTCAGTGCTCATATACTTAAATGAGCTGACAATCTCCATATCCTGACCATTCAACTTCACCTCACACTCTGTGGCTTCACCCTTTTCGAAGACCATAACCTTACTCTTCCCCGTATTAACCCCTTCAGACTCATATGATGCAGAGGTTGCCAGATTAGCAATAAGAGTTGGAGTTCTCTCACTCTTATAATTACCTCGCCAAAATTAGTGTTCTGCCCACAGCTAACTCAAAGACAACTGCAGAGGTTGAAGTAACTAAACTAAAGGTTTTTAAATACCCCTGATGGTAACAAAGGCTTTAAAGTATCCCTAATAGGCTCAAAATCGTGTCATATGTCGGAGAGGGTTAACCTTCAGATTCCGTTTGTTTTTCGAACACTGTTCCAAACATATTTACCAGACCCTGCAACTCCCATTCATTATCGCTCATTAGAACTGTATCATCAGCAAACAGCAGTACAGGTAGCTTCCACTCATTTCCCTCCCTTATCACCTATACACCAACATCCACTGCTCTTCTTTGTATTTCTCTCATTATTCCATCCATATATACAGTAAACAATCACAGGGACATCACACACCCCTGTTTCAACCCAACATTCAGGTCAAAGAACTCGCTCAGCTCATTCTCCAAACGTACTGCTGCCTTTGCACTCTCATACATGCTCTTCACTGCTTTCAGCAGCATCCCATCTACTACGTATATTCTAAGTACTTTCCACATACCTTCTCTATCCACTCTGTCATAGGCATTCTCCAAGTCCATAAAGGCAACATACACCTTTTGTTGCTTCTCCAGATATTTCTCCACAACACAATTCAGGGTAAAAATCGGATCTACACCTCCTCTTCCCTTCCTAAAAAACGCCCTGCTCGTCACCTATCCATTTCTCCGATCCCTACTACGCTTAGAAGACATATTACTCGGTGGTTACCAGACTCTCCTCTTTCCCCTTTACTCTTATATAGGGGGACTATTATGCCTGTCTTCCAGTCATCAGGTGCACTCCTTTTCTCCCATGCTAGTTTGCACATTTTCTACACCCATTCGACCACTATCTCACCACCATACCTCAACATTTCCCCACACACACCATCTGTTCCTTGTGCTTTCCCCAATTTCACTCTTTTCATGGCTTCCCACACTTCTGACCTCCTGATCCCCACCTCCTCCTGCCACTACTTCTCTTCTTCTTCCTCCCATACTCCATCCAACTATGTTTGCTGGCACTTCATTCCTTACATTTAGCAACTCGTTGAAGTACTCCCTCCATCTTTTGACTCTCTCTTGCTTCTCGGCTAGCATTCTCCCATTCTTATCTTTCACACCCTTACTGTTTCCCTTGCTACCTTCCCTAACTTTCTTGAGTTCTTTCCAGAACAGTTTCTTCCACTCCCTCCATTTTACACTCAGATTCCTTCCAAATTCCTCATCTACTCTTCTCTTACTTTCCTTCACTACTCTCTTCACCACTCTCTTTGTCTCCACGTACCTCGCTCGTTTCTGTCTCTCCAAATCTTGATTCCCTCTACTACCCTACCACTCTCTATACGCTTTCTTCTTGTCTTTCACAGCTATTTTTACCTCTTCTGTCCACCATGCTGTACCTTTCACTTCCCTCCCTCTTAACATGAACAAGAACAGCACCTCTCCCCAAACCAACCTCTGCGTTCAACCTTATCAAACATGTCTCTAGTAAGGGGCCGATGGTCTCCATGTGAAAAAACACCTGAACAGAAGAGAAGCCGCTACCCCCCTCAACTCATCTCCCCCCCCCCCCCTACAACTACCCCTCCCCCTCCTGTACAACACACAATCCACAAAAACGCAGATTATCCTAGCAATGTAGAACTAATCCACCTCAATACCCCTCCCCCTCCCCCTCCCCCCACCCCGATCCACCTACCTAGACCCAACCCTCCTCTTCCCCATCCCAACCCTCCCCCTCCTCCCCACGCCAATAATCACCCTTCATACGAGGACACATTTTATGACGAATATCCTCCCCTTCCCCGATATAGACAACCCCATTACTTACAGAAACCTGGCTGCTTCAACTGCGGGGAATTCAACCACCAACAAGCGAACTGCCGTGTCGACCACTAAATACAATGTGGCAAATGTCACAACCTAGGGCATACAAATAAACTGTGTGAATATTACAGCGCCTAGGAGTGTGGCAAAGAAAACCAAGCCAACTGTCCTTCTTACTCATTTATAAAGGATTCACTAATTACCGAACACATAAATGCTCGATCATTACAAGCTAATCTAGAAGAAATAAAGACCTTAATTAATGAAAGAAATACGGACGCTCTTTGTATCAGTGAGACTTGGCTATCTCCCCACACCCCTAACGCTTTTATAGATATAACCAGCTATACTTTATATAGACATAATAACGGCCGCGGTTCTGGCGTTTGTATATATTTTAAGGAGTCTCTAAACTCAGAGATAATTGAAACATATATAGCACAGCAGACAGGTATCGAGGATATATGGTTAACAATTCATTGTAGAAAATTACCTTCAATTATTATAGGTTGCATGTATAGACATCCTAAGGCTCACTCAATCTCTTACGATTATATTGTTGACGTCATACAAACAATGTGCTTGCAAAAGAAACCAATCCTTGTCCTTGGTGACCTAAATGATGATCTTCTCCAGAAAAACAGCAAACTATCTAAAATAATTAAAAGTAACAAATTATCACAGCTCATAAATAATCCCACCCGAGTCACTCCTACTTCTGCCACTCTACTCGACGCAATAATTACAAACAAACCCGAACTAATACTAAACTCAGATGTAATACCTCATCCCATAGCAGACCACGACCTCATTACTGCCACAGTATATATCACCAAGCCTAAGCGATCACCCACCCTCTAAACATTCCGAGACCTAACGATTTATGATAAAGACACCGTCTGCGCCCAAATTTTAAGTGAAACTGTCAGCTTAAATCAAATATTTAACTCAGATAATGTAGACGCACAAGTAAATACATTAACATCAGTCATTAACAAAAAATTAGATATTAGTGCTCCCATGGTCACCAAAAATATACGTCGACCCCCGGCTCCCTGGATGACTGATGAAATCAGTGTAGCCATGAAAGCCAGAAACGAGGCCTAGACTCTCCTAAAATCCAACGGACTCAATCCAATACTGCAAACACAATATAAAGATTTAAAGAAACGTTAAAATACTATTAACTAATACAAACAGAGAGTATTACCACAACAAGCTAACTAATTCTAAAATTAATATTGCCTCAACTTGGAAAATCGTTAAAGACATAATTCCCTCAACCATAACCAACATATTCTCAATAGAAAATGAAAAATGCAAAGCAGAAAATGTCAATACTTTTTTTTTGCAAACGTAGGGAAAATCATGTTTGAAAATACTCAACACTCGCTACATGAAAGTAACCCCCCGGACGATAGTGAAAGTGAAACACAAGTAAACAACTTCGCTCGCCACTTCCGGCCTCAACCCGTAGACATAAACACGATAATTTTAACAATTAAACATCTCCATGAATCTAAATCCTGCGGCTCAGACAACATCTCCCTCTGCTTCATCAAGGACTCGCTTTTCGCTATTGCCTTCTATTTAACTTGTATCATAAACACTTCTATCACCACAGGTTTCTTTCCAACGCTATGGAAACATGCAATAGTTACCCCTCTATATAGAAATGGAGACAAAAACGACACCAGCAACTATCGCCCCATCTCCCAATATTCCCAAAAAATCTCGAAAAGATCGTATCAACACAGCTAATAATATTCCTAGAGTCTAACAAACTTCTATCTAACAACCAACATGGCTTTCGACCCAAACTATCCACCGAAACAGCTTTCACTGTAATCACTAACAAAATATATAACATGTACAAAAAAAGAATTTCTCTATTAACCCTCTGCGATCTCTCTAAGGCCTTCGATAGCATTAGTCACACTACTCTACTACAGAAACTTAAAAAAATCAACGTAGACACTTTTTGGTTTAATAGCTATTTAGACTCGAGAACACAATCAGTCCGCTTAAATAATACTGTCTCCTCAAAATTACCCGTGAAAATTGGAGCTCCACAAGGCACAATGTTAGGCCTTCATTATCCTCGTAAATGACATGGCAGAAAATATAAATGAAGAAATACATTATTGCACACTCGTACAATACGCCGACGACACTCAGTTTCTCCACAGTGCCTCGGTAAATGAGCTCGACACTCTTGTAAACAAAGCAGAGATACCTAAAAAAACGCAACTCTATTTTCTTAAAAACGGGCTTAAGATGAACGACAATAAAACGCAATGCATCTTCATAGGCAGTCGCCAATTACTCTCTAATATACCAAGCGACACTGAAATAAAACTACACGACACCACAATCAAGCCCACCACATATGTAAACAACCTTGGTGTATACATAAACTACACGACACCACAATCAAGCCCACCACATATGTAAACAACCTTGGTGTATACATAAACTACACGACACCACAATCAAGCCCACCACATATGTAAACAACCTTGGTGTATACATAAACTACACGACACCACAATCAAGCCCACCACATATTTAAAAAACCTTGGTGTATACATAAACTACACGACACCACAATCAAGCCCACCACATATGTAAACAACCTTGGTGTATACATAAACTACACGACACCACAATCAAGCCCACCACATATTTAAAAAACCTTGGTGTATACATAAACTACACGACACCACAATGAAGCCCACCACATATGTAAACAACCTTGGTGTATACATAAACTACACGACACCACAATCAAGCCCACCACATATGTAAAAAACCTTGGTGTATACATAGACAAATATATGGCGTTCGACAAGCATATTAGTACAATTAGAAAACAAAATGGGCACCCTTATGTATTTAAATAGGATCAAGGACTTTTTTGACAAAGGAACCCGGAATATTATAGTACAACCTCTCGTGCTAAGCATTTTAAACTATTGTAATATAATATGGGGGAATACGAGCGCTACCCTACTAACAAGCATTACAAAACTGCAGAATTTGTCAGCCAACATTATAGACGGAAAGGCAAAAAAGTACGACCATGTCTCCCATATTATAAAAGATTTAAAATGGTTAACCATTAAAGAATAAAATACCCATGACACAGGAGTAGCTATCTATAAAATATCTAAACAATATATACCCAGACTACCTATTAAACCTGTCAACTGTAAATAACGTAACCTCCAGTACTACAAGGAAACAAAATAACCTTTTTGTCCTGAAAGTTTATACAGAAATAGGTACTAGATCTAGCTCAGTAAAAGGCCCCAAAATTTGGAATGAACTCTCACCTTATGTCAAAGAAGCGAACTCCTTACATACCTTTAAATTAAGACTACATAATATACTCTTTAACAACAATTGAACAAGATACTACTCTTTCTATTGTTGCTGTCATGATTAGTATTATTATCATTGCTATGTATTTTTATTATAATTATTTTTAGGGGTTCGAGCCCTGCGGGGAACCCCTATTGTAATCATTAAATCTTCTTATTCTTCCAAATTATTTTTCCACCCCGGTTTTTACTCATTAACTCCAGAACCGCTTTTGAATCGGGACCAATCTTTCCCACAAGGTGCGTTTTTGTATTGGGAAACTTTTGATATGCTAAACATCCGAAATGGCGGCCAAACAGGTCCATGGCAGCCGATTTCCTGAAACATTTGAAACCTAAATACCGTCTCTCCAACTCATAGGAAATTATTTGGCTTTGGCATTTGGACTCTACTACTAATGCTCCGCAAATGTTATGGAAAAGGTTTTGCTTTGCACGTGGGTTTTTTTCCGGCAATCTTGAAAAAAACTCGAAAACACTTAAAAATCCACATCTTGAAAACTACGCGGATGATGAAAGCCATGTTTGCGTAGTTGGGTGAGGCTCGCAATTCCAAACTGTTTTGGTACCAAAATAATAGAAACGGTGGAATAGTTTGGCCGTAGCATTGAAAACTATCTATTCATAAATTACTTTAAAATCGTATTAGGTACCCACACAACGTTTTCAGTCTTCAGTCTATAGGCTTCCCCGCATCCCCTAATTTTGCTTAATATTAGTTATATTAATCATTCAGATCCATACATTTTTTTAATTTAACTCTCTCAAAATAGTTAGTCCCTACGAATTCCAGCAATTACTTAACCAACCTACCTATACATACCTACCCTACCAAATAATAATGAGAATTCAAATTTATTGTTGGTGAATAGCAGAGTATTGGCTAAGGTTTTTAATAATTCCTCCCTTTGCCAAATGCTTAGTTTAATAACAAAGTTCTAGACCTTTAAAGTTTTGACAATTGCCCGTCTGACTCGTATTTCAACCCTCCTCCCTCAAGCCTAAGTCAAGTGTTACCACAAAATACTGCTAGATCCGTCCTCAAAAGTTGCTAGCATTTTACCTACATAGTCTAAAAATGCTAGGATAATGCCACAATCTAAAGATTTTTTTGTTTTGAAAGTTTTGCAATTTAATGACTCTAGAATGTCCTAAATGTTCCAATTATCCCTAGTAAACGTCTAGATATACAAAAATGGCTGCTCAATTGAAGTAAATACATCTAGATCTAGCGTTAAAACTGGCAACACTGCCACCATTACAGCTGCAAGAGAGAGAGAGTGAGAGACATTTCGTTTCGCTCCACCTTTTCTCAGTCGTCACTATGGAGTTGCCATTTGTCAAATTTATTATATTATATTATGAAGGGTGTGCCTGGAAGTGTGGTGGGAGGGCTTGTGGCTTTGGCTCCGCTGCATGTCTGCCTGCCGAGATCGGAACCTCTCCGGGTGGTCAGGGGACGGGGGAGTGCTGGAGCGACCTGGGTAACCCGGGTCTCAGGGTCTTCTCCTGGGTGACCTGGATGTGTGTGAGTTTGTGTTTTTTATCTGTGTTTATTTTTTGTTTTATTTTGTTTTTGTGTTTTCCCTGTTCTTGCTCTGTCTTGAGTCGGCTACCCCCAAAATGGGGATTGGGCCTGAGCATATAGATAGATAGATAGACAGTACCTATAAATGCACCTAATATGTACGTTGTGGTGACTAAGGTAATATATAGGGCTTGTGGCAGAAATTCCGAAATATTATCGGTGATATCCTAGGATACTTGCATTCCTCCAGTAGCCTACTATACATTCGGCCCCAGGCAGCAAAGTGAGAGACATTTCGCTTCGCTCCACCTTTTCTCAGTAGTCACTATGGAGTTGCCATTTGTCAAATTATCCATGTTTTGTATGTTTTCATTTGTACAGTACCTATAAATGCACCTATTATGTACAGTTGGTCAAGGATGAAAGTATACAGTTTTTCGTCTGCTATAGCCACACATAGTTTGTCATGTTGGCAGCCCTGGTAGCCATATCTCAGAGCCCGCCCACCTTATACAGGGTGTTTAAAAACGTGTTCCTGGACTTAGTTGTCAGACGGAAATATGAATATATTGCTCTATAATCTTTGACGTGAATATCACTTCGGAGATATTAAACACTTAATGTTATTGATAGATATACAAGAAATGCGAGAGTGAAAACGAAAATCAAAACGTCTACCTATATACGATATTTCAAAGGAATACAGGTCCATTTTCACACGTGGTAATATGTGGCTAATAATGTAGGGTATGGTGATATCAATGTTGCAGTTGGTTTGCATGTGTTCTGCTGATAAAAATAAAAATAATAATAATAAATAAATAAATATATAAAAATCACAAGTAAAGCCTCATTATGCTTCGAGGACTGACTCATAAAGCAATGGCGCTCGCAAGATGAGTAAAATTGCTGGGTCATTACCCTATTGAACACACAGGCTTCCTTACGTCCACGTTTAGGAATTAGATTTTTGTGTATCTAAAGTAGACGAATATGGAGTGGCTATAAAAGATATTAGATATACACTTAACATTATAACATTCATAATAAATAATGAGTAGAAAGAGGAATCAAATAATACTTGTTAATTAATAAGTAGGGATGGTTTGGGCTAGTGGAAAGGCTGTCATGGCTGCCAACATGACAAACCATGTGTGGCTATAGCAGACGAAAAACTGTATGCTTTCATCCTTGACCAACTGTACATTGTGGTGACTAAGTTGAAAGGAAGTTTAAACTGTTCATTTATTAATGTGTTACTGTTAGTGGGAGAATGAACAGGAGAAAATAATAATTAACAAACTGAAATTGTCTTACGAGCTAGTGGCAGTGGAGTCTGCGGATGTAGTTAAAGGCTCCCAGACCAAAATAGTGCAACATCCCTCCCCCTCCCTTTCTCTCTCTCTCTCTCTCTCTCTCTCGGGAATATTAGATAACCATATATAGCTGATTACATATCATCGCTTATAATTTACATACTGTATGTCCATAATATTTTCTAACTTCAAATTAAAAATGTTACTCCAATTATGTTTTTTGTCTATGTGTATGGAGGTGACAAAAGGCAGGATGCCTGTAACAAGTGTCTCCCCCAAAGCCAAAAGAGTGACAGAGCCAAATTCAAGGGACGTTGGAGTTAAAATGCTTGGACACACAAAGTATAAAACAGTCTAAATCATAGGATGAAGGAAAGATTGATTGAGGGAGAGAGTTCCAGGGTTCACTTGTTGAGTAGAAGAAAGACTGAAAATTTGCCAATTCTTTGGGTTTGAGAGTAGTACAGAAAAAGAGTGGCACTGTTTTGAAAGGCTGGTGCCTCACACTCTCCACAAGGAGAGAGCTCTGAAAAATACTGATTGTTGTAATAGCTATAATTGAGAGAAAGAGATGCAACATTGCAGCGTGTAGAAAGATATTGTAAGTAATTAGTATATCCCTCCTTACATGGTGTACAGTAGAAACCAAATCCTACAGGGAAAGTAAGGGGCCAGGAGAAAACTAGGAGTGTTGTGAGACTTGTGAAAACAAAACTGTGGTTGTGTGTGGGGAGTTGCCAGTTCTCCTTACGAGTTGGCTACTGGGCCATTCTAGTGTGTGGTAGCACGCTCAGTAGGATAACTCTCTCCTCCCTACCCGTCTCTCCGAAGGACTCATAGCCGTTTCGGCTCAGGCTTAGTTCCTCTCCGATTGTTCGGAGCCTTCGCTATCCCGATGTTGAAGTGATGTAAAGTCAGTGAAAATAGGTTATCCTAAACTGAACTCTATGCCAAAATACACTTAGAATACCAGGCTAAGTGAGGTACTTTTATTAGTCTCGTGGTAACATGCCTGCTTCATAAGCCAAGGGTCCCGGGTTCGAATCACGGCCTGGGTGCAGATATTTGAGAAGCTATTTCAGCATCTAATGAAGCTTAGGTGTGTTGGCAAAATTGTCAAGATGGTTGAAAATAAAATTGTATCTCCATAACCCTCCTTACGGGTATGGTGTAAAAAACAAATCCTACAGAATGTCCAATTCGAATGTCAAAAAAGATACTGACAATAGCTAGATGTTTGATGTTTGATATTCAAAATTTGAATATCAATAAAGGTAGGCTACAGACATTAGCCCGATATTTGACATTCGATATTTGGATGTCCAATTTGAAAGTCAAGAACGTACCCAGTACTTGAATGTAAAAAATGGTCTTGACAATAACTCTATGTTTGACATTTGATATTAATATTACACAGCATTAACACCTTTTTGGCGGCCTAGGCGGTCTATTTGACCGTACCGCACAGTGTTTTTTTTTTATCCTAAATAGGGTTGTTTACGTGATCATTTTCATGCCTAAATAAGACCCAGAGCGTAAAACAAGTATCTATCCCTGAAAGGGCGTAAACAGAGCTTTCCAATGACACCCGAACCATCCTTGTACGACCACTGGTTCTTTGCAATGATCGTGCAACACGAGAGCAAAATCCCTATAATTAGGTAATATCCTTACATAATTCCCTGTGTAGCGAGTGAGGGAGGGTGGAAGAAGGTGGGATACAGTTCAGTTGGTCCACGGTGGTCGTGCGGTGCGGTCATAGGGTTACTACGCTCGTCCCACCGCTCAGCTCTCTCTCTCAGCGGTCGACATTTTATGTTGTGCACTGCCACATAGTCCATATTTATTTCACTCGACATAAGTTGCGCGCCACCAGTTAAGGGTTAATTATGCCTCACATAGACAATAAACGCGAGAAATATGCGAACATTATGGCGAGATTGAAGGAAAGGGTGATGGCAACCTAGGGTTAGGGAGGAGCATGGGGTGGGGGGGGGGGGAGAGTTATAGAAGGGACCCCGATATAGGAGATTTATATCTTTATTTTGCGTGTATTGGTCACTTTCATGTTATTTTGTATGCATGCAGAAGTAGCAGGAGACCAATGTGAAGAGTGAACACTAATAACTAGGCCATAAACGGTACATAATAGGGTAGGAATAAGAGAGACAAAGAGAGGGGTTGAGATTTGTTGACAAAACTGGAAAGCCCAGTGGCATTTGGCCTTATGTTACGATCCAGGTTCTGCAAGACACAGGGCTCTTCATCATTGGACTAGATAAGGCTAAATGCAACAACGGTAACACTAGTTCCAACCCCTGCCTTAACCACTGGAGAACAAAACACCTATACCGCCCTCAGTCGTGCCTGGACAACGAGGTATCCTATGACTCTGTAAAAGGTGCACACTATAGGCTGATGATCACTGAAGCAGCCTATACTCATACAACATACGATTACTTTATTAAGGTATACAAGGAAAAATTAGATAGCGTAATTAAATCGCAGCAACGATTTAATAGAAAACTAGAAGAAGGATAATTAACGTTACGTTAACTAATCAGTAAACTGTCACTCCTGTCGTAAAGAAAGTGAAACAAAAAAAGTCCTAAAACATCATGCATGAATTTTCTGTAAAAGTCAGATGCAACTAAGAAGTACGTCTCGGATTCTGAACTGTGTATTATTACTGTGGGAACATATATAGTGTAGGGACATACGGGGTTATCTGGCACAGGTGTAATTATAAAACAGTCGGCAGTCTAAACTCTAACCACAAAAAGATGTGCTTTCTCCCACCAAGCACAAGCCTGCTCTGGTTGGGTCTCTCAGCAACAATCACGACTTACTATAAACATAAGGAACAATAATGCTGCACACATATACAAAATGAGATTATAAACCCTAATCGGGGGTCTGCCAGGTGGACGAAGTCTAGCAGGGGAGTCGTAGGCTAGGCTACCTGGGCCGAGCCACCTGCTCGGTAGCCTAGTGTCGTGCTCAAGTCTGTGCGCCTAGTTACATTAAATGACGGGGTGCTCTCTTGAGAGATCCAGGTCTCGTGTATCTGGTTCTCTCCTGGCGACCATCCTAAGTCAAAAGCTAACGAGCTAGCACAGTGCTGGGTGGACTAGGCAAACGCCCTCACGCCAACACAGTGCTAGGCTCTAAGGTACACAGACAAGAAAATTACCTAGGCCTCCGCAGGTATCCGGTACAGTTGCATAGGCTCAACGAAGTCTATGCTCATAGGAAACTGTAACCTGATAGCCTCCCCCCCCAGTCTAGCATCGACTGACCTGGCAGACACCCAAGAAAATAATGTCAAACCTCCCCAAGCCAAAATGGATAACCCTATGATCCAAAATGCCTAACTAATTTACATATAATATCTCTGAGAGCTCGCTGTATAATACAGTGACGGATATATGAAACCAACGTCAAGGGGAAGGGCAGTTAATTAATAGGATATACAGAAAGAAGAAGGTAAGCAGTGGTAGAGAAAGGTGGGCTGATAGATTGCAAGGGGATGTTAGCGGTACAGCACTAAGAGGAGCTCTGAGGGAGACACGAGGACAGGAGCCTGCACCACCGTCCCAGGACCGCGGCCGCCAATCACAGACGACTACGTCACCAGGCAGCTGGGCTGCAGAAGGCGCCAGGAGCCACCAGCCAATCAAGGGCGCGGGAAACCTCCTCGAGTGAGGGAGGCAACACATACCTAGGCACGCACACATTACCACCGCGCTCTCGCAATTCTATCTCTCCCTCCACAATGCATCTTATATTCTACTAATGATATAAAATGCTTCCCGTTGTCACAGACGAAAGTAAAGACCACCACGGAACTGTCTGTAACAACACGAACACTATGAAAGAAAGAACAACATTCTCTGATAACTGTAGCCCATTTCACTGCCTGGGGAGAGGGGAGAAGAGGATAGGGAACCAACCGCTACCCCCTCGTGGTCGCTGGGGAGCTGACGTGCGTCACAGTAGGAATAAGAGAGACAAAGAGAGGGGTTGAGATTTTGACAAAACTGGAAAGCCCAGTGGCATTTGGCCTTATGGAGGGATATGGCGGTGGTCAACATAGTCTCAGTCTCTCTCACTCTCTCACAAATGAGATCATTAGAACATATGAAAACGGGAGTCTGCAGAGAGCCGATTGGCCCACAAACGGCAGATCCGTTTCACACCCAACCCATCTCGTCCTACCTAATTTTTTGTTGAAGCTCTATAACCTCTATTGTTCTTGATACCACTATAGCATTCGGTAGCCTATTCCACATATATACAACTCTGTTGCCAAACGAATAGAACCAAATCTCTTACACAACTAATCACTCTCTTTTGCTCTAGTTTGTTTGCATTCCTATACAAATTAGGCAGCTCTCTCTTTATCTCTCTCATTTATCGCTGTTTACCTTACGATTACATCCTAGTCTCTCTCTCCATGCTCTCTCTCTCTCACACAAATAAGAACATAGGAAAATGGGAGTCTGCAGAGCCGATTAGCCCACACATGGAAGATCCCTTTCACACTCAACCCATCCTGCTCCCGCTCTCTCTCTCTCATTTATCGCGGTCTTCCGTACGTTTACGACATTCTATTCTCTCTCGCCATGCTTCTCTTTCTCCCTCTCTATCTAACAAATGAGAACATAAGACAAATAAGAAAATGGGAGCCTGCAGAGAGCCGATTGGCCCACACACGGCAGATCCCTTTCACATTCAACCCATCTCGCCCAATCTTATTTTATGTTGAACCCTTATTGTTCTTGATCCCACTATAGCACTCGCTAGCCTATTCCACATTTCTATAACTCTGTTACTAAACAAATAGAGGCAGATTCCTAGCATAGCCAATCTTTCCCTCTCTCGCTCTTGTTTGTTTACACACCGGTACAAATGAGGCAGATCCCTTTCACTTACAATTTGGGAATCTGCAGAGAAACAAGTGGCCTACACAAGGCAGATCCCTTTCACACCCAACCCATCTCGTCCATATGCCTATCTAATTTTATCTTGAAGCTCTTTATTGTTCTTGATCCCATTATAGCACACAGTACTCTATTTCACATATCTACAATTCTGTTACGAGAGAGGCAGATCCCTTACACAGCCAATCTCTCTCGCTTTCTCAGATAAGCTTGCCAAGGAGGCCACAGAGAAAGAAGAACCTGATCATATTCTTGAACTGTCATTGAAACAAATGAGAACTATAATTAAAAAGACACAAGAAGAAAGAGTGGATGAAGACAGAGCTAGACATCATAATACCAGCCGATCTATAAACTACTACAATAAAGTAGCATTTACGACCAAATACACCTATGGTAAACGTACAACGAGTAGGTGGGTAGACTCAGTACATGCAAGAATAAGGCTTGGCTATTGTTATCCATGGCAGCTGAATTGGCAGGTAGAAGAAGAGCACAGGCAATGTAGGGTTTGCAGAGCTCCCAACAAACACTCTCTCGAGCACTATATCCTGGAATGCCCAATGATTAGGGAATACAGGAATAATCAGTTAACCACAATTGAGGATCAAGCAATATACATGCTAAAGAATAACGTAATCAATAACATACTAAAAAAACACAAGAACTTTGCCCCTCCACAATAATATGTACTGTAAACATGAACATGAACCTTATAAGTATGCACCCCTTGCCCTCCACACATCTCTTCTTTCTTACAAGGTCACACTTAAACCCTTTGTAACGCCCTTTACACGATTTCATATTTTCATTGATCATGTCACACTTATAATACCAGTCAGTATTTCTTTACTTATCACTGCTATTCTCATTTAATAGATTGACAATGTACAGTATATACATATCCCTCTGAGCCTCTAACACAGTATTTATTTAAATAATCTGTTAAGTGCCAATTCATATCCTTTTGCAAGCCAATATACATGACCCTTGCATATGTAAGCAACATAATTGTCCTCAATATTCTCGGCTAATGGTTTGACCTACAATTAAGTACCTTCGGATATGCGGCATATCCCTCCCGGAGGACTATTAGTATCTTCCTTCTGAATATTGTTTTGCTACTAAACATAATTGAATCTTGATCTTTGCATGTATACAGTTTCCTTCTTTAAATTATTGATATGTTGTGTCAGGTACGATGAAGCGATACTGCTGATATCTGTAGACTTGCGTTGAAATACAAACTTTCCCTTTTTTTTTTTTTTTTTTTTTTTTTTTTTTTTTTTTTTTTTTTTTTTTAACTACCATATTTTTTTTTTTTTTTTATCTTCAGTACTATGGCTGGCCTTAAACAACTTATTTATATGTAGTATGTCCCACCCTCCCCAACACATACACACACACACACACCTCCCCTTTCACACTTTCCTCCTCCCTGGAGTACCTTACCTCCTCCTCCTCCCCCTCCCCCCTACCCCTCCTCCTCTCCCACCCATTCCTCTACCTCCTACAACCCCCCTCCCTCTCTCCCATAACCACACACCCTACTAAATATTAGATTACTATCGGCATGTAAACTTCTCCACTGGTCATATTGCGCCAACTATCCCCTCAATAACCATTATTGTAATAAGAATTTGAACCATGTAACTCATGTTTGTAAAATATTTGTATTACTATAATTCCATTATAACTTCGGTAGTTGGTAATATTAGTCACATATGTATGTGACTCTTGTATTCAGCTAACTATGGCCTCAATAACCGTTGATGTAATGAAGAATGTGAAGTGTCCCTCATATGATTGTAATATATTTGTGGTACTATTATTGCATAATAATTTATGTAGTTCGAAATATTAGTCACATCATGTATGTAATATTTGTATTCAGCTAACTATGATCTCAATAACCATTGATGTAAGAAAACATGAATGGCCTCCTCATATGATTGCACTAGTTTTGTAGTGCTATTATTTACCTGTCAATTAATAATTCAGTCATTTTTTTTTATTTTTTTTTTGTTTTTTTTGTTTTTTCATGAGCACGTTGGCCTATATACTGTACAGCACATGTGGCAATCAAATGAGGAAACTATAATAACACCAGACGACGATACTGTTATTACAATAGAATAATGGTTCTTTGAGCAGTATGTATTGCCTTACCAGTGGTTGTCCCCTTATTATTATTATTATTTTATTATTATTGAAATACCACAGGAACAAAAATTCCTGGGAGCGAAACTTCCACCCCCAACGAGATCCCTCTCTTTCTACCACCTCCCTCCACATGTTACACGTCTCGTTAATCAGTCTTCTAATATACAAATCACATTTCCTTACCCCCTGACATTCTTGAAATACCCACTAAGTATATTCAATCTCACAATCACACGCTTAAAAAAAAAAAAAAAAACAAAAAAAAAAAAAACAAACAAAGCCCTAAGATTCGACACAAACCAAAGATACCCCTATACAATGACGACACAACAAATACACGAATACACAAACACACTACCATTAAATGTCCGACTCCATAGACAAGTAACACAAATATGGCACAAACTAGAACTATCACAAGACCCAACTCTAGAGAAAATTAAGGAATATTATGCACAACAACCAAATTTAAGATTCAACAACTGGTTTAAAAGCAGTCTAAATAAAATAAACACAGAAGATGAACCACAGCCAATTTATTAAAGGAAAAAAAGAGGAAAAAAGAACAGGGAGGGAAAAAAGAAAATAAACAAACAAACACACAGTTTATGTTCAGCATATTAAGTGTTGGTTGACGACCGTTTGACTTCAATGTTCTCTCCGAGTGGTAGTCCCTGGAAACGAGTGCATTATTTGAAGCTTCATTCGGTGTTTAATCAATTCTTGACAATAATTGTATTCAGCTAACTATGATCTCAATAACCATTGATGTAATGAAAATATGAATAGTCTCCTCATACGATTGCAGTAGTTCTGTAGTGCTATTATTTACAACCTGTCAATTAATAATTCAGTCACTAGAAGCTTGCTTTTTTTTTTTTTTTTTTTTTTTTTTTTTTTTTTTAGAGATACGTATATACAGACCATGTGACAATTAAATGAGGAAACTATAATAACACATCTGAATAATGCCAACCTGATTTATAAACACAAATATGAATGTAACCAGACGACGATGCTGTTGTTTCAGTGGAATAATGGCTCTTTGAGCAGTATGTATCGCCTTACTAGTGGTTGTCCCCTCACAGGATGGGGGGCGCTGCTCAATAAACTCGCCCCTCGGGGCAAAATCAAATCTCGCTTTCTCGTTATCTCTCTCTCGGTCTCTGTCTGGAGACTCTTCGACAATCCTGAGAGGCTTCAGCCAGGGCCTTCCAGCCCATACGGTCCGGGGGTCTATCGTAACTCTATGGAAACTCTCTCTCTCTTGTTTGCACACCGGTACAAATGAGGCAGATCCCTTTCACATGCAAGCAAGATGAAATGGGAGTCTGCAAAAGCCAAGTGGCCTACACAAGGCAGATCCCTTTCACACCCAACCCATCTCATAAACGTTATCTGTTACTTACACTACTTACTATACACCCATGTTATCATAAACCTGAAACCAAGATACAATTGTAAGAAATATGAACATAATAAAATGAGGTTCTGCAGAGAGCCAACTGGCCCACACAAGACATATCCCTTTCACACCCAACCCATCTCACAAATGGTATTTGTTACTTGCTCACAATACTTACTATACACCAATCTTTTCATATATAACCACCACTTCATCTAAAAATTTAAAGCTATCCATTGATAGCTGAAATCCCTACGGCCTGGAACGATTAAATTTTAACTGGTAATTATGTTACGTGGAGTGGAAACTTACCTCAGCATTGTGGGTAGTACAGGATCGGAAGAATCATCAATATAGGGGTTTTGTTGGCAGTGATGGGTAGTTTCCCTAGTCTCCCCTTCTAATCCGAACCCAATGTTCCAAGGTGTTAAGGCAGGAAAATGCCCTGCCTTACATAGAGGCACCACACATGTCAAACTACCACTGCCATGCTCAGTAGTTGACAAGTGTGTGGAATTCCATCAAACATCCATGGCAGAGTTATGAAGCTTGGGAGGGATATATAGTAGCTAAAAGGATAAATTCAGATAGTCTGTCGCCTTATAATTAGTAGCCGCCCTTCATAAACTTTATATAATCATATGAATAATTGCTGGAATATAATGAAAAGGACGTCACAGGTACTGAAAGTTTTTAGTTACGGCAAATGGAAAAGTCATAACACATCTATGAATGAACAGCTTTTTCATTCCCTGTCATATCCTAACTGCCCATTTCTTTAAAACTAGGCTAGCTTAAGAACTACCAAAATGGCCACACTCTTAAAACCTTACACTCCTTAATGGTCACAACCAAAAAAAAAAACACTCCTAAATGGCCACACTCCTTAATATTTACAAACAAAATGGCTACATTCCTTAATGGTCAGTCCATGGCCAAATCCAAACCGGCCACACTCTAAAATGCCTACGTTCCTTAACCCACTGAGCCCTAGCGACGCAGGGTTTGCGTCCTGGCCGGTCCGGTCCCAATTACTCCGGTCCTATGGCACCTAGAGGGCTCAGATTTGTATGAGAACTGTTTAAGTAACCCACGCACCCATGCCGATGGTTGAAAACACTCAAAGTCCAACCGCGTGAGCGCGCAAAAACATGTTTTTTGGGGGAAATTGCCTTCAATTTTTTACTCCTTGTAAAATCCGTTTTCGGGGGCTCGTGGGTACAAGATTAGACTTTGCCAAGTTCACCTTGAACCCCATAGTGCGAACATGGGAAATTACTAGTTGTACATGTTGGAGGCATAACATTTTGGAATTTGCTACCACTAACCAATCGTTGAGATACCACATGATGTGGACTCCCTGGTGTAGCAGTGGTAGTAGAGACTGTCGGACTAATTTTGTGAAAATACAAGGTGCAAGATTTAGGCCAAAGGGTATCCTTTGGAAGACAAACGTTTGATTGCCTTGGCGCACAACCAGGTACTTTTGAAACCGTTTGTTTATGGGGCCGTGCCAGTAGGGATCTGTTAGATCCTAGGAACACATCCAGCCTTGCGGTGACAGTGTCAGCCTGATCTGATTCACCGTCAGCATCCTGAATGACCGATTGTGAATATATCGGTTCAGGAAAGACAGGTCTATGACCGGCCTCTTGTGATCGCTGTCCTCTTTGGCACCAAGAATAACCGGGATGTATATACTGGGAGGACTGAGTTGACCTGAACAATTATGCGCTTGTCTACCATCTCTTGGATTAGTGTTCCCGCCTCTAATGAAACAGAGTTTAACTCTAGTGGTCGATGTAAATGAGGGTGCAGGGTCCACCTCCATGAGAGGCCCTTTCGCACTACTGTTCTGGCGCATGTCCAGGGGGCCTTGCCCGATAACATTCCCGGAAGCTGCCATTTACGAAACTGGCTTTGTCCGGCAGAGCTACACTCGGATCCACCTCGCCTTTGGTAGGCCCTGGGAGTGAGAGAGTATCATGGTCCTTCAGTTTTTTGACTGGGTAGGTGTTGACTCAGATGATTAGTTACTGGGAAGAGAGGCTCTACCATCACAGCTGGATTTACCCCTCGACTGACATCTAACCCACCTCCCACGACCCCTAACCTGACCGCGGCCCCTGGCTGTGCCACTGCTTCCTGGACAGGGTTGAGCCTTGCTCAACCTTGCTATGGTGACTGAAAGGATCCATGTGAATGACTCTTAACTTGTGCAGGCTTATGTGCTGATGAATCACTCTTCGGCTTAGAAGCTATGGCGCGGCGAGTCTAACAAACAATTAACTGTGTGCCAGGCATCTAGGGAAACAAGGGTAGGGATTAGCACTTCGGATAATATTAATTTTCTACCCATCTCCTCCGGCAGTTTCTTAGACAGATAAACTCTGAGGTCCTGTCACACTTTTACCAATAAGAGACGCCTTGTCAGAGATAGTGCCTTATGGGTGTTGCTCTCTGGCACCGCCTCAGACGTATGAGCTAGCGACTTAGCTAGCTGTCAACGGACTAGGAACTGCGAAAGCAACCTTCATGTTTATTGTCTCATCTTATAGTCTTTGTCGACTTGAACTTTGGTAGGTATACAAAACGACTCTGCCAATTGATGCAAAAACAGCTTAGGAGCACACAAGAAGTTCAATAAACACTGTGGTACTGCCTCCACCTGGGCCACTGGCATGGAAATCCAATGGTGATCTTCCGGCGGGAGTTGGTGACTACTCTTGTTAGTGGTAGAACTGACAAAAAGCTGGGCCTCTTTCTCCCACCCATTCCACGGCCCCGCACCCACACCTTCAATATGAAGTACCGGAAGAACATAATGATCCGCAAGAGCGGGGTGATCCCTTACAACAATTTGATATCGTTCAGTCCATCTGACTTTGACCAATCTGAGTAAAGTTTAACTGATGATGCTTGGAGTAGAGCCGGGAATGGGAATATACATAGTGTTCAGGATTATAAATATTGGGAATAGCCTTAATAATAACATCAAGAATATCCCTTGCTGGGTTCTTAGCCCTCAGTTTCTTGGCCTCACTCTTCTCAATGAACCAATGTTCCGGCACCAGGAGCTCTCCCGTGACCATCGGTTAAGGGACCTCCGGACGAGTGGGCTTCACGACCACCCATGACTTGTCTTCACAAAAAAGAAGTGGCATAGGGCCTTTTGGGATAAGGGATGATTTATCTAAAGGCAGTGGAATTAAGTCTGTCAAAATATTTAACTTAGACATAAACAATGCCGAAGTGACAGAAGTGACTTTAGTCGCTTCGGGAACAACATGGGGACTAGGTGAGACATTCGGGAGGACTTGTGCCTGCCCTAGAGGTTGCGGCACCGAGGGAGTGAAAACCTTTGACTTCCGCTCATCGTTCACACCTTTTACAAAATCACTCCAACTTTGAAACTGTTCATGTGTCACTAAAATTCCACTTTGGTCGATCACTGATAAAGAACGAGAGGCACCCGAGTCCTGGTGTTCTTCTTGTAGAGGAGAGCGCCGTTGGCCAGACGGTACTTTCTCTTCCTAGGCAGTTTGCTCGAAATGCAGAGTGGCACCTGGCAACCAGGCTGGTGAAGCCTCAGAACGGACCCCCTTAAACCGGGTGGCTATGTCACTAACCGCAAGATCTTGCTCTTCCGGCTCAGGCTCTTCTATCCACACCAGATCAGGTATCAGTGAGTGTTCCATGGGAGATAAGCGACCCGGTTGCTCTAAGTTGGAACTAGACTCTTGTTGCGAGTCCTCAAGTGGAATGAACTGCCCACGATCCTCTCGCAACACCAGTAATTGAACGGGAGACTCCTGAGGCGCCGCCCGGCGGGGGATCGCATAAGGCTTCTTCCGGATAGAAGGGGAGACATAAACCATCCAAGGTGAAGCTGGTGGCCCGAAGACACTGTTGTCTAATGCAGGTACAGAAGGGAGTCGGCGAGGGAGAGACAGTTGCTGGCGATCAGCTCTCGACAGGTGTATCCCAGACCCGCTGGGTGTCAGAACAGTCTTTGGTGCCGGGGTACGGTGCTTCGCCGGACGCCCATTGTCCTTGGATTCCTTCTTCGGCCGGCTCTTCGGGCGTGAAGAAGAATCAGATTTCTGTCTCTTGGAAGTTTGAGCAGTCCCAGGAGATGCAAGTTTGTTATGAGGCGACTTCGAGCAAGGGCGTCACTTCTGAGAGGTTGCCTGATCGGAGGTAGGTGTCCTTTTTGGACTGGCAGGGGGAGGGAGGTGCAGAGTCTGAAGAATCATCCGTAGAATTAATTTCTTTGGAAACCACTTTTTGCTTCGCCCGCGGTGGGAGAGCAGTAGAAGAAGCCTGCGAAGATGCAGCCCTTTGGGGTCTGCCGGGTGACGTATCATCCCAAAACCCCGATAACAATTGATCGTCAAGTTGGAGAGCTTTATGAGCTACCTCCCGGCAATAGTTCTTAAAAGTGAATCTGATAGATATCAATACCCTCTTACATTTTGAGTCAGAATGTGTCACAAGGCCGTTTCTGAATTGGAAGCACTGAGTAGGCCTACATGTTTTAGTTAGCCATCTAACACTTGATTGGTCGAGATACTTTACGCACCACACAGTGATTATGACCAAGTACAGGGAGGTTGGGACAGTTTTAGACAGCACAAAATTATAGCGACTCCATGATGAAGACCTCTCCCCGCCGGAAAATGCTTGTCTGCCTAGACGTCCCTCGGTTGAAACTTAGTTACCACATCTGAGGAGGAAAGATTTCAAGAATCAATGGTCATAAGGACAACTCTATGACGGCGGAAATAACATTACTTATGACGTATGAGATAAAAGACTAAACAAACATTAGTATTTAATAGTGGCCCCTTCATCATTGACGATATTGCCTATTAGTATAATAGTCTCCATTCAACATCCCGCGCCAGCATTTTGAATCTACCGCCGCGGAAGAATCATGGAGTACTCATCATAAGTGCACGCTTAATTCCCTTATGGAATAGTCATTATGATCGGGTATCCTACAGAAAAAACTTTGTAAAAAAGAAAAAAGAAAAATTAACTTAATATTTGTTATCATATTACTTACCATACGTGGATTTCTTGCGTTTTGCATCCCCGGCTCCAGGCCCTCTAGCGGCCATCTTCGTCCTTCCTACTTCCATGGCCACACAAGCCAGTGGGGTGCCGCCGTTACTCCCGCTTCATTTGAAGTTTCCAGCGCTTCTAGCGAGTCCTTGCTCATTTGTATACACCTGCGTTGTAGTGAACAGATTTAGATTAGCTAGCAACGGCTGCCCCATTGGTATGTCCACAGAAAGTGTGTAAATTAGGGTACTATTGCAACAGGCGCCTGCGTATCCCAGGATAGTCGCGCCACGTGTGTTATTATAATGTTGTGTTGCGCCTTTAGCTTTTGATTTCATAGCTAGCAGGCTACCACTCTACAAGATTATGCTTCAGGCCGTCACTAAGAGGCGTTTGCATATATTAATTATGTTTTTTAGCAGATGCTCTAGTCTAAGGGTGACTGCACATGGTGCTACACCTTCTAGAGTTCGTATTTGCTTGCGGGACCCTGTCGTGGTCCTCCCTCATCTAGTTGCGGTTGCTGGGTCTTCGGAGCGTCGTCTGCCTGTGATGTCTCGTCGAGCCACGTGGCCAGCCTGGTTAGGGGTCTCCAGTGTAGGCTGCAGGTAATTTAGGATTCTGAATTCTCTGTTTATGTTTAAGCCTATGTGTGCCTCTGGTGTTTGTACATGTGTGCTTTGCATGTTATTTAGGGGTTTGGGAGACGTCCCTGTATTTATGTGAGGGTTTCGGAGAGAGGAGCGGTGCTTTGCCTCCCCACTCTGAAATTTTGGTTGTTTTGTCTCCGGCGGTCCCGTGCAGCAGGGCCCTGGTTACCAGTCTTCAAAACGGGTAGGGAACAACCAAATGTCCCGGCGTGGTTAGCTGAACCACAGGCCTTCCGGCGGAAATGCGGATTCCTACGGGAGCTCGGAACTCGGCCTGCCGAGTTAAACTTAACTCGCCCTGACCCCAATTGTCACGCGGTAAAGACTTCCTCGCTCTGCGGCGCCCCAGTCAAGTGTGCAAGTGTTTAGATAAGTCATGCGGCGGATAGTCATACACTAACGGTCTAATAGGGCCTGTGACACTGGTCATAGGTAAGCAGTTCCAATCAGCTTAGACGGAAAAGCCCCAGGTTTTTCGCGGCGAGTCAAGTGGAAGGTTAGAGTAGTTGTAACTATAGCTAATTTTCCGGCGGACTCAAGGTAGAATGTTTTAACACCTCGCAGGTTATCCTTATGAGCATTGATTCCTGGAAATTTTCTATTTCCAGAATTCCCGGCACCTTAGGGACTACAGGACCGGCGGGTGATGGCTGCTAATTCCAACTGAGGGGGGGGGGGGCATCGTTATCCATCATGCCTCGGTTTGAGTTATGCGCTTCTCCTCACTGTTCACAGTTACCTATATTCGCTCATAAACTCTGTTTAAGATGTGTTAAGTGTTTAGACCGCTCTAGAGGCTTGTGGATGTCAAAGCGTTGTTCCGTCTCTTCCGACTTGAAAACTGCTTTGTTCACCAAGAAAAACTTGTCGTGCTTGGCAGCTTTGCAAGAAATAAAAGCCATTTTTAACACTTATGCCAAAGACACTGCCCATAATGCCCACTGTGATGACGAGGCCCTCTGGGAACAATTAATAATAAAGTCACCTCTGGTCAAACCAGCCTCCCATAAATCTGTCAGGCCTAAAAGGAAATCTAAAACCCTTTCCAAAGATATATTGAGTAGCAGCAGTGGCACTGACAGTGAAATTACCGAGGTTGCCCCCCCCCCCCCCCGCCGACCAACCAAAGAGGAAACTTTCACCCTCACCAAAGCTTAAGTCGAGGTTGAGATCGAGGTCTCCCCGAAGAAGACACTCTTCGGCCGAGTCTTCCCGGTATCACAAACGCCGGAAGGAGGACTCGCAGTCACGCAGTTGTAGCCGGAAAGAGACCCCATAACCACCTCCCACTTCCCCTATCTCCGACACGCCCAACGTTGACGCCGGCGGCTCGGAAGTGGGGTGGTCAGAAGACAGAGTCCCAACCGGGTCATGAACAATCTTTAAGTGTACCACCTGATTTAACCTTTGCTATTCCTAAGTTGAATTATGTGCCATGTACTAGCTTCTCCGCCGGACCTAGACAAGTCATGGCCGAGCAATATAAGGGTTCACAATGTTTTGATAGCTCCCAAATCATCCAAGACTCACAGTCACCCGCGGCGCGGGGGTGCTGGCGTCAATCGGAGCCATCTCATGACAGGGTTAGAGTAAGTCAGGAACCATTCATTGAGAGTAATATTGATATGTTATCTTCGTCTGTCCCTGATTTGGTGTGGCCAACGGCGGATCAGACGCCGGAGGCAAAACAGGATATTTCTGAAGAGGTTGAGCCGGAGGAAGTGCCTTTATCCTCAGTTCCACCAGGTCTAGCGGGTGAGGAGTCTGAAGCTAGCTCCCAATCTTCTAAGGGATCCCACAGTAAGTGTGTTACCTCAGATGAAATAAGTGATAACTTACATAAAGTAATGCAACAGTATAATCTCCCTACCTCCTCTGACCCCCCTGCCAGTCTACCTATAGTTTCCACGAGTCACTCCATGATAAGACCTCTACAACCTTCAAGTTTTCTTTCCCCCCCAAACCTTTCTGCCTCCTATGTCCTTGTTTCCGTCAGTAACCGCGGCTTCCGGCAATACAGTGCCAGCCACGCTGACTACCACTAATGTTAGCGTGATCTCGGATATTACTCCTCCTCCCTTAGATAAGGTTCCTCAAGGAAAGGCCCTATGCCTCTCCTCTATGGACCTGACTGTTCATGGGTCCCGGCAACGCCACTAAACCCACAATTAGCACAACCCAACATTTCAGGAGACCTTCCGGTCCCTAGTGAGTGGACAATTGAGATAAACAAAAACAGAAAGTAAGGGCGAAGGACGAAGCAGGGAGATTACTGGATGTATCAATCAAAGCTATACCTAGTTCTTTTAATCCAGACTTCTTTGTTCACACAGCTGCCCTGCGGACTGGTCTAAAGCCGATGGCGTTAATGATGTCAAGGCTTTGAATGCTCTCACGCCGGAACTGGATACCATTCCGGTACTGTATCAGTCGCATACACCAGTTCTGCAAATGGGGCGGATAGGGGTGGGTCCCTGGGTAGATTGGGAGTTAGAGGCTCAGGTATTTGCATCAACCATTACGTCTAAGTCCTCTCATCAGGTACCACAGGAATCTCAATATTATTTCTCGTTACCTGTACAGACGGCTGACGGGGTGTCACCGGATTTGTTGCCCTTTTTAGCAGCACCCAAAGTAGCCCCCCATACTCTAGATGAACCCTTTTGCACTCCTCCGGCGGCTCATTTGGAAAGGGATTTTAAATTACGAAACAAAGCCTACCGGATGTTCTCTCAGTATTTAGTCAACCGCCAGGTTGCTGTCTCGTTTACCAGGATTATCTAGGCCATTGCTGACCCAAATGTTAGGAAGGCCACTGACTTGTCACGAAGAATTTTATTGCAGAATTCTATTCAAACCTTAGGAGACAGAATAGCGATCATGGAAGCGGTTCGAGCCTGCCAAGATCTAAGAGTGCATCTAGTAAAAATGTTACCGGATGACATAGGGCGCCGGGTAACTCTTTTGCCAGTACTCACTGCCTCCCTTCTTAACTCAGAAACGTGTAGTGTACTCTTTAATATGGTCAATGGGTGGAAGCAGGTTACCTCCCAAGCTAGGAGAGAACCATTTAAGAAGCCATTTCAGAAACCAAAGAGCGAAGGTAAGCCTAACCAACCGCATGCTAAACAGTCCTCTTGAGATCCCAGAACTCCTCCTCAGCAGGGAAGTACTCAACCCAAACTTAAACAAGGTAAATATTCAGGGTATAGAGGTAAGCCACACCAGAAATCAAATCAGGGGCAGACATCATCCAAAACTAGCCAGCCATCTGATACCAAACCACCTCCCCCTCCAAAAAACTAGCCACCCAAATTCTCAGTTTCCCGGCGCAATGCTTAGACGCGCTAGATTCGAGAGTTGCTTCTCCGAACAGGCCCAGTTTGCAAACAGGGTCGTTCCAGTTATTCTGCTCAGCCTGGCCCAAGAAAACTTGGGCCAGGAAAGTGGTGAGCAAAGGGATCACCTGGCGGTGGCTCCAGTGACCTCGACTGCATCAGGCGCTAGAAGGCAACAATGTGTCACAGAAGGTGGAGGCCCTGGTCCAGGAAATTATCTCCAAAAGGGTCATTGCACCAGTAAAACCAACTTGCCCAGTATTCACCTCCAGACTTTTCTTAGTGCCGAAAAGGGACAGTGTGCAAATGCGACCAGTGTTGGATCTCTCACATCTGAACACCTTTATCAAGAATTCACCCTTCAGGATGTTTACAGTCAATCATATCAGGCTCACTCTTCCGCCACAAGGTTGGATGTGCTCAATAGATCTCAAAGACGCCTATTGGCATGTCTCTATAAACAAAAGGTTCCAGAAATTCCTCGCTCTGAGAGTCAGGCAAGAGACTTATGTCTTTCGAAAAATGCCTTTTGGGTTAAACCTGGCACAGAGAATTTGCACAAAATTATTCCGTCAAGCCCTTTTGCCATTGTTGATCCAGGGCATAAAGGTGTTTTGGTACCTAGACGACTAGCTAGTGGTGGCAGAGTCGGAGGAGTTATGTCACATTCATGCAAACCAAGTATTAAATTATGTGCAAAACCTAGGGTTCAAGGTGAACTTGGCGAAGGCTCGCATGGTTCCCCCAAGAAATATTCAGTGGATAGGTCTGGTCTGGGACACTACCAATCTGACTCTTACTCAAGAGTGTGGACAATCGTGACAGATTTCGCCGGAAACTTTCTTTTTCTCCACAGTCTGAATACGACCAGGAAAACTTGGGATTCTCTGATCGGCTCTCTCAGCTGGATCCAATTAACTGTGAAGTTGGGCCGGTTGAAAGTGAAGAGATTAATCTTGGAAGACAACAAAGGTTTTCCTCTCTCGCTGGAAAAGAAATTGTGGACGATTCCTCCATTAATCCACAGCTTACTATCGGTCTGGGCCAAGCCCGAGACCGTATACTCTGTAACATGGGTTTCTACCCCACCTATGGTATGGGTAGACACAGACGCTTCAGGAGCACTAGGTTGGGGTTGATCAGTCAAATCTAGGCCATCAAGGGCAGGGCACTTGGCCCCAAGACAATCAGTTTCACATCAACAAGCAAGAGCTTCTAGTTCCTCTCTTTTTCATCCAAGATCACGGCATGTCGTTACAAGGAAAATCAATAGCGTTCCATATGGACAATCTAACCGCAGTCCATTGTATTCAGAAACAAGGCTCGGTGAGGTCCCGAGAGTTGCTCAAAGTGTCGGAACAGATCTTTGCCCTACCAGAATTGCTAGGCATTCACCTACATGCAGCAGCTCTCCCCGGTGTGTCGAACGTCTGGGCAGACGCTCTATCCCGGAGGCGGAGCACCTTAGTAGAATGGGCTATCAAACAACCCGTCTTAGACAGAATTATTGCGAGGCCTTACCGTCCACAAGTGGATCTGTTCGAATCCAAAGAGAATCACAGAATCCCTCTCTTCCTAACTCGCCAGGGGGTGACCCCAGCGGGGGGGACCGGATGCATTATTAGAGGACTGGAACAGGTGGCCCTCAATTTATCATATTCCACCACCAGATTCTGTGCTAATGTGCTGGGTAATTCACAAACTAAGAAGTTACCGGGACTTAGTCTCGATGATCGCGCCGTTATGCCCGGCTCAGGCGTGGTACCTTCAGTTGCAAGAATGGTGCAGGACCCCGGTGACTTTCCCGGTCTCCGCATTCCACTTAATAGAAGATTGGCAACCTTCGGACCTCGCTCAGTTTTGCCTTCTGGACATTTACAACACAAAATGGTTAGCTCAATTTTGGGAAAGTGTCACAAATAAACTTATGAACCAATATACCATGTCTACCAGGAGACAATATCAATAACATTGGAAAACTTTTACAACCTGGATTGTCGAGTCAGGGCAAACGGATGCCTCGGGAGCCTTTATTTTCAAATACCTAGATTATCTATTTGAGCAAAAACGTTTTTCAGTAGTCACATTAAAAAATCCTTTATCAGCCATCAAAACTCCCTTCTTTGATCTCACATGTCTTTCCATACCGCAGGCGGAGGAGAAAGGGTTTATGAGGGCGTGTTTCAAGCTGCGTCAACCACCGCATCAGCTCATGCCCACCTGGTCACTAGACAAAGCCTTATCATTGCTTCAATCGCGTAAATACAATAACACGCAGGATTTGATTCACACTTAAAGAAGGCCGTTTTCCTGATGGCTCTCGCCACGGGGAATAGGGTGTCTGAGCTGGCAGCGATGAGCAACGAACCTAATTGCCTTAGGCTTGGGAGACTGCATGATCATGTACAAATTGCGCCGTCTCCCACATTCATAGCAAAAAATTAGCATTCTGATGGTGTTTTCTGAGTTTTCTGTTCCGGCGCTGAAACTCCTATTTTATGCCCAGTGCAGGCCTTAACTAAGTTTACGAGGGCTGCGCCTCTTCACCAATCAGGTGCTCTATGGGTGAATCAGGCAGGTAATCGTGTTTAGAGAAGAAAGTTAGCTTCTCTGTTAATCGAAGTCATTACAGAAAATAACCCCGGCGTGGTAGGCAGGGCTCACGACATCAGGAAATGGAGAGTCTTAGTTTCTTACAAAACTTTTCGATAGAAGACATTGCTTATACTCAATTATGGGCGGCCAATCATACTTTTGTAACACGTTACCTGTCAGTCGCTCTTGATAAACCAAAGCGTACCTGTGTAGCTTTACGACAACGGGTCCAGTAGGTTAGGTTCTATTGTGTAAGATTTGTTTTAAGAGAAAGGGGGGGGGGGGTGCGGAATAGCCCATACGTCACTAAGTCTCCGTCCGCCGGAGAACTGTGATAAATCACGAGCTGTGATCGAACTGGTTAAAAAGTTAAACAGAATTTTATTTTATGTTAAATTTAAGAAGAAATCTAGCATAGTTGCAACTATGTAGTATTATCAGAATGTACAAACATATATTATACTGTATAAATATTTTTAAGGTTAGAACTAAATTCTACAGAGTTATAGTTCTATTTAAGGGAACACATGCGTGTCTCCAAAAGTATCATGCAAGAATCTTAAGGAAAAGATCTGGTCATGAGTAAGCAGACTTTCTTGATGGCACGCACCGCTTACAATCTTTTATATTTTTTATATATTGGTTGCATACAATAAAACTTAAACAATTTTATACGGATTATTTTGTCCCCTGAGCTTAGGATATTGTTTCGAATGTCCCCCTCCAGACTTGGTATTCAGGCAATATCGTCAATGATGAAGGGGCCACTATTAAATTATAAGTTTGATTCCCAGAATGAAGTTGAGAAAACCTAATATTTAGTAGGGCCCCGTAATCATTGACGATGAAATGACCCTCCCATCCATCCCCCTTCCCATTCGTTGATTTCTAGTGGTTTCTTGATATATCAGTGAAGGACGAAGATGACCGCTAGAGGGACTGGAGTCTGGGATGCAAAATGCAAGAAATCCACATATGGTAAGTAATATGATTACAAATATGAAGTTAATTTTTCTTGAGTTTTTTCTGTAGGGTACCCGATCATAAGGACGATTCCATAAGGGAATTAAGTGTGCACTTATGAGGAGTATTCCATGATACTTCCGCGGCGGTAGATTCAAAATGCTGGTGTGGGATGTTGAATGGAGACGATTATACTAATAGGCAATATTGTCAATGATTACGGGGCCCTACTAAATATTAGGTTTTCTTTACTTCCCTCCGGGAATCAAACTTATATTATCTCAAATCCCCTTAAGTTACTTTAACCATTCTCCATGGTCAGAGTGATGTGACGGCTTACCTAAGTGACCAACACGTCTGACCTAAAACCCATCTTAAAACGTGAGAATCCAGTTCCACGGCGTCCGGCGACCAACAAGTAATCAGCTCCAAACTAACTCTAAGAGATAGGTTTACGCGAGTCTTCGACTAAGCCGATTTTCCGGCGGAAGAAAACCTCCCTCTCTTCCGCCGGGATATCATTAGATTGCGCCAGACTCCGTACAGGTTTATTGGATTGTGGACTTCGCCGGGCCCGCCGGAATGTTGAATTAGGGAACTGTGCATTATTCGCCCAACGAAAAATACCTGGCCCAGAAAAGTAAAACTTTTTGATCCAATAAAAACTAATTCACACCCAACATGTCCCAGATTTAATGAAAGCTGAATTCTACATACTATTCTACATACATGTGAATAAAGCGAGGCCGTTTAGCCAAGACTGTATTGTTACCGGGAGTTTAGTTCCAAGACTCCAGGATGTACAATTTAGAAAATGCACTCATGACCTTGGTCATCAATGAGAACAATTTATAATTTGAAACTACATCACTGCAAGACTATATTCCTTTGGCAACATCGAATAATACAGTTCAACATCAATCTACTGTATATACTCAGGCCCAATCTACTGTATATACTCAGGCCCAATCTACTGTATATACTCAGGCCCAATCTACTGTATATACTCAGGCCCAATCTACTGTATATACTCAGGTCCAATCTACTGTATATACTCAGGTCCAATCTACTGTATATACTCAGACCCAATCTACTGTATATACTCAGGTCCAATCTACTGTATATACTCAGACCCAATCTACTGTATATACTCAGGCCCAATCTACTGTATATACTCAGGCCCAATCTACTGTATATACTCAGGCCCAATCTACTCTATATACTCAGGTCCAATCTACTGTATATACTCAGGTCCAATCTACTGTATATACTCAGGTCCAATCTACTGTATATACTCAGGTCCAATCTACTGTATATACTCAGGCCCAATCCCCACCTTTCATTTTTTGTTGGGGGGGGGGGGGGGGCTCAAGACAGCCACAATAGGGACAACACACAAAACAATAAACACAAACAAAATACAAATTCACACAATATAAGTTACCTTGATTCATAAAGCTAAGGAGAGTAAAAGTAAAAGGTTACTTAATTATACATATATTTATAGTAAACTTTTAAATTTTAAAGTAGATAATAGATTTAATAGATTTAGGTTAATTTCCTTGCACGGGCAGACACTCTTTGCAAGCGGCCGAAGTCAGCTCCAGAGGACTGCTAGTTCCGTTGTGGGAAACTTGGGAAAAGAAAATCCAGTAAGCATAGATCAGTCTAAGTACAGCCAGAAGAAACTAGCAATTTAGAAACACATTTAGAAATTATACAGGAAAGTTACATTTGTTAAAAATGACCTACAGCATATTTTAATCAGTAAATACATCAAACCATAATTACTATATTTCCACTGGAGTTGTTGTTCCCTAAGCTGCCTGGCCGAACAGCCCCGAGTAAGGCCATGGCCACGATCGGGCTTTCCCACAGAGCTCTTATTGAGTGTAGATTGTGTTGTTGGCATAAGTGGTTGTGTGATATGCAGTCTTCTATGATGTGTTTAATGGTATGGGGTGCCGAGTTACATCCCGGGCAGGTGTCTACGATGGAGTCATCCAGTCTCTTCTGATAGCTCGGAAGAGCTGGATGGTGTCCGCATCTTAGCCTGGCCAGGTGGACTCTGTCCTCGCGAGGAAGAGAGGATTCGGAAGGATGGATTTCGGGAGGTCGTGCTTGCAGCTGCGTGTTGTCCGTGAGTGAGTGGATGGATCGGCAAGAGATGAGAGTATGGAAGTGCTTCTGGAAGTTGGTTCGGAGAGGGCAGGGAGGGAGAGAAGACCGTAATAGTGCGTGATACAGTGTGGTGGGTGTAGTTTTGATATTTCTTGGTGTCTGTGGGTGTGTTGCCATGTAGTTAAGTGGGTAGTCCTGGTTCGTAGAGGCTGCTGCCAGGAATTGAGTGCCTCTTGTCCAGATGGTCTTTGACTTTGAGGATTTTAGTTTCTTGATGTAGGTGATCTGTGGGTGCAGTAGCTGTGCAGCCTGTAATTATCTTTAGGGTTTAGTTTTGAAGTCTGTAATTAAAGTCTAATGAAGAGTTTCAGCTTGGTTAGAAGCCCAGGCTGGGCTTGCGTATTCCATCACCGATCTTATGTATGGTATCGTATAAATACGATAGAATATGACTCTTTTGTGATCTTGTATGTCTCTGTGACGTCACGATCTCTCCTACAGCACGACGTAGGATGAGTAGATCGAATATTATAAGATTGTAAATAAGTTAAGTTATAAAAGGCCTAATATGCTATTAAGCAATATTGCCATGGTCTTATGTAGTATATATGAATTTATCGTATATATTAATATAATTTATCGTATAGAGCAACCTAAATGCGGTACGATAATTTGGGCTCCTGGCGGTTTGCCAAGGCAGCAAGGTGTGCTTTTGAGGTACGCCAGAGCCTTCACGAACACCAACCAGTTAACATCTAATTTTCCGCCCTCAGTTGATCGTGCTTTTGTGCCTCTAATCACAATACACATACAGCAATACACACAGCTACACCATCACGACGCTCTCATCGACATCATGACTGACTGATAGATAAGCATAATATTCATGTCCATTCCCATGTAATCATTTATTCTTTCTTTAACTTGACTCGTGTCTCGGGACCGAAGTCTCGTTCCCCATTGTCCACCACCATATTGGGTAAAACGTTCTCCCTTGCCTCATTGCCACGTGGAACTATTGGTGAGTTAATTCCTGGCTAATATTAACCCTTATAACATTACCCTATATATACATTGTATTATGTGAGACCTTTGGATATAAATTAGCTTGTTTCAGATTGAATTCAATTTAGATATAGAGTAGTTTTCATTTAGATTGATTCATTATAGCTTAGTAATATTTAACTTCCATTGATAGTATACCACATTGGTGCCCAGACCCGGGAACTAGCTACCAGTAAGGGATCTTAGGCAATGAGCAAGGGATTAGCCCAGGGATGCAGGAGCAAGGACCCCGGAGGGGTAGGGCTTGGCTATCTTCCTGTACCTCAGGCGCCGGTACCTCAGCGAATGGCCATAGTGGGACATTCTTATGCCACTAGGCTAAGGGCAGCTGACGGAGGTACTGAGTCGTATCGGGCGTCAGAGGGGGAAAGAACTTTCCGGCTGACCTACTTCGGGGTACCGGGAGCAACCGTTGACACCCTGAAAGCCTCCCCCCAGTGGGGGCAAGTGGTACGGTTTAGGCCACATATGATCTTTTTGTTTATAGGCGGCAATGATATACGCCCCGGTACAGTGCCCCGCGAGTTAGCTGACGCAATTAAAGAGGTGGCGCTGGATCTGGAGCGCGAGTCCGGAGGAAGCTGCAAGATCGTGGCAATTGAGAGCCGGACGAAAGTCCGAGGGTTCTCAGCTGCGGAATTTCAGGCTATAAAAAATTCTGTTAACCGCGCCCTGAGGTGTCGGTTAATAGAAACGAAGCACCGCTTTGTTTCCATCACACTCAGCATCCGAGACCTCGACCAGGATGGTGTCCACCTCGACTTAGACACCAATCAAGTCCTATATAACAAAATTGTAGGGCTAACGAAGCGTTGGCTAGAGAGGGACGCCGGGGTTGTGTCATTGCGCCTGCCTAAGTCCTGCTTCCCACCCATCGTCTTTCCCCAGTAATGTTCTTTTCAGTTTCAGACTTCCTGTGACATATGACCTGACCTAACATTTTTTCTTGTTCAATATGATCCATTAGTAGGTATTGCTATTTTAGTGTACTATTTGTTCTCCATAACATAGAAGTCCGCAGGTTGGCGTCTCTTAATTAGACTATTGATTTGCCGTTGTCCTTGTAACGTAACATTTAGATACATAGCCTATAAGCTCGCATGCAAAATGGATAAAGACCATAAAGAGACACCGTCTAGTGGGGTGCTAAGCAAAGCCCCTAAAAATCAAAGGGCGGGACTTCGGGGAGTGTTAAATAGGCTAATTGTGGACTTAAACACTTTCATCACTACTGCTGATCTAGAGGAATTGGAGGCTAGATTAGATAACGTCCAGGCTACCCACGGTCGTATTACGGCTCTGAGTGAGGTGATTGTGGCTGACATGATAGAGGAGGAAGAGATAGTTACAGAGTGTGATAATCGCGCCCTCTATGACGAACCTGTCTTTAGAGCGAAGCGCCTATTACAGCGTGCTGTCGCAAGTAAGAAGGGAGGCGATAATGAGGCCCATAGAAGGGCTGACCCAAAACATACTGTACACCTCCCAAAGCTCAATCTTCCTACATTTGGGGGCAAGTTAACCGAGTGGTTAGCTTTTTGGGACGTATTTCGATCTACGGTTCATGAATCCTCTTTGGATAATGTCCGCAAGTTTCACTATCTGAAGGGACAAATGGAAGGAGAGGCCTTACATTTAATAGAGGGTTTTGCAGTAGTAGGTGGTAGTTATCTTGAAGCGGTACACTTATTAGAGTCCACATACGGGGATAGAGAGCAGTTGAAGATGGCCCATGTCGTTGCCTTGTTGGGGCTCGCAGAACCACAGTATAAGGTTGATGAGTTGACAAACTTCAGGGCAAATATGGAGTGCCATACTCGATCGCTAGATACCCTAGGGCTTACCACGCAGGAAATGATAGTCATTATCTTGCGTCAGAAGCTTCCTATGGCAATACTTGATAAGGTAAGATCATTTGAGCTGGGGGAATTCAAAACTCAGTTCAGTAAGGAGATCAATAATCTACAGTTGAACAAAGGGAGAATGTATGAGTCGGGAGGGAGTGAGAATGTGGAGAAGAGGGGAACAGTAAGCATGACAGTGGGGACTAAAGTAAAGAAAGAGGGTGTGTATAAGAAACCTGCTCAGATTCTATGTAAGCTATGTAACAACAAACATAAATGGAGTTTCTGCGTAAAATACCCAACAAATGAGACAAAACTAGCACAGGCGAAAAGTTTGAAGCTATGTGTAGGTTGTCTAAGTAAAGAACATGGTAAGCAGGGACAATGTACTGCTACATATTTAAGGCCCTGTCGCCACTGCAAAGGACATCACTTTGATAAGTTGTGTCCTACAGCAGATAAAGTCAAAGACGTCAAAACAGAGGGTACTACAACTGTGACACTAGGTAGCACGCAAGACACCACTATATTGCCCACAATACAGATTCCCATGGAAGGTAATGACAGTAACAAAGTTTGTCGGGTACTTCTAGATCAAGGATCTCAACGTTCCTTTATAAAGAGGTCCGTACTAGTGGGATTGAAGCACCGAATCGTAGGGGCTGAGACTCTTCGATTACAGGGCTTCACAGGGGTTACTGATAAACAAGACTACGAGATAGCGGAGATTTCATATTTCTATCGTAAAAACCGGTACTCTATGACTTGTATCGTAGTAGACACCCTACCAGAATATGTATCTGTGGGTGTGAAGAAGGTGGAACACGCATTACGTAGCAAAGGGGTTAACTTGTCAGATCCCATGGGAAATCAGAGTGAGGTGCATGTTCTACTTGGTGTGGATCATTATTATGAAGTAGTATACCCTGGATTTAAAAAGATGTGTGGTGTAATTTTAATCCCCACTAAATTTGGATACTGCATGAGCGGAAAGGTGCATACTACACAGTCAAAGGTCCTGGTCGACACGGTCTCGATATATAGAGTCAATGTAACCGCGGCAGAGGAGTTGGGAAGGGAGGATTCCCAACCTAGTGACCCTAAGATGGCTGCCGAGTTCGACCTGGAACGACTGTGGAGATTGGATCACATAGGCATTAATCCTATGGAGACTGATTATGACTCGGAAGTTGCGCTACGAAGGTTTGACGAGTCTGTGTGCTACTGTGCCTCAGACAAGCAATATAAAGTTAGTTTACCTTGGAAGAACAGTGAGATAAGCCTACCTACCAACTATGGTTTGGCATTAGGTCGCTTGCGCGCATTGCAGCGGAAATTGTCTAACGAACCGAGCACGCGCCAGGCGTATGACGATGTATTTCGGAGTTATGAGGATAGGGGTTTTATTGAGAGAGTCGATGTCAAGGAACCGTGTAAGAAGGGTAGGGTTCACTATCTGGCCCATCATGGGGTAAAGAAAGACAGCGTCACCACACCAATACGGGTGGTGTATGACTGTTCTGCCCACCAAGGTCAACAACCCAGTCTGAATGACTGCCTGTTGACAGGTCCGTCCATGGTGTCGGACCTGTCCCAACATCTATTGCGGTTTAGGCTGGGAAAGTACGCCTATACCAGTGACATCGAGAAAGCATTCTTGATGGTCAAGCTAAAGGAGGAAGATAGAGATGTTACCCGCTTTCTTTGGTTCAGCGACATTAGCGACTCTGAAAGTCCCATCATAATATACCGTTTTCGGGTTGTACTCTTTGGGGCCACTTGCTCGCAGTTTTTGTTAAATGCCACAATCAGAAAACATCTAGCTGACACTCATGAGGACACAAGTAAACTATCTCGCGGATTATACATTGACAATTTGCAGGGTACTAGCGATAGTCAAGATGATTTGTTGTATGCATACTGGCAAGCACGCAGATTGTTTGCGGATGCACATCTATTTCTCCGCGAGTGGGTTACTAATAGTGAAGATCTTCAGAGTTTAATACAGGTGGATGGTACGGCATCTCTTAACCAGGAAAAGTCCAGAAATTTGGGGATGATCTGGCAACCTAAACATGACATACTAACTTTTCAAACAAGGTCTTTTGCTCAGCAGACAGGAGCGCACACAAAAAGAAGTCTGTTGAGCAAAGTTGCGCAATTTTTTGATCCTTTGGGTCTAGCATTACCTGTTACCATAAGAGCTAGGATTCTAATGCAGGAAGTTTGGAGACGTAAAATAGGATGGGATGACAGTTTGCCTGAGGACCTGAATGACCAAGGGACATTGTTGTTGAATGAATATGCCATCCTATGTACTAAACCTATACCTCGTAAAGTGGCGGCGTTCGGTGACGTTACGTTACACACGTTTTGCGATGCTAGCGCCACGGCATACGGGGTAGCCATATATGTTGTTACTTCATTTGGGGCACATTTAGTTACAGCCCGGGCCAAAGTAGCCCCGGTTAAGAAGGTAACTATCCCTAAAATGGAATTGACTGCCATGCTGCTATTAGCACGTCTGGTGCAACATGTACGCGCAGCATACGAGAGCGAATTAAATATTGAAATCGTTCACGTATGGTGCGATAGTCAGGTCGCACTCAACTGGATACATAGCAAGAAGTCTCTGCCAGTTTATGTGCGGAATAGGGTAGATGAGATTAGAGCCCTTTTGCCAGACGTTGCTTATCATTATGTAAATACAAAGGAAAACCCTAGTGATCTCATAACTAGGGGTATAACGGCTAGCCAGTTAATGAAGTCCGAATTGTGGTGGCATGGTCCAAAGTGGCTGCTCCATGAAAGTGAATGGACGATATGGCATGCTGTTGGTGAGAGACTTCTGCCACTGGAAACAGTGGCAATTACAGCCCAACCAAATGAGCCACCGGGTCCTATCATAAAGTGGGCAAGATTCGGTGACTATAATAAACTAGTCAGAGTTGTAGCTTGGGTGTTGCGATATGTATCCAATCTTAAGCTTAAAGTAACGGGCCAACTCTGCAACAGGGGTCACAACATTGATGCTCGTGAATTTAAAGCAGCTGAAGTAACTTTGATCAAATGGGTTCAAGTAGAAACCTTTTCCAATGAATTAGAATCCTTGAAAGGCTCGAATAAGACATTAATGCCTAATATAGTGCGTCAACTAAGGTTGCACCTAGACAATGGCCTCATCAGGTGTGAGGGTCGCCTGAAGTGGTCGGGTGTACCAGACGGCACAAACCGACCTATACTTATGCCAACAAGACATCACGTTACTGATCTATTGATCATACGTGCACATAGGGAAGTAAAACACTACGGGGTATGTCATATTATATCAAATTTACGTCTCACATGGTGGATACCCAGAGTTCGACAAGTAGCTCGACACGTAGTGAGAAAGTGTGTAATATGCCAGAGACTAAAGGGTAAACCATATGCAACTGGACCAGCTCCACCTCTACCTGAATGCCGTGTAAAGCACGTAGAACCTTTCCAAGCGGTAGGATTAGATTACACAGGGGCATTGAAGACGAGGGAGCATGAGAAGGTTTATATATTATTGTTTACCTGTGCGACGTCTCGAGCGGTACACCTAGAACTATGTGATAATATGTCTAGCGAAGAATTTATGCTGGCGTTTAGACGGTTTTGTGCCCGTCGTTCATTCCCTCAACTCATTCTTAGCGACAATGCTCCCACTTATGTCCAAGCATCAAAATATCTAAAGGATATGAGTAGTGATCCTACTATCATCACTTTTTTGGGAGAGAAAAAGTGCGAATGGAGGTTCATTCCAGTTAAGGCACCTTGGTTTGGTGGAATGTGGGAACGGTGTGTTGGCATAGTAAAGTCAGGACTCAGAGCGGTTGTAGGACGTGCTCTATTAAAGAAGAGTGAGTTGACGACAGTCCTCACAGAGATAGAGGCAGTCGTGAATGATCGCCCGCTTACATATGTGTACACCGACCTGCAAGAACCACTACCATTAACGCCAGCTCACTTGCTATATGGAAAACCATTGACTGCGTTTCCATCTGATTTTCAGTCCATAGTAGAGTTAGAGGATCCCTCGTTGTACTCTGCGGTAGCGGTGTCTAAGAGATACCAGTATATATCCAGGATTTTAGGAAACGGTGGATTAGTGAATATCTGCTAGCATTGAGGGAAAGGAGTGTTACTCCCTCTGGTAGACCAACGGCCCCTACAGTTGGTGACGTTGTTTTAATTAAAGAAGATAGTCCTCGTTTATACTGGAAATTAGGCCGCGTATTGGAGGTATACAAGGGGGCAGACTCTGTAGAGCGGGTGGCGCTATTAAAGACAGCCACTGGAACTACTGTTCGTCCTATCGCACGTTTTGGAGCTAGATTCCGCATTGCAATCTGAGGCTCCACCTGTTATTGCTGGGTCCGAGGATTCTCGAAGGAACGACTCACCTCATACTGATGGTGATCATTCTCGGACCGGGACGCGTCCCAGACGCGCTGCTGCTGGCGCTGTCGACTTGTGGCGTCAGAAGATAGCCTCTGGGCAACTTTAGGTTTAAGGTGGGGTTCAGGTCTTTTTTGTGGGGGGAGTGTATCGTATAAATACGATAGAATATGACTCTTTTGTGATCTTGTATGTCTCTGTGACGTCACGATCTCTCCTACAGCACGACGTAGGATGAGTAGATCGAATATTATAAGATTGTAAATAAGTTAAGTTATAAAAGGCCTAATATGCTATTAAGCAATATTGCCATGGTCTTATGTAGTATATATGAATTTATCGTATATTAATAGAATTTATCGTATAGAGCAACCTAAATGCGGTACGATAATTTGGGCTCCTGGCGGTTTGCCAAGGCAGCAAGGTGTGCTTTTGAGGTACGCCAGAGCCTTCACGAACACCAACCAGTTAACATCTAATTTTCCGCCCTCAGTTGATCGTGCTTTTGTGCCTCTAATCACAATACACATACAGCAATACACACAGCTACACCATCACGACGCTCTCATCGACATCATGACTGACTGATAGATAAGCATAATATTCATGTCCATTCCCATGTAATCATTTATTCTTTCTTTAACTTGACTCGTGTCTCGGGACCGAAATCTCGTTCCCCATTGTCCAACACCATATTGGGTAAAACGTTCTCCCTTGCCTCATTGCCACGTGGAACTATTGGTGAGTTAATTCCTGGCTAATATTAACCCTTATAACATTACCCTATATATACATTGTATTATGTGAGACCTTTGGATATAAATTAGCTTGTTTCAGATTGAATTCAATTTAGATATAGAGTAGTTTTCATTTAGATTGATTTGATTTGATTCATTATAGCTTAGTAATATTTAACTTCCATTGATAGTATACCACATATGGTGTATATACTCTAGTGGTGGTTTCTTTGTTGTGTCCAAATTGTGTGTGAGCAAGTGACCCGAGGGCGTTAAGTCTGGGTGTCGGTTTCTTTTTAATGTTTGTTGTGTGCAGTTTGAATGTCATATTAGTATCATATGTTACTCCTAAGATTTTGAGTATGTGTGTATGTGTTAGGGGTGCCTTGTTTATGGTGAGTGGAGATATTTATTAGTTTTCTCTTGTCCAGCTTGTGAGCAGGGTTGCGGTGGATTTGGCTGGGGCTAGATTAAGTCAGTTTGTAGTGCACCAGCCTTGTAGTGTTGAGTTAGGGTTGAAGGAGATCTGTTGCTCTTTTTGAGTCATGGTGTGTGCATGTGAATGTTAAGTCATCTGCATAGGAGGCTAAGTTTATTTGGGGCGTATTGGGTGTAGTTATATCGTGCATGTACAGATTGAAGAGTGCGGGCAATATGACGGATCCTTGTGGGACTCAGTTTGGAAGGTTTCTGATTCTAGATGACTGACCGGCAAAAGAAAAGTGTGCACATCTGCCTGCTAGGAAGTTCGCCAGCCACCTCTTTGTGTTTTGCAAGTTTGTGTTGTAGATTTTGTTTGTTAGGTTGTGGCTGGGGATGGCATCGAAGGCTTTACTAATGTCGAGTACGTGTGGCTAATAGTGATCTGTGTGGTGGTCTAGCGGAGTTGATGCCGTCAAAAGCTCTTTGTGTAAGGTCTGTGAGAAGAGTGTTTGTGGAGTGCAGTGGCCTAAAGCCATGTTGGAGCGAAGGGTAGGTCGGATGTAATTAGTTGTAATACTAGGCATTCCAGGACTTTGGAACCCACTGGAGTAAAGACTAGAGACTTACACGAATCTATATAAACTGCATCCTTGCTTCATTTCCCCTGGGTAACTCTTTAAAGGATGGCCATGCCAAACCTTTCCAGGCTACTTAGTTTAGATGCCATTCGGCCGTCCGGCTGGCTCAGTTGATAGTGTGCCTGATTCTCACCTTGAATGTCTCGCGTTCAATCCCCGCTCAGATTGAAAAGTTTTTCTGGGATACAGCCGGCGGTTACCATCTCCCCATGAGCAAGGGGGATGGGTAATGGTATCTGGTAGCCAAGCGCTTGCGAATCCTCCAAGGAGGAGAGACGGGCGCTATATAAGTAACCAGAAGATTATTATTATTATTATAATTCCTTTGTCCGTACCACAAGGCCCCTTCCACTACAGTATGTAGAAGTTTTTATCAATGATATTTCCTGACAAATTCTCCCATACCTCAAGTTGTCTTCCACTACCAGCGGTTTCACTCTCCTAACTTCCATGTAACAGTTTTCGCTTTCAGTCTCCATCCATCCTTTAATCATTATCGAACCTCTTCAAAGTACTTCTCTTTATCCACTCTACATTCAATGCCCAAAACAGTTTTTTTTTTTTCCATTCCAAACTACTACACCATCTAGCCTCTTCATACAGGTTGCCATTCTGAAAAAAATACAAAAAAATACAGTTTAGAGTTTTGGATACTAATGTACTTGAACAGTACACCGTTCTTCAGGAACTTTTCACTTTACAGAATGTTCTACTTTTCATGATAAAATTCAGTTCTCCAATCTCCCTTCATTTTAAAAGACTTTCACAGTACACTTCCCAAATACTATATACTTAGACTTCTCCCAAATACCATTAACTATCATGACTGAATCGTCTGCATATATATACAAACAGTTAAAACATTTCCTCTATTCCAGCCTTCCTCCATTGCCCTACATAGTCATCACTCTAGTCTGGTCATATAAGTCTTTAAACAGCCAAGGTGACTAGAAACATCCCGGTTTTGGCCATAGGTCACCACAAAACTATTTGCAGGACAAATTCTAGTATGATTATGAGCAAACTACTCTTATATGTAGTGTGTATGAAAGCTATAGGATAGTATAGTATCTAGTAAACTTATTATCCAAACTTTAGATACTCACACTAATACACTCTGCAAACCGCCATACACTCCTCAAGAGTTTGGAAGTTATTGGAATTTCCCTTACAGCCACCAAAGATGAAGGTCCTACAAGTGCCCGAGACCCAATCATAGTAATAGCGAGTTATTGCCGCATAGCAAGGCCCGGGGTCCTGAGGGTAGAGGCACTGCTTGGGGAAGGTAGCCGGGGGAAGGGTGAAGTGGGTGCTGGAAGGATGAGTGCTGGACCCTGTTGGTGTAAATGTCATTGGGCTTTGTGAAAATACACATGTTAAGATTAGTCTAGTAACTTTAAAATGTATTCAAAATCATTGACCCTCTATCCTGTAGACTCTAGGGTTGCCGTTTAGCATTCATAAATGAGTTCGCTCAATCTCTTAATTAATTCTCTAAATAGTTTTCTGCCCACAGCTCACTCAAAGACTACTGCAGCGGTTGAAGTAAATAAACTAAGTTTTAAAACGCCCCCCCATTGTAACAAAGGCTTTTAATTATCACTAAAAGAAGGCATATCGCGTCCTGTGCATGAAAGGCTTTATGTTAATAGTGATAGAAGGGATCTTAGTACTAAACTTATTAGATATTACGGCAGTTGTGCGGCTCTTATTTTGCTATGGTTACGGCGTTTGATCACGACCGAAACCGTCAAAGTTACATTCCCGAGCAGGGATGTATTGGTTGATTGGCAGTGTCCACACAGCAACTTGACCCTCTCAGACATGCCGCGATTTTGAGCCTATTGGGGATACTTTAAAGCATTTGTTACAATCAGGGGTATTTAGAAACTTAGTTTTGTTACTTCAACCTCTGCAGTTGTCTTTGAGTTAGCCATGGGCAAAAAAATAATTTTAGAGAGCTAATTATAAGAGTGAGAAAACAATTTCTTACTGCTAATCTGGCAACCTCAGAGTCATAAATGCGTGGAAGTGTTAATATAGCAGGCATAGACAGATCTGAAAAATATAGACTAGCATAACCTAACTTCACCTTTATTATAGAACTAAGTTATACATTTTTTAAACTATGATTGCCCCTGGAGAGATGCATCAAGGGGCAGACCAAGAAAGACTTGGGATCGGACTTTGCAGTCTGATCTTAAATCAAAGAACCTGACAAGTGAGGTAGCTCTTAACAGGGCTGCCTGGAGCGCCACCATTATGACGCAAGACCGAAACTGTGCTTAGTGTGGAGCACTGTCTTTAAATTTGTCCATGTCTAAACTATACATCCATAGTAGGCTAAATACACAAGGAATCTCTGCGGCGTACCTACCTGTACGGCAAGTATCTAAACACTGATGTACATCATCGAAGTTGTTGTCATTGCCTTCACAACCACCATAAACAAAGGCTGTACAGGTAGCAGTGTCCACGTTTAAGGCGTAGCGAAGAGTATAGGTGGTGCAAGGTCCCTGCTCTGCTGGTTGGAGGCACTGGACTGGGGTGGTGGGATCGGTAGGCCGGGTGGTGGGATAGGTAGGCCGGGTGGTGGGATAGGTAGGCCGGGTGGGGGGATAGGTAGGCCGGGTGGTTGGATAGGTGGGCCGGGTGGTGGGCCGGGTGGTGGGATAGGTAGTCATTGAAGTACCTGAAAATAGTTAATCTCAGCCTCTCCATGCCAAACTTTTCTACAATTAGGAATTCTATATATTTAACCCACAGAACCCCAGCGACTCAGCGTTTGCGTCCAAAATTTGTGCAACGCTAAACCCCAGCGACGCATAAGGTGCGTCCTGGTTAATTTCTCCAGTCCTATGGCACCTAAAGGGCTCAGATTTGTGTGGGAACTGTGCAAGTGTCCCACGCAACAATGCCGATGGTTGAAAACTCTCAAAGTCCAACCGCATGTGCGTGTGAGCGCGTAAATAACGGTTTTTGCCTACCCATTTCCCCAAGTTAGTTCAGACTTTCGGGCACCCCGTAGGCCCCCTTAATGACCTAGGGGGATAGTTTTTTTTGTGAGTTTTCCTTAATTTCTAACCCATTCCTCTATTTGTTTTTTTTTTGTTTTTAACCTGCTGGTCCTGGGGTGTACATTTATTAATTAGCTGGTGCTCGGTGGGTTAAAAATCTTAGTGCATGGGTTGAAATAAACATTTAATAATAATTGGCAACCTGCACATAATTACTTTTCAAACTGCAATGGCACAGAAATCATTATTAACAATGGTATAAAAGATTGCGAGTCTTCTACACCGGACCTGTGACTTCATAGGAGTGAAAGTCTACCATCCAGTCCAGGATGAAGATACTCTTGTGACTTAACCAGTCCGGTGTAGACCATCCACAAAATACTTTGTTTTTTACACCAACCAACTTCAAATCTAAACTCAATTAATGAAATCAACAAATACAGGTGGCACTCAGAAGACTCAAACCCAGGATACTCACATCGAAATTCCGCGAGACAGTTAAAGAAATATGGACGAGCCTACGATTTACAATGCAGTTTTGAATCTTGCATATTAATCGGAGCATTTACATATATTCCAACTGCGCTATGGTAGCCTAATGTATAGACGAATGGAAGGAGTAATTAATGAGGAACTTAACCCTTAGGAAGGCCTCCCTATAAATTGCTCCTGAAAATATTTTTAATGATTTCAGTGATATTGCATTTTGCTAGAAAACTGCAAGTTGGCAATTATTCAATGTTTATCTCAACTCTTGCATCACTACCTTTAAGGGGAGGTTTCTAGTTTGGTCCCTAGATATCCTTCAAGCTTAAGATTACACCCCCTTGAGCCCCTTTCAAGATAAATTTGTAAATTTTTCGGTAGGAAAATGTCCCGGCTGAATGCCGGTTCCTCTTAAATTACAGGCTCGCTATCGCTCGCCAGGATAAAATAAGACCCCTAAATGGCACGAATGGTCTTAAGTGACATAAATGGTGTGAAAGTTCTTAAAATCGCCAAACGAATGGGAAAAACAATGGGGCTAAACATGAGGGAGAAAGGAGTCTGAGATTTCCACTAGAGGGATTTTTGTCTTAAGTGTTGTGATAAAGTTTTAAACATGCTAAAAAGTAAGCCTACAGAGAGGCTCCAATTATATAAAAAAACAAATTTATCATCAAAGAGATTTCCATTTTAACCAATATTAGAGTTTGTTTGCAAGAATTCCATTAAGTAACTTTATTTCGATAGTTCTTAATTTTATAGTTATTCTTAGATGTGGAAATTAATCTGGTAAATTCCAAAATTTATTAAAGGAAACTTCGCTAAAAGGAAAAGTTGTCCCTCAATGGTTTGGTAGTATCCATCCATTATCACCAGTTTACAGTCAGATATGTAGCTTAATGTTGAAGCCTCAATCAATGACCAGCTATCTACCATTGCAGTAGTTATCGCTCAGGCCTTCTAAAACGCTTTCCAGAACATTTTAGGGAAGATTAGAGTTTTGGATAGAGGAATAAGAAGTTGAGAAATAGGAAATACAATAAAAGATAAGTGCTTGGGTTCAACCATGTGACTGACTGATGGCTAGAGTAAAGATAGAAACAGACTAATTAATAATAGATTGGAGGAATTTGAGACTTTGTAATGGAAGACTAATTGGAGGGTTAACTTGGAGGGTATTGGAGTGTGTAATAATAGGTGAAGAATAGATAGAAGTTAGAAATTTAGTTAGAATAAAATATTCTGGCGTAACTTTCTGATTAACCCCTTCTGTACAGAAACGAGTTTTCAATTATTTTTCTAGCTATATTTAGACTATTTTGTGCAGTTTAAAGGGTAGTAAAAAGAGTTACCAAAGATATTTCAGCGCCTCTTTAATGCTGGAGGACCTTTCTAAATTGCTTATCCCATTGGCTGCGGCTAGGTTTGGGCTATTTAGGGCATATTCAGGCACTCCTGAATGATAAATCAAGCATCTGCATTAAATGAAGTGTATTCTGCCGAAAACTAAGCGAGAATAGCTTCAAAAGGACACCGGAAGGGGCCCCGTACGTGGTCCGGTTCACCCGCAGTGGTGCCACTAAAACGCGGGAAACCCGCTATTATGCAACACCCGCTCGCTTGCCTACACTGTTGGGAGACTCAGAGACCCGTGCGAGACACAGTCAACCTCAGTGAGCCGCTCCGTGCTCAGAGGGTCTGAGGTGGGCCCCTCACGCTCTCGCCCACTGACACTATTTTTACAGGCTTTTAAAGCCTGGAAATTGCTGTAACTTGCCAGGACGTTCCAGAACGTCCCCCGCAGCAAAAGTGTTAAAATAGTCTAATAAAAGCCAAAATGAAGTTAAAGACTTTACTAGTACAGGAGTTAATAGGCTTCCCTTCTGCATACAGTCAAGCTTGTCTAAAAGCCGGAGTCACACGAGCAATGTTTATGAGCAATTGTGGTCTGGAAGTTTAAAAAATTAAACTTGGTCAGAATTCAGACGCCTAACATAATCTACCTTCAGTCTAGTTACCGATACCAGTGCAAAAAACTCAAAATAATAAGAGAAAAAAATTGCTCATGGAAAATTGACTGAAAAAGCACTCTTGTGACAGTCACAGCGGCTTATGTATTTATTAGTTTCACTCTCCCACCTTCCGCTACATACTCACTAGTCTCCCCTATTTTACCATTACACTTTAATTCACATTTGAGAGTTTCCCAAATGTTAATAGGGGTCACTGGCTTTTTTTTTTATCTTTTTCTCCTGTTCTCCCTTTCCCTGGCTTTCATCCATTCGTCCCATTTCAGCCAACTGTTTTAAGACTTATCCCCATCCAGGTGTCAATTTCTTCCTGGCGAGCGATAGCGAGGCGGCATTGTATGGAGAAATTCCAGCTTTGCCGGAAAAAAAATTCTATCGAAAAATTTAGATTTAGCTTTCTGTCAAAACAAAATATATATGCTGGCTCGCTACCGCTCGCCAAGAAAATATAGACACCTGGATGGGGGCAAAAGTCTTAATATAGTGGGCCGAATGGATAAAAGCCAAAGAGGAAAACAAAAAAGAGAGGCGAGAGTTTAATCTTCTCAAATCACCTCAAAATAAGTTTACCATCTACACTCTACAGTGTCTTTTCCAGTTCTGCCAAGGATTGAAAGATCATTAAAATCCTATCTTTCAGTTGAAGGCTAATGGAATTACCCAAGACCGCTTTATACTTCAGAAAAAAAAATAAAAAATAGCGATAGAGAAAAAAGTGAAAGATAGAGAAACAGAAATAGCGAGAGAAAGAGATAGCGAGAGAAAGAGATAGAGAGAGAAAGAGATAGAGAGAGAAAGATAGCGAGAGAAAGATAGCGAGAGAAAGATAGCGAGAGAAAGAGAGAGCGAGAGAAAGAGAGCGAGAGAAAGAGAGCGAGAGAAAGAGAGCGAGAGAAAGAGAGCGAGAGAGAGAGAAAGAGATAGCGAAATCCCGAAAGCAAAAAAAGTTTCATTGGGCAAAATATAACTATTGACAAGGTCAACTCTACTTACTGGGCGTTCCTTCACAGGTTGCTTGGCACTCTTGCATGGACAGTAAGTTGTTGCCGTTGCCCCCACAGCCAGTGTAGTGGAAGAAGTGACACTGTCCGGTGGCGGAGAAGTAGAAGTAGCGGGGGAGTGACTCATAACACTGTCCTGGAGACGCTGGCAACAGACATACGGACCCACCTGGCACTGGTATCCTTACTGTACCTAGAGATTGTTAAATATATCAAACTTCTAAATAGTTAAATACTAAGCTTATTTGGATAAAACATGTATGGTTAAAGCTGCACTAAACTTGCTAAAAATTGTCACCCCTAATTACAATCTTTCCAAATGGTACACAAGTCAGCAGTTTTTAGTCCTTCGAGTTATGGAAGGTTGAGGGGGATCAGGATTGCATGATAAATAACATTCAGGCAACATACATTTAAAGAACTTTAGACTTAAAGGACATTAATGAAACTAGTAGATTTCTCCAAAACTAACAGTAGGAACTTCAGCATACGCAGATTGTCGCGACCAACAATTCAGAATGATCCAGAGTTTTAGAGTTTAAATAGCTGTAAGCGACCAACAGACTATAGGATGCTTTCATCAGGCATCCCTTTCTACACCAATTAAATCTCTAAATTAGGTTCTATATAATCATGGGTTGTGGTTCCCCAAGCTGCCTGGCCGAACAGCCCCAAGTCCCCGAGCAAGGCCAAGGCCATAACCGAGCACCCCCACAGAACCCTCCCTGCCGACCACAATAAAGCCTGGTTGACCGAAGCCACTCCATGGCAGGGAGCCGAGGGTGCGGAAACGCCCGGGAAACCAAAGCCCCACCCAGGTCCCTGTGCCCCTCAGCAATTATGGAGAAAGTTGAGGGGCAAAGGAAAAATGTGACTCTTTGGCTTCCAATCTTTGTAGATCCACGGAATAGACTCAGTCGCTGGAGATCTAGAAAATATGTAAGTAAAAGGAACAGTCAGAGTAAGCTATGGGTGACATCGCTCAGTTCTCACTCGGATAGACCAGCCCATCACCATAATCATGGGTTGTGCAGATTATAATAGGTGCCTATATCCAATAACCAGAGACTTTGGTAGTTAAATGTTAAAGTGTCTTAGCCACCCTCTTCCAGACTATAATAGCCCCATTAAAACTATTAATCTACTTAGGTTTCAGTTATCAAATTACTTCCATTTATAGAAAATAACTGCATTCAACGGCTGGACTGTAGGATAGGCATAGGCATTTAAACATTCGGTATATTATTTGTTTGAGAGGCTACCCAGTGGTAGAAAGAGCCAGTGTCAACATTTAAAGGTCCCGAGGGTGGGAAAACCTCGCAGATTTGCTGTAGTGGCCACTTTTGTCATATTGGTAAAGAGAATTGGCGTCTTTCATAATCTACCAATTAAAGTTTTCCCAAATACAAATGCCAATATAAAAACACTGAACACGGTGAAAGATCGAATCCAGAACTATAGTTTCGCTAACTAGTTTCATGTAAAGCGATTATACACTAGCTTACCACTGGTGTTGCGAGTGCAGATGGCTCCACCCCGGACACATCGGCACCAGTTACAGTCATCCTGGAGCCACCACGACCCATCCTCACACACTGCCTCGCCCAACTCGGGGTAGTAGTCTGCACAATAAAGTAGGGTTAACAATTAAAGCAAAGAATCCGAAAACAAAAAATATTCACAAACATTCTCCATCCATTACCACTTTTCTTTGCAGTTCTTCAGTCATTGCTCTACCTTCCAACGCTTTTACTACACCATCTCAATCTAAGGAAGTCTTTCTTTAACTCCACGTCCCCTGGTTTCAGACCCTTATACCCTTTCCAAGCCCATTCTTTCAACATGTCCATACTGCTAGAATCTTGATGTGCTGGCTACAAATTGGCCTGCAAACGACTAGTATGGTTGGCCTGCAAACGACCGGTATGGTTGTTTACCCTTGGCAAATTAGATAAAGAGTTGGGTGGTAATTAAGTAAATGTATATGTTATGCATCATATAATTATACTGTACTACCTATAGTATAATCGCATGTAGGGTATCTATAATTTGTAGGGTAGATTACCCTGATGATTAAATGATCGAGGATGCGATGACGTCATCAGCTGATGACGTGAGTGGGGGCGTGTATGCGATGTGGGGAGGAGAAGGTAGTCGGAAAGCGGAGATCGTGGAGAGAGGTTGTGCTAGCGATAGTGGGGAGCGATTGTCCGGCGTGTTTCATGGAATGGTGGTTTAAGGCATGCCTAGCAGATGGTGTAAATAGTGAGTTGGATACGGTATGTGGTTAGATTGGTATTACATGGCGTTGCAGTTGTTTGGGCTGTGGTTTTTGTGTGTCGGCGTTTGTGCTTCTTGGTTACGATGGTGGTTTGTTGTTTCGCTGAGTAGCTGGTTCATCGTGGAGGGTTCAAAGTTCTTAAGGGCAAGCTACGCATCAGAAAGGTAATTATTGTAAACGTGTATAAAATACATATGAAGTATTTGGGAAGATATCACATATGCAGATTAGCTTAACTATATTTAACACATACCAGCATAGCATCCTTCTGTCCTCTGGCTGATATGTGTTCCTGCCGTCCCACTCCTAGGCAAGTCTTTCATTCCTCAATCTGCAAGAGTCTCTCCTACTCAAGCAGCTCTTCTCAAATCACATTAAACTTTCTGCTCTTGTGCCTTCGAAGCCTAGGTCTCTGCCCCATACACCACTGTTGGTACAACTATCCCTAGATACATTGTGTCCCCGTGTCCCTGCTCATCACTCCTAGACATGTAAAACACTTGTTCCAAGATTTCCCCATCCAGCTGTGCATTTAGATTTACCCTACGAGCATCTATTGGATACCATCACTTTACTTTCATTGACATTCACCCTCTGCTTCTTCTCACAGAACACTAAACTCTTACTACTCACTGCAGCTTCTGACTGCCACCATCTATGTGGCATCAGCAAACAACAGATTAAACTCAATCACTACCATGCTTTCCTACTAAACCCTACTAAACCCTATAAGGTCCTGATGTGGCGGCGTCTATGCCGTGGGGCCACCTCCCGAGGCTGCCAACCGCGGATGGATGCCGACCCTCCACGGCCGAAGACAAAATAAACGACCAGTGGAGGAAACCCGGATGCCGGGAGCAGTTTCGGGAGCCAAACCGTCACAACCATCCCCTGCCCCCTCCCTGGGGGCACGGGTCCTTGGAGCGGCTTCGGTCGCGCCGGGAATTTCCACACCTCTCACACCACACACACACATTACAGTTTTTCCTACACAGAGAAATGACTCTCTGGCTGTCATTTCACGAAGACTTCTTCTAGCCGGAGAAATTGAGAGCAACCCAGGACCCACTTACACATACACATGTCCAACTTGCTCAAAACCCATCACTTCGAGTCGCCATACTAAGGGTTCAGTTCTCTGCAATTCATGCAGGAACTGGACCCACTTCACCTGCACAACACTTTCCTCCAAGAAACACTACACAAATACCTGGACCTGTTCCTCATGCCCCTCCCTCTCCCAGTCAAATCCCTTACCTAAAACCCATCCACCTCTTCCCCAACCCACCTAACCTTCCCAGATCATCCACCCCCCCCCCCCCCCCCTAAAACCCGTCCACCTCTCTTCCCTAACCCACCTAACCTTCCCATACCATCCACATCCTCAACTCATCACACCACACCCCATCCTAATCCATTCAAACTCCCATCTCCTGCTCCCCAATCCCCACCCCCACCTCACCCATTCAAACCTCCAGCCCCTCCCTTAACCCCCCCCCCCCCCCCCCCCCCCCCCCCCCCTCGTGCAGCAGCACCCAGCATACATCGTGCACATAACATTAGAATTCTTCAACTGAACATAGATGGCATCAACACAAAGAAACCCGAACTCTCACACTTAATCAAACAACACCACATACACATTGCCATCTTACAAGAAACAAAAACAACACAAAAAACACCCACATTTCATAATTTCACCACCATCAGACAAGACTGGGCTGTCGGCGGGGGCGGTGGACTTATCACCCTGGTACACAAAGAAATATCATGCATAGTAACCAGTGTACAAACCAAATCCCTCTTCCCCCCAAATGATAACAAAACAGAAATACAGTCAATTAAAATACGCACTGGCAACAACTCCAACATAACCATCATAAACACATACATCCCTCCCAAAACATCCCCTACAGTACCAAATGAATACAGACCACACTTACAACACATCACAATCACCCCCCACATCATCCTGGGTGGTGACTTCAACGCCAAGACGTCGGCCTGGTTTATCGACAACCCCGACACAGACAGAGGGCTGGTACTACAAAACCAAACTGATAACCTAATCATCCTTAACGACGTCCATCAACATACCCATATTCCTCACCAAGCCCTCTATAACCCATCATCTCCAGACATCACCTTTTGCTCCCCAGAACTCGCCCCCACAATATCCTGGAGGGTGGTCAGAACCTGAAGCTCTGACCACCTCCCAATCATTATCACCACCAAAACCAGACTCACCCCAGCTAGCCACAAACACACATACACCAATTATAAAAGAGCTAACTGGGAAGCATTCACAAATGAGACAGAATACTTCACAACTCTAAACAGTACACCCATCACAAACAACAATGCTGTACACATACTCAATAAAACTATCCAAAACGCTGACAAGAAACACATTCCAAGAGGTAACAGAAAAAGCCAACTCCACACCAGAAATTCAAAACCTCATCACCCAACGAGACATACTGAAACCCTCCCCAGCACCCCACACACAAGACATCACACAACAAATTCAAGCACTCAACACCCAAACAAACAAGAAAATATAAGAACAACAAATACTAAATTGGAATAACTTCCTACAAACACTTTATCACAAAACAAACTCCAAAAAACTCTACAAAACACTAAACAGCATCACACTTTCCAACAGCAACACAACACAACCACATGCTGCAATCACAACAGACTTTACTCCTTCATGTAAACAACAAGCAAATACTAATCAATCACTTCACATGTCAGCCACCTAAACCCTCACAAAGACGACCGACGTGTCATCCGACGTAAGAGACAATTCACACAGACCCTGACTATACACCCTTCACCAGACAAAGCATAACAATCTCAAGCACCCTCCCACCTGTGGCCTAGACAACATAAACCTCAGACACCTGGGACCACAAGGCATACAAGCACTCACTAACATATCAAACTACAGCTATTCACACTACACAATTACCAGACATTTGGAAGCATGGCATCATCATCACATTCCCCAAACCCAACAAACACCCCACGCTACCCTCCTCGCACCGCCCCATCACACTCCTTTGCTCTCCCTCCAAAGTCATGGAACGCCTAGTATTACAACTAATTACACCTGACCTACCCCTAGCTCCAACACATGGCTTTAGGCCACCGCACTCTACAAACGCTCTTCTCACAGACCTTACACAAAGAGCTTTCGACAGCATCAACTCAGCTACACCACCACACAGATCACTATTAGCCACACTCGACATTAGTAAAGCCTTCGATGCCATCCCCCACCACAACCTAACAAACAAAATCTACAACACAAACATGCACAACACAAAAAGGTGGCTGGCCAACTTCCTAGCAGGCAGATGTGCACAGGTATCTTTTGCCGGTCAGTCATCTAAAATCAGAAACTTTCCAAACGGAGTCCCACAAGGATCCGTCCTATCGCCCGCACTCTTCAATCTGTACATGCACGATATAACTACACCCAATACGCCCCAAATAAACTTAGCCTCCTATGCAGATGACATAACTCTCACATGCACACACCATGACCCAAAAAGAGCAACAGATCTCCTTCAACCCTATCTCAACACACTACATGGCTGGTGCACTACAAACAGACTTAATCTAGCCCCAGCCAAATCCACCGCAACCCTGCTCACAAGTTAGAGAGGAGAACACAAATACATCCCTCAACTCACCATAAACAACACACCCCTAACACATACACCCAAAATCCTAGGAGTAACATATGATACTCATATGACATTCAAACAGCACACCACAAACATTAAAAAGAAACGGACACCCAGACTTAACGCCCTCAAGTCACTTGCTCACACAAAATTTGGACACAAAGAAACTACCACCACAGTATATAAACAATACATAAGATCAGTGATGGAATACGCAAGCCCAGCCTGGGCTTCTAACCTAGCTGAAACACATAAGACCTTACAGACTATTCAAAACAAAGCCCTGAAGATCATTACAGGCTGCACAGCTACTGCACCCACAGATCACCTACATCAAGAAACTAAAATCCTCAAAGTCAAAGACCATCTGGACAAGAGAGGCACTCAATTCCTGGCAGCAGCCTCCACTAAGCTACATGGCAACACATCCACCAAGAAATATCAAAACACCCAGCACACGGTATCACACACAATTATTGTCCTCTCTCCCTCCCTGCCCACCCCGTACCAACTTCCAGAAGCACATCCATACTCACATCTCTCACCGATTCATCCACTCCCTCACACAACACGCATCTGCATGCACGACCTCCCGAAATCCATCCTTCCGAATCCTCCCTTCCTCGCGAGGACAGAGTCCACCTGGCCAGGCTGAGATGCAAATACCATCCAGCTCTCCTGAGCTATCAGAAGAGACTGGATGACTCGGTTGTCGACGCCTGCCCGGGATATAACACAGCACCCCATACTATTAAACACATCATAGAAGACTGCATTTCACACAACCACTTACGCCAACACAATCTACACTCAATGAGAGCTCTGTGGGAAAGCCCGATCGTGGCCATGGCCTTCCTCAGGGACTCGGGGCTGTTCGGCCAGGCAGCTTAGGGAACAACAACAACTAAACCCTATGCTCTACTCTTAATTCAATTTTTTTAACTCTCCAAATCATCCATATATATACAAAAACCATGAAGACATTCCACAACCCTGTCTCAGACCTTTTACCTAAAATCATTCACTCAACTCTGTATTCAAGATATCTTCAACCAAGCACTAACCTTTACACAAGTACCTGCTCTCAACCATGACAAAGTCAATACAAACTTTGTTCCCCAACTGCCTGGTATAAATACTAAATTCACTGTAGCTACAGTAACTTTAATGCTAGCGATTCAAGAGTTTAACCCCTTCTGTACCGGCGAAGTTTTTACATTAATTCTAGCTATTTAAAACTGAAATCATCTAATAGCCAGAATAAAGTTAAAGGGCGGCATCGGTACTGAAAGGGTTAATAAGCAATATTAATCTACAATATTTAATAAATCTGACTAAATACTTAAAAATCTTCCATTATAGTGAAGTTTAGAGCATCAATTTAGGAAGTGAAGTCTAGGATCTCACCCGGAAGACATCCCTTCGTAGTACAACTGGCCAGTGTGCCTTGGTAGTTGCAGGTGCACCAGTTACACTCATCCACCGGCTTCCAGGGCTGCATACACCACTGCTAGGGAGAGTAGTCATAACCCAACCATCTGGAATTACAAGGACAAATATTGTAACCGCTTTATGTATGTGGATGTATATATATATATTATATACACACTGGTATTAACTTTTTAGAGCAAGAGGTTGGGGGGGGGGGGGGGGGGGGGGGTGATTAGAGACCGCCCGAACAAGGACAAACAAAATATCACACATTATGCTTTAAACTTTTTGTTTAGCAAAGAGTAAGAATTAATTGGAAGGACTAAGAGGTAAACTAAGAGATGGAAGGATAGAGTGAAGTACTGTATATGTGTGAAAGCGGTGCTGGATGGGAGGAAAGTGAGTCAACTGCCTGGGGACAGGTGCAGTGGGAACATTCGTTCGTGGCCACCCTTGCGTGGATCACAGAGTCAGGCAATGGATAGTTTTGCTGTACAATCCGATTTACAGTCTAGGGCTTTCCAGTTTTAATTCACAAACATTAATTCTTAAATTAACAAGGGCTAAATTTCTAAAAGCAACTATTAGGTGTACAATATACTAATAGGTAATATAGATTAGCTTTGCATTTGGCAATTTAAACAAATGATTATTTTATATACTTTTGTATAGTTTAATTCTATTGTCACCAGGAGTTATTTTATTCAGAAACACTATAGGTTAAACTAAATTCTAACTCTTAAATACTGCCAAAGAACGAGACTATTGCATACTTCGCGGTTAAGTTTCATAGACTAACTCTCCAGCAGTTTGGTAAAGCAGAATTGCGCTCGGTTAAGTTAATTTTCGGCAACTTTTGGCCAAAGATGAAGTCTACATCCAGGACTACATTTAGCAAATTCTCTAACTTATAACTTTCCCGAAATAAACGTTCACTGCAGTAATTTCGTAGTGATTTGCAGGTACTTTGAACATTTTGCAATTTAATACCTTTCAGATTAATATAAAGTTTGATTTTTGTTTCTGAAAATAGTTTCTTTGATGGATCAGAAACTTCTGGTTAATTTAATTAATTAAAGAAACTTAATTTCTTCCAGACCCAAACTTTTATTAGGAATCTTTTCCACATAGCGATTTTTGGTTTGTAAGTTTTAATTTTAATCTAGTATGCAGTAGTATAAATATATCTTATGTACTTTACCTTCTACCGAGGCGATGGTTCTCTTGGGGATATAAATTATTATAATAATGATTATGATCCACTCCCTCTTTTCTTCCTCACTGGCTCTAGACTGGTCCAACATGCACAGGTCGAAGGCACAAGTCTCTGTGGGGGGAGGGGGTCAAACGTTAACATTTAATATTTTATAGATTACACCAATAAGAAATATAGTCTATTCTAAATTATATAAGTGCAATACAAAAATATGCTTTAAAATAAATGTATAAAAGATATATTCCAACAGAGTATGCCAAAGTCTATATTATTACCAATACCGGCCGAAGGACGGTTCCTACTAAATTACAAGCTCTATATCGCTCGCTAGGAAACTCTAGACACCTAAATGGCACAAAAGCTCCAAAACATGAACAATTTGGCGAAATGTTAAAATCGCCAAACTTCTTAAAATCTCAAAACTAATTGGGCTTAACTTTTAAAGAGCTTCGAGAGAAAAAAAAATCCCAGAAGTGAAAATCTCTTTAAACCATGAACATACAGTTTATAGACTGAGTAAGGAAGAGTACTTTACACATTCCAGGTTTAGGAAAACTCTGAAGGGAGGTTGCAGGGATCTTGCAGAATGGAGTGTGGCCGGTTAACCCTCACGTTCTTGACTCAATGTTGAGCCTATTAGGGATACTTTAAAGCCTTTGTTACCATCAGGGGTATTTAGAAACTTTTAGTTTAGTTACTTCAACCTCTGCAGTCGTCTTTGAGTTAGCTGTGGGCAGAAAATTAATTTTGGAGAGTTAATTATATGAGCGAGAGAATTCTATTATTTCTAATCTGGCAACCTCCGAGTCATTAAAACGTTAAAGGGTTAATTATAAATAGCCAGTGTACAGTCGGTAGTAAGTATATTTTGATCAACAATTGGTATCTGCAAAATCTAAACTTTACTTTCATAGTTTGAGAGATTGACACTTATTCTTACAGGTACACACTGTACTATTAACCATTGGACACATTAATAACAGCACAGAGCAAGCGAAACTTAACGACAGCTAGGACACTACTTTGTGACTACAGCAGAATGTTTTGAACTTTAATTTTATGTAAAGAATACAAATTTCCTACAATATAATATGATAATCCCTAACAATGTGGTTAGCAAGAGTGATTTCCCGACCAATAACAGGATGGAGGGCACGGCGACAGGTGGTCAGGTAACGCTGCCAATCTTCTTTACTGGCGTAAGACTGGGACTGGAACAACATGTTATAGCCAAGATTAAACATTATCCCTAAACTAAGTTACTTATACAGGTAGTCCGGTAACGCTGCCAATCTTCTTTACTGGCATAACACTGAGACTGGAACATGTTATAGCCAAGATTAAACATTATCCCTAAACTAAGGTACTTATACATTAAGGAACACTATTCTTAACCTTAATCTTCCATTATAAACTCCAATGCACTTTTAGATTAATGAAAGCATATGGTCTTCCCGGGATTCAAACTCTAGACACCACATCCAGAACGTGCATCTAAGCCATTACACCACAAACAGTTATACCTAAACTAAATATGGTTCCTATAATTATACACTACTTAACCCTCTCAGACATGACGCGATTTTGAGCCAATTAGGGATACTTTAAAACCTTAGTTACCATCAGGGGTATTTAGAAACTTTTAGTTTAATTACTTCAACCTCTGCAGTTGTCTTTGAGTTAGCTGTGGGCAGAAAACTAATTTTAGAGAGGTAATTATAAGAGTGAGAGAACTATTTTTATTACTAATATGGCAACCTCTGCGTCATAAGAGTCTGAAAGGGTTAATAACTCATAACCAAGATAATTACAGACATACCCTAACTAAATAGTTTTATATACAGTACCACATATTGAAGATTAGCACAAAGAACAATAAAGTCTTACTAAAGACTTGGGCGGGTGCCCAACCCCGAAACGGGCGGGTGCCCAACCCCGAAAGGGCGGGTGCCCAACCCCGAAAAGGGTTGAAATAGGGGAGCTATCCCCCCGCCAAAGGCGGCTTTCTAGGACCTTTCCTAGCTGATGCCGAGAGGATTGGGTTCTAGTCATGTGGTGATTGGCTAGTCTATCAGAGTGAGAACTGAGCGATCTCTGCCATACCCATAGCTTACTCTGACTGTTCCTTTTACTTATATACTTTCTAGATCTCAAGTGACTGAGTCTCTTGCGTGGATTGACCTCCTAATCTACCAAGATTGGAAGCCAAAGCGTCACGGCTTTCCTTTGCCCCTCAACTTTCTCTTTATAATTGCCGAGGGGCACAGGGCCCTGGGTGGAGCTTTGGTTTCCCGGGCGTTTCCGCACCCTCCTCAGCTCCCCGCCATGGAGTGGCTAAGGTCACCCAGGCTTTATTGTGGTAGGCAGGGAGGGTTCTGTGGGGGCGCTCGGTTACGGCCTTGGCCTTGCTCGGGGCCTTGGGGCTGTTCGGCCAGGCAGCTTGGGGAAAAACAACAACTAAACTTGTCAAACTAAAGCAAAGTCAATTATTTATAGTAATTATTATAGTTAGGATTAAACTAGGGAATAGTTCAAATTTGTCTTTGGAAGAGATTTAAGGGGGGTGACCTGCTTTTTGATATTTCTGTCCTTTTCTCTTTCTGACTTTTATCTATTCGGCCAACTATTTTGAGACTTATACCCATCTAAGTGTCAATTTCTTCCTGGCGAGCGATAGCGAGCCAGCATTATATGAAGAAATTCGGCTTCGCCGGAAAAAAAATTCTATCGAAAAATTTACAAATTTAGCCTGCTGTCTAACAAAAAATAAAAAATATGCTGGCTCCCTACCGCTCACCAGTAAGAAATTGACACCTGGATGGGGATAAAAGTCTTCAAGCATTAGGCTGAATGGGGCCAAATGGATACAAGCCAGAGAGACATAGAAAAGGACAGACCAAAACATGTCACTCCCTTTAATGGCCATGACAATGCCACCCAATGTTAATTTACTTATATTCCTGCTCATATTCAATAAGTTCTTCAAAACAACATTGCTACGGTTTGCCACCCTGCCTACAAACACTGCATACATGGCAATGAATACATGACCAATAGTGTTATTATACTAATGCCTTTAAAGAGTTTTCCACTTGAGGTTTTTTCTAGAAGCTTTTCTCCCTAGTGTTTAGCCCCATTGCTTTTCTAATGTTAAGAAGTTCGCCCCCATTATTTTGATGATTTTAAGAACTTTCAACCCATTTCTGTCAATTTTTGAACTTTCGTGCAAATTAAGAGTCTTATTTTATCCTGGCGAGCGAAAGCGAGCCTGTAATTTAAGAGGAACCGGCTTTGAGCCGGGACATTTTTCTACTGAAAAATTTATAAATTTAACTTGAAAGGGGCTCAAGGGGGTGTAATCTTAAACTTCATGGATATCTAGAGACCAAAGTAAAAACCTCCCCTTAAGCAAAGAGGGTAGTAAAGTAATGGAAGATAATCAAGGACTAAATCCTTCAACACCAGGAATCCTTTTTACCTTTGATTCTGGCTAAAATTAAATTGCTCAGTTTAAGAATGACCTAAAGTTACTAAGCTTTATAGAGATGGTATTTACCCAATTGAGTTTCAGAAGTTTATATAAACTCCAGAAAAGTCTAAAAGTAACAAAGATTATTACGTAATAGTGGTGAAGGGGTTAAGGAGCAAGGGATTTACACATTTCCTTTTCAGTAACTATTCACAAGACTAAGAAGGGATGGACAAGACACAAAGGTCCCAATGAACAAGACTAGTTATCAAATTTACCCTACATTTTTGTTTTCCTATGTGGAAGAGACAAAAGGGAAAACTGCCTGTAACTAGTGCCTCCCCCAGAGTTGAAACTGACTGGGCCAAAATAAAGAAAAGTTAAAGCCAAAATGTCTGGCTGCCTGGCCGAACAGGCCAGAGTTCCTAAGGAAGGCCACGTCCGAGACCGGGCTTTCATACATAGCTCCATCTATATCTATTTACTCAGGCCCATTCCCCACTTTTCCAATTTCGTTTTTTGTGTGTGTATTTTTTGTTTTTAATTTTTTTGGGGGGAAGAGACTCTTAGAGAGAAAGAACAGGGAAAACAACACACGAACACACACACCACAAATTCACACACCAAGGAATGCATATAGTGTTTTGGCCGTAAGTGGTGGTAGAGTGTTATACAGATAATGCAGTCTTCCATAAATAGTTTGATAGTGTGCAGTGTGGTAAAGCCCGGACAGGTATCCTGGACTGAGTCACAGCCTCTTCTGATAACTCTGAAGGCCTGGATGGTGCCCAAATTTCAGCCTAGAAATACCAAGGCCAGACTAAATGTTCAAGGTAGTTTCCATCCCCAGCAAACTATTGTAATTTAACAAGTGCCACCAGAATTCTAGTATTTCAGCCTTAATTCAGACATCAAAAACACTAAATTCAGATAAATTAAATATTTTCTAAAGTTTGAAATTCCAAACCATCTGAAAGTTAGTTTTAATGAAAATGCCAAGAGATTCAGGCAAATACAGATTTTCTTTAGGCATTCTCAAAAGTTTAGATCATAAAAGTTATATACCAACAAAACAAATTTGTCTAGGTGTAGAAAAGAAAGATTGTGTGTAACAAACTAAAATGGTGGCTATTGCTTTACTGCTTTTGAAAGATCCTATTAAATTAATTTATTATTTAAGCATTTCGATCTTACCGTAGTTTCAGCTGGACAATACGTACATTCCTGTTCACAAACTCTGCTGCTCTGATCTGCAGTCTGGAAAATTTCAGTAAATAAGCAAATACATTCAGTTAAAACAATTCAGGTACACTGAAATTAGTTTTATATTTTACGAAGAAATGTCAAAGCAAACCTTTAAGCTGTACAAACAGTTTATCAGCCAATTTATAGATTTTTCGAATTCTGCCGAAGCATTTCTTTTAATTTATTCTAATTCCAGAACACTTTCCTGTAAATGCAAATTATACACACATATATATATATATATATATATATATATATATATATAACATTTTATGACCGTGCTCCATACATACGTGCAGTTTCAGTTGTCCCAATTTAATTAATTTCATAAAAATTGCCTAGTTTAAGATTTAGTTAGTTTTAAAATTTAATGGACAAAGCATATTTTAATAATAAGTTTATTTAGAGCCGACAGCCAAGGAGGCTGAAATTACACAATTTCTTAACTTAAATTACCCTTAGTAGTCAACAGATTGGACTGGCTGCCACAAGGGCGCCAACATACCCCGAGAAGGGGTAAGATGTGCAAAGGGAACTAGGTGGAACCAAGAGGTGGCGCATCCACACCTAACTTCCACAGCCCCAGAAAGTTAGACAAACTTAACCGGCAGGTAGCTGGGATCGAACCTGGGTACCAGAGTAAAGTGATCCGACCATGGTGACTTTGTACGCTGTGTGCATATATGCAGGATGGGGGTGGGGAAATAAAAGGGTGGGTGCCGGATGTTTCAGGGATTTCCCGCAGTTATGATATTATCAAGCATGATACTCTGCGGACAATCCATTATGGGCGATAAAATAGACAGCTACAGACCCGGACCCAAAATAAATATCAACCGGATTCTTCACCTACCAGGGGGGGGGGGGGGGGGGAAGGAAGTTGCTTTGAAATAATTATTAACCCTTTGAGTACCAGCGACACGCGTTATATTGTATTCTAGCTATATTTGGTAGATCTTATGCAGCTTAGGAAGGACCGTTGGTAGTTAAACAGGTTGGTAGATAGTTTGAAGCCTTATTATTGCTAGAGATAATTCCTAAGCTGAATAAACTCTTCTATAGTAGTTAGAATATGATTAAAGGGACGTCCCTTGTACTGTAGGGGTTAATCATACTAACTTATGATAAAAGACTAACCTTCCAAGATTCAGGGAAAGCCATGGGCCAGTATGTGAGTGGTGTGACCTGACCTCCCCGGCTGGTGAGGTCATCTGCAGGGTAGAAGTTGAAGTGACCACACAGACCATCCAGGTTATTGGACAAGGTAGGGAAGGCCCACACCTCAACAGCGTGGAGACACCAAGATACCTGGCGGGGAAAATCCATGATAAAAACACTATTTAAAATTTATCATTGTGCTTCGAATTTATTACAGCAATAATCTCATAGCTATATATATACATCAATCCGGTTACTCTAGATTAGTTCTACTTAGTAGAGAAACAAATTCTAGTTTTAAAACTCCTATGGAACCCAAGGACAATTTAGTCAACACTGCATTATATTAGATAATTTTACTAGCGAGCATTCGCTTAAGACTTTTCAACACTTACAATTTTAGTCTCGCTCCACAATGTGGAGCAATCTTCTATCTATTGCCTGACTCCGTGATTCCCGAAGGGGTGGCCAATCATACTTAGGTGTAACAAAAGTTCCCAGTTCTAATAAACTCTCCAAACCTTACAGCATACTTTGAAATAAGGAAATCGTCGGGAACCATCATTTACTAAATTTAAAGTCTGACTAATATAAATTTAAATTTTCCAAAATACAGGTTTCCCCTTAAATCAGTTTAATTATTATGTAAATAAACTGCGTTGAAAGAAGTTTTCCTGGCCAAGTCCAAGGTTATCAGCCAAAATATCCAGCCTCCAAGTTTTGAGTTTAAAATTAGTTTTAATAAAATAAGTGAAAAGCTATCAAAGTTACTCAAGTAACACTCCGTTCTTAACATTAATCATCAATTACAAACTACAATGCACTTAATATAACTAATGAAAGTATATGGCCCTACCGGGATTCGAACTCTGGACACCAAACTCCGATCATAAGCTAAACCATTACTTACCATGATCTGTGAAGCTCCCAGAACCATTAGACACCCTTGTTGTCTGAACACCAACAAGGGGTGGTTGGTGGCAGTGTTTGGGAAGTTGACAGGATGGACGCCTTGCGCTGGGACAGTGAACACCTCTCCGTTCAGACATCTTCAGGGACAAATGTATAGTAGTTATAGTTTAAACCGATCATAGCATTTTTGTTTATATCCAAAACATTTGTTATGGCATAACTTACATCTGGTATAGCTTCAGCGTTGCTGAATCCATCTTTCTAGAAATATATATAGTTAGAAATACTGTAACTTTCCGCATAATTTACCTCTGCTAATAACTATTTATTATTCTAATTTACAGTCCCGGTCATCAACTCTTTTACAGAGATGCCAGTCACCAGACTTTCACCAAAATCCGCTTATGTGTCCTCAGAGAGGCAAGAGAGTGCAGGCAGCGCGGGAACTTAGTTCAGTTGCCCACCATGGCTGGGCTACATCTACTGACCACATTAATGCAGCGTTGTTAGAGTGGCTTTGTTAAGAGTGTTATTAGTCTACAAGTCTTCGAGGCGTCTCTCGACTGAGTGAGAGCATGTGAAACACGCTAGGACTTACTACCTCACCCACTGAATGTCCACCTTGGCTGGGATTGAACCCAGGTCAAGCAGATTCACTCGAGCGTGCTAGCCACTCTACCGCCGCGACTCTTGTCACAACTTCATATATGGCTGGTAGCACACTTCCCACAAGTATAAAACTACGGGGATAAGAGCTCTGGAGAAAAACTACTTATACTGTATATAATTATTACATAATTTAGTCAAACTTTAGAATGGCTTCTCACTAGTTTAACCATTGAATCCCATGAAACCTCTGCTACAAGATAGTCTATCATCCAAGGCCAGAAGATAAGAGCATTCACACATTGAAGAGATTCTGAATATTTGCATAGAGCAGATGACAGGGTAACATTGTAATCTTAGAACTGGGCCCAAAACAGATTCCGGTAGATTGGAAACTAAAAAAAAGTCTGCCTGCCTAACACGCATAAGAGGTATCCTCACCAGGATTCGAACCCACTCACTCCATGTATATTTGGTAGAGTCGGGCACCGTAACCACTCTGCCATGAGCGGATATAAGGAAAGCAACCTTAGTTCTTATTTGACGAAAAAAGGTTTTTAGTCTCGTGGAAGACTATGCCTTCGAACACGTGGAGAGTTTATTTGACTTCGACCATGACTATTTTTACGCTTCCCCCCTCGCCAACTCTGTTAAGTGATTAGATTTTTAATAGTCTTGGTACTATTATGGAACCTCTGAAAATGACTAATATCAATTATGTACGATTAAGCAAGACAGGTTGGGTAAGGCATCCTCACCAGGATTCGAACCCACTCACTCCAGGTATATTGGGTAGAGTCGGGCACCGTAACCACTCTGCCATGAGCGGATATAAGGAAAGCAACTTTAGTTCTTTTTTGAGGAACCAGGTTTTTAGTCTCTTGGAGGACTATGCCTTCGAACAAGTGGAGTTAGACTTCGACCAGGACTATTTTTGAGCTCCCCCCCCCCCCCCCCGCTAACTCTGTTAAGTGTCTTACATAATTGATATTAGTCATTTTCAGAGGTTCAATAATAGTACCAGGACGATTAAAAATCTGATATCACTTAACCGAGTTGGCGGGGGGTTAAGCTTAAAAATACTCATGGTCGAAGTGTAATAAACTCACCAGTGTTCGAAGGCATAGTCCTCCAAGAGACTAAAAACCTGGTTCCTCAAATAAGAACTAAAGTTGCTTTCCTTATATCCACTCCTGGCAGAGTGGTTACGGTGCCCGACTACCAAATATACCTGGAGTGAGTGGGTTCGAATTCTGGTGAGGATACCTCTTACCCAACCTGTCTTACTTAATCGTACATAATTGATACGCGTAATAATCTACCTCTACCTCCTAGGCAAGATTTCATAAGACAAGGAATAGTCTCAAAGAGTGATACTACAGATCACTGGAACTGAGCAAAGCAGTGTTATTTTTTATTTTTTAGAGAGTCCGGTACAAGGAGAGATAGAAGGGCAGGAAGACCCCCATTGAGATGGCGAGACTGTAAGAAAGGCTTTGGATGATAGAGGAATGACTATAGATCAGGCAGGGGAAGTGGTGGTGGACAGGAGTGAATGGAGAATGCTTGTGAATAGTTGAGTGAACACTTGGTCATTTGGAGTAAGGGGTCGGGCGCAAGTTGGACTAGATAATAGTCCATCAGGTGCCTGGCCCGGGGAGACTATTAATATGAAGGGTGTGCCTGGAAGTGTGGTGGGAGGGCTTGTGGCTTTGGCTCCGCTGCATGTCTGCCTGCCGAGATCGGAACCTCTCCGGGTGGTCAGGGGCCGGGGGAGTGTTGGAGCGACCTTGGTAACCCTGGTCTCTGAGTCTTCTCCTGGGTGACCTGGATGTGTGAGAGTGTGTTTTTTATCTGAGTTTATTTTATGTTGTTTTTGTGTTTTCCCTGTTCTTGCTCTGTCTTGAGTCGGCTACCCCCAAAATGGGGATTGGGCCTGAGCATATAGATATAGATTTTAGTTCTATTCAGATTTAGATAAAATTCCTCCAAACTTTCGAATAGATCTAGATTACCTGAAACTGTTGCGGTCCAAGTGTGACCAGTGTTTGGGTTCTCCATGAAAGTGGCGGTGTGGACACAAGAGGCGGAACTGAAGCACTGCTTGAACTGGCTGTAAACTGCGGTCTCCGGGTACTGTAAACAAAGAAAGAAAAAAACAAATACATTAAACTCTACAAAATAGAACAACTCTTCAACTTTCCCTTCATAATTGCCGAGGGACACATGGCCTTTGTTGAGAGCTTCAGTTTCCCGAGTGTTTCCGCACCCTCCTCAGCTCCCCGCCTTATGAGTGGCTTCAGTCACCTGGGCTTTATTAGTGGTAAGCAGAGAGGTTTGTGGGGGCGCTCAGTTATGGCCTTTGTCTTGCTCGGGACCTTCGGGCTGTTCGGCCAGACAGCCAGTGGAACAGCAACAACAAAATAGAACATTTATTAAATTAACCCTTTAATGACCCCGGGGTTGCCGTTTAGTATTCCGAAATAGAATGCTCTTAATATCATAATTACCTCTAAAATTAGTTTTCAGCCCACAACTTTCAAAGACAACTGCAGAGGTTTAAGCAAATAAACTATAGAATGGTTTCTAAACTTTCCTGATGGTCACAAGTTTTAAAGTATCCCTGAAAGGGAGCAACCGAGTTCTGGTGCGCGAAAGGGTTATAACTTATTTAAAGCATGAAAAATAATTTCTAAGAATAGCGATACTAGAAACACTAAACTATCTGTATGTGGACGTTTATAGCCACTTTAACCCTTTGAGTACCAGCGACGTGTTTAAGATTTATGCTAGCTATATTTAGACTATTATGCAGCTTGAGAAGGATCTGTGGTAGTTAAAAGGGTTGGTTGAGATAGTTTGAAGTCTTATTATTGTCAGAGGTCAATCCTAAGCTGAATAACATTTGCTAATAGACGCCAGAATATGATTAAAAGGACGTCCCTGGTACTGAATGGGATAAAGTTAAAATTATTAAAACTCACTTTAACTTTACTACTAGAAATCTCAAAAAGTTCAGTAACTTTTCAATAATTTACATATATTTAGTGAAAACTGATAACTTCGGTCCTCCAAGCTAGCAATGCTCATTTAAGGGGGGTGACTTGCTTTTGTGTTATTTCTGTCCTTTTCTCGCTTTCTCTGGCTTTTATCCATTCGGCCCCATTCAGCCAACTATTTTAAGAAGTTTATCCCCATCTAAGTGTCTATTTCTTCCTGGTGAGCGATAGCGAGCCAGCATTATGAAGAAATCCGGCTTTGCCTGATAAATTTTGCCTGCTGTCTAACAAAATTTAAAAATATGCTGGCTCGCTACTGCTCACCAGTAAAAAATTGACACTTGGATGGGGATAAGTCTTAAAACAGTAGGCTGAATGGGGCCAAATGGATAAAAGCCAGAGAAAGATAGAAAAGGACAGAACAAAAACAAGTCCTCCCCTTAAGTGGACAGAAGATATTTTGTTTGTGTAAACCCTCCTCCCGGGGGTTTGGGGGCGATCAAACCCAGCTCTTCTAGTGTGAGGCAAGCGCGCTACCAATACACCAAGAGTAGCTGCTTCCTACATATATATAACTATATTAGTCATGGTGGCTGAACAGTTTCTAGTTTACCTCTAAACAAATCTTTCAGTTAATCTCTTAAATTTCCAAAGCCTTCTAAAAAAAAACTAACGTCTCTGCCATAAGCAACTTTCTTACACCATAAATTGCTAAAACCTACAGACTCTTAATACTCAATCTTTTAATTTATCCACCGCGGAATGCCTCTAGTTAACTATTTTTACTTTAAATCTCAGCAACCTGCCATTTGGTCAATGAAGCATGGTCATTTCTCAACTCTGAACAATATTGTACACAAGTTACACATTACGAATAGCGTACTATTATAATGGTAAATTACTCTTGACTGGGCAGGCTAGTTAGTTAAAATATGACTTCAGAGGTTATCAACCCTATTGGATTATGAAGCCAGCACAGTCAAAATAGGCCTATTATAATTACGAAACTTTGAGCCACTTTTCGAAAACTAGTCCCTTCCTGGGCAGGCCAACATAATGCAGCTTTATATTTTCCTTCACCGAACCAAAGTTTATACCAACAGAACTTCTTTAGGTAATTAATTTACCAGTGTATGATCAGTCTGGGCGAGGGAGTAGTTGCAGTGACCGTGGTAGTCATAGTGGTGGCCGTCAAAGGTCGTGAAGTGAGGGTCGTCATGCACCAGGCAGTGGGAACCTGAAATAAATATTCTTCAGTAGAGGAACACTTCATTACTATAGTTTTATTTCGGCTGATGGTTAACCGAATCCAATTTCACTACAACCAACTGATAAATATGAAACTAAAACTTCATATTAGTAGCAAGTTTTTATAATTAACAAATTTCGCTAAAAGACTTATCATAATAGCAGAGTTATCAAGCTGAAAACCGCATTTTACCATCAAAGGGAAAACAAAAATAGGATAGTTACTCTGGTTACCGGCAGAATGCAAGAAGCCTTTTCGCAAAGTTATGAATATAACTAGGCCTATAGACATTCTAGATTTAACTTTCCAACCGAATTTACCTTCACGTCCGAAGAGATTTACACTATTTTTAATTTAGCCATAAGAACTGAAGAACAAAAATGCTGAAAGATGACTTTACCACTGTCAGAAAGTCTTTAGCAAGCTATACTACCCATATAACTTTAGTTGAGAACACTTTAACTCCAATTTATTTATTCACAATTTATTCTTCGGTAACCATTTCATGAAGATACTGAAAGAAATTTCAAAACTTGGGAATGGATTAATTATGTATTCCTTAGTTCTTATCAAACTTACTAGGATTAATATTGAAGCCAAGTTAATTTGTAACTATTTCCATTCCTACAATTACTGTAGCTGAACAACAGACTAACTATGGTAATGAGAAAGTTTATACTCACAGCACTCCATCACCTTTATGTAGGACCAGTAGCACCTAACACACTGTAGCTGAACAACAGACTAACTATGGTAATGAGAAAGTTTATACTCACAGCACTCCATCACCTTTATGTAGGACCAGTAGCACCTAACACACTGTAGCTGAACAACAGACTAACTATGGTAATGAGAAAGTTTATACTCACAGCACTATCACCTTTATGTAGGACCAGTAGCACCTAACACACTGTAGCTGAACAACAGACTAACTATGGTAATGAGAAAGTTTATACTCACAGCACTCCATCACCTTGATGCAGGACCAGTAGCACCTAACACACTGTAGCTGAACACAGTGGCCGGGTAGGTAGGCTCATTCAGGGTACAGGGTTCCGTCAAACTCACAACCTGAAGGATATTTATAATGAGTCACTAAACTAATATCCTAAATCATACATTAGCAATCTTTATCCCATTATATATATTTTTATAAGTTTTTTAATTTTTTACAGCAATCATTATTTTGTTATTATATTTTAGTTGTTTATTCTATAAATTTTCCCATTCCCTTTCATCCTCAGGTTTATAAAAATGATTGAACATTAGTTTGGCCATCCTGTATACTTCCCCATTCAGTGTTTTTTGCCTAACAATTCTAGGCTGTACCTCTTTAATACACAGAGTGGGTGGTAGGGTATTATACACTGTGCCGCCCAGCGGGGGGGGGGGGGTTTACCCTAAATAGGGTAGTTTCTGTGCTCATTTTCATGCATAAACAAGACCCAGAGCGTAAAAAAAGTATCTATCCCTGAAAGGGCGTAAACAGAACTTTTCAATGACAACCGAACCACCCTTGTACGACCACTGGTTCTCTTGCAACGATCGTGCAACTAGAGTGCAAAAAAACTAAAATAAGGTAATTTTCGTACAAAATTCCCTGTGTAGCAAGTGAGAGGACGGTAGAATACAGCTCCGTACACCCACCGCGGTGGTGGGGAGCAGTCATAAGGTTACTACGCTCGTTCCACCGCTCAGCTCTCTCTCAGAGCAACATTACGTGCTGAAAATGGCACTAGACATGTGGTGCACCGCCACATAGTCCATATTTATTAAACTACATATGTGGTGCGCCGTTGGTTAAGGGTTATGCATAAATTTCAGATCCTGGGCACTTTTTGTGTGTCAAAAGTGAAGGTTTAATAATTTGGTCGATATGTAGGATTAACGACAATACAAGTCACAAATATCTAATATTAATTTGGGGTTCCTATCATATGCTTCATCGCTATACAAATTTTATCCTCTGGAATTTTGCGTCTTTGGATTTGTTATAGATTTGTTTTTAGTCATTAACCTAACCAAAAACCCTAACTTAATAGCCCCCAAATACATTAAGTTTGGTTAGGTTTTTTAGTTAGGTTAATAGCAACAACAACAAAAACTAATTTTTTAAGATACAAAAATATATAGCAATAAAGCATATGATAGGAACTCCAAACTACTATAAATTAGTTACCTATATTTTAGTTAATCTTTCATATTAACCAATCATTCAGATTAATTACACTTTAGTTTCAGCGAGATTAAAATCCGGCGATGGCTTTGTCAAGAAATTAAGAAGGACTAGCTTCAGGAAAAAAAAAAAATACATATCTAGCAATTATATCTACTGTAGGTTAAATAAACTTAAAATTTATAAGAAAAAACAAATACTGTAAAGCAACTTCTACTTAAAATTCGTAGCTCCCGGTTCGCCCACATTTTGTTCGGAGATGGTACCGTCCGTACAGACCAGAACCGTGCAGCATTCCGGTAGTACCAAGGCTGAGGTACCGTCAGCCACTGTGTCCGAACCATAACAGTCTCGGGAAGGGGGTACCCACACGACACTGGACAAAGTTAAACACCAATTTATTAAACCTTTCAAGTTTTTTTTACTCTGAGGTTGCCATATTAGCAATAAGAAATAGAGTTATCTCACTCTTATAATTACCTCTCCAAAATTAGTTTTCTGCCCACAGCTGCAGACAACTGCAGAGGTTGAAGTAACTAAACTAAAGTTTCCTAAATACCCCGGATGGAAACAAAGGCTTTAATGGGTCTCCAATAGACTAAAAATCGCGATATAAGTCAGGGTTACCTTTACTCAATAACACTTCCCAATAACTATGAACACATGTGATCCTACCAAGATTCGAACTTGGGCTACCACATACAGATCTCAACCCCTATTGTACCAGCGACGTCTTTGTAATTATATTCTAGGTACATTTAGACTCAGTTTAAGAAGGTTATGTGGTAGAATATGTTAAGCGATATAGTTCAAAGCCTGTGGATTGTTGGTGGTGGGGTGGGGTGGGTGAGTTTTATTCAACTGAATAAAATATTCTAATAGTAGCCAGAATAAAGTTAAAGACGTTGCGGTACAGAAAGAGTTAAACACTAATTACACCATCAAGACAGTTGAAGGTTAATTACATTACTACGATTATATATCCATTTAGCGAATACTGGATGCCAATCTAATAATTTACTCAAACCCAACTGCACACTGAATAGCCTAATGCTGAAGTGAAAGGAAACACAATTGAATGGGGCACAGATCACGAAGGTGACTAAGGACCGAACTCGCTATGAAATTACACTGATATTCCGCATAATTCACACTTCCGATTCCTAACTACTAGTAATTTTAAAGTTAGTAATATTAATCTAGAACTATAAAAATTAAACTAAAATTTAAACTACATTAACCCGCAAAATGTAAGTTTGCAAATCCATTTTTGTCAGGTTCAGCCTACTTTCGATGTGGGCAAGACCCTATTTAGAGGCATTTTCCTAATGGGTATAGATAGTTTGAATTGAATTGACAAGATTTAGGCACAAAGGCCAAGCACTGGGACCTGTACAGATCATTCAGTGCTACCAGACAAGAGTTTGAGAAGTAATTCCAAATAATTATCAGGATTTATCATAGCATAGAAACAGAAACCTTGGAAAAATGTTATTTTAATACCACGAATTTTCAGTTTTGTTATACAAATAATAGTTAATTTACATCAATATGTAGAGTTTTTAATTAACTAGAAATCTCTGGAAAACCAATTTTCCCCATTAGGCCTATCAATCCATGTTGAGACAGTCTCCCGATAGTGATTTGAAAAGACATTAGCCTAACCTAACAACCTTACCTAACCTAGTATTATGGGTGGGGGCTGCTGCCCCCACACCCCCGCTGGTTGAGTAAGAATCCCTTAGTAAATAAATACAAAAACATTGGCGGTCTATTATACGAAGGTGAAAGAATGGTTATGAAGTCTACGGAGTTTACTCTGCAATCTTCAGCTTTGTACATTGATAATGGGAAAGTACCATATTGACAACCTTGTTACGAAAATTAAATTTTAGTACTATACTTTTATACAAAGTTTTTCCGAGGGTTAAAACAAATGTTCTTATACTCTTTGGAGCTATCGATAACTGGAAGTACCGTATTGACAACCTAGTTACGAAAAAGACATTTTAGTACCATACTTTTTTTAGTTTCGCAGAGGGTTAAAACTATTTTTCTTATACTCTTTAGAGCATATAGATTCATTATTAATCTTCAAATAGATCAAAAAAAATCGTGGTATTAAAAGAACATTAAACCGAAACCTTTTCCATGGTACAGTTTCTGAATTTAAAATTATATTTCAGAAATAGCAACCCAAACTTTAAGATTGTAACTGAAATAAGTTCATAACTAATATACCCTCGACTTTAAACCAGAGACTGGCGTTAGCAAGCATTAGGATTATCGGAGTAGTTAAAAAGAAAAACTTTATGAATGAATAAATCTGAAGATACACATTCGTTCAAATTAACAAAACTTTCCATTTTAATTCATAAGTGATTATGCTGGCAAAAGATAAGTTTGGGAATGTGTTACCATTTCGAAAAATTAAACTGAATAACAATTTTAATTTATTAGTTTTCCAATTACTGCGCAGCAATCTAAAGTAGCAAGCAACATTACTATAAACCTTAAGTCCTTTCAGAGTTATGCCGGGAGCTTTTATAGTAAACATTCGATGATAAAAAAAAATCTGGCAACATTTCTTACTATGTTTCACTGGTATCTGAAAATAGACTGAGGGTAGATGAATTTAGGTAACACAAATATTGTAAATGTTTACCTCACAAGATGCCAGACCAGTGTTGAGGATAAATGTTTAGAGAAAAAGCGCTCGTGTGATACCGGCTTTAGAAGTTACGATTTATGTCCAACCTAGAATGAAATGACTACAGTATAGTCTTAAGAGTTATAAACAAACTACAGTATAGTCTTAAGAGTTATAAACAGACTACAGTATAGTCTTAAGAGTTATAAACAGACTACAGTATAGTCTTAAGAGTTATAAACAGACTACAGTATAGTCTTAAGAGTTATAAACAGACTACAGTATAGTCTTAAGTGATAACAACTACAGTATAGTCTTAAGAGTTATAAACAAACTACAGTATAGTCTTAAGAGTTATAAACAAACTACAGTATAGTCTTAAGAGTTATAAACAGACTACAGTATAGTCTTAAGAGTTATAAACAGACTACAGTATAGTCTTAAGAGTTATAAACAGACTACAGTATAGTCTTAAGAGTTATAAAAGTTGGTGGTAAATATGTTTTGGCCTAATTATGAACTATAGTAACCCAAACCTGACTTACCCGAGTGTAGGAGAGTCAGAGTGAAGGCTGCCCCCCACAACAATACGTGCACCACTCTGGACACAACCTGTCAACGAAAATATAAACCCATTAGCCCCTTCACGGTAACACTCTGGACACAACCTGTCAACGAAAATATAAACCCATTAGCCCCTTCACGGTAACACTCTGGACACAACCTGTCAACGAAAATATAAACCCATTAGCCCCTTCACGGTAACACTCTGGACACAACCTGTCAACGAAAATATAACCCCATTAGCCCCTTCACGGTAACACTCTGGACACAACCTGTCAACGAAAATATAACCCCATTAGCCCCTTCACGGCAACACTAACAGTTGATTTGGCCCATCATTAAAACTATTTTATACAGCTTAGGAAGAAGCTGTAGAGACTGGTAATTTAATTTAGAGGGCAAAGACTCAAACTACCATCTGAATTCCATATAGGCTACCCTTCCTAGTCCGAATAAAGTTTAATAATGGCCATCAAATAGTCAGATCCACAGAGAGTTAGTTAAACTTACTTTGCATTAAAAATCCTGAATTTGGAAAACTTTATCAGTTTTGTCAAAAGTTAGTTTCGGATTTTCAATAAGCCTACTTTTCTTTAAGCTACATTCAGCTGTAAACTAAAATTGTGGTACTGTCGCCATGGACAAGTTAGTTCGTAGTCATGATAACAGCGAAGGCGGCTGATCTCAGAGTTTCAACAGTATAAACAAACTAAAACCAATACTTTAGGATCTGTTTTTAATGCCAATACCAATTGATGTAGATCGATCATAGTAAATTAAAGAACACTAAAGCGTGAACACTCATAGACCTCCGAAATGCCAAGATTTTGAAATTGCAAAGATCCCAAGACTGTACCCAAAATCCCAAGATCTTTGGAAAAATTCCAAGGAGAGGGATCACTGCTTCATTCACATAGAGAAGGCCTGTGGGTCCCTTTAATTGGTTGCTTTGCTCCCATATGCGACTGACTAATTCAAAAGTGAATGAGATTAGTTCCTCGAAAAATGAATAACAGTTAGTCAGATAGCGAGGAAATTGACTGAACTAGTTTTAAAGGAAATGTAAAACCGAGTAGGGTAGGGTAGAGGTAGAGACAGGTCTTCTGAAAGTATTAAACCCTAATAACTATTAACACTGGCTAGGACAGCCCTTCAGTTGGGGAATAAGGAGTAATGGGTACAGAAAGATAAAAACTCTTACAAAACAAAAACTAAAATATCGCCATAAACAGTCGTACTCGCCATGATGTCCGTAGAGAATAGTCCAATGTTACCTGATCCTCCACCAACCTAACACTGACTAACAGCAGGGAGGGATCACCACAAGAAACTTCGGGTAAGTAGTGACATACGTCTTGAACAGTGTCTCGAATACGATTTCGAACCCTTTAGGAATTGCCGACTTGCGAGTTTCGTTCTGTAAGGAAGTTGGAGCTGTAAACAACGATATTTTAACAGAATGTATAGCTAAAATACGGTCGTAGTACATTTATAAACACATGAAACCCAATTCAACATACCATTTACCCATCATAAACTTACATTAGTATTGCATTTCTATTTGATATCGATGTTAACGGCTCCAACTTCCTTATAGACTGAAACTCGCAAGTGGTCAATTGACCACTTGCGAGTTACGTTCTATAAGGAAGTTGGAGCTGTACGTAGATATGATAGTAAACAGATATGCAACAATAATGTAGGTTTCTGATGGCTAAAGAGTATGTTGAATTGGATTTTATGTATCTATATCTATATAATATGTTCGATTGTCTGTCTGTGTGTCTGTCTGTCTGTTCTTTATGCATGGCCACATTTGTTTAAGCTAGAGCGTTCATACATGGTATGCATAGTAAGGGGATCCCTAGGCACGTTTTAGTGAAAAAATAGAATTCCCCAGGGTGAAAGGGACGGAGAAAATGGGCGCAAAATCGGAAAAATGGCCGTTTGGGGCAGAAGGAGGCCTCCGATCGAAAAGGTGTATGGAACGAAAGTTGTTCGCAGTCTCCCAAAATGGGGGTACGGATGAGGTCAGATCCAAAATCGGAGGTCATTTAGCGGCCGAAATCGAGGTCGCCGTTTAATGAGGCACAGGGAGGTCGAGGCCGGTGATTATGGTAGTAGTAGTATTGTGATGATTGTGGTAGTAGTGATTGATGATGGTGATTATGGTAGTAGTGGTGGTAGTAGTGATGGTGATTATGGTGATTACCCGGGCAACGCCGGGTACCCCTGCTAGTATGTACTATAACTGTATTTTAGCTGGTAATTATGTTAAATATCGATGTGTACAGCTCCAACTTCCTTATAGCCTTAAACTCGCAAGTAGTCAATTGGGACCCCACCACTTGTTTTCGTAATTCTGACGGATAACAACAACAGATGGCGTTAGCGTCTATAAAGTAGGCCTTAGGGCAAGATCTAGCTGGGCATTTAAGGGGAGGCAGTTGTTTTTTCGAGTCCTCCTCCTTCCTCATGTTTATCCCTATTAGTTGTGAGATTTCAAGACATTCGCCCCATTAGTTTGACGATTTTCAGACATTTTGCCCCATTTCTTTGCCGATATTAAGACCTTTCCTGCCATTTGGCGAGCGATAGCGAACATGTATTTGAAGAGGAATCGGCCTTCGGCCGGGAAATTTTTCTACCGAAAATTGTACAAATTTATATTGAAGGGGGGTCTTGTGGGTGATTTTTAATGTTTGATAGAGGTTTAGAGAACAAACTAAACCCCTTCCTTAACCCCTTCTGTACCGGTGCCGTCCTATTAACTTTATTCCGGCTAATATTAGACGATATTATTCAGTTTAAAAAGGACCTTCATCAATTAACAGGCTTCCTACTATCCCATTTAACCCTTTTTACTGCCACAGGTCCTTCTTAAACTGCACAAAACCGTCTAAATATAGCTAGCAAAAACAAAAACTAAAAGACGTCGCCGGTACAGAAGGGGTTAAACCATTGACCTGTTTTGGTTATTTCTCTCCTTTTCTCTCTTTCTCTGGCTTGTATCCATTTGGTCCCATTTAGCCTACTGTTTTAAGACGTTTATCCCCATCTAGGTGTCGATTTCTTCCTGGCGAGCGATAGCGAACCAGCATTATATGAAGAAATCCGGCTTCGCCGGAGAAATTTTTCTACCGAAAAATTTACAAATTTAGCCTGCTGTCAAAAAATTGACGCCTGGATGGGGATTAACGTCTTAAAACAGTAGGCTGAATGGGGCCGAATGGATACAAGCCAGAGAAAAGGAGAGAACAAAAAGCAGGTCACCCTCCTTAAGTTATAGGGAGAGTAATGAATAGGGTGTGTATTCTCTGCCTTAGCCAAGAAGGAGCAATATTTATGTGTCTATATTTCTCAATGAAGGAAACTGAAAAGCATGTGTGACTAGGAAATTCACACTTTACATGCAAGGCCTTACATGGTCAAGGTGTGTCACATATTTGTTAAGGGAGCCCACCTCGCTTGTTTTCTCTTTCTTTCCCTCTCTCTTTGGCTTGTGTCCATTCGGCCCCATTCAGCCTACCGTGTTAAGACGTTTACCCCCATCCAGGTGTCAATATTTTCATGGCGAGTGGTAGCGAGCAGGCATATATATATTTTTGTTTTGACAGCAAGCTAAATTTGTAAATTTTTCGATAAAAAAATTACTCCGGCGAAGCCGGATTTCTCCATACAATGAAGAAATTGACACCTGGATGGGGATAAACGTCTTAAAACAGTTGGCTGAATGGGGTCGAATGGATACAAGCCAGAGAAAATGAGAGAAAGAGTTTTAAAAATCCGGTGACCCCCCTTGAATTAATATGTCTCTATTTTGCATAACTTTGATTTTATCCACTAGACTAAAATTGTATATTGTGTGAAAGTTGGAAACCTCTTTGGAAGGGATTAGATTGTAATAATATATTTGTATTGAAGGGATCAGATTGTAATAATATATTTGTATTGAAGGGAATAGATTGTATTAATATATTTGTATTGAAGGGAATAGATTGTATTAATATATTTGTATTGAAGGGAATAGATTGTATTAATATATTTGTATTGAAGGGAATAGATTGTATTAATATATTTGTATTGAAGGGAATAGATTGTATTAATATATTTGTATTGAAGGGAATAGATTGTATTAATATATTTGTATTGAAGGGAATAGATTGTATTAATATATTTGTATTGAAGGGAATAGATTGTATTAATATATTTGTATTGAAGGGAATAGATTGTATTAATATATTTGTATTGAAGGGAATAGATTGTATTAATATATTTGTATTGAAGGGAATAGATTGTATTAATATATTTGTATTGAAGGGAATAGATTGTATTAATATATTTGTATTGAAGGGAATAGATTGTATTAATATATTTGTATTGAAGGGAATAGATTGTATTAATATATTTGTATTGAAGGGAATAGATTGTATTAATATATTTGTATTGAAGGGAATAGATTGTATTAATATATTTGTATTGAAGGGAATAGATTGTATTAATATATTTGTATTGAAGGGAATAGATTGTATTAATATATTTGTATTGAAGGGAATAGATTGTATTAATATATTTGTATTGAAGGGAATAGATTGTATTTATATATTTGTATTGAAGGGAATAGATTGTAATAATATATTTGTATTGAAGGGAATAGATTGTATTAATATATTTGTATTGAAGGGAATAGATTGTATTAATATATTTGTATTGAAGGGAATAGATTGTATTAATATATTTGTATTGAAGGGAATAGATTGTATTAATATATTTGTATTGAAGGGAATAGATTGTATTAATATATTTGTATTGAAGGGAATAGATTGTATTAATATATTTGTATTGAAGGGAATAGATTGTATTAATATATTTGTATTGAAGGGAACAGATTGTATTAATATATTTTTTATTGAAGGGAACAGATTGTATTTATATATTTTTATTTGAAAGGATTAGATTGTAATAATATATTTATATTTGGGGGCAGGAGGGGGGGGGGGGGGGGTGTGGCAAGATAATATAACTGTAGGAGAAATAATACAATATTGCACTTGAAGTATTCTGTGGTGGTTAAGGGGAGGTTTTTAGTTTGTTCCCTATATTTCCATCAAACTTACGATTACACCCTCTAGACCCCCTTTCAAGATAAATTTGTACATTTTTCGGTAGAAAAATGTCCCGGCCGAAGGCCGGTTCCTTTTACATTACAGGCTCGCTATCGCTCGCCAGGAAAAAAATCGACACCTAATTGGCACGAAAGGTCTTAAAATTGACAGAAATGGGGCGAAAGTTCTTAAGATCGTCAAACTAATGGGGCAAGCGTCTTTAAATCTCACAAGCAATGGGGCTAAACATGAGGGAGAAAGAGGTTCAGAAAAAAATCCTCCAGGTGGAAATCTCCCCTTAAGCCTGTTAGTACCAGCGACGTGTTATATTTTATTCTAGCTATATTTACACGATGTTGTGCAGCTTAAGAAGGATCGGTGGTAGTTAACAGGGTCGTTTGAGATTGTTAGAAGCCTTATTATTGCTGGAAGTCCGTCCTAAGCTGAGTTAAATCGTCTAATAGTTGCCAGAATATGATGAAAAGGACGTCCCTGGCATTGAATGGGTTAAGCCGGCATCACACGAGCGCTGTTTCCCTCAACATGTATCCTCAACACTGGTCTGGCAGCTTCTGAGGTCAACATTTAAAATATCTCGGTTCACCTAAATTAATCTACCATCCGTCTAGTTTCCGATACCAGTGCAAAATACTCCACAGATGTTGTCAGAAAATTGTTGATCATAGAATGTTGACTATAAGAGCTCTCGTGTGATACCGGCTTTAGTGTAGGAAATTGTTATGGTGTCACGGGAGGGTTTCTAAATGATGTCATTTAAGGGGGCCCACCTCGCTTTTTTGTTTTATCTTTCTCTCCCTCTCTTTGGCTTGTATCCATTCGGCCCCAATCAGCCTACTGTTTTAAGACTTTTACCCCCATCAGGTGTCAATATTTTCCTGGCGAGCGGTAGCGAGCCAGCATATATGTATTTTTGTTTTGACAGCAAGATAAATTTGTACATTTTTCGATAGAAAAATATCTCCGGCGAAGCCAGATTTCTCCATACAATGCTGGCTCGTTATCGCTTGCCAGGAAGAATTCGACACCTGGATGGGGATAAACGTCTTAAAACAGTTGGCTGAATGGGGCCGATTGGATACAAGCCAGAGTTGGGAAGAGTCGGACGGGGAAAAGGTGCAAAAATTTTACAACCAGTTTGCTCTAGCCCTTAATGACGATGTCTAGCCTACCTATAACGAATGGACTATAATAAATGCTTCAGAATTTGTCTTTATGGGGGGTCACCGTTTTTCTTTTCTTTCTCGCCATTTCTCTCTTTCCCTGGCATAGAAGTCTGGGGTTCAGCAAGTGACTGTTACATGAAGACTATCACTATCCTTCAAAAACGAGTCATTAAAATGTTAGCATCTAAAAGAAGTAGGGACCATACTGCACCGACTTTTATATCATTGAGAATATTGCCTTTTTCAAAATTATATGAATACTGTATAACTAAAAAATATGTTCCAATTCATGAAGAGGATGTTGCCTGCAGATTTGAATATGTTCAATGCAAGCGAAGAAATTCATCAATATATGACAAGCCAGAGAACACAAATTCATGTACCAATAGGCAGAACATCAATGGTATATAGAACATTTAGGCATAAAGGAATACATATTTGGAATTGATTTTCAGAAATAATTGATCATCAATGCTCAGTATTAACTTTACAACGTACTGAAAGTTCAAAGCATATCTATTGGATAACTAAAACATGTGTTAATATTATGGTTTCATGATGGCCAGTTAGCTGAACTTGTCTATTGGTATTTACCAATAGACAAGTTCAGCTAACTTGGCGAACGATAGTAAGCCTGTAATGTTGGAAGAACCAACCTTCGGCCGGTACATTTTTCTACCGAAAAATGTACACATTAATCTAGAAGGGGGATCTAATGTTTTTTTTTTTTAATTTGATGGAGGTCTCGGGAGGAAACTAGAAAAATAATGAATACATGCAAAAATCGGCCAAAAAGTGAACCATCCTCCCTTAAAGGTTCATAGATTCAAAATGGTGTAACGTTATACATGTTCACAACTGTATGGAAGATAGGTAAGGCAAGGCAGGTCAGGTAAGGTGAAGGTATTGAGGGATAAGCCTTGACAACGGCACCTCGTAGCTACTCTCTACTTTCCTATTTTCTGAAGAGCGTATAAGAGAGGAGAAGGGGTGTTGGAGAGAGAGGAAGCTGTTGGAGTGGCTTTGGTACGTGTGTTATTAGTCTGTATACGTCGTAGAGGTGTCCCCCGACTGGGTGCGAGCATGTGAAATACGTAGACATTTTTCTATCGAAATATGTACAAATTTAGCTTGCTGTCAAAACAAATATATTTATATGCTGACTCGCTACCACTCGCCAGGAAAATATTGACACCTGGATGTGGGTAAACGTCTTTAAAAAGTAGGCTGAATGGGGCCGAATGGATACAAACCAAAGAGAGAGGGAGAGAAAGATAAAAAAAGCGAGGTGGGCTCCCAACCCGGGAGCTGCGGGGAGACTCTTAAGAGTTCCCCCGGCGGACTGCAGGGAGACTCTTAAGAGCAGAGCTTTTGAACGCGTACCAAAACTGCGCGTTTATAGCCAGGCGGCTGAAAATTGGTGTTGGTATAGTACTACATGTCAACTCTCGACACCACCCCGCCAAACGCTCGCCCCGCACTCGTGCAAGCACCACCGCGCCAGTAACCACGCACTAGTCATGGAGCCCACACGTCCCTCACGCTCGCTCCCTGATGACACAACCAGCCTTCCTTCTGGTGGTGTTATCCGCCGTGGAAGGCAGAGGGTGGCTGCTAAAGATCCTACCTACCAGTACGACACGCCCTACAGCTCGGAGGACGAAACACCTGCACCCAAAGCACGAAAAACACGTGCAAGCACGACAAAGGTACAGAGGTCATTGGTGTTTCGGGACACTGCCACCACGACCCAGGCCACTGCAACAACCACTACCACCACCACTGCCACCACTGCCACCCCTGCCACCGGTACCAGTGACGCAGGAGGCCGCCCTAGGGCTGCACAACCTGCGGGGGCAGGAAAAGTTAAAGGCACGGGCGTAGGGAAGAGAACCCATACGCCAGCCACAGTGCCCCTACCACCACCACCACCACCAGCCGCCCCTGGCCCGGCTGCCCCTGCCGCCCCTGCCGCCCCTGCTGCCCCTGCCGCCCCTGCTGCCCCTGCCGCCCCTGCCCAAGGAACAGGGAAGGGGAAGGGGAAGGGGAAAGGGAGAGGGAAAGCGACTGCTGGCCCTGCTGGCCCTGGTGTCCCTGCCGGCCCTGCTGCCCCTGTTGCCCCTGCTGCCCCTGTTGCCCCTGCTGCCCCTGCCACCCCTGCCCCTGCCCAAGGAACAGAGAGAAGGGCGACAGGCACCACCATCATCTTGCCATCAAGGCCACGCACCACTGCTGCCCCTGCCGCCGCCCCTGCCACCGCCTCTGCTGTCCCTGTCCATTAGACTCCCGCACATGCAAAAGTGACCCGGAAAACTCTGACACCATCAAAGTATGCCGCCCTGCTGTTTGATGGTGATTCGCAGGACATTGGCAGCCCGGGTTTCGACGACGAAGCCCTAGCACGGGACCAAGGGTGGGGGAGTGGACAGTGGGAGTGAGTCCGACGTCGGTGACGAGAATGAGGAAGGGCATCGTCTGTCAAGTGAAGAGGAGGGTGATGATGATGAAGTGCTGTATCGCGACCATGGAAGCGATATTTCAGACGATGAAGGCGACGCAGACGACATTCCGATCCCGGTGCTGCTTTCGTTCGAGTGGTCTGACGGGGTCAATTTTGTACCTGACGTGCCCCAGTTCAATCCTGGGACGTCAAGAACAACTGACGACTGGCCCTGTGACGATCAAGCGAACGAAAGCGACTTCTTCCTCGCTTTTTTCGATATGGAGGTAATGACGTACATCGTTGCCCAAACAAACGCCTACTACAGGTGGGTGTTTGGCAGATTGGACGTCCTTTCTCCAAAAGCGAGAATACGAGGCTGGGGGGATACGACTGTGGAAGAATTTATGACGTTCTTTGCCTTGTTGTTCCTCATGCCTCTGATCAAGAAGCATGTGTTGCAACACTATTGGAAGCACGACCCTCTCATCGCCACCCCAACTTTCAATAAGTTCATGACTCGTGACAGATTTTTGTTGCTGCTAAGATTTATGCACTTTGCAGACAACGAAAATCCTAACAGGATTGACAGGATATGGAAAGTTCGGGATGTGTTCACCATGTTGTTGGAGAGGTATAGGAAATACTTTTACCCCTTCCTCAATTTGGTGATTGATGAGTCGCTCGTGCTCTTCAAAGGACGTCTTGTTTTCAAGCTGTATATCCCCTTGAAAAGGCATAGGTTCGGAATCAAGCTCTTCGTTTTGTGTGACTGCAAAACTGGAATAGTGCTTGACATGATCGTGTACACAGGCACTGACATTGACATACCGAAAGCCGCTGCCAATGACCCCATGGGCATGTCAGGTGCCATCATCAGGAAAATGTTGGCACCTTACCTGGGCAAAGGCCACATCATCTACACTGACAACTGGTATACTTCTCCTGCTCTCTGCCAGTTTCTTCATGACAACCAAACGGGGTCATGTGGGACTGTCAGAAAGACAAGAAAGTTTATGCCAAAGTTCACAGGTGATGTCATTCCTCTCACAGATGCCTCCTCCAGTGACACACCTTCAGAAGACGACCTGGTCCAGGAATACCGCGAGAGGCATGTGCGAAGAAGGCGACGAAAGGGGCAGAAATTCAAGCAGCTCGAGAAGTGTGGGAAACTGATAGCCCTGAAGTGGAAGGATAAGCAAGACGTCCACCTGCTTTCCACCGTCCACACAGGTGCCCAGGTGGATTCTGGCAAAATCCACTACCGAACCAGGAAGACCATCTACAAGCCCGACATGGTAGTGGACTATACCAAGAACATGCGCCTGGTGGACAAGTCTGACTGTCAGCTGTTAGGCATTGAGTGTCTGAGGAAGACTGTGAAGTGGTATCACAAGCTCTTCCTCCACCTAGTTGATATCACGATGCTGAACGCCTACAACTTGTGGTTGGTGAAAAAGGATATGGCCCCAAACCAGAAGCTGAAATTCCGGGAGTTCGTCTACAACGTCTCATACCAACTCCTGGAGAAGTATGGCACCACCACTCACAGACGTACGGCATGGCGTGGGGATCATGTTCCTGACCGCATCCAGCTGGGTGTCGAAAGACACTACCCAATCAACACTGAGATGCTTGGCACTCGTCGCAGGCAGGCGCAGTGCACCGTCTGAAGCACCAGTGTCAGGAAACCCCATGTCACCAAACGAGTCACCTCAATGTGCGCCGAGTGCAAAGTTCCACTCTGCCTGGGTGACTGCTTCAGGGACTACCACACCTTCAAGAATTATTGAGTGTCGCCCTGCCCTGCCCTGCCCTGGACTCACCCTGTGCCCTGCCCTGGACTCGCCCCGTGCCCTGCCCTGGACTCGCCCCGTGCCCTGCCCTGGACTCGCCCCCTGCCCCGCCCTGTCCTGGACTCGCGCCCCTACCTTACCTGACCTGACCTAATTGATCACGCTACCTCATAATGTAACATATATATTATATAATGTATAAGTTCCAAAGATGTCCCTGTGATATAGCTTTTACATTATATAATTGTATGTTTCATTATTTAGTTTATAAGTTTCAAAGATTTACATGTAATATGCCTTATTTTTTAGTATATCAATATATATGTTTGTTATTAGCCAAAGTAATGTGTATATAATTATTTTCTTACCTCAAATGAATTGTACAAAAATAAATATGTTTCAATAAATCCTGTCAAACCTACTAAGATAATAAAATAAAACAATAAAAAAAAAAAAAAAAAACAAGGTCATGTCATTGTATTCTTACAATATGATATATTCTATGAATATTTCATATTGTTTGAATACAATGGCATGATCTTGTAAAAAAATGTTTTTATCAAAAATGTTCTAGACAATATAAAACCTTCCCCATAACCCCCTCCTGGATTCGATCCCACTACCCTACCACACTTTGAGTTTTCCAGTCCGCGACCTTACCAACCATGCCACAGGAGCTCATACCAAATATCACTCAAAACTTCGTGTCTACAATCGAAATGACAATATACACAAAAAAATGAATTATCCCACCAATTTACGTTTGTAAATTGATGGGATTATCAATTATATCATGCCAAGGTTTATAAAAGTTTGTCTCTGTCAAGAATTAGTAATTATATAACTTTATTCTGTCAAAAATTGCCCAAACACTCAGGAAAATTGCCCCTCTCAGTGTGACTCCACTCATTTTCACACGGTCAAGCGGTGACCCTTGCCGCACCTTTATGCCCCAGCTACACCAGCAACAGCAGCTCTGTCTGGGAACAAAATTTGTATAAATACAATAATGGATAAAATACTCTTCACAAATACATTTGTATTGTATAATATTGTAAATAAAAATTAATAATAACTGTGTGGGTGTCGAAAATTGCTCAACCAGCTTTCTTATGTCTCGCCTACGCGCGTATATTGGATTATACGTAGTCATGACTTTCATACAAAACATTGCAGTAGGTCTCGAATATACATTTATATTGCATATTACTTGGAAATAAATAAGTATAAGTTTCTCTGGTGGCAATCTACCCTTTCGCAAGTGTAAGGAGACACCAGTCTATATTTAGCCCTCTATCACAAAAGGCAATCTGCCTGTGTTTACTGACCACCGTCGCTGGTGGTCTATAATATAGTACTTTATTTACAGTCAATGGCCTACATGTTTCTGTGGTACTTCACATGTGTCTAAAATGCAATGTCTGCTTGCATAAAAATGCAATTCTGAAGTCCATTTATACATACGACATACGCATGTCTCAGTCTCTCTCTCTCTCTCTCTCTCTCTCCATTCCTGACTCATGTTATTGTAAAACTCTTGGTGGCAACAAACACCAGACACCTGGTAGACATAAGGTTCAAAATCCCAAGACATCAATACGCCTCGGGCGCCTCCACAATTGTCACACAGCTGGCTATCTATCTAGAGATCTGCCTGCCTTCCTTCTCTCCACGACTCACTCACTCACTCACTCAATCCCTCCCTGCTAGCCTCCCTCCTACCCAGCCACCCCCACCCACCCTTTCAGGCTTCCGTCTGCTAGAAACACATTCACAATTTGCGTAAATATCGCATCAATTGGGTTAAAAGCGGTATATTCCTTGTTATATGGGACGCCTACATACGTACACGTCTTTATTATAGAATAACAGTGCTCTAAATACAAGATTTACGTGATATTTATGGCGTAACACACCCTCTCCCCCTTTCATTCCCAGCACAACTCACTCACACCTTGGTTCACGCATAGAAACTCATTGATAATGTGCGTAAATATCGCATGAATTGATCTATATGCGGTATATATTTTGATATATGGCACGTATACATACATACAAGTCTGTATTATAGCATGACAGTGCTCTACGTACAAGATATAAGTGATATGTATGGCGTAAACCACACTCTCAGCTCATAAATTGCCGCCAAACCTCCAACACATCTTCATTCCCGCCTAAAAATTCTCTTATAATTCCCTTATATATTGCAATTTTTGGTCACTATGAGGCATATTCATTGTTATATGGGTGGCCTACACACGTATACATACTCTACATAGCCTAAAAGGGCTCAAAAAAGGAGATATACGTGATGATACACGGTAACCCACCCCCTCCTCCCTCTCCTTCTATCCCCTGGGCGCGTGAAAATTCGGCAGGGAAATCTCGCCGCTCGATGACAATCTAGCCGCGCGGTGCCATTCGCTCCACATTTTTCAACTACTGACCGTTCCCCCACCCCCCCAGACATTTTTTGGGGGGTCAAATATATATGGGCCGATGCACGCAAACATTCCCTACACGATGATGTACTTTTTATCGAAATTGGCAATGGGTCCCAAAATCATCATAGGTGCGCACAGTCTTACCCTGTAGAAAACCCCCAGTGCGCCGCGGAGAGGTTAACCCCTTTTGTACCGGTGACGTCTTTTGTATTGGATTTCAGCTACATTTAGACGATCCACGAAGCTTAGGAAGGGTGTGTGGTAGCTAAAAGGATTAATTGAGAGAGTCGGTAGCCTCTTTAATGGGTAGATGCCCTTCCTAAGCTGAATAAAATTGTCTAATATTAGCCAGAATATAAATGTATGCATGCGTTCTGCAATACCGAAGTAATTTATGAAGTACCCCACAAGAAACTATACACTGCTAATTTAATCATACTAATTTTCTTTCCATTCATAAAATCACGAAGGGTGTACAAATTAATATGGTCAACTTTACATAATAATATACAATATATAATTTTACTCCCATAGATGTCTCACTTCATCTGTTTTATGGCCAGGTTGATATCGATGCCAGTGTTACGATTTAAAAACACAAATAATCCTGCATCACAAGTCATATATGCAGCTAACATCAACTTCCAAATACCTAAGATAAAATAGACTATGTGCTGTGTACGTCCTAAGCCTGAAGGTAATGCGGAAGTTGATTAATTAACCATCTTAAAATTCGAACAAGACTCGTGGATCGGGGGGAAGAGCGAGGTTGAATGTGACGTCATTATTCAGTGCTGACAGTCGACTGGAAGAGGAAGGACGTTCCGACGTGGGCTCTTCGTATGTTCCCGTCTTTAAGGTGTGTATGGGGATTGTTCATGTATATATGGCATGTGTATTGATATTCTATTAATGTTCAGGCGGCCGTACATGTAATTCATAAGGGTAATATAAGAAAATTGTGAACTTATGACTGTTTGAGCCGGTTCGCGCATGCCGTCTCGTCTGCATATATTCTAACAACTAGTAATTACGCTAAAATCGTTGACCTCTTAGACATTTAGATAATAACAAACTATTCGGTGTGCGTACATTGCGTTGGTGAGGTGTGTGAATATAGAGGGGGTCGTTAAGGGGAGGTTTTTAGTGCGTTTCCTAGACTGTCATCAAGCTTGAAATTATACCCCCTTGACCCTCTTTCAAGACAAATTTGTACATTTTTCGGTAGAAAAATGTACTGGCCTAAAGCCGGTTCCTCTTAAATTACAGGATCGCTATCGCTCGCCAGGAAAAAATCGAGATAATAGTCAAGGACACTACATCCGCCTTATTAGAAACAATTTATTAGGGAAAATAGCGACCAATAGAATCGACATATTTTTCTCATTATAGTCCGCATGGAGGATTTTCGGATTTTTCTATTTTAATACCACGAATTTTCAGTGTTTTTTTTATAAAAGAAATTGTTCATTTGCATCAATATATAGTGTTTGTAATTAATTAGAAATCTCGGGAAAACCTATTTTCCCCATTAGGCCTATTGATCGATGTTGAGACACGCCCCGATAGTGATTTGAAAAGACATTAGCCTAACCTAACAACCTTACCAAACCTAACTTAGTATTATGGGTGGGGGCTGCTGCCCCCACACCCCCGCTGGTTGAGTACTAATCCCTTGGTAAAAAAAAAAAAAAAAATTGGCTGTCGATTATACGAAGGTGAAAGAAAGTCGATGAAGTCTACGGTGTTTATTCTGCAATCGTCAGCTTTGATTGTACAATGTACAATGTACATTGATAACGGGAAAGTACCGTATTGACAACCTTGTTACGAAACTTAAATTTTAGTACCATACTTTGTTATTAGGGTTTTCCGAGTGTTTAACACATTTTCATATGATCTTTAGAGCTATCGATAACTGGAAGTACCGTATTGATAACCTTATTACCAAAAAGACATTTTAGTACCATGCTTTGTTATTAAGTTTTGCCGAGGGTTAAAACAAATGTTCTTATGATCTTTAGAGCATATAGATTCAATATTTATCTTCAAATATATCAACAAAATTCGTGGTATTAAAATAACATTAAACCGGATTTTCATTATCGATAACTTGAAAAAACCCGATTTCAAAGAAAAATTAACCAAAAATCTGTCAAAGATGTCAAATAGCGGGGGTGTGGGGGCGGCAGCCCCCACCCATAATACTAGGATAGGTTAGGTAAGGTTGTAAGGTTAGGTTAATGTCCTTTCAAAGGGGTATGGGCTAGTAAACACTAGGATAGCCTATACCTGGTCAGAGGTAAGAAGAAGAAGAGTCCTGATGTAGTCTCCTTGAATGTTACCAAAATCGACACCTAAATGGCACGAAAGATCTTAAAAGTGACATAAATGGGGCGAAAGTTCTTAAAATCGTCAAACTGATGGGGCGGACCTCTTAAAATCTCAATATCAATGGGGTTAACATGAGGGAGAAAGGGATCCAGAAAAAAATCCCTCAAGTGGAAATCTCCCCTTAACTCGTAATTTAATGTACACACTAGGGTCAAATTGGATTTTAGGTCACGTATGTGTTGTATGTATTATAATCTTTTTCTCATCAGTTTCTTCATTGATTAGTGTGTTTTAAGGTGTTTTTCCTTCTGGAAATTCATATTTACCCATTATTTTGCAATATTAAATCATGCCCCCTAAAACCATATTTTGTCATTACCCTAACCTAACAACCTAACCAAACCTGGGGGCTGCCGCCCCCAGACCCGGGGTTAGTATTGATATAGAATATGACAAAATACTAAAACTACGGTAAACAAATTAAAAATATTAGTTCTCAGCTGATCCAAGATGGCCGCCATCACCCTTATTTAACCCACAAAGTCTAAGGAAAAATAATGTAATATGCAGCGGTAAAGACATATATTGTGGTGACTAATACTCTAATACAAAGCTATAGTATACATTTAAAACATTATATCCCATGCGTGACCTAAAATCCAGTTTGTCCCGAACTAGCAAACGAGGTGACATCGCTGTTGGCCACCCCACCCCTCCCCCTCCTTCTCCCCCTCCCCATCTTGCCAATGCTCATCCTTGCCCCCCCCCACCTCCCTACCATCCCTCAATCCTCTCCTCCTCCTCCTCCTCCTCTCCTCTTCCTCCTCTTTCTTCTGACCCCCCCCTCTCTCCTCTCCTCTTCCTGACCCCCTGCCCGGCCTCTCCTCCCTCAACTACCCACTCCTCCTCCCTATCCACACCTCCCCACCCACCCCCAGTTTCCCTCGCCTTCCCACATCACCACGCGTTTTCAATATAGGATGTTTGGTATATGTACAGTATATGAATTGTATTTGTATTGTATGTTTGGTATATGTACAGTATATGAATTGTATTTGTATTGTATGTTTGGTATATGTACAGTATATGAATTGTATTTGTATTGTATGTTTGGTATATGTACAGTATATGAATTGTATTTGTATTGTATGTTTGGTATATGTACAGTATATGAATTGTATTTGTATTGTATGTTTGGTATATGTACAGTATATGAATTGTATTTGTATTGTATGTTTGTTATATGTACAGTATATGAATTGTATTTGTATTGTATGTTTGGTATATGTACAGTATATGAATTGTATTTGTATTGTATGTTTGGTATATGTACAGTATATGAATTGTATTTGTATTGTATGTTTGGTATATGTACAGTATATGAATTGTATTTGTATTGTATGTTTGGTATATGTACAGTATATGAATTGTATTTGTATTGTATGTTTGGTATATGTACAGTATATGAATTGAATTTGTATTGTATGTTTGGTATATGTACAGTATATGAATTGTATTTGTATTGTATGTTTGGTATATGTACAGTATATGAATTGTATTTGTATTGTATGTTTGGTATATGTACAGTATATGAATTGTATTTGTATTGTATGTTTGGTATATGTACAGTATATGAATTGTATTTGTATTGTATGTTTGGTATATGTACAGTATATGAATTGTATTTGTATTGTATGTTTGTTATATGTACAGTATATGAATTGTATTTGTATTGTATGTTTGGTATATGTACAGTATATGAATTGTATTTGTATTGTATGTTTGGTATATGTACAGTATATGAATTGTATTTGTATTGTATGTTTGGTATATGTACAGTATATGAATTGTATTTGTATTGTATGTTTGGTATATGTACAGTATATGAATTGTATTTGTATTTATAATTAGCTTAGGTCTATGCTGATTTACTGTAGATGCTGCCCTATAAAGTAATCTATGCTGATTTACTGTAGATGCTGCCCTATAAAGTAATCTATGCTGATTTACTGTAGATGCTGCCCTATAAAGTAATCTATGCTGATTTACTGTAGATGCTGCCCTATAAAGTAATCTATGCTGATTTACTGTAGATGCTGCCCTATACAGTAATCTATGCTGATTTACTGTAGATGCTTCCCTATAAAGTAATCTATGCTGATTTACTGTAGATGCTGCCCTATAAAGTAATCTATGCTGATTTACTGTAGATGCTGCCCTATAAAGTAATCTATGCTGATTTACTGTAGATGCTGCCCTATAAAGTAATCTATGCTGATTTACTGTAGATGCTGCCCTATAAAGTAATCTATGCTGATTTACTGTAGATGCTGCCCTATAAAGTAATCTATGCTGATTTACTGTAGATGCTGGCCTATACAGTAATCTATGCTGATTTACTGTAGATGCTTCCCTATAAAGTAATCTATGCTGATTTACTGTAGATGCTGCCCTATAAAGTAATCTATGCTGATTTACTGTAGATGCTGCCCTATAAAGTAATCTATGCTGATTTACTGTAGATGCTGCCCTATAAAGTAATCTATGCTGATTTACTGTAGATGCTGCCCTATAAAGTAATCTATGCTGATTTACTGTAGATGCTGCCCTATACAGTAATCTATGCTGATTTACTGTAGATGCTGCCCTATAAAGTAATCTATGCTGATTTACTGTAGATGCTGCCCTATAAAGTAATCTATGCTGATTTATGCTGATTTACTGTAGATGCTGCCCTATAAAGTAATCTATGCTGATTTACTGTAGATGCTGCCCTATAAAGTAATCTTCATAGCACCCCCCCCCCCCCCCCACCCCCCATCTCTCTCACACACACTTGCACACACTCTCGCGGTTCTTATTTATGTCTACAATACTTGAAGGCTATTATAGAATAAGGATATTGCAAAGTTCTTATAAATATTTGTTTCGCCCATCAGAAATTAAGTAAAATAATGAACACTATATAAAGCACTGCAAAAAAAAAATAAAAAAACAATCTCCCTATAAGTCTCCCTATCGACGGTGGTAGAACTCTTAAGGGGAGATGGTCCGCTTTTCTGGCCCCTCTTCTCCCTCAAGCTTAGCCCCATTAGTTTTCAGATTATAAGACGTTCGGCCCATTAGTTTGGCGATTTTAAGACCTTTCGCCCCATTTATATGTCAATATTAAGACCTTTCGTCTTATTTAGGTGTCAATGTTTGTCCTGTAATTTTGGAAGAAACGGCCTTCGGCCGGGACATTTTTCTAGCGATTTTTTTTACAAATTAATCTGAAAAGGGGTTCTACTAGATGTGTGTGTTTTTTCTGAAAAGGGGTTCTAATAGATGTGTGTGGTTTATCTGAAAAGGGGTTCTAATAGATGTGTATGGTTTATCTGAAAAGGGGTTCTAATAGATGTGTGTGTGTTTATCTGAAAAGGGGTTATAATAGATGTGTGTGTGTGTGTGTTTATCTGAAAAGGGGTTCTAATAGATGTGTGTGGTTTATCTGAAAAGGGGTGTTAATAGATGTGTGTTTATCTGAAAAGGGGTTCTAATAGATGTGTGTGTGTTTATCTGAAAAGGGGTTCTAATAGATGTGTGTGTGTTTATCTGAAAAGGGGTTCTAATAGATGTGTGTGTGTTTATCTGAAAAGGGGTTCTAATAGATGTGTGTGTGTGTTTATCTGAAAAGGGGTTTTAATAGATGTGTGTGTTTATCTGAAAATGGGTTCTAATATATGTGTGTGTGTGTTTTTCTGAAAAGGGGTTCTAATAGATGTGTGTGGTTTATCTGAAAAGGGGTTCTAATAGATGTGTGTGTGTTTATCTGAAAAGGGGTTCTAATAGATGTGTGTGTGTGTTTATCTGAAAAGGGGTTCTAATATATGTGTGGTTTATCTGAAAAGGGGTTCTAATAGATGTGTATGGTTTATCTGAAAAGGGGTTCTAATAGATGTGTGTGGTTTATCTGAAAAGGGGTTCTAATAGATGTGTGTGGTTTATCTGAAAAGGGGTTCTAATAGATGTGTGTGGTTTATCTGAAAAGGGGTTCTAATAGATGTGTGTTTTTTTAAAAGTTTGATCGAGGTCTAGGGAGGAAACTAGAAACAAAAATGAAAAAATCGACCTAAAAATTAACCATCCCCCCTTAATTAGGCCCCCTACTGGCAAAATGAACCATCCCCCCTTAATTAGGCCCCCTACTGGCAAATGAACCATCCCCCCCTTAATTAGGCCCCCTACGGGCAAAATGAACCATCCCCCCTTAATTAGGCCCCCTACTGGCAAAATGAACCATGCCCCCTTAATTAGGCCCCCTACTGGCAAAATGAACCATCCCCCCTTAATTAGGCCCCCTACTGGCAAAATGAACCATCCCCCCTTAATTAGGCCCCCTACTGGCAAAATGAACCATCCCCCCTTAATTAGGCCCCCTACTGGCAAAATGAACCATCCCCCCTTAATTAGGCCTCCTACTGGCAAAATGAACCATCCCACCTTAATTAGGCCCCCTACTGGCAAAATTAACCATCCCACCTTAATTAGGCCCCCTACTGGCAAAATGAACCATCCCCCCTTAATTAGGCCCCCTACTGGCAAAATAGATGTTGATTTCAATAAGTTATGGGAGTGAGGCTGCCCGTCCTGTATTCTCAAGGCAAAAAGTAGTTATAGCTAAATAATTTGGTAATTAAAATGTAAAACTTGCAAACTAAACAAACCAAAACTGGGACAAAGACAATATAAAGTCTTCCCACCGTTAAACTCTTCTCCTTAACCCCTTATGTACCGGCAACGTCTTTTAAAGTTTATTCTAGCTACTGTGTATTTGAACGATGTTGTGCAGTTTAAGAAGGATCTGTGGTAGTAAAAATGGTTAAGTGGGATAGTTCGAAGCCTGTTAATTCTCCCTATCAGAAATTCTTAGAGTTGCCGCGCCAGACACGTTGTTTGGTTAATATACAGGAGACGCAACAATATAGGTAGCACATTTGTTATGGTAGTTTTGGGTTCCTATCATCATATGCTTCATTTTTATATACTTTTTATGCCCAGGAAAACAAAATAAAAATCTTGGGATTTTTATTTTTTTTCTTGGGATGTTTTGTTTTGGGTCATTAACCTAACCAAAAAACCTAACCTAACCTAGCCTAATAGCCCCCAAATACATTTAGGTTAGGTTAGGTTAGGTTTTTTGGTTAGGTAAATAAAAAATAAAAAAGAAGATCCAAGAAAAAAAATACAAAACAATTTTTTATTTTTTTTCCCCGGGATAAAAAGTATATAGAAATGAAGCATATGATGATAGGAACCCAAAACTACCACTAGAAATTTGCTACCTATATGGTTGCGTCTCCTGTATATAGACCCGTTGTTTTGTACAGTAAGCGACCTGGGCCCTTTAAATGGCGATATCCCGCAGTTCTTCACCCTCCCTCTCTATCAATCCTTCTTAATTATAAGCTATATGTCGTACCGGTACTTTCTATAGCTGACCCCATTACGGTACCCCCACAACTACCATACTATATAAGCACTTAGTGTAGCCATCTAGTACATAGTCAAAACATGCAGAATCGTAAGAAATCGTGATTAACTTTGCATAGCCTAGCTGTTGAGTATTGTTTATGTCGACAAACGTAACTCCAGAGGTCTCCGGTGAATTCCTGGTAGGGAGAGTTGCTGGAGGCCCTTGTAAAACTGAACTAAAATCGTCTAATAGTAGCCAGAATCATGGTAAAAGGACGGCCCCGGTAATGAAGGGGTTAATGAACGAAATAAACAAACGAGATAATAGTTAGCTTTTTAAAAGTTGGTAGATTTCAAGTTGTTTTTCATTAATTAGCACTAGGTTATTGGCCAATGTCTTCGTTCATTATGGGCTGGATGGCACACACCCCATACGTCTAAGAATGTGGCTGACAGTCTTAATTAACTCCTTTGATATTCTGAGGGCCTTCTAAAACGATACAATCGGTTGATGTTAGCCACAATAAGTGAACAGTTTCCTCGGATACTGAAAGGGTTAACAGCGTATCCAGACCCCCCTTGAAACAGGCGGTGTTCTGCTCCTCCCAAGGCAAGGGGACAGCACGGCATGGGGGCATCTCGGACCAGAGCGATGACACCGACCAACACCTCGACTCCTCCCGCACACAGTGCATAGGTCTCCCACGCAGGTCCTAGCAACCAACCAACATGTCCCTTACAACCCACACATCCCTAGCAACCATCATTATTCATATGACCCGTCACCCTAGCAACCTACTCCTCCCAACACCACACACACTGTCAGTCTCTCACACATAGAGGCAGCTATGATCAAAAGGCAATGTTGTAATGGGTGTTGTTCTGAAGTAAATAACTTGGCTTCAAACCACTTGGTGCTTGAAAACCAAGAGTAGCCTAGAATAATAAATTATTAGGTGTTGTTGTTTCTGATCATATGATCTCACCTGGTAGGCTTCCCAAACCCTCAGCCTAAACAGCTAGGAAGGGTAGGGGGAAGCCACCCGCTGCCTACGTTTACGTTGTGGGACTTGCAGAGGACCTCTCTCGGGCGGCATAATGTACAGGGGTTGTGCATGGGGGTTAATGGTCAGTGACAGGATCAGGATTAGGGATAGAATGACTGGAGATCCTAGTTAACAAAAAATCAAGAGTGCGCCAGTCCATAAAAACGTGGGAGATGTGATCGTTTTGACCAAAATAACAAGGGTCAGTACAGTTATGGGCCAGAAGAACTATGGGCCAGAGTGACTTGTTGCCTTTTTGTACTCTTTCAATACCCTTTTATTTATTTTATTCTATCCCCGACCCTCCCTCCCTCTTCATCACCCCACTACATTCATGCCCCATCCTCCCTCCTTCCCACTACATTCACCACCCTTCCTCGCTCCCTCCTCACTACATTTATCCCCCTCCATCCCTCCCTCCCCTTCCTCCATCCCTCCCCACTGCATTCCTCCCCTTCCTCCTTCCCTCCCCACTACATCCCTCCCCTTCCTCCCTCCCTCCCCACTGCATTCACCCCCTTCCTCCCTCCCTCCCGACTGCATTCACTTCCTTCCTTCCTCCTTCCCTCCTCACTACACCCCTCCCCTTCCTCCCTCCCTCCCCACTGCATTCACCTCCTTGATTCCCCACTACATCCCTCCCCTTCCCCCTCCCTCCCCACTGCATTCACCTCCTTCCTCCCTCACCACTACATTCACCCCTTCCTCCCTCCTCACTGCATTCATCCCCTTCCCTCCCCACTGCATTCATTCTCCTTCCCTCCCTGCTGCTTTCACCCCCTTCCTCCCTACCTCCTCACTGCATTCATCACCTTCCCTCCCCACTGCATTCATTCTCATCCCTCCCTCCCCACTGCATTCACTCCTTCCTTCCTCCCTCCCCTCTACATTCACCCCTTCCTTCCTCTCTCCCCTCCCCTCTGCATTCACCACCATCCCTCCCACTACATCCATCCCTCACCCTCCCATTCACCCCATCCCTCCCTCCACCCATCCCTCCCTCCACCCTCCCTCCCTCAATACTTAATGGAAAATATGAAGCTTCTGTGATTTTGTATTCTAATCTACTAAAATGTTTTAAACCCTCTCCGACATATGACGCGATTTTGAGCATATTGGGGATACTTTAAAGCCTTTGTTACCATCAGGGGTATTTAGAACCCTTTAGTTTAATTACTCTTTAGTTTAGTTACTTCAACCTCTGCAGTTGTCTTTTGAGTTAGCTGTGGGCAGAAAACGAATTTTGGAGAGGTAATTATAAGAGTGAGAGAACTCTATTTCTTATTGCTAATCTGGGACCCCTCTGCGTCATAAATGCGTGAAAGAGTTAATAACAATGGTAGTGCTATAATAATGTGTTATATTCTGTTCATTATAAGTAAGGCGATAAATAATAACTCCTAGCGTCTGTAACTCAAACATGGCAAGAGCAAATGGGTTGTAAATGTCCTCACCTATTTCCTCGGCTGGCTCTTCCCAAATGGTAGAAATATTAGCTCGATTACTTTAGTGGGTTTTAACATACAAACATAAATGGGAGTCTGCAAAAAGCCGATTGGCCCAAACAAGGCAGATCCCTCTCACACTTAACCCTTTTGAGTTCTGGAGGTTAGTGGTCAGGATTTCTGGCCAACTTTTACTGAATGAACTATAGTACAGTACTTCTCATTGCTCTTACAACTAATAGCATACCATATTAACTGGCTAGGAATACGATATATCTCTAGTAACTACCACCAACAATGATAGGGGTTGTGTAGCCTATGTGTAGGGTCCGTACACTTTATCACTTTATTGTTATACCGGTACTCTTAAGGGGAGAGTTTTAGTTTGGTCCCTCTAGATATCCATCAAGCTTAAGATTACACCCCCTTGAGCCCCTTTCAAGATAAATGTGCACATTTTTCGGTAGAAAAATGTCCCGGCTTAAAGCCGGTTCCTCTTAAATTACAGGCTCGCTATCGCTCGCCAGGATAAAATCGACACCTAAATGGCACGAAAGGTCTTAAAATTGACAGAAATGGGTTGAAAATTCTTAAAATCGTCAAAATAATGAGGCGAACGTCTTAAAATTAGAAAAGCAATGGGGCTAAACATGAGGGAGAAAGGAGTCAAGAAAAAACTCCCTCAAGTGGAAATCTCCCCTTAACTCTTAGACGATACCATGACGCATTTGTCTGTTTGCTGGCTATTATTAGACGATATTATTCAGCTTAGGAAGGGTATATGGAAGCCAGAGGGTTACTTGAGACAGTCTTTACCCTCATGATTCCCACAGATCCTTCCTAAACTGTATACAATCGTCTATTGGTAGCCAGAATAAACTGTCAAAATGCGTCACAATCTTCAAAGGGTTAAATAATCAAGGGTATGGAAGAGGTGCATGTATGTATGTATGTATGTATGTATGTATGTATGTATGTAATGGGCTGAACGTCATGCAATCTGAATACTAATGAGGCTAAACATGAGGGAGAAGGGGACCAGAAAAACGACCCATCTCCCCTTAACGCATTTTTATTTTACCGGTATTAGAAATCTGACTATATTACTAATGATTATAATTTGACTATATTACTAATGATTATAATTCTGACTATATTACTAATGATTATAATTCTGTCTATATTACTAATGATTATAATTCTGACTATATTACTAATGATTATAATTCTGACTATATTACTAATGATTATAATCTGACTATATTACTAATGATTATAATTCTGACTATATTACTAATGATTATAATTCTGACTATATTACTAATGATTATAATTCTGTCTATATTACTAATGATTATAATTCTGACTATATTACTAATGATTATAATTCTGACTATATTACTAATGATTATAATTCTGTCTATATTACTAATGATTATAATTCTGACTATATTACTAATGATTATAATTCTGTCTATATCACTAATGATTATAATTCTGACTATATTACTAATGATTATAATTCTGACGATATTACTAATGATTATAATTCTGACTATATTACTAATGATTATAATTCTGACTATATTACTAATGATTATAATTCTGACTATACAGTATTACTAATGAGTATAATTCTGACTATATTACTAATGATTATAATTCTGACTATATTACTAATGATTAAAATTCTGACTATATTACTAATGATTATAATTCTGACTATATTACTAATGATTATAATTCTGACTATATTACTAATGATTTAATTCTGACTATATTACTAATGATTATAATTCTGACTATATTACTATTGATTATAATTCTGACTATAATACTAATGATTATAATCTGACTATATTACTAATGATTATAATTCTGACTATATTACTAATGATTATAATTCTTCATTCCAGAATGTGTGGGTTTTGGTGCTTACGTGTTAACTGGGCCAACACTACACACGCCACTGCATAACCACACTTACTAACCGCACGACTACTGCATTACTAGATATACTACGGCACTTAGTCACGACTACTAACCACGAGTACCGACAAGCTACAACTACCACAGCTATCTACAACTACTACCATATGACCTACCACTTACCGGTCACCAACACCAAGCCTCTCCACCACGGGTACCTACGGCTAGCCACGCACAAGGCTACAACGGACTACATACCACGGCTACGCATCTACTAAGCAGAACTCACCCTATCATTTACCACGAGCATACTATCGGGGCTCCACAATTCTACCACGCACACACGACTACGCAGCCCAGCTACGCAACAACTATTGCCCACACCGTTATTACCGACAACTACTGCCAACACCGCTAAACTACAACCTACTGGCACTGCAACAACTACTACTACTACTAAAAAATGTCAACAGCAACTACCACCACCACGACTACCAACACAGCTACCACAACTAATGCCAACACCGTTATTACGCACAACTACTGCCAACACCGCTACTACAACTACGACCGCAACTACTACTACTACGGTCACCAGACAACTACCACCACCACGACTACCAACACAGCTACCACACACTAATGCCAACACCCGTTATTACCACAACTACTCAGCCAGATTATAACAGCCCGCTTACTACAACTACTCACCACAACTACTACTACTAACTATCTACTGTCAACCACCACTACCACCACAACTACCACCACCACGACTACCAACACAGCTACCACAACTAATGCCAACACCGTTATTACCTATGACCACAACTACATCTGCACAACACCGCTGGACTACAAACTACTCACCAACAACTACTACTAGGCTTACTGTCAACACAACTACCACCACCACGACTAACCAACACCGCTAACCACAACTAATGCCAACACCGTTTATTACCACA